>JAZGUH010000385.1:0-600000 GCA_037893225.1 Hippasteria phrygiana
CCCATACATGTACATGAACATGTACATTGTGTATCACCTACATGTAGCTAATTCCAACCATGAGACATTTTTCCATAGTTGCATATTGCTGCGATAAGGAAGGGGGGGGGGGGGAGTTGCATGTACATGCATAGTGGGTGAGCTATGGTTATTATAATTTGCACCTTATACAACAAAGAAATATATTAAAACAATTTTACCATGATTCCCCAATTCCAAGATATTTCCATTAAAAAGTGTGTAGGTTTTTTGAACCACACTTTATATGGGCTTATAATTATTGCTTTCACAAACAGAATTTACCTGCAGTTTTTGAGTGGTTCTTTTTTCCGGAGGGGGGGGGGGGGGGGGGGGTGGGGGTGTTATGATTGCTTTCAGAATCAGATTCAAGTGAAGAAACAAGAGGGCAGAACATTGACACACTGCCCCTCACCCCTCCAACAACACTCCCCTACAGCAGCAGCACGGCTTGAATAACTGGGTAAAGTGGAGGAAAATTGGGTCACGAGGGGCCGGGGGAGGGGTCAGCTTTAAATTGACGTAAATTGTAACAATCACCCCTTTCAGTTCAAATGCAATTTCAGTTGCATGTATATGTACAGTCGAACCCTGATATTAAGAGCACGGTTAATACAACATCCTGCTTACAACAAGGAAAAAGAATAGGTCCTGGGTCTGTTTTTCGTTGTTTCCATTACTGATAATACAAGGTAAATTGTAAAGTTCAAAGGACCTTGTTATAAAGGTGTTCGACTGTACATGTTGGCAGTGGTTATATTAGGCTTGGGTCAAACTTAAAATTACCATGCATCTTCAAGCGGGCAGAATATTGGGGTAGGTTTCAAAAGCTCATTGCACTTTGGGAAGCAGGGGGGGGGGGGGGGGGGGGGGGGGGCAGAAAGGATGCAAGAAGAGAGCAATGGCACTACAAAATAACAAAATTAACCTGACATTTCTAACCGCAAGAAACTTGGGGAAGTTTATTTTGTTGAATTCTATATTTCAGGTCAGCAGTTTTATTTATTTTCACTTTGTGATCGCTTTGGGAATCAAGACAACTTTAATCCAGTGCATGCACCCCCCCCCCCCCCCCCCCCCCCCCCCCCCCCCCCCCCCCCCCCCCCCCCCCCCCCCCCACCCCCAACCATCACAGCTAGATTTAACCTTTCAATGTAAATGGCCTTAGAAGAAGAGATGGATCATTTAAATACAAATTGATGAAAAACTTCACACCAAAGTCCACAATGCTTGCTTCGACACTTTCAATTTAGGCATAGAGGAATTTCACATTAGCCCCTTCTGCTCACTTCCGGGTTGAAAGCAAGGGAGTGTCATCAGTGGCAAACAAAACAACTTTTCAGCACATTCGTTCATGCATGATTTTAATCAGGCCATAAAAGGAAGCGCACGCGCACGATCAGCATAAAGTTGTTTACTGTGACATTGAGATCCTCGTTTTCAAACGCAGAAGTGCGCAGATCGGCACTAAACTCAGCGTTGTGGGATTCCTCTATATGCAGCAGCGTAGCCAGGGCCGTCTCCATAGGGGTGGCAAGTGGGAGAGGGGGGGGGGGCCACTCTGTTTTTTCTTTACAATACTATTATTTTCTGCTTTTGCAAATTTGTTTGTGGGGGAACGACTGGGTGGGTTGACCATTTTTTTTATGGGGGGGTGGGGGGGGTGGACATCCCCCCCCCCCCCCCTTAACTACGCCACTGGGCCTACGTATTTAAAAAAAAAAAAAGCTTCCATTCTTCATGGATCCAGCACTTCTTACAGCTGAAGACATTAAAGAGATAGCAGTCCAACTCCAATATGCCAATGTGGTTGGGAGTGCAATGCCTATTATATGTACAAAGCTAGCCGAACATTTCAGCATTTTAAAGCTTAGCATATTGTTGAAAACTTCCATCCACTAAGGAAAAATAGTCAAACCAAATAAAGGAATTTACTAGACACAATATATGCAGTTTCACTTGTTTTATTCTTTAAGGTTTCCTTTCTTTTATTTCCATTTTACTTGGAGATTTGTTATTCTCATGTTTCTTTTATACCGTATACAATGTAGTGCATTAGGGAGTCAAAAAACCTGTAAAACCCTGTCGGGGGAAAGCAGGAAAAACTCCCTCAATGCAACGTGTAAAGAAACAAGATTACATTGTTAAGGTAGTGTACAATTTAAATATGAATTGGCAATATAAATTTTGAAGAACTCGGTAATTTCTCTAAAAATTGTTACATGTTAACTGTTTTTCCGCTTTAATTTTGGAATGAATGTATGGTTTTAATACACTTTATTTCACGAAGCCGTCCTTTCCAGGGCCTTTTCTTCAAATGTCTGGAATGTTCAATCTCATTAATTCAGCTATTCAGCGAAGTATGTGCCATGGATCAAATGAAATTTTTCACCATTTGATTTTTCCCCCAAAGACTTGTATTGTCCACATTTCCTTCAATTAGTAGCAAGCATTTGAGCCAATTCATCATAACACTGAACTATTGTCAATTTGATTAACAGCACTTACATGTGCTTCACTCTAGTGAAAACCACTTTAACAACTGACAAATTTCGGGGAGATATCTAAATTAGACATACTGTGTTCTGCGATTAGCAATAAGGATTACTTTCTATCGTGATTTTCAACAGCTAACTCCGCACCTGAATTGAAATCTTTCATGCCTTACATTGCAAAAGTACACTTTGAACTGAATTTAGGTTTCCATTATTCTCGTTATGTTGACCATGAATATGTGTGTACCTGTACCTAGTGTCTATGCTATTATACTATATTATCGTTTCTGTGAAGACAAATCTTGCAGGTGCATCTGTAGTTAACATTTCCAAACTTTTGTTCTTGTTATCTTTCAAGCTTTTGAACATTCGTCTCAATAGGAATTTTATCAGATTTCTTAATTCAAGTCCAGGGCAACAAATTCTTGATAAACACTATTAGGAAAAATCTACTTTAAGAGTAAAATAAAATTAAAAAAAGTGTGACAATTTCCATACATAGGCCAACAAATTACCATCCAAAGCAAATCACATCTTTGACCTCCATACTTACATAAAAATGTGCACAAACTTATGAAATAAATAAATCAAAATTTAACTGACAATACTTGAGAATCTGATCGACTAGCACACAACAGCATTTGTGACAACTCTTCAAATAAATTTGATACATGCCGACTTAAATGCAATTTGTTACAAAGGTTTTGAAATTAAAATCTCCGTCGTGTTTTTTTAACCTATTGATTCCACTTAGTGTAAAAAAAAGAAAAATGAAAGAAGCAGTCTCTTCATTACATTGTAGCATTTTTCTATTCCCATGTTCCAGAATTTGTATGCCACCGATTTGTTTGGAATTTATTTTTAACCAACCTGTTCCTTATTTCTGTCCAGTATAAGGCGACAAAAAAAAACTTGCTCTTAATACAACAGTAATGATCCGTGATACACTTTCGTAAATATTTGCAATGGTACGAAATGTCCGTCTACTTTTGTGAAATCTTAAAATGTGATTAAGTGTTGGTACAATGTATTAGGATTTCCAAAAGAAAAAGAAAAAGGTTCATCTTTACATCAACAGCAAAAGAAATTTTAACAGTCACTACTGATTTAAGGTATAGGCTAATAAGTTTCCAGTTTATACTTTCAGTTTTCCTGTTTTATAAGTTTTACAGTCGGTTAATGAATCTTTTTATACTTCACTTCAACATTTCCTTTGCATTAAAAAAAAAAACTTCCTTTCAGCATACATGTGTATACACATTTGCCGGGTCCGTTTTCCGAAATCCGAGACTAATGCAGTAATTTCCCTAATAACGTTCAATCCTTTGATTAATCATTTCACCGACTTTCTCACAAGTAAGCTTTTTAATCACATTTAATGTTTGAGCAATTTTTATCTTGCAGAATTCATTTTGGAAAAAATATGAACTTAATGCATCTTAGACTAGTATGCACAAGTGAAATGTAAATCCATACAAAATTTCATACCTTTGTTCCGAACATTTCAAAAGAGCCAAATATGATTTATAAACCATACGTACCTCTTGTGATAAAGAGGTTAAGACGGAACGATTTCAGATTACATCCAGTTTGATTATCTTTGCTTGATAAATTTAATTTCTAGTAGCACCCTTTAAAAAGAAATCTCACGATCCTTGCAAAACAATCTGGGTACACACGTTGGCAACACTTCCTAGATAGGAAAGCCAGTGCAGAGGTTTTTTTTTGTTGTTTTTTTAAATGCCTTTCTTTTTAAAATGCCTATACAGTTAATAGCCTCAAAATTCATAGATTCTCTAAACCTATTGTGTTCATATTTATTAACCGGCCTCCTCATCTTCCCCTTATAGCCGGCCGATCCACCCACACAACTTCCTTTTACAATTACTTGTATTTGTATGTATTTATACTTGTGTATTGCATTGTATTTTACATTCAGCAACTTGCATACATGTACATTGTATACTCTTGATCCATTTCAAGACTTTAAATGCAAGCAAATTTTGTCGCTTTGGGGGATGTGTCAATTTGTACACAAAACTACACATGTACATGTAGTCACAGTCAAAGTGAAATTGAAAAAAAAATTACTCTTCCCGCTTCAACATTTTGAGAGAAACAATTTTGTGACCAAAACGAATTTGAATTGATTTGTTGACTCGCCGCAGAGAAACAAAATATATTGTATACTGTACTATACTGTATTGTGTACTAATTGCATGCTAAATAATTTGTGAATAAACATTACCATTTTCATATTGAATTCTTCCAGAGCTGTATCCTTGCTTTTTTGGGTATAAATTAATCCGATGTATAAGATAAAGGTGCATTTTAAGTTATTTTCACAATGAGGATTTAATGAGGAAAATTATTTCACTTATGCAAATGAAGAGCCAATAATTTTCTATTCATCTTCCCCATGTTTGTTTTATAGTCCTACACCGTTTTAAACTTCAAATCACAAGAAATTCACTTTGAAAATCAATTTCCCCTTCCCAATGCGCAGTAAAAATGTAGTTCATGCCAGAAACTGAAAATGGCCAACAAAGTTGAGTGAATAGTTTCACAGGATTTACCCCAAAACTAACAAATTTTATCCAGATTTCATTGTTTCTAATACATTGCATCTTGCACAATTTGGGTTGTGCTTCTGAAGCAAAATTCCACTCCAATGAGTAATTCCACTAAACCCATGAAATTCACATTGTAGCTGAAAGTCATTGGCCCTACAAATGGATAATAAAAACCTTCGAGTTATCAAGAGTTAATCGTCTCAAGTATAATAAAAAATACTGTACTCTTGAAGTGGAGGAAAACATCTATCCTTTACATTTTTAGGATTTGTATTTAGCTTTCAGCTTTTTCATAGTTTTAGTCATGCTATTTCAATCTCTTTTAGAGAAAATTCTTTAAAAGCCTTTTGTAAAATATATGATGGTAAAGTACATTTTCCTGTCATAAGGTTAGGAATGTTTTCAAATTTTTTTTTTAATAAATCGGGGTAGGGACTGTGCTTACAATTGTTAACCAACACTTCCCTCTACAACCTGCATGATCCGATAGGCTCAAATTTACCTACTTGGAATTTTTTTTTAATTTGGCATAGAAATGAGCCTCAAAGAAAGTACATGTATCAATGACAGCATGCATACAAGCAAGTCACATCTATGGCCTCAAATTTTAAGGCTACTTAGTCTTTACCATCATATATTTATGTTTACGCCGGCAGAACCTGCCAACTACCTGCACACAGGAAACTCAGTGCAGAACAGCCTGGACCCACAAGACATAACACCATCCAGCAACTTCTCGTCAGAAAAACCAGCTTGACCACTCTAAGCCTCATCACCTTTCCACGTCCAGCCATGTCCTATGAAACCACCAATCCCCGTCCAATGGCGTCATCCAGTCCTCCGTCAAGCCACACCTTCCCGTCTGTCCATCCAGCCACGTCCTGTCCAACCATCCAGTCCCTCGTCCAGCCGTAGTCCCCCAGTCCGACCATCCAGTCAAGTCCCCATTAGCTCATCCAGTCCCCCTGCAGTCATGTCATTCCGTCCGACCATCCGGTTGCCCCATTCATCCCGTGACCATCCAGTCGACCTGTGCAGCCGTCGTCCTGTCCGAACATCCAGTCAAGTCCCCGTCAGCTCATCCATTCCCCTTGCAGTCATGTCATTCCGTCCGACCATCCGGTTGCCCCGTCCAGCTGCATTCATCCCGTGACCATCCAGTCGACCTGTGCAGCCATCGTCCTGTCCGACCATCCAGTCAAGTCCCCGTCAGCTCATCCATTCCCCTTGCAGTCATGTCATTCCGTCCGACCATCCCGTTGCCGCATCCAGCTGCATTCATCCAGTCGTCCCCCCCCCATCCAGCAGCGTCAACCCATCAGATCAGCCAGTCCCCCCATACAGCTGCGCTGAACTTGCAGTCCGAACAGGTCAGCCTGTTTAATCGAGTCTCGGTCTAGTCCCTTTGTCAGTCACCCACTTCACCCTCTGCTACATTGTGTACATGTACATCCACTCCTTACAACCGCACTGTACAAGTATGTCCTATCTAGCCATGGTCAGTTGTGTTCATTCTCCCTGTCCAGCCCATTCAGTCCCACGTGGCCATTTACATCTCCCATCCTCAGTCACATGACGGCAGCGTGGCTGGTTCCTCCAATGAATTTGTGCTTTCCTTTTGTGCAAAAGCTCTTTGCTGCTCCTCATTAACTACCCATTCAGATAAAGAGTTAATGACTATGCACATTAAAAAGACATCACAAGTGATGGAGGAACCAACCAAGCTACCCTCTTCTCTGGAATCACTGATTCATCAAGTCCTTACTCCACTATTTGTTTTAAGTCCTTGTCGGGTAACACTGGAATTGAAGCCTCCGTCACCTTGCCCCACACTATTTCCAGCCAGTCCCACTTGTCACTAATTCCCACTTTGATTCAGCTAATCCTGGCTCCCATAAAAATGCATGCCGCACATTTTTTGGCATGTATCACAGTTCTTGCACAATGTTCACACACTTCGAGAGTCTACAGTTATTTTTTCTGCTACATGTATGTATTTCAATTATTAAGTAGTCCTATGCACTTTGAAGCAGAGTTCAGATCTAGAATTTGGTACTTTAAGCCTTCACTCCCCTGGTGTTCACAATACAAGAGGACTCTAACTGCATCTGTGGGAAAAGTAGAGGTCTCCAAAACAAAGCACAACAATGCCATGCATTCAAACCTTGATTTCAGTAGTACAATACCAGTATGGAGGTTTCAAACTCCCGTCAGAAAACTTTCTTGAATCTGGGAGCAGTCAAGATGACATTGGTTGAAAGAGACCTCTCGTATGAAGATGCTACATCACTATAAGAGTGAGGCTTGGCTTTGAATCTGTGGCTTAAATAAAACAAGAGTCTTTCCCCAAAGCAAAAAGAAAAGCCGCAACAATACTGTGATCATGCATGGTATGCTAGTTCCTAAGCAACCAAAAAAAAATCTTTAGTATCTATAACCCAAATACATGTTACTGGCACATGCAATTTTATCAAAAAAATGTAGGACTTAAACACTGATTTCAAGAAGCATTATCAAAATTATTTGTAAATAAGATGATCCTACCAAATGAAGTTGCAGCACGGTACCGCTTGTAATCCACCGAGCGAGCGAGCGAGCGAGCAAGACCGAATCAAACCAGATGCCAAACAAAGCGCAAACAAGATCCACTAATGCCGCATGTCAACAGTCTGTAATGTAAGCACAGGTTAACATTGCCCATCCCCATGCGCCAGAAACAATTGCATCAATACAATCCCAAACTTGTAATATTTGTATGTCATTACATCTAAAGCATAGTTTTCCCGTATGGTTGTGTAACTCCAGAAAAAAACTTTATCCAAAAGGAAATTTCCTACCACACTTTCATGGAACTGCTGAACCTTCGTCACCTGTAATCCATTTCCTAAGCATATTGCTGGTAACGCGACCTCCCAGCATATTCATTTAATCTGCAATTGAAAAGGGAAAAACGGTTTCCCCTACACAAGTTCCATCCCTTGCAATTTTTCCCACAAGCAGTACTGAACAATCACATTTTGAACTATCACTACTTTTCAACATGGATGCAAATAAGCTTTTTATTTTAATTCATTTCATATGAATGCCTACAGCTTTCTTTTTGAATGACCACTTTAGCACTTTGTTGTACATCCTTTGTTTCACCACTATTTCAATGCATGAACCATTTCTAAATTCTATAGCTCTTGCTCAACTAAGCATGCTCAATCAAGTGTACACAGCGCAAACAACTTTGAATCAACTTCAATCATAATTTTCCATCTCAGCTTGACAACTTGTTAATACCACATTTTAAACTTATAAGAACAGCCAAAAATCTCCAACAGGTTCTTGCATCACGTACACCAAACAAGTGAAAAATTAAGCATTTTTTTCGAGTGGATATCACGATTAATTAAACACATATGAACACCTATCATACCACAATCGTCTTGAAAGGGTCACAGCACAACCAAAGCCCGTTTCCATTATATCCATCTCTGGAAAGACCAAACCGTTTCCACTTCCGGCAAACCTTTCATTTTAATCTGCAATACAAACAAAGGGAAATCACCCCTACCCCTACCCCTACCCCCACGTTGTACTTTAATGTTTGTGACTCAACTGACGAGTACCATATAAACTCCTTAAATATAATTTTCTAAACCCGTCCACGAATGGGTAAACAAGCTTAACTTTGAAGATCATATGTGCTATCAAATTCTTAAATAAATACTCTATGTTGGGAAGTTAAAACAGAACACCTTGATGGCTGTGGTACATGTTACTATGTATGCATCGCATGCAGATAGACACTGAATCAAAGGTTTTCAAAGCTGAAATTTTAAAGAAACTTGACCCCAAAAAATCCACAATTTTGTTTCCAGTTCATATTTTTGATTGAAACATGGTTTAAACGAACTTAACTGCAACTGTACTCTTGCCAGCATGACTTGCATGGGATGTTGGTAGGTTGTTCTCAAACGAAGACTTGGATGACTTTTTGAAGATCGATGATGCTTCAAGGCTAGGCTTACATGTGAAATGCTTGAAACTTGCATGGCGTTTCTTGAAAGCTTGTGTCAACACTTTGGCCAACTTAAAAGGAACCTCTTGGGAGTTGCACAGGAATTCTTGCTGGCCATAACTGTTTGGAGAAGAAAACTAAAGACCCCGAAATTGCCCCTAAATTTCATCCACTTTACGAAAGCAAATAAAATGCAATACAGACTTCTCTTACTCAAGACGAATAATTTGAGTAACTACTCAAGTTGAAGTGTCATGATAACATAATTTCTCTAAGCAGAAACTTTCACGTCAGGTGTTCAGGGTTGATGCACTACTAGGCAATACATGTATAGAGATTTAGATAGCAATAAACAGCTCTTACATCAACAGCTCAGCAAAATAAGCTTCCCCAAGACTGAAAAACTTGCCTGCCACATGACCCTCCAACTCCCATCAAGTTGACACCCAATACAGTTACCATAATGAAAACTGCAAGCCTTTCAGCAAACGTCTGGACCCTGGAATTAAAATCAGATTATCCCACTTTCCCCACCCAACAAATCTCCCAAAGAAAGAAATAAGCCAAGAAAAGCCACAACGAACTCAAATGTTTATTACAAAATTTACATGCGCAACATTTAGTAAATTCCTCTTCCTGACATTTAGACATGCTGGTATTTTCCATTTGTTCAGAATTCAATTTGTTACAATACATCCCCTTACAGGGCAACTTGCCAAACAACCATTTAAACCATAAAACCAAAAACTCGCAATCAGACAAATTCAACTTAAAAAAAATGGTTAACAACCGATTTATAAAGTGCACATTTTTAGTACAAGTACCTGAAAGGACAAGTGAAGCATCTGCTGCTGAAGATCCTAACCTACAGTGATACTTTTTGGGACGTTAACCACGGAGTCCTTGTTTGCGTACCTATATAGGTGCAAATAAAACTTTGGGGAAAACACAAGGGCAACAAAGGCCAGGCAAATTTTTGGCAATCATGTTATTACAATTCTTGCTATACTACGAATACGATGATTCACCAAGTCTGAGAAATAGGTTACTTCATGCAGCCTGTAATATCAAATCGAACAGTGAAGTTGAAGCTTTTTGTTTGAGAAATGTCGGTTGTTACCAAACGTTCGAAGATGCAGAGTATGAGCACAGTTCGCCTAATTTTTAATCAGTGAATCTAAGGTGGATAACACGCTCTTACAGGAATTGCAGATAAACATACTGTGATGTGTTGGTGAAGCCCTTTCGTGCGATTCAAACTTTTCTTGTTTTGTCAATGGAACCCGAAGAGGACGTGCAATTTCAAGGAAGCTACGAGTGTATCAGCTTGCAAGCTTGGTAGTTGGATGCTGTCTTGTCCCAAGATTCCATTTGCATACCATTTCAAAGCTGTAAAATGACAAAATGCAAACAAAAATGTTGCTCCCGGCTCCCCCCTCCCCACAGCAGTACTGTGTTAATTTCCTCTGCCAGCAAATCCATGTTAAAGATGCAATCAGTATGCTTTCTTACGAACACCAAATCGTAGTTTTAAAGATGAACAGTAACGTGCAAAGTACCACATTATAGTACATGTACTAAATCTCCAAATAAAACAAATTTGCCGCAAAAATCTTCAAGTACAATAAAGGTTTTGCATGTTTAGCAACTCAAAGTGTGTTAGTTTTCAAAAATGACAATGTGTGTACAATTAATAAGCAGGTTGAGGTTGTGGATGGAAATTCAAGCTAAAACTGAATAATGTCAGTTGTGCTACTAATGAATTTAAGGAAAAACTTACATTCAGAAGAAAAACACAGATTTACTGTTTCCGAATAAAATACTGGCATGGTAGTGCAGGGAATTTTCATGATTTGACACCTCAAGCTGCTTGTGTAATGGCAGGGACTGAAAATGGATTACAACATGGCAGCCATACATTTGTGGATTGGCAGAGAACACGAGCACAGTAGTGAAGACCATGAGGAACCTGGGGTTATATTTCAAAAAGCGAGAACAAAAACATCCTACACGCAGGTGCAATTCCAACAATAATGGACACTTTGGGTCAGCCAAATTGTGGTTAGAATGAAAAGGGGTGCAATTATTGCTATTCTAATTCCCAAAACAAACATCTGATCCAAACAAAAGAACATTACGAAGGCTCAACAAATTCACCAGAAAGTTGCAACTCGAAAAAGGTGGTAGATGAAGGCATGAAGAGGGCGACACGCATAGTGTAAGTCTAACGGTTAACCGCCAAAAGGGGTGCATTGTACAGGAGGGTAGACGGATGAGCAAGTGATCGTCAATCCAAGCCATTGTCTTGATGAAGACCTCTACCAAAGACTGGCTTGATACTACTGCTGCATGTGATTAATAGGGTAGAAAAAAACAAGCGCGTTATGGAGCCCTACCCTAAACTAGCCACATCTAAAAGTTGTAGTGTAGACTTTTTTGTATTTGAATGACGTGATTTTAGAAATAAATTTTTACAACTCTGAAATACCAGTACTATCCTAAAGGTAACAGTTTGTTCAAAACTAAGGAAAATTCCTTAAATTATGGTCTGATTTGCCAAATTATTGAAAGAAATAATTTTTTCTACGATTCACTAAGGTCAGCAATAAATTGTAAGCAATTTTACAAATACTTTTTCAGTGTGCAAAAAAAGAAACCTGTTTGTAATGGTCCATTCCCTGGAACAGCAAATTGACAGCATTGCGCAGGTATGAAGGGTTACAATATGGCACTAGATGTGTACACAACTGGAGTGCAGACCTATAAAATGAATGAAAACCAGGGAAAAAAACAAAAACACCACATTCCAAGACCAAAGAAGCAGTTTGCAAATTGTGTTAATCATTTCAGCAATTAAGTTTTCGGCCAATCGTGAAAAAAGTAATTTTTAGTAAAGCGGTTTTGCAGATTTTTATTCAGTATATAATAGTCTTGCACGTCAAGTCTTTCGTGTAGTTTACCTTAAAATATGTTGTCTGTTGAAGTGTTTAATTATCTAGTCTTATGAATTATTTGCATGTGGATATAAAAAATTAAGAAACCTGTCATTTTCTTCTAGTACAATTCACACGCTAAAGATTCTGCTTGTAATTTATGAAGCCAGGGTAGAATGAATACAACAGCTTGGGTACAGGGTACAAAGGACATCCACCTACATGTACATAGTACAAAGACACTCGAGGAAAAAACCGGCATAAAATCCCAACTGCCACAAAGCTTTTCATGGTTAAGTTTTAAAACTGAATTTGTGTGAAATTTAACTTACTTTAATATTGGCAGTAGGTGCCCAGCAAACCCCAATGTGAAGATCTTGCACATTTAAATAACTTCAGAGGGCTTACGTCAAATGAAGGAAACCTATATTCTGAGAACTTGCAGAAAAAGGGTGGGGAAAAAACACCCAAGGCACAGTACAATTCTAAAATTCAATGTTATGCATTTCAAAAAAAGAAAATCACTAATTTCCATTTTTTTTTTAAATAACCTGTTGAGCAGCCTTTTGCTGAAACTAGTCTTGCAGGTACACGCGCCACAGCCGACAATCCATCACTAAAATACTCGCATTTCACGTTGAAGTTTATGAAAACATCTTGCAGAAAGGGCAAAAACATCCACGGCAAAAAAAACATGGTAAAAACCTTCCATTACATCAAGACAAATTCAAGACAACCTGTTTGACACGTCCTGCTTGGTACGAGAAAACCGCCCGGGCATGGAAATGCTTGCTTAAAGATGAAAATCTGTATGACCGACAGCGAGCTGCACTTATTCAGGTAGATTTCCCCACTTCATTGTGGATCTAAAAACAAATTTGACGAAGAGAAAGGGAGGGGAGAAGACATTCCGGCGAAACAAAATTACATTTTGCAAATTTTGATTAACTTTTAAAAGTGAAAAATTAAATTTTTATAAATTTTTACCTATACTGCAGATACACTTTGTAAATACTGATCTTTTGTTCAACGGAACCTGTGGCAGTTATAATCCTACATCACGCCAGGGCTTCGTGTAGCAATGTGGAAAAGGGCCAAGAGGGAGAATTCCCTTGAGGGTAGCAACGACCAACCACTCCCGCTCGAGATGCACCCATCGGATCTATAAAAATACTTAGAGGAGGAAGAAAAACACCACAAGCCTAGCACCTCATGATTGGTGAACAAAATCCATCAGTGGTTTGGAGAAATCGCCATATATCAAAGACAATTTTTCAGGATTTTGAAGATGAAAGACTTCATTTTTAACCTCCTTTCCGATCACTGCAGTATTTTAGAAAAGTTGAGACTTCAGAGAAATCTGGATACTTGCAAAACAGGTATTTATCCAAAAATTTAAGGAGGTACTGGTTGGTTTTAAACTCCTTTCTTTTCATCGGTCAACTTGGAAACACTGCATTTCTGTTTTATAAATATTTACAAATTTGAGAAACCTCGACACCGTCTTTTAGGCTTCGGAATCTTGATCTTGTTCTGAAATCTTGAAACGAGTGCTTTCTCTTCATCTTGTGTTAGTTCCCTTGCGCATGAGTGACTGCTGGTAGACTTGCAGCATTTTCCCCTGGACTACATAAAACTTGAAAGAAAAACAAAACGCCCTTCTCTTCTGGGTGGGAATAATGTCGACAGTGTACAAAGTATGTTCATGCCAATCCGCTGGATCGCTTTAACGTTGTGCTCATCTCATTACAAATTTTCAACATTCAATTTACACAATTTTTTTGCTACTGATGAACTTGAACTTTTAACATGTAGTACTAGTAGTATTTCCCCACAGTAGTTAAAAGAAGCATCACGAATTGACGAGTATCAATGACAATCTTTCACAGGATTCTGGAGATGCAGTTTTTGTTAATTCCTTTCCTTGCATTGAATTTGGAAACTAATTTCTATGAATATTTACAAATCTCAGGAATCTTGACACGGTTTGGAAATCTTGAAATAATTTGGAGTGCTTTGCTTCATCTTGTGCTCGTTTGCATTACTCAAGAGCGACTGCCAGTAGACATGTAGCACTTTCCCCTGGACTAATTGAACTTTGAAAGAAAAATGCAGAATGCCCTTCCCTTCTGGGTTGGAATTACGTTGACATTGGATGTTCCTTCTCTTGAATCTGGCGAGGTGGATTTTAGGCTGTACATGTGCTCGACCATAGCAGTCATAGTCTCATTCATGATTGCAATATCAATATAATTTTCACTTTCATACGTGTACGGTGTAACATCTTACTTGGCTGGCTTCATAGTGTGATGCTTCAAATTGAGGTGCTTTTTCAGACCACTGCCGAATATCTAAACAAAATGGATAAAAACACAATTGATACATGTAGGCCTACCACAAAGCTCAAAGCCATCATTTTTCATGATTTAAAGAGTGGCTGCAATGAAATTGTACAAAAAAACTAATTTTGTGTTGTATAACTCTTTTACAATATAAGAAATGTGATTAAAATGTGTTTTCCGTGTTTCTGCCCATTTTTGGTGTTTAAGTTCCCCTTTCTCTATTGTTTCCGCGCCCCTAACTGCGTGACATCTCGGGAACACAGAAACTCGGCGAGAGTAGTTTGATCAGTGTGTGTACATATACGTGTGGATGTATGCCGTTGTTGAGGGAACCAGCCACGCGCGCGCGATGGATGAAGGGACCAGGGAAACATTTCTCGTCGCGTTAAAATCTTCAAACAATCTTTTGGATCTGAATCTGACAATCAAGTGTCGATTTTAGACTTGTTGATTCAGACATTTCTTCGGAACATTATTGGGGCGAGGAAGATGAGGATCTTGGAGCTCTTCCGTACATGTATGAGCCAGAAGGTGAGTAACGGCGAAACTACTGAAGGCTCCGAATCGGACTCCCGATGCGGAACGCGGTGAAAGACTTGAAAACAAAGATTGCTGGGCTAAATAACACTCCGAGTCCAAATACGACGGTATTTCGGTTCTACTGGAAAGAGGTGAAGACTGACACCATCCTTAGTGGTGTTGCTGAATCCAGCAGCAACACAACGAAACGGTATTATCGACGAAAAACATTCGCAAAACACTGAAAGCTTTCCACGACACAGCTAAAACACACGTGCATGTCAATGCAACGCACACTCTGTGTACTATACTACATGTACATTTACATGTCGAGTCATGCCAGCCGGGTTCTCAGGATGACGTCACATCGGCGTTACCACTTGATGGGCGGGGCTGACCCCCTCCCGCCTTAAAAACATTATTTTCAAATGCTTACGCGAAATAAAAAAATACAAACACACAGTTGTGTTTAAAAAACTTGATTTCATCAATATACACAATAAAAATTCCATTGCAGCCACCCTTTAAATGGAAGTTGTACAGCCAAAACACTACATTTCAAAAATATGGATTTCAATTCGAGATAAAAAAAATCCTTCATCCATTTCAATTTAGTGTAACACTAACAGCAATAAGTGTCAATTCTGCCACATACAACCCACACTTGCCAAAAGTATCAAAATTACATACACTGTACATGTATTTGTAATTGAAAGATTGTGAAGAAATTGCTTCATGTTAAATTCTGTTGATGTGTGTACAAAGCATAAAGTATACATTAATATACAATGTACAGTTTGTTCCCAAACTAATTTCTGTATTGGAGCAATTTTGTACATGGAGGATGTTTGATGCTGTTTCGGAGTCCTTCACTACTGGTTAACCCCTTGGGCACGGTATTTTACGGGAGACATCGGGGTGTCGCAGTGAAACTGCACAAAACGGCCAATGGCGTCATCCGGCCTGGTGGCACTTTTTGCATCCACAGATGTCATC
This sequence comes from Hippasteria phrygiana, assembly GCA_037893225.1. Taxonomy (NCBI): domain Eukaryota; kingdom Metazoa; phylum Echinodermata; class Asteroidea; order Valvatida; family Goniasteridae; genus Hippasteria; species Hippasteria phrygiana. The sequence goes on from JAZGUH010000385.1 coordinate 15,883, forward strand.
CGTACGCAAAGCGTTAACCCCTTGAGTACGGTAATATACAGTGAGGAGCCGGGGTACCGTGTCGGCTTTGCAGCCAAGCGAAATGGACACAAAAAGCTTGTGCAGCCAAGTGTAACGAACACAATAATCCAACAATGGATTGAAAATGCATAAAATGGCATCTATAGACGTCATCCGGCCTGGTGGCACTTTTTTTGCACCCACAGGTGTCTTCCGTACGCAAAGGGTTAATTAATGGTCATGTTATTTAGCGTCAAACACAATCAGCATCAATTCAAAGCGTCAACCTGTGTACTTTCCAGCTGCCAAAACTGTCACAATTTCTCTGACTCACTGAACTTGTTTTGTAAGAAAATGAAGGAATTTCACTTTTGAAACACCTCACGAAAACATAATTTTGCAATCCCCTCGTTCTTTTGCAACTAGCTCCCCTATAAACAAAATGGAGTGGTCCAGCACAAACAAGATGGCAGCCAATGAGACTGAACGAAACGGTACCGTTGCGGTCAAGTTTATGCCTATGATTTTATTTCACACATGGACAATGATGGACAAGGTTTTGACCTCTTTTTATATACTTAATATGCCCAAACTTTCGTATTTAATTTGTTGACACTTTGACACTTGTTGAAACTAAAATAGCACGACTCCTGGTTAAGACCAAAACACAAGTTGGCATTTTGATTCGCAATGTGCACTGCAATGATCAACACTATGAAGATTTGCAAAACAGTTCGGCCGGCTTCGAAGGAAATCGAACGAAAATGACAAACATGACAAACACCTACGGGCGTTCGCCATGTTTGCACAATTCGGCCAGTCAGTTTTTCATGTGCATACAGAAAATTCAAGCTTGAATTTCAAGACGACTAACGTTAAAAACCTGAATAATAAGATTCAATTACAGAAATCTTTCTTACCATTTTTAGCTTGGTTCTCTTGTGTCTGAAGGCCAGCCACGCCTTGAATTTAGCAACATGGTCGACAAGTTGAGGAATACAGAATCCCATTCAATCACATTCCACCAACTCAAACAGTCAAACATGTCAAACCAAAACCAGACATGAACGTCATCACATGATGAAACCAGACATGTTCAGACATTTGTCAGAGAACAGGGTACCAAACTGATCAGGTAAAGAAGTCTTCAATTTGTAGTAAACATATGGCACATAGGGCCTACATGAATTGGTTCTGCCTTGGAAATGTTGGCCAGTTCATCAATATGATAAAGTTGTTTGTTTACAGTTGTCATCCTCATCGTTCTAGTTTTCTACATTTTAGACATGTTAGAGTAGAGTAGGCATGGTAGGGCCCAAGTCATACCAAGTAACTACAGGTTTACTAAAGATGTCGACTAAGGAAGCTGATACTGGTCATTTTGTCTATTCTGTCCCAACATTTTGGGTGTGAATCTCGGAAACATTGATGAACGTTTTCAATTTGCCTCGTCTTGTCCCAAATTGAGGAATGAAAGAAATGCCGTCTGCCAAGACCTTCCAACTCGAACAAAAAGCAGATGTCACACAAAACCACTGTGAAGAACTGTTGTCCGCGGTAAATCTAGGGAAGGATTTTCGAATATTCTTGCCAGAAAATGTGACCAAAAACAAAAAAATAAATGCAAAGACTGAAGAGTCCCAACAAACGACCACCTGAAAAGCTCTCACAAATCAATACAGATCGCTGCTGATGACACCCTAAATTTTCGAGGCCCGCACGTGGTTTATATACCATACAAAACCAAATTACTATGATATCCTTTACCATTAAAATGTAGTCCTTCGTGGTTGCATGACGTCACGAACTCGCAGACTTAGAACAGACGTTAGCAAATTGCTTTTACCATGCTTTTACAAATCACGAGAAAAAAAAGAACAAGTCAATTCAGTTATTTCTCTTTTCAAATATAACAAGGGTTTACAATGCTTTTCTGTTCATTTATACATTTTTTGAAATCTTTTCTTCTGATCAAAATTTCGGCTTATGTGTAGAAGCGGCTGCAAAAAGTCTATCACATACCAACGATCGAAAACAATTCCGCGATGTCGCGCATAGATATTGGTCTGTTGTTGTGGGGAATCGGCGCTGCGCACGTCACAAAACCGCAAGTACGTGACGTTTTATCAACGCGTTGCGACTTGCACAATCAACACTAGAAATTTGTAGTAAAAAGAAGACACAAAAAACAAAACAAAACAAAACCAGTGCAACAGATGTCCATGCGTCACAGAAAAATGTACTGAAAATAGAAATGACATGGAAACTAAAAATGAGATCTTAAAAAAGGTGAAGTAATTGGTAATAATTGTATAATTTAATGGGGATTTTTTTTTCTATTGCAGGCCTATAATTATCTTATTGGCAGTTGCATTTCATCGCTTATTTCAAAAGGGCATGCATGTGTAAAGCAGGCTACCCTTCATAAACCATTAATTTTAGCAGTTTCAGATATTCTGTTCATGTTTTTGTTTTCTACTGGTTATTTTTGTCTAACATATTTTTTGTTGACGCAAAACTACCTTTTTCTACTCTGTTTTGGGCGTCTAACCCATAATCAAAAGGCTGGGCGCATCCATGTTTGTGTACAAACCATAGAGCTATAGCTCTATTGTACAAACCTAGATGGAAAACTCGTTTGTATTCTAAAAAGTTGCGTTATCGAAGCCGATACGCCGAAAACCGAAACCCACAATCAGTAAATGAGCGTTTCATTTTGCTCTGCGCAAACAACGCAAACGCGTGCGCGCGTATCCGCTGCAGATGATTTTTGCCGTGACGTTTTGTCTATAATAGAGATCAATGGTTGAAATTCACTCATAGAGCTATATTAAATTGCTCTATGAATTCACTCCATCTAATTTCATTATGTTCTACAAACATGCACACGGATTAAAAATGTCTGCGCGAAGGAAGGATTTAAAGTATTTTTCTCCCCGCCTAATAAGATGGGGAGTTGGCGCTCTATTAGTTTATTTCAGCTCTATGATCATAACGTAGGCCTACTGTAAGAAATGTTGATTTGTTTAACCCTTAATACATTCATTGGGCCTGGGGTAAGTAATATTTACCGTCCAAGTGACGTTATAGCAACATAAAAACAAACTTGCAAAATCCGGTGGACCGCAAAATACGACAAGAACATGACATTGTTTTTTTAGTTTCGATTAATAATTAAGAATTTTAAAAAATCAGGATCGACAACATACAGGCCTGACAGTGATCATTTTGTTGTCGGCGAACATAGTAACGATTATGTTGCCGAAACTATCGAGTTCGGAAAACTTCGGACATTTTTTGCAAAAAAGAGGCCTGCTTTTTCAGAAGTGACGTAATCGGGGTGGGTGCATGGGGAGGAGGGCACCCCCGTGGGAGCTTTTCTCCTTCCCCGGCCTCTGCATTTGGGATTTTTGCTTTGCTTTACTTTGCTTTGCTTGGCTTTGCTTGGCTTGGCTTTGGACAAACTAGACACTTTTTACGAACATTAAACAATTTCACTCCCAACTTGGAAATGGCCGTTCCACCCCCCCCCCCCCCCCTCCCCCTCCCCCGTACGCGAGCTAGCTAGAAGCCGAGAAGATTTGTCACTTTAGGCTGTGCGAACTGTTGTTTACGCATGTAATTCATTTATTTAGAAATAGTATGGAGAAAACATGTTGCAGCTTTCAAAGTAAAGGGCTTTTACTAATAAAGCCTGGCACATGCACGCCGAGAACTTCATCATGAACGTGAAAATGATCGATACTGCTTTAAAATTGGCTAGGTATTTGACAAGTAACTTTACAATGAGTTTCTGATATCTCTTCACTTTCTAGTTGGACTAGGTCCCCTTCAGTCCCCCCCCCCCCCCTGTCCCCCTCCCCCCCCCCCCCCCCCCCCCCCACCCTGAAGTACTGATGACCGGAATGCAAATGCCTAGTAGTACAGTAGTCGCCTGACCAGCTGCTGACTTAGAGACGTCTATATGTGCATTAAAATTACCATTATAATTCATCAAATCTAAATATATATTTAAATATTGAATGTGTGTTTTCCGCAAGCAATTATCACGGTTGTTAGGCCTAGATGTATTTTGATTCGAGTTTTGATTTGAAGTTTGACAAACTATTTTACTAAGAAAATCGCGAAACTCGAATCAAGGTTAACCACATAAATTACGCCGGTAAATAAAAATGGCGGCGCCCTTTTGGAGAAGTTAGTGCACTACATACTGGGAGTGGGGATGCACGAAATTGGAAAACCACATGTACCATTGTGAAAGTCTGTTCTTTCCCACTGCTGTGTTTATCGCCTGTAAGTGTAAAGAACGAAATGGCTCAAACAGCGGATACTAGTTGTCCACCGTTGGTTGGAATTTTGACAGGTAAGGCCCTAGATTAACGTCAATTCGACACGGAGCTCGGAGGCCAAACCATGCGCTGCGCTGCGCTGCATGGCCAAACAAACCATGTACAACAAGCATGGTAGTGAGTGGCACTGTGAACCAGTCCAAATATTTATTGATTTTATGCTAAATATCTCTCATGAGTTGAGAGATACCTTTTTCACATATCTTTGCATGGAACATAAGGAAAATAATAACCAGATAAATCAATTTTAAATGGCATTAGAAATAAGGAAATAATTGGGGAATCCCTCTCAGCAGGGTACCAGTTTAGTAATACTGATGAATCATGTCAACTCGTACCCAGGTCAACTCGTACAAGTTTTCCTCTTTGTGGACGACTTTATATTTAATAAGTTTTCATATACTGTCTTTTAATTTCTAATATTAGTGATACTATATACCGGAAAACACCAGAAAAATACAGGAAAACTACCATAAAACACACTACATACCGGAAAACACACTAAACACCGGAAAACACCAAAAGATACAATTCATACCAAAAAACACCCAAAAACACACTAAATACCGGAAAGCAAAACACAATTCACCAGGCGCGCTGGAGGTAGCGTTCGACTATGCTATGTCGCGCTTTACACTCACACGTACTGTAAACAAAGCGCGAACAGCAACCTAACGCAGATAGGCTACTATTATGCAAATCAGGGGTGCATTTTGGCAGTCATAACCGAAAACTGGTTCTGTTGTTTCTCTTTGGTTATCATTTTGGGTATTTGATTGTTTCATTATGGTGCGTAATTCTGGCTTGTTTAAAATTCCTGAAGAAATTCACCCGATGAGAAACAACCGAACCAATTTTTGGTTATGACTGTTTGTGGCCTCCAAGACTTGATTTCAATTTGGCTCAGTGCGACTCTAGAACGCCCGGCCGTCTGAACCGGGTGTAAACTAAACTCGGAATCATTGAAGGAAACGGTCGCGAGGAATTGAGATAATAGAGACAGGAGACAAAATTCTACATATGGTTCAATCAAGCTGAAGTCACTTTTCAATTGACGAAATCCCCACCCCTGGGGCAAAATATAACAGACATACATAATGGCGCACTTGCACTTCCTTGGGTGGGGACACCGACGTAGACACAAGAGTGCGGGGAGGCAAGGCCTGCACCGCCCCCACCCCCAAGACTCCTTGGGGTAGTGCCCAGTAGCGTATCCAGCTTTTTGTGCCAGGGAGGGCAAACAACGTCTGAAAAGTCTTAAAAACAATATTTTGTTTTGTTTTCTCCCCCCCCCCCCCCCCCCCCCCGCTGGATATGGTGTTTTCCGGTATTTAGTGTGTTTTTTATGTTTTCGGTATGTGTATTTTTTGTTGTTTTTTTGATTGAATTGTGTTTTTTGGGGTGTTTTCTGGTATTTAGTGTGTTTTTGTTGTTTTTCGGTGTGAATTGTGTTTTGGGGGTGTTTTCCGGTATTTAATGTATTTTGGGGTGTTCCTCGGTATTTAGTGTGTTTTTGTTGTTTTCTGGGGTTTAATGTGCTTTCCGGTATGTAGTGTGTTTTCCAGTAGTTTTCCGGTGGTTTTCCGGTGGTTTTCCGGTATATAGTGACACCCGTACATATATGTAAATGATATTTTCTGTTTTTCCCAGAGACTGGGTGACAGTTACAGTAGCTTGAAAATGACTGTGCCAACTGTTTTATCACCGCCAAGATTATTTAGACAAGAAATATAAATAAATGTTTATATCTTTATCTTTAAGTTATTGTTTTTAATAAAAGAACGGGTAAGAAATGGAAACAAATAGATGAATTTGTTCAAAAATCTGTACATATTTGTTTTGTCTTTTTTGCCATACTTTTTTTTTTCTTTTTTCTCTGATTATATTTTGTTTAAATCGCATGACGCAATTGTACTATTGCCTACTCATAAAATGAAATTGAATGATGATGATTTGGAGCAGCATTCAATTTCGCGTGAAACCAAATTTAAGACATGCTTGTGTTACTTTCCCTTTTTTGCACACACGTGAGGATACTTTGGGTACGAGTTGACTCGGGTATGACACTATGAACCCCTTGGATGTGATTTCCTATTCAGAATGAACAGGAGGATTAAGATAATGTGATTTTAACAGTGAGAGTCTAAAATCACATCCAGAGTCCAGAATCACAATGCGTTTTAAGCTGTTAAACCCAGAAGTAACGTCAGGGTGGGATAATAGTTGAATAGAGTAGGATGTGATTTTGGACCCTCATTGTTAAAATCACATCCTCTTAATCCTCATGTCCATTTTGAATAGGAAATCACATCCAAGGGTTTCACAGTGTGAGTTGACTCGGGTAAGAGTTAACCTGGGTACGAGTTGACCTATTACCTTTCATGGTAATATGCGCCATCTTGCTCACGGGGCAAAAAGAACACGCTTTGCTAGACGCGAGCGCATTTTGGAATGAATGCATGATGACTTGGAAGTTTTTGTAAATTTGCCCCATAAGTGCTTATTGTAAATATATACTGGCATGGAGGAATAAGAACTGTAGCTGGGCCTACATGTATGAATGATGAATGTAACTCACCGTGTGTACCCTGTAGGTGTATGTGTACCCCGTGGGGGGTGGGTACTCACTTTTTTGGGGGGTAGGGGGGTGCCTCTCATGATTTTGAGGTAAGACCGATGGCTATACCACTTTGAACTTGCTTTTGCTACCCATGCATAAACCAATATATAATAGGTTCCCATGATACTAGATTAAAATACCACCCATTGATATACCAACCGTAGATATTGACCCATCCAAATACCATATACAGCCACCCAAATCAGCAGGTCGTGGTTAGAGGTCGGAAGGTTATGTGCACACTCGACACGCGCGCGATACGGTGTACGAGCTGCCTGGTACTATACATGGTATATAAACGCAGTACGGTGAACATATAATGCACACAACACAGACGTTTGCAATCACTGTATATACGTACGCACACATTTTAATATTTTGCTGTCGGGAATAATGATCGGGTGATCTTTAACGTTATTACTACCACTCAATCTGGAAAATTGACGACCCATTGATATACATGCACAAAAATGTGAACAAATTCCCATGTCAATACAGAAGAGTGAATTACAACCGATGAGTATACAACTAATCGGGGAAAAAAAGGGGGTCGTTGATATACCGGACTGTCGAAAATCCGACCCATGTTTGCAGCATGTCCCCTTGTGGCCATTTGTACTGAGTACCCCCCCCCCCCCCCCCCCCCCCCCCCCCGGATGTGTACGCTACCAATTATACATGTACTGCAATTTGCTTGTTGGTATCATTCTTTTGGGCATTTAGTTAGGCCTATATAATGTTATTTCTTAAACTGTAATACTAGTGTTATCATGGTTTTCCCCCGCCTGGTTACGCCCGGTGTCCCCCCTCCCCCCTGCCCTTAGCATTCCAACGTGTACGGCACTCTCTGTAGTCTGTACATGTACATGTAATAATAATGTGAGTTTAGTAATAAATTGAAGTGGTGCCCCCTCTGTCTCTTTTTCCTCCTAGTCAGCGACAGATGTTTTCTTGGTACGCATGAAGACAGGAGTGGTCCAAACTTGAAGGCCATTGTGGAGCAACAGCAAGGGTGAAAACTAAAATTATTTCTGGGAACGATTTAATTCCTCCTACCAGAATGGGTCAGGATCAGAAAATTGCCCCCCCCCCCCAAAAAAAAAAAAAATCAATTCTTGTTCAAAATTGCTGTTTTGTGTCAGGAAGTTTTCATGCAATATAGGGGAAGAAAGTTTGTGTTTACTGTTAGATGTTCTCAGCACAAAGTACGGTCACTCAGTGTTCACCATTCACATACAATTTCTGCCTCATTTTCATGGATTTTGGTGACATCAATCTGGAAATAACAGAGGGTTGATTGTTTTCCAAGATCTTGCTCTTCCTGACCCATTTTGGTGTCAGTATTAAATCTTGAATACGGATGGCGGCCATGGCCATGGTTTGAAGAGAAAAAACGACCACCTGGCCGGTTGTCGTATATAGGCGCATTCTTGCATGTACTCATCCATTGTTTGCCAATTTGTTGTGTTATGTTTGGCTGCACAAGCCCGTATTTGCATACCAGCACCTCATTAATATCAGCCGGCCAGAAGGGGAAGTCTTTCCTATTTCTGCAAAAAGTGTCATCCATTTGCACATTTCAAGGATGTCTCAACATTCTTTTATTTAGGCAAGGATAATAAGTGAACATCATCACAGTGCACAAAGCCAAGAACCACGTAACACGACACATGCTTTACTGGCCAACCCACACAGTTGAACTGACCTAAGTCCCTGTACCAATTCTTCATTCCCGACTTGCCCAATCCTCAGCCTCCCTTCATCAAACAAAATCAAATTGGGCTCTTAGCTTAGTTGAAAATATCTCAAATGTGAAACCTATAGCCACACTTGTAATTTTGTTCAATGAATTGGGCATTCCACTTGAGAACTACATGAGATGTACAGGTATACTTATTTCATAGATCAGGTCGGCAGTGTTGTAACCAAGTCATTTTTTCTCAAGTCAAGTCAAGTCACAAGTCAAATTTTCCCAAGTCATGTCAAGTCCCAAGTCAATTTTTTCTAAGTCAAGTCAAGTCCTAAGTCAGTTTTGTTCAAGTCAAGTACTATGTCTCGAGTCAATTGTTAGTAAATACAAATTCCAATGACAAAATGACAATGCATAGGCTAGCATGCATGCACTGTACAAAATCAACCTGGTGTGCCATTTCAACAATTCTCCATGCGGCTCGGCCAGCGCTGCGGCCCTGCATACGTACTGGACACCCAGCTTGCTATATGTGCTATAGGCTTGTATATACCTGAATGTTGTGTTTATTTTAACAAAAGTGTCAAATTTATTTACGTCAAGTCGAGTCACAAGTCATGTTCTTTCAAGTCAAGTCAAGTCCCAAGTCACTTTTTTCCAAGTCAAGTCAAGTCTCAATTTTAAGTCCGATTTAAGTCAAGTCAGCAAGTCAAGTCAACAAGACTGCAGGTCGGTGTTCAGAAAAAGCACCCAAGATAACTTGCATAAAGAGTCAACTGCATAAAGAGTATGCAGCCATGCGTTATCTTTAAGTTTCACTAGACTGCCCAACTGTCCACTATCTGTGATTACAAATACATTATCCTAACTCTCTGAGAAGTTTCAAAATCTACGGTAAGGTTTGAAGGATTTTGTAGGATTGAGGACAGTAGAGTCCAGCTAGAGTCCCTTGGTTCCATATAACCCAAAGAATGCACAGTAGTGGATTTTGGAGGACTCTGCACGGTTCCTTGCAAAACTGCCCCAAGTGAGAAGTTATGGTTTAGAGATTTCAAGCAAACATCCAATCAGAGTTGTAGTTTTTGCTTTATTAAAACATACCTTTTATAATTGCTCAATGCATCTTTTTGTTTTTGCTTGTAGGTTGGGTGGAAAGGTTGTTAAAACCAAGCTTGTTCCTGATGAACGTCAACAGATCCAGGTATTTCCGTCATGTTTTATATAATGGTGCCAGTACAGGGTGTCCCCCAAAAAGATAACCCACAAACAAAAGGAAAATATGACCAACCTATGTAGTGACCATTATTATGGCTTTACCATAAACTGGGGGTAATAAGCTTTCCATTCATATCTTGATGTATTTCTCTGGTCATGCATCGATCACTGACTTCCGTTGTCCTGAAAATGGTACATAAAAAGTTACTTGGGATCCAGACAAAAGATGATAGAGTCGGATCTAGGGACATTGTACTTGTGATCTGATGAAAACCTGCAGAAATCTTAAACCTATGAAAACATTGACAAAACATGATTTAACTTTGAAAAACACATACAGAACAGGATTTCTTTCAACTGATGATTTTTCTTCCTTCAAGATTCAACACCTTATGCACCAACTCTTCCCACAGGTGCCCCCGCCCTTTCAACACAAAGTTCACGCCAGTCTCTCTGATTGGCCCTTGCTCTGATTTAGGCTTGTGCCATTGTCCTGATATTTTTTCACATTTGCCCAAATTGTTTTCTTGGGTGGAGGATCCCTCTCACAGAAGACTTCTCGAAATGCATCCCAAGTAGCTTGATAGCGTCTTGTCTCTTGAAATTTCTCCACCACAAGTACTCATTGCTCAGTTGTTTGTTGAACCATGCTGCAAACTTGAATTTTCCAGATTGTCCTTTCTCAATTTGGCAAAGAAATCCTCTTGGGTTTGCAAGGGAGAATTGAAGCCCCCAACTCTTTTCCAATGTTTTGTTTTCCTTTTCCTTTTACAGTAACAGTCTCAAACCAGGCGTATTCGGCAATTTTTTAAACTTTCAGGGGGGCTTTTATATGTATCCATATACCCCTTTGCTGACCCATGTTTTCTTTTGCTTTTGCGGGTCACATAATTCCTGCATCCACAACTGCCTTTGCCTTGGAAAATCAGCTCATAACTGATGTCATCAAACATTTGTTGGAGTTTTGTTGCCAATCATTCATCTGTTGTCATTTCCAATCTGTTTGCAGGAAACTCTGACTAACTGGTGTGATGTAGAGAAACTGGATCTGATTATAACCACAGGTGGTACTGGGTTTGCTGAGAGGGATGTTACACCCGAGGTATGATAATGATCGGGGGAATGTATTAATTTAAATAATAAAAGTAAAGTATAGTCAACAAACTGGTATTATTATACCAAGGCTTGCCATGGATTAATTTAACACTAACCTCACCTAAAGCTACAAAATACTACTAGTAGTAAACTATTGGAAATTATGTAGTACTTTGCAGTATACTGTATTTTAACCCTAACTACCCCAAGTCTTGCAAACTCCAACAGCAGGTTTTGTCTAATTTTGATGGGATCAGTACTTGTAGGGCCTTGGCACCATTACTTTACATGGAGCTATGATGCCCCAATATGTCCAAGTCCAAAGAATGTGCCATGGGTTTACTGCACAGTGTTGGATTTTGACAGGTTGTATGAGGAAGCCTCCTAGTAAAAATGCCTAGGGGGTTAGGGTTAACACAAAGGAATGTTTTGGACATTTGGGTTAAATTGTTATTTAAATAGGCATACTGTGTCTAACTTGTTTTGTATATTGCATTTTCACCATGTTTTCGACATTGCTGTACGCCATGAGTAATGTTTATTAGAATGTGCACTTTAAACGTAGTGTATACGATTGGTAATCCTCCAATTTTCTTTTATAGAATTATTATGAAATACATTATTAGACTGTAAGTTAATAGTAGTCTCTATCATCCTGTGAAATGATGGCACCAGGTGTGCTGTCCTGGTCAAGAAAAGTGGAAATTTATATTGTTTTCCCCAACGATTTCCAGCTGGAAATCCTTGGGAAAACTGCCCTGTAGCCTTTAGTCAAGGCGCGCGTGGCTACCCGGACGAGTGGCGCGCCCCGGACATGCTGGCTAAAAATTGCTGCGGTTGGAAAGATATAAGATATTGACTCAATATTTCACAATACAGGAGTTCCACAGGGAGATCCTAATTTTGAAGTAAGGGAGTTCCAAAGTGTCACTAGCAAGAAAATTCCTTTGTAGGGAATCTGGCAAACTCTCTTGCTCATGGATTACAGCTTATATAATTAACATTGAAAAATGGTCTAGGTTAGTCCACTCGCATACATGGGTAGGCATCGACCGCCTAGTGGGGGCATTTTTATTTGATAGGTAAATTAGGACCGAGTTATGGAGATGTTTCTCTGTCCCCATAACGTTTTTGGCCCCCACAACATCTATTGCACGACCAGGCTAGTGTCCCCACAATTATGGTACATAACTGTGTGTACTTGTTGAAAAGATGCATTTGAAAAAAATCAAACTCTGATTAGTTTGAGAAGAATCTACAAACCTCATGGCTCTATTGATTGTTGATCTTCAACAAAGCACTTTACTAAATCCAATATTATTTTCTGATAAAGTTTGATGTTCAAAATAAAAAAAAAAATTTAATCTGATTTAAATGACAAAATCTAATTTAAATAAAAATAATTCTGATTTTTGTTTATTATTAATTTTTTTTTTTTTAAATCAAGCGGCCTGAATCTTGGTCCTTCTTACCCAACAGATCGCATTGTCATTTGTTGTCATACCTTTACAGGCCACTAAAGCTATCTTAGAGAAGGAGGCACCAGGCCTGGCTCTGTCCATGCTGATGGGATCCCTTAGTGTTACCCCGCTAGCCATGCTTTCAAGGTATGTGCAAGGAAACAGAAATGATCATCTTCAGACAAGCTTGTATAAAATGGGCCTTTGAAATTTTTTAGTTGGTTTCAGTTGTTGTAGTTGTGTCCTAAATTTTAATGCATACAGAGGCCCAGGAACAAAACTTTGTTCCGCCTCGCAAAAACAGGTCTTTGCCAAAATTGCACCTAATGTGCAAGACTGCTTGCAAATGGTTCTTGGTTGATTTTTGAAGGTTTTAAAAACATGCTTGTTGATCACACTGGAAGCAGTGCTATTGAGTCTTACAATGATTTAATTCATTTCTATGATTCGACAAGAACCCTTATCAAATCGTTTTTTCTTGCCTAACATAAATCTATTCTGTTGGAAAGTGCAAATTGATGAGGGTGCTAATACTAGCTGCTATTTATCTGTGTCTGGTTCTCCGAACTTTCCCTGTACAGTTGTGTGTATGGAGCACCATTTGTTCATGTAACAGAAAGTTTCCTGTTTGTAAAGTGGGCCAAAAGAGAAAATGGCCATAAATGGCCTTTACTATTTTAGAAGTGAAGACTTTCATATGAAGAGCAATTTACATAAATTTTCCTTTTCAATCAACTCTTGAAGGTGAAATCTTTGGTTAAAAATACAACCATTCAACAAGCAGTCGGCTGCTTTTTCTGCTTGATAAGCCAATAAACAATGTGGTACTGAAAGGGTTAATAATATCACACACAAATTGGCAAAAAATATAAATGATGAACCAGAACCAGAGTCAATACAAAAACTCTGTGGAAATCCAAAATCCACACTGTGCAGTATATGCTACAGGCACATGTGTGTATATTGAACAAAGCTGTTTCGTATAGCCGTATTAGTCCGCTAGATACATGTAAACATGTATATGAAATTAATCGAAGAAGACGCTGTCAATTGACAGCACATGAATGACTATGTATATTGAACAAATCTGTTTCGTACAGCCGTATTGTCCGCTAGATACACGTATACATGAAATTAATAACCCAAGTAAAAGGTGTCAATAAGACATTTGCGAGTTAAATTTCAATACATCTGGTACACTGACGTGCTCAAAATGCTTTGCACATTTTAACTTTGAATTCTCCAGACCAAAGAGACTGTTACGATATCACGTGATTCGGGGCAAGCCTTATGCTAGCAACCCCCAGCTCCGGAATGGGCTGGTGTCTTTGTGCTATTCTCACCCATTGTGAAAAATGTATTGGTGCTAAGCGTCTCTTACGTAACTATGCAAGAGCTTGCCCCGAATCATGTGATATAGCAACAGTGTCTTTGGTCTGGAGAATTCAAAGTTAAAATGTGCCAAGCATTTGGAGCAAGTCAGTGTACCAGATGTTATTCAAATTTAACTCGCAAATGGCTTATTGACAGCACATGTATGTCTATCCTTTTCGCAGTAGCATTAATTATCTCCCAGATCAGTATACATGATCCTCTTTTTTATACAAGTTTGCCCCAAACAAGCATAAAAGCCACTCGAGGTACAATGTATAGCTCTACAAAAGAAAAAGAATCGGATACAAGAGGTTGTTATGAGTTATGGACAGCACATGAATCTGCCCTCATGCATGCTCCATTTCCATTCATTTGTTCTGCATACACTTCCGGATCCACTATGACAAAATGCTTACAAAGAGGATAGGTAATTTTAAACAAATAAAAAGTCTGATAAATGACAAGAAAAACATTGCCCATATCGTGTCTTGAAAAAAAATCCCGGAAACCTTTATTCTGAAAATACATTGTGCTGATTGGACCCACCCTGCCATAACAAACTCCATCCTCATGTTATGACACATGGAGCATGAGTCACATGCAGATCATGTCTGATTATGTCACCCTTTTATTTCCTGACCAGACCAGCTTGTGGGACCAGGGGGAAGTCCCTCATTATCAACCTGCCTGGCAGCAAGAAGGGGTCCCAGGTAGGTAATCACTTCAAGATGTACATGTATGGACTTGGTTCATGACTGACGGAGTGAAAATGTGCTGACATCATCCTAATGCACAGGCCAAAATACTCTTTCAAAATGCTTTTATAACCCTAAGCCTCTGTGATTTTGACTAGAATGCAGAATACAGAAAGCCACCAAAATCCACCAGTGCATATGATTGTGGAGCAGTACTAGTACTACATCCATATAGAAATCCACCATGAATTTTGTTTGGCTCAATACCCTTACATGTACATGTACCTTCAAGTTAGCATTAACAAAACATCAAGAAATACCCGATTCAAGTTGTTTTCACACATTAACCCCGTTTTACTATAATGCAAGCATGATTACAAATGAGCTATTCAATATGGAAATCAAATGTGCACGGATTGCCACGGAAGCAAGTTCTACAAGGAAATGTAATAAACAAATTGTGGGAGGTACACAAAACTATGGAGGGAACACTGTTGCGCCTTTGCATACTCTGATGATGTCGTACTTTGGCTCATGAATATGAAAAACTTACATTGACATGGAAAACCAAAATATTTCAATTACTTTATGGAATAAGCCTTTTGCGCGTTGATTTGCATAGATCCTTGTACCCCGTCTTCGCTCAATCTAAGATGCACAGCGTGCGCCGGTCGTGCCAGACTGATCATTATTATGCATGTCAGTACCGTTGTTGCTAGACCACGTGATTCGGGGCAAGCCGCAACGTGGCGACGCACGGCCAGTGGTGGTTTCCCTGTCTGGTATCTGGAACTACCGCTGGGTGAAACAGCGCACGATAGAGATTGTCACCACTCTAAAACAGAACAACCGCTCGAATCGTTACAGTACATGTTGTATGTTCTTCTCGAAACGCGGCCTATTTTTAGCAATTATAGTTTCTTTAATGGATAACAACTTCGAAGGTTGGAACGTGAAGAAACTGCAGAAATTTCTTCAAGAGAGAGGGGTTTCAATAACGGGTTACCTGAAGAAAGAACTGGTTTGAACTGTGCAAGTGCGTGGCCAATTTGAAATTGAGAACCGACTCGAATCTTTCAAGCCCCAACTTGAAGGAGACTCTTGACAAAAGTTTAAAAGACGCTGGCTGCACATTTTCCGATCCGAACCATTTAATCTTCCTGGATTCACGAAGGATTTTTTCGAATATACCAGATTTCGGACTATACGATGTCTTCAATTATTTGATTTGTTTTCGAGCGGATTACGACCGGCGAAAACTTATTCGTAAATATACAAAAACAATTTCTGCAAGACCAGTCACTTACGTAAAAACCGATAATGAGACCTTGCTCAAAAGAATCTTTGTTCATCCAACCTTTCCCACAAATACAAAAAGAATGAAAAGAGAGATTTTGTTGATGCCTTTAACAACCCCCACCCTCCCTACCCACTAAACAAACTTTGACTCACTGCGGCTATTTCCTGAGATGATCAAAAAAATAAGATAAACTGATCATTCCTTGAATTTTGCCTGCACACACCGGTTCTTTCTTTCTTGCTATTTTCAAAATTTTAAAAGCACTTCATCTTGTAACGAACAAGAAGTTCAACCAAAATTAACAATCGGTTAATAACCAAGGCCCTGAAACAAAAAGTTCCATCACATTGACTCAACATCGTAACACATAGTCTGCAGACGTATGATTACGCCACCTCCCAATAAAAAAAATATAAAAATTGTTCATCTCCACCGCGCTATCAAAGCTGGTATTGGGTCGGTGTAGTCATCTGTTGGCCCATTGCCACCGACGAAATGTTTGGAGCAAATGTAAGTATTGTAAGTTACATTCTCCGCCGAAAAGTCTTTTCTGGGGCAGTTTTTTATCCAACGGAGACACTTCTCACGGTTCGACTTCGGCTTCGGAAAGGGTAGCCACAAACGCCATTCATGTGGGGACGGTCCGAAAAGCGCGAGTCGCTGTTGTATGTTCCGTAAGAACAGTGCTTCTTCGCAGGCATTCTCAAGCACTAAATCTCACAAACTTCGTATTTTATGTTAATGTCTAGATTCTAACAATAACCAGTACTAGAGTCTGACAAAATCTGCGTGGAAATTTATCGTTTTAAAGTGACAAGAAACTACGTATGAATCGCGTACATGTACTTCGATCACGGCAAGTGGACACGTATGCGATATGCATTGACATTGTGTCTGCACGCGCGTATGCGAGAAAGCTTGCCCCGAATCACGTGTCGTGGCAACAATCACTACGCAGCGGGGTCAAAGTACGGGTTACACGCAAAAGGCTTATTGCTATGCATAATGTCCCCATCCCACTAGAGCTTTCCGAGTTAGAAGGCCCTAACTGGGAAAGGAGCACTGCCTTTTTGAGATTTTATGTTGTTTACATTGTTTATCTTGTGTCAATAAACTTAAGATACTATCAGTTAATCCTTTGTTGACTTAAGTTCTTAGCTATATGAGTTATATTTAACACAGAAACATCTGCAAGAATTCTTAGTTTTATTGTAAAAAAGTGCCTCAGTTCAGATTTTCTATCCTGTGTAACTACTTAAAAAACTTTGAATCATGAAAAACGGCCGCTGGAAAGCTGAGAACGATAATAAACTTGAACGAATCGGAGAGGTGATTTGTATGCTGTGAGTAGTACCAGCAAATCCCAGCCTGGAAGTGTTTACTTAAGGATTACAAGCAATTGTTTGGCTAATGGATTACAAAGATAAGAAGCTGGCAAAGGTGTTGGTGTGTCAACACCAAAAGGCAGTGGAGTTGCCTGTTTTGGCTCTAGTGGCATGTTTCCCTCATGTTCAGCATCTGAAATGTTATAGTAATATGGAAATAACGCTGTCCTGTATGTACATGTATTCGTATCTTAGAAATGCTATTCCATGATCCTTTTGAAGAAAAATATTTGACCTTGGCACTACAAAAAAAAGTGGAAAGCAGCAAAAGATGAGCTTTAATTTGATGTATTGCGTGGTGCTCTAGCTCATTGCTGGGCCTCACTATAACCTTTTGACCCCTCCCTCCTTTTGAGAAAATGAAGCTCAACGTTAGTGACCTGTGCAAGCTACAACCTGAGATCAAAAAGGAAATCACCAACCAAAAATATATTTTAAGATTGAATTCAGTTTTATTACTTTGGGATATGATAGCACAGAGCTTTCCAAATGTAAACATTTTAAAATCCAAAAATTCAGTTTTAAGTAAAAAACATTGTTGTTTCTGCTTTTAACTCCGGTAATCATATTGTGACTTTCCGCTCAGTTCGTGTTGCCAGGCCACATGGGAGAATTTCTAGCAGTATACGTGTAACAAAGGGTTTAATCCAGTGTGCGGGAATTTTGCTGTTGTGGTCAAATTTGATATAAAAAAAAATTTCAGTGGCATTAATTTTCACTTTGTTCTGTTTAGGAATGCTATGAATTCGTGTTGCCTGGCCTGCCTCATGCCATTCAGCTCCTTAGAGGAGACATCAAAGATGTTGAGGCAACGCATAAATCCATGACCTCATCAAAGGAGTCACATGACCACGCAGCTAGCCATGTACACAAGGTTAGCACCCTGTTTGTTTACTTTCAGCTTTTGTTTTGTATTGTCCTTATTGTCCAACATTATATGTACATGTACATGTACATACATTATATATACTTGTAATAACCACATAAAACCATCAGCACTCATCCCAATCATTAACTTTTTGCACTGTGTCAATAACATCCCCACAAAAAGCAAAAACAAAAACAAACTTATAAACAAAAAGTTGTTTTTATATATTTTATTAAAGGTAGTATACATCATTTGCTTTTGCTGTAATTTTCAGAAATAAATGGATTTGGGGGTTAGTATTTTGTAGCGTGCCAGCAAATACTGTTACAATGACCTGTTTTGTGTGCATAGATGCTGGGAAAACGGAGAGAAAAAAAATCTGTTCCAGTAGTCTGGTTCCTTGACCCTACTTTAGATAAAATCGGAGCAAGTTATAGAGTCAGGGAATTATCAGGTCAGGGAAACAGACTATTTCCAATGATTGTCGGCTGACAATCATTGCAAAACGATATGAATTTCAACTTTTCTTGAAAACAACAGCACCAGGTGCCATGATTTCACAGGATGCTTGAGACTGCTATTTACTTACAGTCTAGTACGGTATTTCGTAATAATTCAGTAGTTTTGTGTTTTGATGTTTGCAAATGTTGTATACTACATTGTACATGTACCTTTAGCAACAGTTTTGTTTGCTTTGGCAGTTTCTATTTCTGTTTTTTTTGTGGAGGGGAATGATTTTGTTCTGATTTTATTCTTTTTTTATGGGGGGGAACTGCCTTAAAGCAAAATTAGAGAATTAATGCAAAATCCTGTCAGAGTTGATTTCTATGTGCGAGTTGATAATCTGAAAATTGTGGTCAAAAATTTGAATCTAGCCTTCATCAAAAGGCTTGCCCCTCTGCCCTTCTTGACCTTTGCTCGTGAACATTTGTTAATTATTATTATGAAGGCCGTCAAAGTGATGTTGTCTTCTAGTACACGTAGCTAGCTTCATGTACATTGCAGTTGAGCATTCCACCTGTTATTAAATAAAGTCCAATGTAGCATGTAGAATGTTCCACCTGTTATAAACAAATCTTAAAAATCTTGATCCTTTAATACACAACACTGCATAGTTCTTTCACTTTCAGTATTTTTCAAAAACGTGCTGATTTTGTCACTGAATTTTACTGAATTGTTTTCTACATATTTAAAGATATATCGTCTGTTTAAATTGTATGTTTTATTTTAATTAAAGAAATACTTTTTCTTTTTTCTATATTGGGCCCCTTCAAACCTCCAAAAACAAAAGGCTTTTTATTTGTGGTTGATTTCATGCCTCTGATACTACGCACAAAATACTGTGGGAACTGAAATATTATTTTGCTGCAGATAATTTAACTTTTTACATTGTATTTATTGGCTAACTAAACATGGGCAGATTTTCTGCATTGGATATCTCATTGAAATATGAATAGCTTTGTATTGCTAGAAAAAAAAACAGTTTAAAGATGCGGTGTCCATGCTTTTTGGGCATGGCAGGCCGAAAAACAAATGTTCAAATGTAATTGGGAATTTGTTAGCATTAGATAAGTTATGAGCTTTCCAATGGGACATTCCACAGAAAAACTTGATTGAAGATAAGTAACGCAGTTAATAATATTTTTGCAGTAGGAGCAGGCTAGGACACTCCTATTCTTACCTTGTTAATGTATAGAGTAATCATCGCACACAAAGTTAGGACTAAATAGATTGCAGAGTGTAGTAAGCACTTTTTATCATTCTGAAATATAGTTTTCCTCCATTTTTCATTTGTAGAGAAAATCTATTAAATTGGGATTTCCAGCCAGAGGCCGGATATTGCAGCTTTAGAAAACAAAGAGAGCGTGGACAGTATATCTTTAAACAAAAAGATATAAATACATGCGGACAAAAGTCTTTTTAAATTGTATTTTGTGTACAAAACTAGATAAAGCATTCCAATGAGCAGGATTTGTGTAGTACTCTGTTATTTTACAAGAAACTATGAAACCCAACAACAAAATGATTTATTGCTATTTTACCAGATGCTCAGAGAAAAATATTTCTAGCCATACAAGTCCAGTCATCTTAAATTTGTTAACATGGAGGTACGCTGTTGTTGTTATTATTATTATTATTATTATTATTATTATTACACATGTACTATTAACCTTCCTCGAGACATATAGGTGAGTATATGTAGAGCATGTATATGCATGTATAATACCCTATTTGTTTTAACAAAATAGCAGCTCAGTGTACGAGAGTAATTCTCTGTTGTTGGAAAGCAGTGTAAAATTGTTTGTGAGTGATGCATAGGACATGCAATTTGTTGATGTGCCTTCTGGTTTTCCATGCTGTGAGTACAATGAGTAGACACATCATTTGACTGTCTGTATCTCAGAATAGAAAGTCATGCCAGTCCCCACGAACCTCCGGGAGGAGAGGAGACCCACGCTTGATCACACAGACTCGGAGGGATTCAAACCAGCCAGATATTGCTTCACAAGCATCTGTGGAACCAGCTACCCTAAGTGAAGATGAGCAGGCTCCTCGGGAGATGATATTCGAACTTGAAGCCGGGCCTGGGATAGTTACGATCCCAGCTGATTCTCTCAGTAGTGTGAGTATCATGGAGACCACATCACATCAAGGACAGGCTGCTCCTGCTGAAGGGGAGGAAACAGGTGAGCAGATCAGTCGCATCCTGAAAGCTCTGTCTGACCACATCAGTGAGATTGATGAGAGACGGAGTGAAGTGGACCAGTCTCTGGCTGGCTCGCAAGACCCGAGAAGGGGTGATGGACCAGGGGTTACTGGCAGTGGTGATGGTGGTATGAATCTTGACAATAACATGCCCCCTGATGACTTTGGTGGTTCCGAGGATGATGAAGATGATAGTAATGGGGGTGGTAATGACTGTAACCTCTTGACAAATGTCCAAGGCAGGGGCAAACCTCACTCACATGGAACCAAAATGAACACTGATAAAATGTCAAACAGAGACAGGACTCTTTGGAAGGAGCTTGAGAGTCCAGTAGACATTACAAGCAGCGGTGAGGTAAATAACAGCCATACCTCCGTCACCAAAAATTCTGGCACTGCCAAGAAAAAATCTGCTGTATGTGACTCGGGATTCAGTAAGGGGACTAAAGAAGATGGAAACCTTTGGGCAGGAAAAGAGATGGATACCTACGTGTTTGAGTTTGATCCTGCTGATGTGAGTCCTAGCACAAAGAAGACAGATGAGCCACCAACCAAGAAGCAGCGGGTCATTGCCCTCCCAAGACCATTTGGAAAATCACACCGGCAGCGAAAAGCCGAGAAGCGGTTGTCTAAGTCCAAGGTAGCCAAAGAGAAGAAGGCGGCCCGGCAAACGCAGATGGAGTATAAGATCCCAGTTGGGATACCATTAAGGAATTTCCTGATGTCTCACACTTTACTCAAGGACGTGAACCTGAAGAGAGGAAAGCGATCCGTGAAGCGGGAACTTGTGATGCTTCAGCGCCAGGAGAATGCTCTCGCCTTTCAGACTTGGCATCGCCAGGACCACGTCAATGAACGCTGTCGCTATGACGACCTCTTTGTGGTGACAGAGAAAGGCGAGGCGGTGAGGAATGAGATTAAGGATGGCAAGAGGGACCAGTACGTTGTGGCTTGGTACCTGTGGTGCTCCGGAGAAGGAAACTGCCTTCGACAGTGCGGTAGCTATGGAAAATGTGTGAAAGGTGAGTGAGAGAAAATAAAACAAGCTGAAATTAAGCATGTGTCAAAAGGGGAAATCTCATAGCCCAAGATTATTCAGTATGCAATTCATTGCTTATTAGGGTTGTCATTTTCAAAGGGAGCTAATTTGAAATAAATGGGAACCCCCACGAAGAGAATTTGAACAATCAGAATCCTGTCTTTCTGGCATTTCTAATCTCATGCAGTTATGTATTCTTTATGTAAATTAAATTGAAAAAAAAATATCTTTATAGTAAATTGAAATGCCTATGTGCATAAAGGTATCTACGTACCCCAGCTGCGGTGCCTTTACCGTAAGGCCTCTTTACATGGGGCACCCATTTTCTCTGTAAGTGAAGAAATCTTTTAACATCTAGAGACATTCTGGGATACTCTAGTGGTTCTCAATCTCCCGAGTAAGTTCCTTGAATTTTTGCGTTGTGATCTTTGTATTTTTCCATGGAATTCTGTGTCATTAAACAGGCACCTCTGTTTTGCCCACTTATTTGTGTTACAGGATGCAAAGGTGTCCAACATAAACAAGATCGTCACAACTGCTCTGTCCTTGTTACTCTCAAACTTTTCCTCTCCGATCTCCAAACGTGGAAGGTCACCATCACTGGACAACACGTGCCTTTAGAGGGCGCTGTCACCTGGCAGAGCCCCGGTGGGGTGAATCCCAAGCACCCAATAGATGAAGAGCTGCGCGACCTGATCTTCCAAGAGGCTGATCAGGAACTTGACGCTGGGGAAATCTATGAGAAGCTGCAGAATGAGGGGGCTATGGCAGGCAAGAGGGTCAACAGAGAGAAGGTCATCCATTCCTTGCAGAGGAGAAAGAGACTGATGAAGACGCAGAGCAGTAAAGAAGATGACACGGATGAATTGCCTTATCAGAGATTGAAAATCAGAGACAAACCGATGGAGCAGTTACGAAAGCTGCGTTCAAGTGATAACAAAAATTAGTATATTCTGCAGTGATGCTATTTTTACAAAGTAATTTGACCAATTCACAATACAGTGCAGTGTCGTTAGTTTGCCTTGATTACATGTAGGCTGTTTTTCGTGGTGTATCGCGGGAAAATGTTGAAATAGTTTCAGTAGTCTGTGTTTTTGCACTAGATACAAAAATTTTGCACCTTTTAGGGACTGAGCATCTCAAAAGTCGGAACGTCCATGTTCCCTTTGAAATGTTGTCGTTGGCGGGCTCTCCATCCTGGTTGCGAACGTGCCGTGTTGCTGGCGCGTTCCCAGTTGGATTATGTGTGGTGTTTCCAAGCTGGGCCCAATTTCATAGCGCTGCTTAACACACGATATTCTGCTTACGGAACCCTCGCCCATTTCACAGAGACTGTAAGCAGTAAGCACAGCGAAGAGCCCGCTAAGTTCGGAAGCAGGATTTGCTGAAATTAGTGAAGCAACAATATAAATCCCCATGCATGCGCAAGTGTTAGCACAACTTGGCCATGAAATACGCTAATGCTTAAGCAAATTTTCCTGCTATAGTTAGCACAACTTTTCTGCTTACCGTTAAGCAATGGCATGAAATTGGGCCCTATTTCTAGTGGGGAAAAGCAGATGCTCCCAATTGGAGCAAGCAGTGTTATTGGAATGTTCCAAGAGTTCCAATTTTTGAAATGCTCTCATATTTGGAGGAAGTACAAACTTTCAGGTTTTTGAAAATGTTCTGCTGATTGTGAAAAAGTATTCAAAACATAAGCCGAGCAACACGATATGATTATAAGCAATCACAAGTGTTAAGCTTAAAGTTGGAACTGCTTGGTGGTGCACTATTTTTTTAATTGCCTGAATTGCAGCCTATTTTTTGTACAGGATTTTAGAGTCACTCTATTTGTGTGTCAATTTTTGTTCTGTTAGTTACTCTTTGTTTAGGTCATACTCTCAAGGGTACATTTTGCATCTCAGAACAAAACAAGACATGTAAAGAAGATTTTCTGTCATTCCCGACACTGTATTAAACACTGTTAGGCTCACTGCTTTCTGAGAGCCTGTGGAAAAAAATCCATGGGGTTACTCGTGTGGAATGCAAACTCGTGGACGCCTGCCCACTAGTGCAGATAACCACTCCACCGCTGA
This sequence comes from Hippasteria phrygiana, assembly GCA_037893225.1. Lineage (NCBI taxonomy): Eukaryota > Metazoa > Echinodermata > Asteroidea > Valvatida > Goniasteridae > Hippasteria > Hippasteria phrygiana. Next base: position 39,757 of record JAZGUH010000385.1, read on the forward strand.
GCTTGCTGGGATTGGCTGGCTGATACAAATCCAATGCCAATCTTGACAATGATGCCATGGTACTGTCTTGGTGGTTGAGTGGTTAAGGTATCTGCATTAGTAAGCAGGAGTCCTGCTCAAGTAAGCCTGTAAATTTGTTTCCCCCCACAGGCTCTTGGAAAGCACTGAGCATACAGTGCTTACCATATTGGGACGGGCAAAAATCTCCTAGAAATCATCCCTGACGAAAATTCCATGTAATAACAAAACAAGACATACAATCTTTTTTTTAAAAGACAAGCACCAAAACTTGCCATAAATATATAGATATTATTATCAGTAATTGCTACCTTTTTATATAAATTCTTATTAAATCTGATTAATAGATTCAACAATGACGTAGGATAGTCATTTTTATTGCCAAAGAGAATTAGATTTTTAATCTGGATTTAATGGATATATGTAAAAGACCCTTCCACTATTTCCCTCCACATTCCCCAAACAATGCCCAAATATCTTTAGCTACAGAAATGACATATTCCTGAATTGTCTCAGAAACTTTCAGCAAATAGAACAAGAATCATCCTTATCAATTGTCATTTTTTTCATAATTTTATCCATTACAAATCACCATGCATGTCGTATTTTCAGGATTTTCAACATTTGAAAAATATCCACGTTGGAATGAAACTCACTATTTTTCCACAGAGATGGGTTTATTTTCACACAGCCTTCCCTTTTTATTAAAAGCTAGAAGCTGGCATTGTAAATTGTTAGCATTAGTTGTGGTAGAATTACAAGTACAAAACTAATGTTATTTGTGTTGCGCTCAAAATATATTATGCTATAACAAGAATTATCTTCAAGCAAACTTGAATCCTTGATCCTGATTGGTCGATCCGTGGCAGCTGAGAGTGTGATAATAACCCATATTGCACGGCCCATATCACACTCCATGTGTTGCACTGTTCTAATTCTGCGAATTGCGCGATACGCAAAACGCAGTGCTGCATATTCCATTGGTAATTCAAAAGCTGCGCGTTTGCGTCCCATGTGGATCGTCACGTCTGTTTCGGCACACACTTGTTACGTTTTCCGGATAGCTCCTGTTTCTCCTGTTTTCAGAATGGCGAGTATTACTGCTTTGTGTACAACACAACGCAGTAATACACTCTCGCTTTAACATATTAAGTGTCATTTACCTTGCTCTTTGGATGCTGAACGTTAAGTCTCCAGATATAAACTTAACATCTGCTGTTGAAAATGTGGTAATACGTTGAATTAAAAATGTTGATAAATTCAATCCTCGTTTAGTTGTCTTGTTTATTGACTTGAGTTAGGAAAATATTTATTTTAACTACTCAGCAAATAAAATCGGCAAATCTTCTGACTGTTATTGATGTGTGCGTGTACGTGTACGTGGTACAGGTTTCGCGCACAGCACCATGCGTGTTCCATCTTTACAGCGTGTCAAGTTTACTTGAAGATAAATTTGTTATCCCACTCGCGCTCTGGAACACGGAATAATGTAGTGCGTCCGTGTTCCATATTCCACTCGGCCTTCGGCCTTGTGGAATATGGAACACGGACGCACTACATTATTCCGTGTTCCACTCAGCGCTCGTGGGATAACTAATATACACTGGATAATCTTAAGCCATTTCTTTTTTGCTCTACCCTGTCCTACTGTCCTCGACGTAAGTAACGTTAAATTCTGAGGACAAACTATGTGGGGCTCTATGCACAGCGTGTGAAGCTACACGCATGTGCACTCCATTCATTTGCACTGCACTCCTGGATGCCGCCAAAGTTACAAAGAAGATACATGCACGTTGTTTTGTTATTTCCTGTGCTGTTCTATTTTACACTGCTGTCATTTATTAGAGAGCATCACAAAAAGTTGGAAGGCATAGAATGTTCCAACAAGAACATTCCCTGTTCCATTTGGGAACACGTGTTCCCACTAGGAACAGATTGGGAACACTGCGCGACCATGTACGTGTATGATAATGGAAAAGTGGTGTGCATGCTTTCCCAGGAACAACCTATACAAGTTGGGAAATGCCCATCAGAAGACAGTGTTCCCGAAGAAGTATTCCAAAGGGAATGTAAGCATTCCGACTGTTTGAGATGCTTCATTCGTGGGATGTGGTCTTACAGCCTCTGGTCCTCTCACAGCCATTTCAGGAATAATCATAATAATACGAGGTGCGATCAAAAAGCTCTGAGACTGCGCCTATAACAAGCAAAAACCGTACATAATATAAATCTGGCCGCCATCCCCTTCAAAGTAATCACCTTGTGCAGCGATACACTGCTCCAAGCGCTCCTGCCATGTTTAGAACACTCCCTGGAAACCCCGTTCGGTAAGCGCATCAAGCACCATCTGCGATTCTCGCTGGATATCCCCCAGTGTCAAAATGGCGACCCTTCAGCTTGAACTTCATTTTGGGGAACAGAAAGAAGTCGCAGGGAGCCAAATCCGGCGAGTAGGGGGGATCAGACGATTGTGTTGTTGCGGGCGAGAAACTTGCGTGTTTTCAACGCGCTGTGAGCGGGCGCATTGTCATGTTGGAGCACCCAATTGCCAGCGCGCCACAGTTCATCAGGCCGTTTGCGCCAAATGTTCTCCCTCAGAACGGTGCAGTAGAACTCAGCGTTGACAGTCTGAGGAAGGAATTTCTCGGTGCACAACCCCGCGAATGTCAAAGAAAATGATGAGCATGCTCTTGGTTGCACTCCTGACCTGACGCGCCTTCTTCAGTCTTGGAGACTGCATGCGGGCTCTTCCACTGCGAAGACTGCTGTTTGGTCGTAGCCGTAGACCCAACTCTCGTCACCGCTGTTGATCCTCGACATGAAGTTTGTTGACGGAGATCCTCGCAGACTTCAACACGGTGCTGCTTCTGCTCAAGTTTCAGGTCCATGGTGAAATCGCAAATGCGCACGTACCAGTGGTCACAAAAATGTGTGTAATACAGGTGCTGATGTTGATCAAGCGATATAACTTGGAATACTTAGCTTACACCTGCTATATGCACATTACTTTGCTGCACTCTGTTTGTTCGCAACAGGAACAGTCTTGGAACTTTGTGATCGCACCTCGTATACTCTGGTGTAGTGTTATCCAGCTTTGCTCATCCAGTTTGACATGTTTTTCACTTTCAATTGGTTAGGTCTTGTCAGGTCTAGTAATTTTTTTTTATCCCAATGACTATTAAGAAGTATTCTATGAACATTGATTTGCAGTGTCACCATGGTAACGATATTCCTGACATGCCAGGTAAGAACTTTTGATAATTATAGAGTAAAAATTTGCCTTCAGTGAACTCTTGGCAGCATTGCCTTGTTAATCTTGTATTGGTTTATTATGTTCAGAGGCCATATTTAAGTGTACAAGCATTAGTTTGATTTCTACCTCATTGTTGATATGAACAATACTTAAGTTTGCATGCACAAAAGCTGGTATGAAGCCAGACTGTCAAAACGGACCCCCGTGCATGCGACAGGCCTTTAACACTTCAGAATCTAGGTTAACTGTCTGAGGTACTAAGTGAAATTTAAACCTAGCTAGTACATGTCCACGCAGGTGACCATTTATGAACTACATACTTTTCAATCTATTTGAGAAAAAGTTGGCAAAATTGTGACAACTGAAAGTAGTTGATAAGCATACATGTACATGTAGTATAACAAACAACAAGTGTATATTGTTGACATCTACTTTGTATGATTCAATTTGATCTCTTGTCTTGTACCCAGACCACCATCATGACATAAGCAAAGTGGCAAGACGTCCCAGGACGTCACCATACCCTATCATCTCATATGACAAGGCATATTCACTAGTCATGAGTAAGGCTCCAGTCCTACCCCAGCATTCTGTCAGCTGCAAAGGTAAGAAACCCTTTTTTGGGAATCATACAAGAAAGAACAATCAGTATTATTTCAATGCCAGCGTGCTGTAGCCGTAAAGACTGAGGCATGCCCATGCAGTATGCACACAGCAGTGCTGTAGTCAAGTACATTTTTATTGAGTATTGTAGTACTCACGACCGAGTATTTGGGCCATCAAGTACAAGTACCAAGGATCCGAGTCACAAGAATTGGACATTTGAGTACAAGTTTGCAAAGCCAAGTACAAGTACATTAATAGCTGAGTAGGAGCACAGATATGAACACTTTATGTATTAAATATACTTGAATCATGCCAAACACAATGTAATCCAGAAGAAATCCTTAAATGGCATTTATTGACCAAAAATTTTCCACTCATGCAGCAATTCTCACAATATGGTCTTTAATTAAAGAACAACAAATATATAAAAGCAAAGTTCACTTTTACTGACTTAGTCATTCTGATGAACTAAATTCCAACTAAAGTCCTGAAAATTGGGTGTGAGTACTTCTATGGTCAAGTATAATTTCCGAAATTACCGAAAGTCAAGTATCTGAGCACAAGTACCTTTAAAAATAGGGGTGTGCATTTGCACGTAGTATGGGAATTGGGTACCCAATTGATAAAAGCATGGGTACCCGGGTACCCGTTAAAGAAAGCTAGTCCCAAAAATTAAAGTTCGGAAATTGCTGTTCATACATGTATTGTTCATAAAGGTCTGCACGTTATTACTAGCACTAAGGTCAACACTCTTTGTTCCTCAAACTCGCTGGGCCAACTACAGAGCTTTTTCTAGTTGCCCCTTGCGTCCAGAGCTCATATCCCTTCCAGACGATCTTAGAAGTACATTGACGTCACGATATTCTGAGTTGTATAAAGTTGTATCACAGGATAATACATTGCTAGTTTCAGATGTTTCAGAAGTTTGGAAATATTTTGCAGATGCATTGGGGTACATACTAGCCAGCGATGTGACTGCCCAGCACCCCCTCCCTCCCTTCAGAGCATCTATCAAGGATGGATATGCTGTCATCTGTACGTTTTTATTATCTCACTTCGTTTGATTTATCAGCCTTGTCACATGTGGCAACTTTTACAAGCAACTTATAGAGGCAACCAACAGCACTGTAGGTTAAAGGGATGCTTGGGTAGTGCAAATTAAAGAGACAATTGTATTTTTTGGCAGTGCATTTTTTTTTTTGGAGATTGCCTGGAAAAGACATCCTGTGATAAATCGCCCCGTGTGACATAGCAAGATTTCTCCGGATTTTTCTTGATTTCAGGAATTTTTGATGAGACATCTGCAACCTGAAACAGTCTTCTTTTCATTCTAATGACCCTATTTATTTTGCAATTTTGAACCGTATCGTTTGGTAGAAATTGCATTTGTCAGCAACGCAACACAAATTGAATGCCTCCGGATGTTTCGTGGATTTTTCTTTATCCTCAAATCTCACCCCTGCTGTGAGCTTGATACACATTGCATGACCAGTTTGAAATTAGAATATTATCCTCCCTACTGCATGTAGGAGATAAGGTCGATGTGTACTGCACTACACACCGACCCGACCTTGTAGGGAAGAGTTTTTGGGAACTTTATTGCGTTTCATTCATGGATTTTTATCACAATGGAAACTTTTTCAAAGTGAACAAAGAAACTGGCAGGAGCGGGATTCGAACCTGCAACCTCCGGATTACCGTACCGGCGCTCTACCAATTGAGCTATCTTGCGCTTGTGGATTGTTTGACAAATTATAAGTTAAGAAGTCGTATCCTCATTGAGTGATCCCCACAATGTCGCTTCCCAGGTTGTATCGTCAAATTAGGTGTGATCCCTGGCTATACGGCATTCTGGGTTTATGACTTCTGACTAGCGCCCACCCGAACAAAGATACTGACAATTTGGGAGACCGCCAACATAGGGCAAGATAGCTCAGTTGGTAGAGCGCCAGTACGGTAATCCGGAGGTCGCAGGTTCAAATCTTGCTCTTGCCAGTTTCTTTGTATTCAAATTTACCTAGTCAGTTTCCCTTGTGGATTGTTTGACGAACAATGGAAACTTGATGAAAATTAATTGTGTTCATCGTGTCGTACTCAGCTTCAGATGGCCCAGGACCCCGCAGAGTCTTGAGTGATAGCCTAGCCGGTCAGCTGCCCAAGAGTGAATTGATTCCAGGCTATGTGATCAGGATAACCACCGGGGCTCCAGTGCCTGATGGTGCTGATGCCGTTGTTGAAGTTGAACAGACAGAACTGCTGAAGGAGTCTGATGGGGTACGTTTGAATTAATGTACAAGTTGAAAGCAGTCTTGGTAAAAAGTCAGTTTCCGTAGGGAGTGCCTCAAAAGTCGGCGCATGAGCTATTTTTGAGAAAATGTCACCTATTCCCACAGGGGACTGTGCAGTGTTCATGCACGGTCCCCTGTGGGAATAGGTGACATTTTCTCAAAAAGAGCACATTTCAAACAGGAATACTGTGAAGCATTCCAGAGAGAACAGGAATGCGCCGACTATTGAGGCACTCCCTACGGAAACTTCACAGGCTGTTCCGAGCGGGAACAGGCAATGTTCTGGTTAAAACATTCCAAGCCTTCTGACCTTTGAGACATTCCTTTAGTCATTCTGTCTAAGCTCATCCGGAAATGTTAGGTGAAAATCCCCATCCCAAAAATCATTTCCCCCAATGAGTTGACCTTTCGGCACTAAGGGGAGGAAACTTTCGAGATGCTGGTGGCTGAAGACATACCGGTCCTTTTCTATTGTTCTCACTAGTGGTACGGTGTGCATGCTCAGAACTAGGCGCGCATGCTCAGAACTACACATGTAGGCGCGCATGCTCAGAACTAGGCGCGCATGATCATAACTAGGTGCGCATGCTTAGAACTTTGCGCACATGCTCAGAACTATGCGCACATGCTCAGAACTATGCGCACATGCTCAGAACTATGCGCACATGCTCAGAACTATGCGCACATGCTCAGAACTATGCGCACATGCTCAGAACTATGCGCACATGCTCAGAACTATGCGCACATGCTCAGAACTATGCGCACATGCTCAGAACTATGCGCACATGCTCAGAACTATGCGCGCATGCTCAGAACTATGCGCACATGCTCAGAACTATGCGCGCATGCTCAGAACTATGCGCGCATGCTCAGAACTATGCGCGCATGCTCAGAACTATGCGCGCATGCTTAGAACTATGCGCACATGCTCAGAACTATGCGCGCATGCTCAGAACTATGCGCACATGCTCAGAACTATGCGCGCATGCTCAGAACTATGCGCACATGCTCAGAACTATGCGCGCATGCTCAGAACTATGCGCACATGCTTAGAACTATGCGCACATGCTCAGTCTAGCAAAAAGCACCGGTGTGTCTGCTGCCGCCAGCATCTCAAAAAGTCTCCCATTTCCTCTGACAGACTTTTCCAATGTTTGTCAGCCATCACTGTTTAATACACCAATACGATACAAGACCAATGTTAATCATGAATTGATCCCGGATATAATGGCAAAAAAGGCTTACAAGCAAAAAGGAACTGTATTAGGGGTTTAAGATCAAGAGTCCTAGGGGCTTGGGGGTAAACTTGCTGCCACACCAGGCCCCATCCTGACTGCAGAAACAGAATTGTTCAAATTCCAGGGTCTGAACAATAGAAGCATTTAGGGGAATGATATTCGTGTCTCAGACCAGCTCACTTAACATTTCTGGTTACTTTTAAGCAATTTCAGGTCGGGCGAACTAGGCCCCAAAACATTGGCTGGGTTCTGACAGCATGCCATATCTTCTCTGTGCAACCACTGGAGATAGTCAAGGATTGGAACCTGTGGTGGCACAAACCAATTTGTAGTGAAGGCTCTTGTGTGAACAACAAACAGTTTATGTGACCAATTTCTAATTGGATGTGCAACAAGATCACACTGTACAGTCTACTCAGAAGGGTACATTTGGACGTTCACATACGTGTACAATTGGGTCTATACAAAGTGAACAAAGGGCTGGAAATCACTTTGTCAGATAATACGAAATTCGGATACAACGAACAATTTCACGTGGTCCCGCGGATTTCGTACTAATGGGAGTCGACTGTACATTGTGGGCTGATCACCTACTGCAGTAGAGGATCATGATAATGGATAATGGCAGCGAGGTTTCCAACACCTTATTTAAATTTTTGACCCTCTGGAGCGTACCGAGGAGAATTCCCTGTGACCAGTTTTCGAGTAATCAGTGCTGGAAGTCATGTATACGTAAAGAATATATTTAAAAATGTGTAGTTTCGGAAGGTTTCAGTATCCTTGATGAAGCTGCAAGTGCAATTTTGTCTTGGAAAAAAAGTTGCAATGGCTGATTTTTTTTTAAAGCCATTTTTCCACTAGCATGTTCTCTGCACAGTTGCAGTACTGTGTTGTTTCAAGTCATTTTCAGGTTGGAATAAGGTACAGGGATACATTTGGAAAGCCCATTAATTTCCATTTATTCTGGCATCTCAATAAGTCAAACTTTGGGGACATTCCTCAGTATGATACAGAGGGTCACACATTGTCATTGCAAACGGGACAAATGAAGGGAGATTATTGCAACAAATTAGTGAGATGTTGCAGACTGCTGCTGTATTTCAGAATATTTTATAATTTTGAGGTAAATATTCATATTGGAGGGCAAAGATTCCATAGATTCCATAGAATCAATTCTGGAATTTCCTTTCATCACTTCTAAACAGGAGGCCTTTGAAAGTAATTGCTTGAAATCCGATGTTGACAAGATGGTTTGATAATTATTTTATTGGGTTAAACTTCTCCTTACTAGGGGTGTGCATTAACAGGTGATGTGGGAATTAGGTACCCGATTGAACAAAAAACATGGGTACCTGGGTACCCATTTAACCCCTTGCGTACGGATGACGCCATAGGGCGCAAACAAAACAGTGTCACCAGGCCGGATGATGCCACTGGCCACTGTTTGTGCAGTTTCAATCTATTGTTGGATTATTGTGTATGTCATGCTTGACTGCACAAACACATTGTAGCGGTTCGATTTGGCTGCCAGAACCGCTGCAACACCCCGACGTCTCCCGTAAAATACCGTGCCCAAGGAGTTACGAAAGCTTGGTTCAGATACACAGCACTACTCATTACAAGATTCTTTATGAAAATAACATGCAAAAGCTTTCATTAGAAAGATGTGTCTATCCTTTTGTTGCAGGGAGAAATTGAATTAGAAGTGAACATTCTGGTTGCAGCAAAGCCAGGGCAAGAAATCAGGTAATAAGCTTGGCTTGCTGGTTGAGTAAACCCTTTTGACATTCTTAAAGCATCGTGGGCATGGATGACAAACAGTATCAACCATACTGGCATTAGAAGAGCAGGCACATTAGAATGGATGTGATTGGTCATATTGGTTGAAACTTACTTGTGAATCCTATTCTGATTGGCTAATAATAATGTGGCATCATCTCTTCTCGTTCCAAAGGTATTGTGTTCACCCTGAAAGGGATTACCTGATCTGATTATTTCCTTATTGTTATTGCTATTTAAAATGTTTTTTTCTGGTTATCATATTCCTTAGTCCCGTGAAAAGATATGTGAAAAGAGTATCCCTCAATTCAAGAGAGATATTTAGAATAATAATCTGTGAATGTTTAGATTCATTGGAGGTGTCATAGGTTCGTGCATAAATTGCCTGCTTTGCCTGTCATCTACAGCCTGCATGTGCCTGAAGGAATTTGCATGCGCACACAGGGTGACTTTAAAAAATAATGCAGATTGGCCAATGCAAGGAGTTTAACATGCACACACTCAGTTTTGAAAAGTTTGGGGCGTGTGTTGCGGGAACTTGCGGCCCCTGTTTTTCTTGAATGGAACACAGTAGGATCAGCTGACAGCTATCGGCCAATCAACAGCTTTCGTCACAATGGCTTTGATTGGCTGGTGTGCAGGCTGTGTTGTATAAAATTTGCTTGCATGTATATATATCAGTCTTCAGACGGCCGGCTCTGTCAAACGATGATACTCGGACTAAGGAAGGCATAGCCAACTTTTCATTCAGTAAAGTGATACATTGTTCTCTGTTGGTGGTAAGCTTGCAGAAGATTACATTTTGAAATCCTGGCACAAGCTTGGGAAGAAATTTGAATAGAAAGCTCATTGTCGGGTTTTCATATCAAAGAGGCATCACAGCATATAGAGCTTAATTCTTTGTCCCTCTGAAATTCTAACCATTCTGATGCTCATTTCTACAGGCCGATTGGACTTGATATTCCACAGAACCAGGTGATCCTGACCAAAGGAGCCAGGCTGGGCCCCTCTGAGCTGGGACTACTGGCTGCTGTTGGCGTTACTCATGTACCGGTTTACAAAATGCCAAAGGTCGCAGTGGTGTCAACAGGAAATGAGGTCAGTGTGGCTAGTCAAGGTATTGAAAGTTCACCTTGAGAACCAGTTTGCCAACTTCCAATAGAGCGTACAAGTCTCATGATAACTTTTTATCCTGTTTTATGTGCACGTCTTGGTATTAAACGCTGTCTAGTTTTACCCAGCAGTAAAGTGAATGATGGATTGGTCGAAAATTGAAGTCAAATTTGTGACCCGCTCTACAAAAAAGGGTATTATGTCGCACTATGTGAAAACACACAGGGCTGTTCTGTGTGAAGAGGGGGAAAAATCTTTTGTTTTTGGTTTGTTGGCTTTGATTATATCCATATTTTCATAACAAATGTTTTCAAACTTTAATGTAACCAAACCCAATTATCCCTTGTCCTACCCCCACAAATTTTGGTATATTTTTGTTTTGGACCATTCTCTATCAATATAACTCACTTTCGACAGTGAAATTCTGCCTCCTTATGGGGGCTGGGTACATGTCTCCCTAAGTACCCTTGTCTCCCTAAGTGATAATAATGAACGACTAATTCTCCCTAAGTGTACTACATGTATTAGGCTAATAATGCACATATCTCCATTAATAAGGTGCTCATAACCCTACATTGTTATTAAGTTTTCTCATCAGCACCTTATTAAAAAGTATTCCTTAAAACCCTGACCCCGCTTGAGTGCATGCAAAATCATATTAAAATTGTTGGATTTAGCAGGGTTAGGGCTAATTAGTGTTGAAGTTGAGTCCATCACAAGTCCAGTCACAAGTTCTTTCACAATTCTAGTCACAAGTAATAAATGGGTGAATAATAACACTAAAGGGAGTGCTTTTGTCACAGTTCATTTGAATAGCTTGTGACAGGATGACTTGTGATGGACTTGTGATAACTTGCAGGGACTTGTGATGAATTCGACTACAGTACTGTCCTTGGACCATCTATCACCCAAATGCTGCTTTTCAGTGCAAAGGGCTGATGCAGACACAACATTATCTTTATTAGATTTGTTGGTTGGAGAAAAGTTTGGCTTATCCTTACAATCACTCTCTACCAGAGATCTGTTTCTACTCTTAGTCTGTTATACAGATATTTTCATGGTAAATGTTCCACCAGCTTGTCCAGCTAGGTTCCTCCAGTTAGGGTGTTTGAGTATGAAACTCGGCTTTCCACCTGTTCCCACTAATATACTCTAGCTGTACCTAAATCTAGAAGGAAAAGCTACATGTATGCCAATAGCTTTTCCCTTGGAATTCTTTGCCTGTTGCATGTTTCCCTTAATCTTACAATTGACCTATCGCGGTCGAATCGCGTCAACGCAGCTTGTGAATTATTGTCCAATCACATCAATTATAAATCCACGTGGAATGCGCAAAATCTAAAACAAAAAACAATTACCACACACAATTCCCATAGGGTTGTCTAAGGGGTGTGGTTAACTCGTAAACGGCGATAGGTCAATTTTTTTCTGCTTGAGAGGAATCTTAATTGCTACCTCTTGTATCTTTGATTCTTTTTGTTTTTGTAGCTCCGTACCTAAAGTTGGTTTTAGCCTTGTTCGGGGCGAACTTGCATTAAAAAAACAACAAAACAACTTTGTCCTCACAGGTATCCTTTTACTCCTGGGTGGATAGAAGCAATAAGTGACAAAGGGTCTTGCTCAAGGACACAAGCACCAAGATCCCATGGCTGGGCTCAAACCCCACTATCTGTGGAATTATCCACAAGATAAGGTCAGGACTCCACACTGTTGGTGTGTACTTTGACATAATTAACTGAAATAATCTGTAGCTCATTCAGTTTTGCCATTGTTACTGGCAGCTGTGTGAGCCCCACGAGGAACTTAAGAAGGGCCACATCTTTGACAGCAATCGAACAACTCTCCTCTCCGCCCTGAAGGACCATGGATTCCCTTGTGTGGATATGGGCATTGCACAGGATAAGTGAGTACTTGGATGCAGTGTTAGCTCAGTAGGGCCTGACCAGCAGATGGTTCTAATCTACAGCGGCGATTTCCTTCCAACAATAACCCTATGTATTGCTGACGTTACGTACTGTTTGCCGCAGTGCATCATGCGGGAAAATTGGGGGTCACCGCCGCGGCTCGTATATGATTTTTACATACACTAGCATTTTCCACGCTCATTTTTCAACCTTGTGGCTCCCGAGGAAAATCCCCTGCACAGTAATAATTTTTTATAGTTTATGACCGTGTTATCTTCCACGACATTTTGGTCTTTTGGTCGAAAACTGATTGTACGTCGGCATTCTGCACGTAAAAGTATAGCGAGCGTCGAGCAGTGGCCCCCACTGAAAACTACATTGACATGACGTCATCAATATGTAGGGCTATTGAGCAGGACTTATGGGCTTCGAGCACATCATGGCCCACGATAGGCAATAATACGATAAAGTGTAAGCCCTTAATTAAGCACCATATAAAAATGGTAAATTTTGTCATACATACACCAACATTGGGTTCATTTCTTTCATGTAGCTGTAAATAAGGCCAAAAAAATTGTTCTGCTTCCAATTACATGGCATTTGAAAAAAGAATAGGTAGGTAAGGAAATGTTTTTGTTCGACATTTTTTTTTGGTGCTGATCATATGTAGGTGTCTACGTGTAGGCAAGGTTTAAAGGTAGTATTTACAGCATTTATGTTTTTGGGGGTTTTGGGGTTGTTTTTTTTTACTTTTTTTCCGAAAAAAATTAGGGTAGGTAGGGTAACCGGAAGTAGAACTTTTTTTTTTCCTAATTTTTTACGTACATTGTATACAGTTGGCACATGAGCCTTGACTTCTGTGTGCATGAATGGTTCCGAACCAACCATGCCCATATTAGCATTTTGTTATACCAGGCTTAACAGCAGCCTCTACAGAGTGGATATACCCAAGTTAATGTAGGGAGTGTCTTAAAGCTTGTAATGTTTCTTTTCCCTTTAGAATAATGCTCTTTTGAGAACAGGAAGATGTATGCATGTGAACTAATTACGCTCCATGGGATGACTTGCTGTTCCCTGTGTAAACAGCACGTGCTCCCAATTGACACAGGAGAACATTCACATTCAGTTTGAGATGCTCCGTTAATGAAGGTTTCAGCTCCTGCACTTCCTTGTAGAACTTTGCCTGACCTCTATCTTTTGGTCTCCACAGTGCTGAGAGCTTACAAGCTACCTTGAAGTCTGCCATCGACCAGGCAGACGTGGTCATCTCAACAGGCGGTGTATCCATGGGGGAGAAAGACCTCTTGAAGTACTGTCTGATGGTTGGAATACACGCTAAAGTCCACTTTGGTAGAGTGTTCCTTAAACCAGGGTGAGTAACAACTTCATTCCCCGATTGTTTTGGAATTAAAAAAATTACACACTATGAACATCTCAGCCATTAACTTTCCATAAATTTGCAGTTTTGCTATGAATTACGAGAAGACCAGAGAGCTGTGCCAGCTAGGCCTCTGCTTCAGCTGGATAATTAATGGAGTTTTCACGGTTTCATTAACAATTGATGGCAGGGTCTTATATTTTTCAAGCCAAAATGTGAATTGAGGGTTTGAAGGGAGAGGTAGTTGAGTTTCTATGTCAGCAGATGGAATTTTGTAGGAGGATGGTGTAAATACAAAGGAGGGTTTTTTGCCCGTCCGAATATGGTATTAAGCACTACGCGCAGTGCTTGCCAAGAGCCTGTGGGTACAAAGTAACAGGCTTACGCGGGCAGGCCTTGAACCCACCACCTCCTGCTACCTAGTGCAGACATCTTAACCACTCGACCACCGAGCTTGCCAGGGTCGGATGGCCGATTTGAATCCAATATAACAGCAGGTACATGCAATTCAATCTCAGATGATTTGCGTCCGTGATGATGTGAATGTAAAGGAGATTTGTTTGCCCTTCTTGTCTGTTTTTGTCATGCAGCCAATTAATCTATTTACAGTAAACCAAAGGTTTGCCTCGCTGGATGTAACAGACCGTGTGCAATATTGCAAAAATTGATTATTGACTTTATTGATGTAAAAGAAAACACCAACAATTTATTTTTGAAACTTAACCCCATGCGTATGGAAGACGCCAAATGGCACCAAAAAAACCAGTGCCACCAGGCCGGATGACGCCATTTGCCGCTATTTGTGCAGTTTCAATCCATTGTTGAATTATTGTGTATGTTATGCCTGACTGCACAAGCACATTGTTGCCGTTTCGCTTGGCTGCAAAGGCCGGCGCGACACCCCGGCGCCTCCTGTAAATAACCGTACTCAAGGGGTTAAACAGGCATTGCTTTTTACTTGAATTACAATCTTAGTATTACTTGAAACTTTTTTGGTAAACAGAGTAGTGAAGCCATTTTAATAGGCAAAAGCTGCAGTGTAGTTGATTTCAGCGTCAAAGTTGCAGGAACTTTCCTTGCTTGTACTGGTCTTGGCTGGGCTCCCTATATGTGTTAGTCTTGGTTCAAGATGGGATTTTAGATTGATTCCCTAATATGCACGCCAGTTCCTGACAAAGCCACCAGTAGATCAGAGGAGTGATCCACTCACACTAGTAAACTATCCAAATCCCATTTGGGGAACTTGCTTTCAGCACTGATAGCAGACCTCACATGCGCACACTGAAGACTGCTAAACGCCATGGCCTTCAGAGTCTGCGCGTGTAAGGTGTGCTCAGACTTTTCCGAGTCCGAGTGCCAAAGTTCCCAAGACAGGATTTGGATAGTTTGCTTGTGTGAGTAGATTGCACTGATTGCAGCCTCTACATGTACCAGTGGCTTTGTCAGGAACCGGCGCACATATGAGGGAATCAATCAAAAATTCCGTCTTAAACCAAGACTATACATGTGTATGAAGATGGTACAATAGCAATAGCCTATCTTGCAATATAAAACAAGCTAGTGCTCAGAACAATTCAGGAATTACATGTACATTTTTTCCTCTTTTTGGCTTTCCTTAATCCCTTGAGTACGGTTGTTTATAATGAGGCGCCGGGGCGGCCTGTGCAGCCAAGCAAAATAGACACAAGAGGCTTGTGCAGCCAACCGTAACATACAAAATAATCCAACAACGGATTGAAAATGCAGAGAATGGCGTCTATAGACGTCATCCGGCTTCAAAGGGTTAACATCAGATTTCTGCAGCCAATTTCATGAAATCTCACACAACTGTATAAAGTACTTTATGATATTATGCAGCTGGTTTTGGTGTCATATCAGGTTGGTCCACATATAACTAGCCGAGGGTGAGCTTCCTAGAGCCATTTGCCACTCAAGTTATTACATTTTCTACATATTTCTGAGAGTATTGAAATGATCCACTGTAGGTTTGCAGTGGATCATTTCAAAAACAAAAACATTTTGGTAAAAAAACCAATTCCATTGCTGTGCAAGTGTGCAACATATATGTGCCGTAAACCTTATGTCATAGCATAAGTTATGCACGTACACTGCTTGGATTTTTTTGTCTCCTTTACCCGGACAGTCAATAAAGATCAAAGTCAGTCCACACATATGACGGTTTTAATTCAAACCATGCCTTTATTTTTACCTCTTCAGGAAACCGACTACATTTGCTACCATCTCCTCTGAGGATTCTGAAAAGCTCTTCTTTGCTTTGCCTGGTATGTACTATGTACTGTCTGTACTCTGAAAGTCTTGCATCCATGGGTGTACATTCCAGGGGTGCGTGGGGGGGGGGGGGGGGGGGTGGGGGGGGGGGGGTGAAATGGGGTGGATTTATCCACCTCCACTTTTTAGCAGGGGGGATAGTTCATTGGATCAGTTTGAACACAAAGTGTGAACATATAAAGTTAACAAAAAAGTGCAGTTGATATTGACTGGATCATACAATGAAGTCTTATGAACATTTTCTTAATTTGTTAAAGGATGTATGTACTCAACTCCACACTTTATCACTCAGTTTTATAGATGAATACACTATTGATTGGTATCTTCCCACAATCGGAAATTTATGGAGAAGTGAAAACCAAAAGAAAGCTTCACATAAAACAAATGTTTTTTGCACGGAATGCCACAGCTTTTTTTCAGATGAAGTCTTGTTTATGATATTGTTTAATGATTATTTGTTACACACAGGGAATCCAGTCTCCGCCATTGTGACCTTTAACCTCTTTGTACTTCCTGCATTGCGCAAGATGATGGGGAATCCCCACCATGGTTTGACCAAGGTCAAAGCAAAGGTAACATATGAAAGCCAGATACAGATATTATAAAACTATTTCAGTTTTGCATTCCTTCTTAATATTGAAAAACTAATTGCGTGAGCATAGGAAATTTGAGTAAAATTGGACTTACGAATCTGCCGTTTGAACAAACACACAGCAATGATGAAGTAAGAAAAAAATTAGCAAACGAGAAGAACAGAGTGTAAACTGACAAACCCGTTGCAAATGTGGAAACAAAATGGCAGACTGCCGATAGGCCTCAATTGGTGGCGCTGTTGTGAATCCAAGTACGATGTGATGCCATATGTTTGAGGTCTATAGAACTCACTACAATGTATATGAATGTCATGTAGTATTTTATTGTGTATCCTTAACCTCTTGAATAGGTGTGACGGCCATAGCTGCAGTTTGAAAAAGACCACCCGCCGGTTGTCTATACGCACATTCCTGTGCATACTCAATCCAGTAATCTTGAAAACTATATTGCTCTTGAATGGGAGCGTAGTGAATAGAGGGAGCTTTTTCAAACAAAGCTTTTATTCAAACAAAAGGGAGGCTCTAAGTGCTATGAATAGAACCACTCTTAGTATTGTGGTGCCTATTTGTATTTACGGTATCTGCACAGCCCGTTCTTGACATGCCAGCCCCCCCCCCCCTCCCATAAACAGCAGCCGGACACAAGGGGTTAACACTGTAGATCTTGTTTATGCCTTATTCCAGATTGCATCTGATGTCAAACTGGACCCCCGGCCAGAATTCCAAAGGGCCAAGCTCGCCTGGGAAGGGGACGACCCTGTTCCCACAGCAACCACCACAGGGAGCCAGATGAGCAGCAGGCTACTGAGCATGTCGGATGCCAATGCCCTTCTCATGTTGCCCCCTCAAACGGATGGAGTAAAAGAAATGAAGAAAGGTAGCATAGTAGATGCACTGATTATTGGCAGACTCTAAATCGGATGAAATTTAGCATTATGGTACATTGTTATGTTGTAGAGCTATATCAAATTACTGGAGTGCTAACTTCTCATTCCTTCAGGCAGATACTGTGAAGCTGTCCTATATATGCGTGGTACCAATGACTGAAGAACAATTTAATTAGCTAAAAACGGTATCGCTTGGTTATTCTGCATCTAAAATGTCAACCGAATGAGAGATGTTGCATTCACAAGCTTCAGTCATGAACGCAGATTTAATTTGTGTGCTCAGCTTCGGCCACAGTTGAGCAAAAAAATTAATCTTGTTTGACGAATTATAAAGTTAAAAAGTCGTATCCTCATTGAGTGATCCCCACAATGTCGCTTCCCAGGTTGTATCGTAAAATTGGGTGTGATCCCTGGCGTTTAGGCATTCTGGGTTTATGACTTCTGACTAGCGCCCACCCGAACAAAGATACTGACAATTTTAGAGACCGCCAACATGGGGCAAGATAGCTCAGTTGGTAGAGCGCCGGTACGGTAACCCGGAGGTCGCATGTTCGAATCCCGCTCCTGCCAGTTTCTTTGTTCACTTTGAAAATGTATTCAAATTTACCTAGTCAGTTTCCCTTGTAGATTGTTTGACGAAAAAAATAAATCGGTGCATTTGAAAGTTAACATGGGAATGGAAATTTCTCTTCACTTTTTCTCTTCCCAGGGAATTTATTTTCATTTCACAAAATGCGAAAATATTTTCCCACAGTGGGAAACATTGATCTTCCAGTAAAGGTTTTAAGAATAATTATTATTATAAATAATCTTATTTGAAAGTGTGGGTGCAGTTGATAACAGTTAAAGATGATGTTGATTGCTGAGACAACTTTGCGTCATTTTTTATTTTTATGTAGATTGCGTATTGTAAAATCAAAGAGAGCTATTTTTATCAATTCCCCTCTAGCGCAGCACAGCCCGCTGGTGCCATTTGTCTAAAGGTCGTCGCTGCGGGCAGCAAACAAATCAATGTCATAGGACGAACTCCCCTTTTGTGCCTAGTGCCAGACACAAAAGGGGAGTTCGTCCCATGACATCAAATTATTTGCTGCCCGCAGCGACGACTTTTAGACAAATGGCACTAGTGGGCTAGAGGGGACTTGTTAAAAATAGCTCTCAAAAGTCACTTTGTTGATATTTCATGGCAGAAATAATTTGCTGTTTGATTTTACAATACACAATCTACATACACAATCTACATGAAAAATGAAAAAATAACGCAGACTTCTCTCACTACTGAACTTCCTCTTTAAGAGTGCTGAAAATTGCTGATTATAATGCATTACAAACTGTATGTGCATACGCAATTATGAACTGTACAAATAGTGTTAATTTTGGGGGAAAATTATCTAGATTTACAGCATGAACACTGCCTGCAACGATGTCGGTTCTGCCACTGCTGTATTGTACCTTTAAATACATGTTTGTGTGTTTTTTAATACAATTAAATCTGAAAACAAGGAGATACTTGTAATATAGGAACTTGAAATTTACATCAATATTCCTAAAAGGTGCACACATAAAAAATATGGTAGTATGTGGTCTTACATTCTTCTAGAAAAATACATGTACTGTTTAATTTAATTGGGCAAGACTAATCTGGTTCGAAAGATAGGCATTAAAAAAACTACTGTGTGCACTGACCTTGAAAATAATGTAGTTTGAGTAATTTCCGAGCTCGCTTCTGTATCTTTTTGGCATGACGGCCATATTTGAATTATAATAATAATTAATAATAATTTATTGAATTTATATTGCGCGCTCTCCAGGACCAGCCTGTTCGAGGGCGCATTACATTAAAATTCCTCATTAAAATAATCATAATTAAAAGCCAAATAACATAATCAGAACATCTAAATTACATCAATATTCCTAAAAGGTGCACACATAAAAATGCACGCAAATACGAAAACTTAAACAGATGAGCTAAAACACAATACCACAAAATAACATAATTTACATAAATTAAAATTAAAAACACCAAACACTATAAAAAATACAAAATTTGGAACCAATAAACTTTAACTGACAAGGTTAAAACACATTACACATCTCCGAATGCTTTCCTAAATAGGAAAGTTTTAAGGTATTTTTTTAACAGACTTTGTGAGTGTAAATTGCGGATATCAGATGGAACATTATTCCACAATGTAGGTGCAGCTGAAATAAAAGCTTGGTTTCCTAATGTTGACAACATTTTGCCCTTTGGGTATTATCAGGCAACAGTTTTTATCTGCGGAGTTAGTTATTGATAAAAGCATGTTGCGCTATCATGTAGATGTGCATTAACCCTAACAAGTTGGTTCTCTTCCTCATCAATATAAATACTTTTTGTTTATCTTTGTAATTGATGTATTATGCAACATTTAAAAATCGTATTGCTTCAAAATAAGCTACCATAGTTTTTAAGCCATACACAAGGTCGTTTGTGCTGGTGAATAACTGAATATACAGTGTTGCAAGAAAGTGTTCTAAAAAGGTACGTACTCAATGCTATAAATATATTGCACAACTATAGTTACTTATACAGTGTCACGTTTGATTAACTATACATAATTAATATAAAAGTGTTTGAAATGGTTTGTACACGAAATTATGGAGCTGCCACTGTTGTGCATCGGATGAACATAACGCTTTGACCATGAATTTAAAATCTTCATTGACATAGAAACCAACATTTTGCTACTGCTCCCTATAGAATTGCTACAAAAGAACTACAGAGGACAAATAAATGTATAGCAACAGGTTAAGTTTTTACACAACACCTGATAAACTAGCCATATGTTTGCCAACAAATTTAAACATTTCAATCACAAAATGTGACGTTTTTGACATCTCTAAAATACCTGTTGTTATTCTTGAAAGCAGACACGGAGTTGAAAACTTTCCTGGCGTCATGGCCCTTCTTGAACAGACCTTTCAGGTTCTTGTACATCAGAATCCCGAGAGCTGATTGGTCGTAACGGTGCACATGGTAGCCGGGCTTTTGCATGAGGTGCGGGTTTTGGCTGCCCCGGGGCGCAATACACTGCGAGACCAGAGCACAGTCCACCCATGGCTCCAGCAGCCTCTCGTTCATGTAAGAGCTATTCACGAAGAGCATTCTACTGGCCTGCACTGCCGGGGTACTCCCTGCTTCACTAATGTAAGTCTCATTCACATCAACGCCGAAGTATGTGTACATGTCAGGGTGGGTCTTGTTGTAGTTGGAGAACCTGTAACCTGCCGAGGCGTAGTTAGCCACAAATGGGATAAAGCCGTGGAAGTCTTCCAGGAGACGGTAGAGCGGGCGGATACTCTGCTTGAAGCGGATGGAAGTGTCCGCCCAGAAAATGGCACCAAATTCGTAGAGCGACTCCTGTGGTGATTCGAAATGCAGGGAATGATCAAATGAAACTGTGTTACTTGACTGGTATCAAATCACCTCTCTTGAACTCTCAGGTTCTTTACGCATATGATGCATGATATGGGGCGGAGGGAACCCCCCCCCCCCCCCCCCCCCCTTTTGTGTTGGTCATTGTGTTCCTGGAATCTCAGGAATTCTTTTCAGATCTCTAGGGGGCCGGATGTGTTAGGTAACAATAGTCTGGAGAGTGTATAGGGTATAGGGACAAGGGGGGGGGGGGGGGGGGGGGGGGTGTTAACCCCTCTGCCCCATATCGTGCTGGGTATATATCTTTATGAAGAACCATTTAAAACTTTCCAGTTCAACTTTCATGTATGCAGCATAACCATGTTTCAGCAAAGAAACACAATCAAATGCTCGTTTTCATTTGAAATTAAAAGGATGTCAGTTCTTTTTAAATCTTTCACATTTACAAGTCCAATAAGATATGCCGACAACGATTTTGATGACAAGATCGATGAAAGGGGCAAAGATGGCCGCTCATTATGCACACAGTGGAGTGTGCGGCTATTGTCGACCAATATTGTCCATGTGCAGATTGTGCACACGATCCGCCATGTCCAACGCTTGGGACGTACCCCTCATGTCTTAACTCTATCTATGGCTCAGCTGTCAATTTCATCTCATCTTTAATCATTGTTAGAGACCTGTACCAATTACCATAGTGAACTGCTTTGTTACAATGTATATGTCACTCGTTGCTTAGCAATATGCTTAAGACACATCACTGTGACTTTGTGAAATCGGGCCCATTGTTACAATCCTATCTCCCTCGTGGCCCATTTTCAAGAACCTGCTGGTACGTTTTAATTTCTTGAATTTGTTAACTCTTAGTAAATTAGGTATATACAACATTTGCCTTTGCTGTAATATTCAGAAATAAATGGATTTGGGGGTTAGTATTTTATAGCGTGATATAACAAATACTGTATCACTGACCCGTTTAAAGTTTTGGATGCATATATATAGATGCTGGGAAGAAAAGAGAACAATTCTGTTGTAGTAGTCTGGTTCCCTGACCCTACTTTAGAAAAATCGGAGCAATGTATAAAGTCGGGGAACTAGACTATTTCTAACGATTGTCGGCCGACAATAGTTGGGAAAACGATATAAATTTCCACTTCTCATGAAAACGACAGCACACCAGGTGCCATGATTTCACAGGATGCTTGAGACTGCTATTTACTTACAGTCTAGTATGGTATTTTGTAATAATTCAGTATTTGTTTTTTATGTTTGCAAATGTTGTATACTACCTATAAGAGTCAGATTTTCAAAAGGGATAAACTCATCATACAAAGTTACAGTTTTGGGGTCTAAAAGGCAAATTTGTAAGCGACAGTTGCATATATATATATATACAGTATCCAAAAAGTGCATAATCATCTTCGACAATCGTTCACAAGCAATTCCCCGTTTGCTATATTTTATAATCTATTATGGTGATTGGGATTTCCTCTCTTATCCATCAACTCGATGTAGGCAAGATTCAGGGAGAAAGAAAATATCCTGGCTTTAAACGTTCATATGTAACTCAATTTTCTCTTTTGCCTTTTTTTTCAAGATGTAAGAGCTCAATATAAGGGCTACATGTCAGTGGAATTTTAAAACACCTTGGCTGAAAATCGATTGCCTGAAATATAGCCTCAGTTTGGCCACATTATTATATTCCATGCTTTGCAAATGCATTGTATGGGTATAACTTTCCTATTGGAAGTTACTGTTGTAAAGCAACATTTAAATATGAGCGTTTTGGTTGTGGTCCTGCCAAGTGACTACCAACATACTGAGCACAGGGAAAGTTAAGAAGCTATTATCGGCTTATCATTGCCCATTATCACTCATTACCTTGATGATAATGGGCTTCCAAGCATAGTTCAACACGTTTTGCACATGCCTTGGATATTTTCTGCTGTGGAAATATCGCACTTCCTTCACATTACACATCCTCAGAATCTGAAAATATAATTTAAAAGGGTCAATGGTCGTGGGCATAGGTTCATACAGATTTAAGTTCAACAATTCTTTCTAAGTCAAGGGGCTTAAAGGAACAAATTATTGACATAGCATCTCAAATTTTCCTCTTAAGATTCTACTTAAGATTTATGGTAATTTATAAGTCTTCCTTTCCTTTGTCTCTCTTGTCTCTATACTGTTTTTGTTTATGTATTAACTTTTGTTTTACATCGTTAGTAGCAAGTATGTACATGTACTTTGTTTCTTATCAGTTAATGTACATAATTATGTTTGTCTCATCCATTCTTTTTGTCTATTTGCATACCCGTTTGTCTGTTGTGTCCGTCTGTTTTGTATCGTTCCCTCATTTTTCTTTAATAATTTAATATTAAAAGGCATCTCAATACAAGCTTCGACTTCCTGAATATGCCTCAATGTCTTCGTACGTCTGTGCCGATAATTGTTATTTCTTTGTAACTTGCTATATTGTATCCCACTCACTGTCATGTGTAGAATGGACATAAATGTAAATTAAATAGAAATGAGCTAAACTAAAGTGACAATGCAGTAGGGTTTGTATGATATGCCGTATGACAACAGATATCCAGGCCCCTGGTAGCGATTCCAGGAAGTATTTCATATGAAATACCTTTAATGGGAATGCATTTCTTCAAATCACTTCAAAACCTGCCAAAGTGGTCACATCTCAGCCTTCTGGAGATACAGTGGACACAATAGGGCCGCTATTTGGAATAGGAGAATACAAAAGGGTTTACTTAAACCAAATAATTGCCCTCCTTGTGTCCACTTTATCTCAAAAAAGCTTTATGGTGAGTTGAGGGAGGGACGTGAGGTGGTCTCACAGAAATTACTCCGTCTGGGTCACGTCTACAGGTCGGAAAAAATGGGATGTCTCTGGAATGTGTTGAAGAAGCCGATTTAGGTTTGGGCCAAGTAGGAAAACCTTCAGGTTGGTAGGGTTGGCAATTCAAAATGCTAAGCCTACCACCTCTGATAGTAACCCTTTACCAAGGTTGGTTTTTAGCCTTGTATTGGTTGATCAATAATAAAGGTCCTTTCTCCTACTTGTAGTCCTACTACGGTGTTCTCAGTTGCAGAGTACATAAACGGAGTCCAGGCATGAGCTATAGTTTGAGAGGAACTTGAAGGGAAACAAATATGCGTGTATATAGACTCGCACCGAACTTACTGTTTTGCGTTCCTCACTTGTAAGGCCCAAATCGTATGCAATTATTTTAATGTTAGGCATGTGCATCTGTACCGTCGAAACCATCTTCTCCAGCTCCCGATAGTGATTGGAAGACACAGCAGTGATGATGTGAGTCCGTCGGAAAATCTTATTCAGAGGAGGCACGTACTTCTCTAGGTCGATGGGCGGGTAGCCTGCTGTGGAGACTCCCAGGTTCTTGATTTTCACGGAAGCTTTCCTCCTCGAGGGTGCTTTCTTGCCCACGTCGTGTATCGCCGGGTGGTTTTTCGGATTTTCTGCGATACCGGGATTAATTGTTTCCGACTTAGGCCTACTTTTTCTAGAATGAGAAGTCACTGTCTGGCACATGGTGTCTGGGCCTATTAAAATGATACAAAATAAAACAACGGAAGTAATTCAGTTCCGTGCACTTTATTTTATTTTATGGTCTCTTTAAGAAAAAAGATCCAAAGCTTTGAACACTACCTTCTATTACAAAGTAGAAAAGGAATCCTCCCAGTAGAAACATGAGGATTGCGCCTTTCATGTATTTACGGCGGGTTACAGCTACCAGCAATGAGGCTAATGCCGTTGGTGTACATCGTGTCCCGGCCATGACGCGGTAACAGGGAGTTGACACTGTTAAACTCTCTATTCTGAATGAAAAGGAAGATATGAACAAATAGCTATAAACTGAAATTATATTTAAGATGGAGAAATAAGATGGAGAAACGCAGAAACGTAGGCACACTGTACCGTT
Organism: Hippasteria phrygiana; assembly: GCA_037893225.1. Taxonomy (NCBI): domain Eukaryota; kingdom Metazoa; phylum Echinodermata; class Asteroidea; order Valvatida; family Goniasteridae; genus Hippasteria; species Hippasteria phrygiana. The sequence continues at coordinate 64,477 of JAZGUH010000385.1, forward strand.
ATTTTTTAAAGGTATGCATAGCATCGGTATAGAGCCGGCAACACACTTCCCGGCAGTGTCCATACTTTGTGCGATTCGACATAACACATATACAAGCAAAAACGTTTAGCTCAATCCGTCATCCGAGTCACGAGAACATTGTGAAGAAAGGTTCGTTATTTTGTGCATGTTTATAATATGTGCTTATTTCGAAATCGAAATATGCCACGGCGTTTATTAGGACATGGCAAAAAAAATATTTCGCTCCCACTGTTTCGCCCGGGCGGATTAGTATTTCGCCCGGGCGGATTAGTATTTCGCCCGGGCCGATTAGTATTTCGCCCGGGCCGATTAGTATTTCGCCCGGGCCGATTAGTATTTCGCCCGGGCCGATTAGTATTTCGCCCGGGCCGATTAGTATTTCGCCCGGGCCGATTAGTATTTCGCCCGGGCCGATTAGTATTTCGCCCGGGCCGATTAGTATTTCGCCCGGGCAGATTAGTATTTCGCCCGGGCAGATTAGTATTTCGCCCGGGCAGATTAGTATTTCGCCCGGGCGGATTAATCGGAACATATACTAACGGGTTTCACCATCTCGACAGTAATCCGCCCGGGCAAAATAGTAATCCGCCCGGGCGAAATACTAATCCGCCCGGGCGAAATACTAATCCGCCGGGCGGAATAGTGAGCGGGAATTTCTTTTTTGTCATGTCCTAAATACGCTTCCGTAGTTTTTGGAGGTCTTCAGACACAATTTTCTGGTTTAAGGCTTGGAAACTCGCAATTATTAAGACGGCATTTTTGTGTCTCAGTTTTTGGAAAAATGCCATTTGGTATAGGAATGACGTTTAGACCTGTATCTTCAATGTTACGAAAAAGTGTATAGGCCTACCAGAAAAACTTCCAAGTCGCATGCATTTCCAAGGATTTATGACGTCAGTATTGAGGGATCCAATCCATCCAAGACCATGTAAATGCATCCAAGATATCAATGGAGAGCTTGTGTTACCATAGTTATGATAAAACAATTATAATAATCATTATAAAGGCCTACATAGGTTCACTGTAAAAAACAATCCCCATTTTTTTTTTACGGTAAAAAGCATGTCAATATTCACTGCAAGTCACCATAAATGGACTTTGAGCTCCATGCGCCGTCAAATGAGGGCGCTGTCCACATAGCAACCGCACTTCCATGGGCAGTACGTCGCTGGTATTACGCACCGCGCTCCTCGTTCATTTGATACTCGTATACCAGTGGGATTGCTTTGTCTGTTTGCCGACTCTCGATTATTGCGTTTTCAATAAGAATATCATAGCGGGAACCAGACACTTAAATTGAAGTCAGGTAGTAAGATGGCGTCGATATGACCCCCCGACTCGCCTTTTCTTTCCGCTGAGGGGGTAGTTGTGCACGGAGCCCATACGCGTTACATATTTAGGAAAAAACGTAAAAGGCCGCTTATTTAAGCAATTGCACGACCAATCAGAACTGATGAAATTTGTGTTCACAGAAGTCATGTTAAATTGCAGTGTTTAGTCCAAAAACACACTTTCTTGACTATAATATGTTTTATTCAAACAATTCCACAATAACATTTTGATTCTTTACAAACATAGGTGAAGAATCTCATTACATCCTGAGTTTATAATAACATAATGTTAAAGAACGTTAATTGCAATTGTGACTTACTTTTTATTTCATTTTGATTAGTTTCGGTAATCGTATAAACCGGAGATTTTTTCATAACGCGCCTGCCGTCATGCGGGCCGCCCTTTTGCTCTGAAATATCGGTACATCCGGGATACTGTGACGTAGTGGCTGCACTACCAAGTCGGCCGGCCGGGTACCCAGTCGGCCCCGCGGCCCGAGCTGTGTGAGTGCCGTAAACCATTGTCCGTACATATGTAACACACACGAGAACGTGGCAGTGTTGTTCCTTGACGCACGTCTGTTTTCCATATTCCTGGCGAATTTTTGCCTGACTGCTAAAGCAAAACTCGGTCGTGCTGTAGTACAGCAACATCATGACGATTTGGCAAGCTTTTGGCTGCTCAAATAAACCGAATTCTCGAAAGGGTCTCAGCTTCTTCCAAATTCCCAATCCCCCAAACGACCGGATATTTGTTAGAAATGGCTGAACAATATAGAAACGCGACGACTTCGAACCAGATTGCTTCGAGGAAAATCGGCAGGCAGTTCTCCTGGGGTAGGCTAAGAATCTTCGAGATGATGCAGTGCCTAACATATTTTCTTTCCGACCAGAACAGACTTTGTGCTCTTCTAAAAAAAATTGAAAAACCACGATAAATTGCAGCACGTCAAGTCGAAGTAAACATCAGCCTTACGCATACACGCAATAGTCGGGCGCCTTATAAAACATACGTATTCATATGCACTAAGCTGCGTCTAGGTGTGATACCAGTGCATACAGCACGTAGCCAACCATGGATTTCCATTGAGGTGCGGACACTACGTCATAATCTCCCGGATGTCGCGGGAATTTCGAACAGTATGGACGCGCCCTTTGTACTGCTGAATGGCAAGAAATCGTAAATATAAAGGGCGCTTGTGTCGTTCTCCATAACAAAGAAAATCCAACTCTCGGTGCAGTCTGTATGTTAGTGTATGTTCTTTTAGACTAGATAAAATATTATAGAGCCTGGAATTCTCCTTTAATCGTATTCAAATATTGAAATTGTTTATGGGAAACCTTGACGTCATAATAGCGGGATAAGCTGTATATAAAGCTAAAGCACGACATTAGTGTTTACTAGGTTATCGTAGCATTTGTATACTCCATCATAATACGGTATAAGTTACTTCTGTTTAGTCTGGTTCCCCGTTCATTCATTTCTGTAAATTTGCAGTTAACTGGCAACCTATAGCTTTCATGACTACCTTTGATTTTCCATTTTTCTAAAAAGAATGGTGCACGTAAAAATGGGTATTTACAGACTTTCACCTTAAAAAATACGGTTTATCAGTAAATGCAAATACGGCGTTCGACGGTAAAAAAAAAATACGGTAGATGGGTGGCACCCTAATTGCACGACTTTCTACCTTTAATTTTACGGCAATTTTTTACAGTGCTGATCACATTTTCGCTTTGGGGACACCCTGTACAGTTTGCGGTAACACCATGTGGAATAGAATCACTTTGATGAATGTTGGTTCTGCGAATTACCGGTAATAGGCTCATCGAATATGACGTCATGGCAGCAACGCTGTGCCACACGCGTACACGGTAGTTTTTTCCCTATAGGCTTCTACCGAGGACAATGCTTTGTGTTTCCTATTGTTCCTTTACTTAAAAATAAAATCCCATAGACTAAGCACGTATTTTAACGTCCAAGGACCGATTTTAACAAAAGACCCCCCTCCCGAGGACAAGAAAGATTCCTTTGTATTTTCTTTCTCCTCTTGTCCTTAAACTTATATACATGTACAGTACATGTAAAATAATACATGCCGATATTATCATATGCGTGTCCCAAAATATGGCGGACTACTGTTGTTGCTGCAGCAACGTTGACATTCGTGATTTTGCAAAAGTGCTCACTTAAAACACTAGAGGAGGCATTTAGCCAAATTTGATGGTGCCGAGTCCGAAAATTGATGTTACCAATCTAAAATTTTAGTCATTGATGTTTTAAAAAAGGCGATTGTAATTAAACGGGAAAAATAGGCAAATGACGTAGTAGTCAGTGGGCTTGTGGTGGCCCATATGCATTTTCGGGTACATTCTTTGAAACTCTCAGGATCACTAATGGATACCTCAAGAAGTTCAAAACCACATGATGCCATTTTTTCTGACCCTTTTATGGGCGGGGCCATGACTTTAAAAAGTGGGGGGCTTCGCGCGCAAAAATCCGATTCAGATAATTTAACTTTTCTTGTTCTCATTTGGACAGCTTACCCAAGTGCTACATCACGAAAAAAGAAAATCCAGAATTTTGTCTCTTTTGTGGGTGGGGCAACATTTTATAAAAGTGGGGGGAGGAAATCGAGCAGTAACGGGCAATCTTGGTGTTTTGTTTTTGTTTCCATCCAGTATAGTGAACGGGGTGGACAAAATGTTTATATGTCAAATCATAAACTTTTTGTTCCCTTTTGGGGGTGTGTCACACTTTTTTCATGGGGGGGGGGCATATTCAAAAAGTGGGCTTGTGGGAGCCATCTCGGTTACATTCTTTGAAACTCTCAGGATCACCTGTGGACACCCCAACAAGTCCAAAACCGCTTGATCCCATTTTCCCACGCCCCCTAGGGTGGCCATTTTGAATTTCAAAATGGCAGCCATTTTCAACATATATAGGGTGCGTTCGAGTAGCTTACCCGGATCGACTCGGGTGAAGGCAGACGGGTCAGCCACGAGAGTTGGGCTAATAGACCTTTATCATTTAGAACCCTGCCATCTATCTTCGACATACCCGTTGGTTTTTAATGTCCATTACTTTAAAAGTGGATTTTGTTCTCTTATAGGAACAGTGTCCTTAACCACACAATCGCCCTTGAGATCATCAGCCCTTTTAAATTCCCCGCTCCAGTATAATCTGTGGGTAATCAGACTACGCATGCGTGTGACGTAATTCCACCATTGACTCTGCTCCGCGAGCAGGGTCTGTGGTGGCTGACCCGAGTTAGCCCCGAGTATGTCGTCAGAGCTAATCGAACGGCATGGGGCTAACCCGAGTGAGCTACTCAAACGCATCCATACTGCATATTGTACACATACAAATAGACAAAATATTTGATGTTGTGAGACATTTATGTTTTGACCTATTTAAATTTTATCCTGACTACAATGCTGACCTCCTATATATTACACTCAAACTGTAACAGCCATTTTAAACTTTAAAATGACCGCACTTACAATATGTATTAAAGATGATATTTGCACTTATTGGCAACAAGTTTTAGAATGTTCAATAAGTTCAATAAGTCAAAGAGTAAAAAGTTATCAGGCTCAGATGAAGTGAATGCAATATAAAATCACTTGTAATTGGACAAAAGTTCGATTAGGTATTTGATATCCATGACCTTATTCACTAAAAAGTTTGAGACCTCTGACAATAGTTTCACAAGAAAAAATCCAGATCCGGGTGGTTACACAAGATTTGTTTTACTTAACAGTTTTGCACATCACTGAATGTATAATTATTATGATCAGTGCTACCTCCAGATATCAAAAGAAAAACTTGATATCCCAAACCTCTTTCAAGAGGTAAGCCTAACCTTTCAGTTTTTCACTGAGGACAGTAGTCTGCAAAGTCAAAGTAAAGAATTAGTTGTTTAATTAATATACTTATATGGAATTATATTAGTCATCTACATTGTATAAGTTTGCAAAAGGTGTCAGCATCAGGGTGCCTGGCTGTATTTGCACACATGTCCTCTTCAGCCTCACAATTACAGTTCAGTTCTTGTATGATCAATAGTCTGCGAGATTATAACATATGATTTGTGCAAAGCTTCTCGTGATCTAGTTGTAGCAGTTTGACGACCCTGCAGAATCAATTTTATCATTGTCAGAAGTTTGACCGGAACACCACTGTCACTTGAGCCATCAAGGGATCCTGTAAAGCTCCATGATTTTTAATTGTTTACATTTGATAATTATTCACGAAACTGGTTTTAAATGCTTAATGGTGTATGTTTTAACTTCGGTCCAGACTTGTAACTAAAAAGGAAAAATTTCGATTTACTTATTTCCAGAGCAGCGAGAGAGGCACAACAATAACTGCGTGGCCTACTACTAGTACTAGTCGGGTATCACGCCTCCCGCTGCGTTACACAAATCCAAAACGAAAGAACAACATGGTGAAACCAAACTAAAGTAACGTTTCAAATATGTCAAACTAAACACTTTTCTTTTATAAATCCCGTCCCGGTTATTCTTATCCGTAATGATTAATGTGGTAATCCTTGTCTTTATGACCCCGTTCCATATAAGAGAACGAAGGAGACAGTTTATGTTTCGGAACTTACCTCAATATTTTGCGATGATACAGGCAGGAAAAGTCACTCTGTGTGCTTGGAATCATCTAAATAGTTCGCTAAGATATCATGTTGAATATGAGCAAGCTTAATTTTGTGGAAAGAGGGCGGGGTTTTGATTTATTAGGGAAATTATGGGGTAAAACGGCAACGTCTCTGACTGCAAAAAATTGTCGGAAAGTCACATTTTCTTTGAAAGTGCGTTTCAAAATTACAACAAACATGAGTTAATCTGAAGAAAAAAGACTGCTTTTGCCTGCAAAAGTCACTTTGGTACTGTAAAGTCATCTGCAAAAGTCAGTTTTGAACGGAACTCGTAAAAAAAATAGGTGTCCTAAAGGTAAGGATTACCATTAATGTTATGATTAAATAATATGTTTACTACTCACGAAGGTTTCTTTGTGTAAAACTCGTGAATCTGGACGTGACACACGTAGCGGTGTGTATCGTGAGTGTACGTACGTGTACGATCTGATACTGCGCGCAGTCATACTCGTATTCAACCGTTTGCGAAATTTAACCTAATTGCGAATCCTTTAATACAGTATCAATAGGGAGTATTCCGAAAAAGGCGCAAGTCGTCACTTGGGTAATGATATCCGTTCTATTTCGTCGTCTGCATTTCAGCTCGAAAAAAATCACCTAAAAAACACTTTTCTGGAGTTTCAAAAAAATGGCATCAAGTGGATTTGGATTCTTTGGGGTTTTATGAATAATCCCTGAATTGTTCAAAGAATGTACCCGAAATTGCATATGGGAAGTCATTTTCGACCGTAAGCCCACTGACTATAGGCCTACCGTAAAGTTTGTCAAAATAGTACCTTCCTGGCATTAATTTTGTATATGGGTCATTCCGTGAAGTTGGGTACATAAAGTGCGATATTTTGCCAAAAAGGGCAATATTTAAACCCCAACAAATAAATTGTCTACCTTTATCAGTTTCCCTGATCTGGATAAGTTGTTCATGCGCACTTGCAATTAGTAGTTGCACTAGTCCAATAAAGGATTCGTTGGATTGTTTTTTCACACTCGATGAAGATATTTAGTCAAAATGTGTGTGTGAGATTCCTCCAAATTTGGTGTCCTGTTACATGTGAAACCAGTACCTTAAAATGTCATTATATTCTCTCTGCTTTTATTAATTTGTCTAATTGTTACTAATTTTATAAACTTATAAGTACATGTCTTATTAGGATATGAAACTTGCGATTCTTCTAAGAAAGCTGGTAGATATAGGCCTGTGGGTCATTCTGTGAATGAAAACAAATGGTGTCTGTGTTACATGTTAAACCGTAAAAAACACATTTTCTGACATATTTCCATTGATTTTGCCTTGAACATGTCTGCATTTTATGAACTAGTTAAGGATATATATCTCTAATGGAAAGATATGAAAATCAGACCTCTTCAGTAGATATGTAGCATAAAATATGATTTTTGTGGATTTCACATGTGATAACATGGACACCGGTGTCCATGTTACATGTAAAACCCATAGCTTATTTGTACCATATCACTGTAAAATTCAATTGCAAACGTCTGACTTCCATTTGTTCAATATTGCTGTCTGTAAGTACACAGAATGTGGTTTAGTAAAGAAAGTGTTGAAGAAAGTTCTTAAGATATGGCAAAAATAAGGTACTGGTTGCACATGTAACAGGGACACCAAAAGACTTGGTGTCCTGTTACAGTGTGATAGTTTATCCTTATCGTGTATGAAGAAAATACATATGATTTGTAAAATTCATGTTGTGAATTGGGTATTAGTGCTGCTCGGACACACATAATCTGTTTTGGGTATATAAATAACTGTGAATGTGAAAAAATCCTCAATTTCACAACTTGTGTGAAAAAGCGTACCAACTTCATGGAATACCCATATAAAAGATAGCAGGTACCAGACCAGCCGGGTACCTTTGCTGTACTCTGCGTGATATGCACTGGGTACTACCAGATAATGTGTTGATCGCGGATTGACATAAACCGTTAGAGACAGTTGGTTCGAGTCTCACATCGAGCAGGCCCCGTACATGGAGCACACAGTGCTTCGACACTACGTCGGGAAAGGGCATAAATCTTTCGTAAATTTATTTCATCCCCGACGCAAATTCCATCTTCTCAAAATTATTCCACTTTCTTCATCACTCATTCCACAACCATTCCCAAATATATTTGGGACATGTCATTTTGAACCAACTTCACACAGACGTCTGCAAAAATTCTCAGTTGCTAAAATGTTCACATTCTGACAGAGATATGTAGTATGTTTTCCCAGAAACCTATATCTTCCCAAATGCTCCCGGCCATTGTTTATTTACTATACCAAACATCTTTTTTCTCCGTTTTTCTCAAAACGTCAATTAATTTGCATGCAGGTGCTAAGTTTTTTTAAGTCGCCTAATACAAGGCTAAAATCCACTCTATGTAAAGGGATACAATAGTGGTGGGGTTGGCCACATTTTAGGTTGCCAGTCCTACCATACTTACGGTTTTCCTGGGTCTAGATCTAAATAGAGGATATCTGCAAAAGATAACAAAGAAATTATCCCAATTTTGAGACCTATAGACCCAGGAGGGGTATTATAACTCCCACCGTTGGTGAGACCAACCATGGAGGAAGGAATATATATATATTCCTTCCTCCATGGACCAACTAGGCCCATATATGAGCCTTTCTGTTGTCAAACCGATTTATTAACGTACACGGCATAATTTAACCCTGGCTACCCCAAGCCTTGCAAACTCCAACAGCAGGTTTGTCATCTTTTGATGGGTACTGCAGGGCCTTGCATTTGGCACCATTACTTTACATGGAGCTATGATGCCCCAATTTGTGAAGTCCAAAGAATGTGCTATACATGTAGGTTTACTGCACAGTGTTGGATTTTGACAGGTTAAGGAAGCTTCCTATAGTAAAAATGCCTAGGAGGTTAGGGTTAAGGAAGTACCCACATTTCCCTAATCTAGGGGTAATTTGGACTTCGATCCTCAATGCGCTTTTTTTACATTTAGCATGTACTCCCTGAGCCTCAACTTCACTAGCATTTGAAAACAAATGGTATTAGCCTACATAAGAATGGTAAAGCACAATTTTGCCTGCAAGTTACTCAGGAACTCAGCATGCCAATCATCAAGTTGTGTTACAGTCCATTTTAGATACAAAGTACACCGAATGATATGTGGAGAGACTGCAACTAGGTTAACATGTACCACTATTCCAAAATGTTAAAAACGCATGTCGGACTGTCGCGATCGGTCCGCCTCCTGCCGATCACAAAACTCGGGAGGATATCACCCCTTCTACTTGAACAGGCTACTTTCTTTCCCCCACATAGAAGTAATCACTGGTATGAAACGATGAATGTATGTGTGAAAAACCCACTATATCACGATTACACTGATACTTCAAATCATAAAATGAAAGATTGCTTACCCACGGTTGACGAGTAATTCTGGTAGCAGAAAGTGTGGACTATCTATAACCCCAATGGTGTTCGTCCTTCCTCCATGCACTCATGTCCGCCAACACAATAATCAATTACGTAAGAGTATTACGGTCGTTTTCTTTTGCAACAAAAGGGTGAGACACTTAATTGTGTCTATTGTGTTTGATAGTCAGCCGGAGCTCGTATCGTTGTGACGAATGAGCTGGTATCTGTAAGTGTATGGGCTAGGCTACTTTGTAAAGAAATCCATAACAAATCCTGCAGGAATGCTGAATAGACGACAGTTCAATATTTGTGCATTAATCAAAACTTTAAAACGATACACAAATTTCACAACAGCACCGATCTGCGCAGTTCCGGGTTTGCAAGCGATCAGGGTCAGTAAACAACCTATTATGTCGCGTTCAATCGCGTGCAATTTATCTTTTGAATTCAAAAAGTCGCTCTTCGAGTCATCCAATAGGTAAGTTTATTTGAGCCTCATTGTTGTATGAAATATTGAAGAATCATTTTTCTGTGAAATAGTTGAACATCATGTCAATTAAGAATGAATTTGGACAATTTTTGTCATGAGGCCTCAACCGGTACCGCTTGACCATGCTGACCTTCTAATATAGGTTTTCCCAGCTATTTTAAAACATTTTTCATTCATATTCACTAACTCTAACATATAATTTCGTCTGAGAAAGAAATTCACATGCTTTTACTAAAGCGATTTAAATATTCACCATTTAATTTCAAAGTTCGGTCACCACATTCAAGCACAGTGTCGGGAATAATATTCGTCATTCCAGATCAAATTCGTCTAAGCTGTTGCCGAATAGAAGCATTCAGAGATTGAATTCGTCTTATACCAATCAATTTAAAACTGTTGTTAAGTAAATTAGTCTGGCGTGTGCTATTTACAAGCATTTAATTTAAATTTATAATGTTAACTTTAATTTAAACTGCAACGATACATTTACAAGAAAAGTGTAAAATTAACAAGGACAGCAAAACAAAGTTCTTTTCAGTTTTATAATGAATAAAAAGAGTGAAAAAATAAAGACGACCATGCAAAAAAACAGTCGATGACCCTTATTTTCCTTTGTTACATTTCTGTGTAGGCTACCTATAATGAGTCTATACCATATTTTTAAGAAAATTGATTCGAAAGAAACAAGCAATAGGCCTATATTTATGAATAACAGGGAAAGAACAGAAAAATAGTGGACTCGGAGAAATTATCCTCATCTGCGACCTTTATGCCTTCTGCAGAAGATGTCATAATGAAGTGTATCCAAACTGAACAAACTTATTAAATTGTGTGGCAAAAGACGAATTTTGTTTTCTGAATATAACTGTCTGGCGTAGACGAGACGAAATTGAATACTCTTCGCCCGGCGAAAATGGGTGTTCGTGGACTGAATTCGATGGAACAACATTTGAAATTGTATGACAAAAGACGAAATTAAACCTTTGAAGTGCACTAAATCGATGCTGATGGACGAATTTGAATATTAAAGACGGTGAATTCGAATGATAAATGTTTAAAAATAGCCAGGAAAACCTATAATAAGTACTGCGCTTGTTTAGCATGAATGTAGAGAATAATAGGTCGACTGGTCACACTGGATAGAAGAGCGCAGACAGTGAAATTCGTTGGCACAAGTGCATGCTCTACGAATTTGGCCGGCGCCATCAATCCCTTTTCAAATAATGCAGTAGAGAAAACTTTGTCTGGGTAGCCACTTTTTGTAAGAAAACGTTTGATAAGCATGATAAATAATAGACATGCCCCTGGCGTCCAGTCAAGTTGAGGTTGGAAAAACCGAAGCATAATGGCGCCACACACAGCCTGTACGCAAAGCGCCAAGCGCACCACTCTGAATTCCAATGGTCTGACAAGGCCGAGTTATGGAGGACGAAAAGTTGCCATCAGCTTTTCTGCTATCAGTATATCAGAAAAACAGATTTAATGTTTTTGTAAAAAGAATTTTTCGACTTTTCTACTCTACTTTTTGAGGCTCCTGTACCTATGTTGGGCATGATTGGTGGCTATGTGCTATCCGCTCGATCGGTTAGGAATTTCCTACAGGATCGACTGATCGAGCGGAAGAGCCTCATAAAGCTGCCGGTCAAAAAACGGTACATTCATTGTCCTGTGAAAGCAGAAAAGCTGATTGGCCACTGAATGGAGTGAAATGAACGGCATGCGGTTCAACACTAATAAGACGACAAAAGCCCGGTTCATACTTCATGCGAATGCGAATGCGAAGCGAATTTCATGACGTCAACAATTGAAGTTTCATTGTGACGCTCTCCTTGACGAATTCGCTTCGCATACGCATTCGCATCAAGTATGAACCGGGCTTAAAGGGACACATTGCCTTCAAATGTCATGAAATTTTGCTGTTTGGAAATGTTCCTTATCTTTTATAAGAGTTGTTCATGCAAAAAAACACGTATAATGTGTTGTAATTTATAGTGAGTAGTGATTACAAAACTAAAAATTGGCCGCTTACCCCTGACATCTGACCCGCGAAACATAGACTTATTTCCAGTACTAAATACCACCGTCTAAATAATGCGCAAAATACGCTGTACGAGTCTTTAGGCTGGCGCCGCAGCCAGTGGCCTTGTGAACCTATCAGATGATCGCCAGGTACAATTCTCTACCTCGCGACACATATCGCCAGTGCTGCGCGCCGTGCCACAGTACATCAAAATGGATCAACAGAACGTACTTCAACTAGATGCGACTGGAAATATTACTGGTGAACACGGTCCGCCATTTTGTGGAGTCAAAAATTTGGTTCTACAAAATGGCGGACCGTTATTTGTCACGAAATTAAACAAAAACCACGCAATTTGAAGGGATAGTTATGTGAATCTTTATATTCTACTTTAAAAAACTTCCTAACCATAATTATCCATTTCAGTTTTATAGCCCAAATCGCAAAATCCAAAGCAATGTGTCCCTTTAAGGTACTTTACATGACAAGTGCCAAGAAATCTATGGATCATCCCGTTTACACCCTTAACGAGTACCTGGCTATCCCCCTCAATAACGCTCAATTGGTCTGATCGCATGAATACAGTTGTTTACAAAGCTAATGGAACTCTAGGATTCATATGGCAAGTAGCTAGCTGGTGGAGCTTCAACTAAGGCTCTTTCATCACGTCACACCCACGAAGTATACATCCGAATTGACTTGAGTGCGCGCAATGCGCGCGTATTTTAGAGAACCGAGTAATTTTCTTTTTTACGAAGTAATTTCAGCCAAGTACATCTCCGCTTATTCGGTACATTTTCATTTCCACGAACCAACAGTTTTTGTATAAATGATTTTCTATTGTGAAGTACTTTCTTGTTTTATCCTTTGCTTGCAGCATAATGATTTCGTATCGTGGCCTTCTAAAAGCCTTCCGTTGGGCCCGCTGAGTATAAATGAAGAAAAACTGGTTTATAGCCTACACGTCTATACAGGGTGTCCCACAAAAAGGAAACCCATCTTTTCAGGTAAATTACCCAACAACCAAAAAATGTATTCCCCATAATGGTATGTTCAGGTGAAAGATCTTATTGTCTTCTTTCATATGATGTGAGCTTGAAATAATTTCATGTGCTCGAATTACTTTATTTCGTTCGCTCGAAATGATTTCGTTCACTCGAAATCATTTCGTGTGCTAGAAATCATTTCGTGCGCTCGAAATTATTTATTTCGTGCGCTCGAAATACTATATTTCGTTCGCTCGAAATCATTTCGAGCACACGAAATCATTTCGAGCAAACGACATAATTTATTTCGAGAGCACGAAATCATTTCGAGAGCACGAAATCATTTCTAGGGAACGAAATCATTTCGAGCGAACGAAACCATTTCGAGCTCACGAAATACTGTATTTTGAGCGCACGAAAAAAATTATTTCGAGCGCACGAAATTATTTCGAGCACCCGAAATAATGTATTTCGAGTGCACGAAATGATTTCGAGCACACTAAATACATGATTTTGAGTGCACGAAATGATTTCGTTAGCACGAAATGTTCTTAAAAACATTTGTTAACCTTTAATTTGACATGGTCCGAATATTCGCAGAACTAAAGAAGAAAACATAAATACATGTACCAGTGCAAACAATCACAAAAAATAGGCTTATACCAGCGAAAGATTTGTTTTCATTTCAAACTTTACTTAAAACCCCTTGCGTACGGATGACGGAATATGGCGCAAAAAAACACAGTGCCATCAGGCCGGATGACGCAATTGGCCGCTGTTTGTGCAGTTTCAATCCATTGTTGGATTAAACAGTGCCACCAGGCCGGATGATGCACGCCATTGGAAGCTGTTTGTGCAGTTTCAATCCATTGTTGGATTATTGTGTATAGGTTACGCTTGACTGCACAAACACATTGTAGCGGTTCCCTTTGCTGCCAGAGCCGCCGCGGCACCCCGACGTCTCCCGTAAAATACCGTACTCAAGGGGAACAGGCTTCTGGATACCGGGTACAGGCTTTAACTTTAATGGGGTAACAAAGCAAAAGAAACAAATTATTGCAATTAAGACAAAACACTGGATGCAAACAACACGGAAATACATCTTACAAAGAACAATTCAAGTGCCGGTAAAAGAGCTATTGTCGGCTTACTCGAATAAGAAAGTCATAACTCATGTTTAATTTGAACGCACAGAAGTTGAAATTCATTTCCCATAAACGAAAAAGAAAACAAAAACTAGCAACAAATTCCTGTGCGCGTCGAAGAGTCTTAATTTGATTTTATCAATTGTAAATATAGGTAGTGGAAATTCAACTGAAGAATAGTGAAAATGTAGTCTTGAATGCCTATAAATGAAATAGAATTACTAAAACGAACCTGAATGGGAAGAACGAAATCAAGTGTGCACGAAAACGAAATTGAATGTATTAGTAGCTAAAACGAAATCCTAGTTTGATTGAATTATGGGAAAATGCGTGAATTTGAATGCGTGTTAATGAAATTGAATTAATTTGTGCTGAAATTGGCTGGGAAAACCTGTACTTTTTAAAGTTTAAAGACCGTGTCTATGGTGACAATATTTGACCTTATGTGCAATCCCAAGTGCTGTACACTATGAGCTCTGTGCACAACTACCCCCTCATCGGAAAGAAAAGGCGAGTTGGGGGGTCAATATCGACGCCATCTTACCTGACTTTAATTTAAGTGTCTGGTTCCCGCTGTGATATTCTTATTGAAAAAGCAATTATCGAGAGTCAGCGAACAGACAAAGCAATCCCACTGGTATACGAGTATCAAATGAACGAGGAGCGCAGTGCGTAATACCAGCGACGTACTCCCCATGGAAGTGCGGTTGCTATGTGGACAGCGCTCTCTTTTGGTGAGCACGGAGCCCGATACGCTCTTTTTAATTCAACAAAACATTTATTTCCATACTTCAAATTTTTCCCATAATAAACATGCCCCCATTCCTCCAAGAAAATGGTTATTGTCCGAATTCTGACTATACTTTACAGAAGTGAACACCAGGCAGAGTTGAATTCGTCCGTCCTAGCTTCTTGAGAGAAACTGTCCTCCATCTTTGATCTTGTGTACTGGCGCTCCCCTTTCGCACCGTCCGACCGTTTCCTGGCACGTCTTTTCCGCCGACATGACCTGCACGAGCACAGAGGCGTCTGCACTGATTTCACGCTCTGATTGGCGGCTCCTTTTGGCGTCATAATGGGTGTCCCGGCGCTCTGTAATTCCATCTCTAAATCCCGCCTGCACCCAGGTCGAGGTTTAACGGTACTTGCCGCTGCCTTCTCTGGCGGGTAGGCGGGTGGCGCGGTTGATGGCAACGGCGCGATGCCCAACATCATGGACGCCCCGTCAGGTTGGTTTCTCTTTCCAGTAAGAACGCTCCCCGTCTCGTGTGTCTGTTCGAGACCGAGGCAAGTGGATGAGCAGCTTGAGTTCTCAAGCCATAGCTGTACTATTTCGGCCATCTTCTTGCGACTTCTTGTTCTCCTCCTCCCTGATGATCCACTAACCTTTGACAACATGTCATTTATAAGCTGGACGGATTCGTTGTGTCTTTTCGACGCCGCCTGGTTGCTCTCATTGCCCGTGGTGAAGACCACTGGTGCCCAACTAGCATGGGACCCTTGTTTCGGGGAATTTCCTGTGTCTTCATCGTGCGACGTGTGGTCAGTGTCAGATCCTGCTACGTAGCCCTCCTGGTAGTTGTCTGTAAACTGGGACAACCCCATAGCCCCATCTCCTCCTAGCTCCTTCCCTAGGTTGTTGGAATTGTTCTGGTCTGTTGGGATAGGCTGCGTCAGTTCATCTCGTCGTGGTTTTCCAGACTGACCAGAAATACTCATGTTAGTCGCAACTTCGTCGATTCTAATTTTGTTGTGGGCTTCTGCTGTTTTTAACGACACTGTGGCACTTTGCTTTTGAAAATCGCGTATTTGCACGCCCCGAGATACACGGACATTGGACGATGGGATGTTAACAGTCACCATCGGAGACATGAGCGGAGCTCTCTCCGTCAAGTGTACAGTAACAGCGCAGTTGTTGATCTGTGCTCTTGCCTGCTGCACCCCTACCCTCTGACTTGACAGTTTTAGTATGGGTATCGGTGATCCATAGGTATCTAGGTAGTTTAAACCCTCTGAGGCCTTCAGTCTCTCAGCCTCCCGGAATATCAACAGACTCGTAGGCGTAGACTTTCTCTTTCTGGCAGGGGTTGTGGCGCCTCGAGGGTTAGGCCTACGTTGAGACTTCTGGGCCGTTTTGGGGGGTAGTCTCTTCACCTGTCGTCTTTTTGACACAGTCTTCTGCTTCTTTGAGAGTTGGCGAGTCACAGCTTTTCTAGGAAGGGGAGTGTTCCCTTCTCCCCTCTTCCAAACAGTAGGCCTACCATTCTTCCTCGATCCCGCAGAAGCCCCCGTTTTAACTGTCTTCGTTCCCTTCGTGGGTGTAGGCCTACGTCGTTTCATTTGTCCTTGTTGGCTTCTAACATTCGTTTTGTGTGATGGGGACGATTTTGCAGCAACTACCTGGACTGGTTTCTTCTTGGGATGAGTTGTCTTGACCGCACGAGTTTTTCTTGAGGTCGGTAACTGCGAAACTTTAGCAGTTTGCCTTAAAATCTAGAAAGAGAGAATACAAAATGATGAGAAGAATAGCGACTTGAGAAATTACCATAACCCAAAGGAAGGGAATGATTCTTATTTACACGATCCTAATTTAAAAGGATCTCTGGTAGAGACCCCCCCCCCCCTTGATGAGTTGATGATATTCAGATGATTACTTGGCGGGAGCCCATGTATTTCTTTGTAGTTAATCTAAGATTGGTCTGTCGATCTTGAAGAGTGTCCCATCTAAGCCTGTTCAACATTTCCGAGATGCTGCTGTAGTCCTGCATGACAAATCTAGCAGCTCATATACGTTGAATACTTTCTAACTTCTTTTTAGTTTACCCGAAACATGTCGAGGATCCCAAAATGGCGGAGCAACTCCAGTCTGGGTATTACTATAGGTTTTCCTGGCTATTTTAAAACATTTATCATTCGAATTCACCGCCTTTAATATTCAAATTCGTCCATCAGCATCGATTTAGTGCACTTCCAAGGTTTAATTTCGTCTTTTGTCATACAATTTCAATTGTTCAATCGAATTCAATCTACGAACACCCATTTTCGGCGAGGAGTATTCAATTTCGTCGCGTCTACGCCAGACAGTTTTATTCAGAAAACAAATTTGTCTTTTGCCACACAATTTAATGATAAGTTTGTTCAATTTCGACACACTTCATTACGACATCTTCTGCAGAACGCATAAAGGTCGCAGATGAGGATAATTTCTCCACTATTTTTCTGTTCTTTCTTTGTTATTCATAAATATAGGCCTATTGCTTGTTTCTTTCGAATCAATTTTCTTAAAAATATGTTATAGACTCATTATAGGTAACGTTAGATACAGAAATGTAACAAAGGGAAATAAGGGTCAACGACTGTTTGTTTGTTTGTTTGTTTGTTTTTTGGTTGGTCGTCTATATTTTGTCACTCTTTTTATTCATTATAAAACTGAAAAGAACTTTGTTTTGCTGTCCTTGTTAATTTTACACTTTTGTTGTAAATGTATTTTTGCAGTTTAAATTAAAGTTTTCTGATCTCAGTACACCTACTTGGTCTCATACCATGCGAACAAATGAGTCGAATAATTTTTGTGCAGGAGGACAAAAGGAAAATTGTAAATAGCACACGCCAGACTAATTTACTTAACAACAGTTTTATATTGATTGGTATAAGACGAATTCAATCTCTGAATGCTGCCATTCGGCAACAGTTTAGACGAATTTGATCTGGAATGACGAATATTCTCGACACTGTGCTTAAATGTGGTGACCGAACTTTGAAATTGAATGGTAAATGACTAAATCGCTTTGGAAAAAGCATGTGAATTGTTTTCTCAGACGAAATTGAATGTTAGAGTTGGTGAATATGAATAAAAAGCATGTTTTAAAATAGCTGGTAAAACCTAAGTTATATTAAATGATTGATATGCAATGGACTTGATATGATGATTTCTCTTGAGTAGCCCGAGCATACGATTGGGCCCCTTTTAAGTTTTGACCAAAGATCGTAGGCCTATGAGAGTGAAGATTTGTTTTGTCATTCCAAAATGACTTTTTTAACTTAAAGCAACAATGCGAATCTGTACGGTTTCGCACGTTCACTGTGCATCGTGGTGATCGCCACCTTTCATGTTGCATTTTGTCATCAGAATCATTTTCCCCAAAAATTCTTTAAAAAAATCAAAACCCTGCCCTTAGTTTTCATAACACTCCTGTTGGTGTTAAATAATTGCAAACTAACGTTATTTTGGTAGGCTAAGTCCAATAATCAAAAACTAAGTGGATTTTTGTTCCATTATAAAATATTACAGGGAACAGGGCCCCTACAATCGCCATTATTTTGATTCATCATGCTCATCAACTTGATTTTGAAAGAGAGGTGTGTGGGGATCCCCAGCCGGATAGAGTGATATTACTTGCGACCCCGCCCGCGCTAACACATTCACCTTTAAATCCTTGTCTGCCACCCCTCTCACGTCTAAGACATCCCCCAAGGTAGAGAATCTCTGTTTGCGTCGGCGGTATGCAATGATGCGGTTCGCCGTGTCTGGAGCGATTCCAGTGACATCACTCAGTCTACCTGCGGTGCACCGGTTGAGGTCCACACGATTCCGTCTACTTCTCTCCATCACAACTGTCTTTGAACAAATTTTCTAAATTCTCAGACCTTTTAATAATGTTGAAAAAATAGCCGGTGTTGTCTGGCCGTAGTCGTGCAGATTCTAATGCAAGCGTTCTGCGTGTAAATGCAACATTACGCGCGTACGCCTGAAGAGAAGTTCTTGGGCCGCAGTCGAAGAATTTAAAATAAATAGCGCGCGTACAAACCAAACGAACAAAATATTTCGGTACTTTGGAAGCCATGCATTATCACATGGCCAATGGAGCAAACAAGTTGTTTGATAAAATCCGAACACGTATAATAGGCGCAAGCCTACATTCGGGCGTCACATCACGCAACACGCATCGAGTATAAAACACACACATATAGCATTACACGTGCGGGCGTGATTATCATCAATATTGGTTTTTGTTTGTTACTGAATGGACTCTAGCAATTCTATGTTCAACTTGATTATCGAGGCTCAAAAGCATAATTAGAGGCCAAATAAAGTTAATTTTACTCTCTTAACCGTAAAAATTCAATTGATGTTATTTAAAAAAAATATTGAAATCACCCAATCCCTAAAAGCTACTAGGTGGGGGTTACAATCAGATTTGGTAGGGTTGGCGACATCTTTAAATTGCCAACCCCATATCACCACCCTGACGGTTTTTCCTAGGTCCAGATCTTCAATAGATGATAAGTCTTCAACAGATGAAAATTATCCCAATTTTTAGACCTATATGCGGGCAAACTTCCACCGTCGGTGAGAACAACTCAACGTAGCCCAATTGGTTCACAGACATGACAAATCTGACTATTCTCGACGATCCGTAGTTCCGGGAGCCGCCAATGCATTGATACTTTATTGAGAAAGAAACTTTTTTTTTTTTAAGAAACGTTTTGGATTAGTTTGTGCATGGTTAAGATGTGCAACATTTTCAAAGTTTAGAAAGACATTTTGTCGTGAACTAGAGATAACATTTTTTATATGGTTTATAAGAAAATGTTTCTCGGCTTTAAAAAAAAGTTTGTTGGACGGAGCTCTGGGCCACACATAATTAAAGACCAACAAGTTGGCAAAGTACTTTGTTTTTATTATTATGGATATCTTTATTTTCTCACAATTCCCCCCCCCCCCCCCAATATTACAGATCTAAATACCATTCAAAAGATCGATGTTACATGGTGCTTTCCGATATGCCATATTTGATATCTAAAACTACTCGGTTTACAAACCAAAATCACATGAAGAAAAATATTTTGATCTGATATATACAACGGGGCCATTCAAACACGCAAATGTCAACAAAATTTGTGTTACTAGACTGGTGAACATAATGTCAAACAGTAACAGCAGTACTAAAGTAAGGTTTTTGCATGATGCGGCGATTTGAATTTGAGTTTTGAACTTAAACAATTTGAATACAAAATAGAATCCATTCCAGTTGCTGTATGGTGTGCTTCCAGTCAATTCATCAATGCGTTATTTACTTGTGTTTAAAAATTCAACTCGCAGGAATCAAATGACACCAAATGCCACTCCTTCACGACCACTGGCTGTGCCTATCTTTGCCAACGCATTGCCATAACACAACTTTATCCATCTTTCCCCAGTTTTGAAATGGGCAATCTCATGTTCAGTAGCAGTGCCATGATTTGGCATAATTATACTTCAAAGTCTGGTAAAGGCGGGAGGAGAGACTTAGGCCAGATTCTGTACGAAGTTGACTCACAGTACTAATTTGACGAACGTTTAGCTCTGGCAATGCTGTATTTTTTTCTGTCTTTTGTCGACATTCAGCATTAGACACTCAAACCTGTTTATAAGTTGGCTGATACATTCGACATGTTGACATATCAAAATCTACGCAAACTTTAACCCTCGCTCTTGTTTACACTCCAACGCACTTCCTTTGCCCAAAAAAATGCCTATGTTTATTGCATGGTCACATTATTTCAATGGGGAGTCCTTGAACACTCCAAGGAATGCCAAAGGAAACTGGAGGATAACTTGGTTATGCTGTGAGTAAACAGTGAATTACACTGATGAGCAAAGCCACATCCTATAGGCTGTGAAGTAAAACACACTGTACTTTTAGAACACCGGGTTGATGTTATGTGATGTTATGTAATGTTAAGTAATGTTATGTTATGTTAAAAATACCTCAATGGTTATATAATGTTATAATTCAAATTGATATTTAACATTATAAAAAGTTACTAATAATAAATACAATGGCAATTCCCACCAAGACTTGCTGGTCAAGTGAGCAACAACAATGACCAGCAACCCCCCCCCCCCCCCCCCCCCAAGTGCCCTCCAATGCACTCCAGTAGGAGCTTTGAAATCAATTGTCTGGTAAAGCAAAGAATCCTCCAATGCACTACAGCTGGAGTGCATTGGCATGTACCACTGACCTGCAATAAACAACACTCATAGAGCAAGGGTTAAGGTGATCATACCCACAAGGTCGAGGTACATCATTGCCGTACAAGAACCAGAATAGATAGCCATAATCTAACCATCCGTTTAATTAATCACTAGAATGCAATACAACGTATACAACTAACTTATTTACGACTTAAAAAGGATCCGTCGACAATGAAAACTACATGTAAAACAAAACCAACGAGACGCTATAAACACTACTAACTAAAAAGCTTGAGTGAATTACATACAAAACCTTTCAAATTTCAGGATCATGACGCAAACACTCGTAAAGTACACACTGCCATACTCCTATACCTCAGGCAGTGAAAATTCATACTCAGAATCATATGGCAGCCACATGCTATTAAAAAACGTGATTTTTTTCCCCTACTTTCTACAGAAAGCGAGCAAAGAACCACAGTACACATGTGTACCTTCCACTGGTATCGACAGCACCTTCCAAGCATCAAAGAAAGCAGAACCAGTTGGCCAGAAGAACAAACAAGTACACTGCAAAAAAAAACTTGGTGTTAAATTAACACCGCGTGTTGTCTATACTAGACAAATAGTTCAATAGAGATACTACATGGTGATATTTTAGACCAGTTTTTGCAGTGTAAGTCGGAGAGAAGCTTAAAAAAAAACTAACCCTGCCAGACGCAGCATAGTGCATCTGTGGAGACAGCTTGACCTTGCTGCACTCTGCGCACAAGTCAATGTGACAAAGTATGCAATCTGATGCGTCTGGCAGGGTTTCTAGCCAAAATACCCTGGAGGGTTAGGGTTAGGAACACAAAAAGAAAAGAAACAAAAAACATTCAGTAGTTCTGTTGAAGCAGAGCTACGTTACATCAAACATAGCTCTATGGCAGAGGTGCTTTTCACTCACATCAAAGAGGACGTTGTCGTCTAAGCATAAACTAGTAGATACAAAACACCCATTAAAACAATCAGCGATGAAAAATATAGTAACACTATATCACTAACTTTCAATAACGTCATGATATCACTGACAATCAATTTAATCATCTGACCCTACAAAAATACTCATTCAACAAGAACTGCTTTAAGAACAAAATACCAACAAGTAAAATCCCCTGATAATCAAAGATACTCTTATCTCGTGCTCAAACTAAAAATAGGCCGATCCGAATAAAAATGCATAAAAAGTTTCAGGAATTCGAAAAAATCATGACTTGGCCTCTCCAACCCCTTAAAAGAGACTCCTGCATAAAACGAACGACAATTAAAACAAACATGGATCAAAGTAGATACAATTAACTAAAATTCATTTTCAAATATGACTTAATTAGCTGATATAGAAACAATCGCACGGAGCTGATCAGTACAAAATTTTGCCGAGCACAGAGAAGATTTGCTTTACGTCACCAGCCCAACAAGTAGCCTGTGGTCGGTTCGCAGCACATAAACTTCTCCAGCAGTATTATCTGATTAGCAGCTCTATAAAATTAGGTTCAGGGCCTAATTTCATGGAGCTACTAAGCACAAAAATGTGCTCAGCACATCAAAATCTTGCTAAGTAAAAAAAGGTTACCAGCCGAAACACAATGTGATTTTCAAACTAAGTAAATAGCAGCTGAATACCAGTCACAAACAAGATACATGACTTGAAAATTTGGCTGGTAATCCTGTTGTTACCAACAAAGAATTTTCATGCTAAGGAATTTGTTTGTACTTAGCAGCTCGATAAAATTGGCAACATGTTATAACTGACAACGTGGCTCTTGACGGAGGAGAATGGGCTAAAATTAAATAGCCATGCACAGTTTTAATCTAGCCTACATCTCCCCACATGGTGTTACCCGCAATCTCAGTCTTTCTCTTATTGTACTCCAATACCAATTCTTGAGCCTCATGACATGAACTCATTATTACACACAAAGCTAAAACTCTAATCTTGGCTTTGGCATCTGTCTCCGACTTCTTGATTTTCGGTTCATGTATAAACCGGAAAAACATTTGAAGCCAGAGCAATAACCTTTCCGCTGAGAACAACTACAGGCATGTAAGGCTTGAATATGGCATTGAAAACAAAGCCACAAGCCAGAGCCGGAGAAGTTTTGAGGAAAAGCCTAAATTCTAAAAAAAACAAATTGTCCAATATGTTGCGCAAGAGATAACTCAAATCGGGTACTCTTGTCACCTGAGAAGGTTCAAATGAGGGAACTTCCTCATTGTCACAAGTGCCAGTATCTCGTCACCTCTTGCGAATTCAATTAAACTTTTTTTAGGGTCTAAAATACGTGTACTACCAAACATACTTTTCTCATCGTTTTTCTCAAAACATCTATTAATCTACATGCAGGTGCTGGTAGTCTTTTTTTTATGGAACTCGCCCAATACAAACCTAAAAGCCATTCTACATGTATGTAAAGGGCTACACCAGCCCTGCCACCCTTACAGTTTTCCTGGCTCCAGATCTAAATAGAGGATAAATCTGAAATAGATAGCAAAGATATTGTCTCAATTTTCAAGCGTACAGACCCAATGTCAAAAATCTAATTACCCGCAGCCATTTTCCTTGGCAAAAGTACAAGTGAATACCTGGTATCCCCGTTTCATGAACCATTCATTGGGAATCAGATAAGTTCATGGAAGTCCAGCAAAGCCCATCAATGTTAACACACTGATTGCAATCCCCAAAGTAACAAGTTGAGGGTATTCAACACCCACAGGGGTTACATCAAAGTGGGAGAACGATTATCAAAAATATTGCATGACTGATTAATTTATTCAGTATTTGTTAAGAATTTAATAAAATATAAATAGCAACTTGTTTCTTTTGATTTTTATTATATTTTTTTCCAACAGAGTGCAGCATCGCGGCATCCATGCGTGTGTAATGTCTACTTTAAAAACAACAGAATTTGCCCATATAGGGCTAAAAGCCACTGAAGACGAAAAGCTACGAGCAGAGTTGGTAGGGTTGCTCACTGTAAACAGGATCTACATACATGCAGGACAGATTTCAACAGAAACCGCTGAAATGACCCTAATTTTCAGACCTACACACCCGGGAGTGCTAACGTCACCATAGGTATCACCAACTCGTCTCCCCTTTTCAAAGAAACCGAACTAAATAATGTCAAAGGTGAAAAAGGTCCAATTAAAATGATACAAGCATCCCGTAGAATACAGACTTAACTTCAATAGATATTGAAAATATGATTTTTTTTTTTTATCTGATTAAGCAGCTTGTAATGACGCATTTGCACTTGTTGCCCTATACACCATATCAGCACAGGAAAAAACAAAAACACCACCAATAAAACAGCTGATGATTAGTACATCTGAACTACCGACGCTAAAAACTGCAATCAAATGAAAAATTCAGCTACTAAAAACTAGGTTTTACAATCAATCACTAATACACATTCTCAACCGAGGAAAAATCACACTGAATCATCGTCCCACACAAATATACATGATTATGTAAAAACATGTTAAAGTTAAAATGCTATGTACATTGAGAGTCCATCGGCCAGTATTCTATACTCAGTTCCACCCAAGCATTTGTGACTGTTCACCCTCACTCCTTAGGGTGTGTGGAAAATCATATTAAAATTGGGAGGATACAGGACCGTTAGAGTTAAGGCTTCAAATTTCAGCAATGGCAAGATTTCATCTAGTTTTGGAGTTGGCGGGAAAAAATACAATATTTTCAAGAGTTGATTTAATAACACTGCAGCAGGCATTTTGCTCACTGGAAACCCTCTGGCCAACTAACCATCTCCTTTTTAATTAACTCTGGTACAATTAACTGTTTTCATCAAAACATGATCTGGCAAGCCCATGAGAGCTTTTCAGTTATAGGGGATAGACACTGCATACAAAGAAATGTACATGTATGATTAAAAGCTGTTTGCACATAGCACGTCATCACGCAATAACAAAATGCTGTTTGCAGTCCGTCTAAACAGAGATAAACACCATTCACAAGCTGGGCTCAATTTCATAGAGTTGCGAGGCACATGATTTTCTACAAACAGAACCTTTACTTCATAGAGACCATAAGCAATAAGCAAAGAGCTCGCTGATTCTATGAGCAGAATTTCCCTAAAATAGTGGCACAACATGAATCTCAATGCCAAGCAAGCATTAGCATGACTTCGCCATGAAATATGCTTCAAGTTTAGCAGTCTTTCTGCTAACCGTTAAGCAGGTCTGTGAAGTTGGGCCCTGGTGGTCAGGTTCCGCTGGCTTATCAATCATAATGTTTAAGAATAACAGAAGAGCTTTCCAGCAGATCAAAACATTCATGTACATTACTTTCTGGAGTGAGAAGGACTGGCCGAGGTGCATTGTGGGAGTGTTGCCTGGGCTGCATTGCTTCAACAGTCATCGTCATCTTCATCTTCGTCATCATCATCATCATCATCTCTGTTATCGTCATTGTCTCCTGCATTGTCCTCCTTGTACTCCTGCACGGAGTAGTCGTCTGCGTACAGGATCTCTTCCTTCTTCTTATCACTGGTTCCCTTGCACTGGACCAGGTAACGCAGGCTGACCTGGTTCTTCTTGTACACAATGAACTCGTTGTAATCAAAGTAGCAATACTTCTGGTGATTAACTACAAACTTGCCGAGTGGCATCACAGCCCCTGATGTGAACACAAGAGGCAATTGTTTACATATTTAATTATTCATGCCTTACCCACCCCCATGACGCCCCCTTTTTTGCCTTTGCCCACTCCCCCACCCTCCACTAACCCTTTTCTAACCCCCTCTTCTCCCCTTTTTTGATCACTCCATCACAGGGGTCAAATTTCAGGTAAAAATCTACTAGACAGCAGGGCTAGTAGCACAAAAACTTTACTAGACCAGAAGGTATTTCACAAGACCAATGGTAAAAATAAGAACACACAGTGTTTTGAATTAGTGTGCTGTTTCAATTTTTCCCCTTTGCCGACCTTGTTGGGGGAGGGGTTAGAAATGCTGTTTTGATTGAAACTCCCTGCCTCAAAACTAAAAATGGCCATTCCAGAAATGATGGGGCTTTTCAGTTCACCAGATTTAGAATTTTTTTTACTTTAGTGATAGTATTTCACTCAGTTTATGAAAAAAATCACTAGACCACCGGAATAGTTCGGTCAAGAGTTCACTAGACCAACGCTCAAATCACTGGACTTGGTCCAGTGGATATTTCGATCCCTGCTCCATCAGCCATTTTCCTGTCAATTATTACCTATTACTAGAGATATCCATGTTCTACAGTACCATGCCACCATAAGGACATCATAGGATCCACCAAAGACATATTGACGGTCATTCAGTATATGGATGAGGGATTAGGTTGTGGGGCTTCCGGAACAAGGTATTATCAACATTTGACTCGGTGAAGTTCCTGCCCACCAGGTATGTTTGTATTTTTCCAAGGGGAATCAAAATGTTAAAAAGGTAAAACTCTCACAGCAGAAGACATTATGATTTAGTTTGCTTCCCTGTAATCGTAGGATTGACTCTCAGATCAGACTGTTTTTAGACAGGAGACGCAAGTGCTATATTTAGATGCAGAAGACACAATCTCGAAAAAAATCAAAGTTCATGTGACAAACAAGTTTCCTGTTTGATACAGTGGGCCAGAAGAGAAAACAGCCGTAACTTTGCTATTTTAGCAGATCTGACTTTCATTATTACACCATACGAAAGAGTCATTTTCATGGAAGCAACTCTACAAACAACATTTTTCTTTTGGATATTTAACTCTTGAGGGTGAAATCTTCGGTTGAAAATACAACTATTAGGCAAGCAGTCAGCTGCTTTTTCTGCTTCAGTGGTTTATGCAAACTGAACAAAGAATGTGGTGCTGGGGGAAGTATAAGCCAATCAACAATGTGGTACTCAAAGGGTTAAGGGCAACAAACAGAGTTCTGTTTTCAATCCGATTCTTACCAGATGGCATGAGGAGGTCTCGGTTGTACTTATATTTGTGGTACCCATTGCCCAAGACGCTGTCAGAGCCTTGTTTGATTGCCTTCCGTGGATCTTCTGGGTTGACAGCCATCTTACCGAGGGCAACCTTGCAAAGACGGGGAGAAATTCAGGCTTTTCAATCACCATTTTATTCTTATCCCAAAGAGCATTGAGACCAAATGTGATCTGACTCCATATAGAACAGGTGGAAAGCAGCAAAAGTTGAACATTTAGATTGTGGCGTTTTACGAAAATGGTTCCAATAAGCTTAAATTTTATGTATTGTGTGTTGCTGTAGCTCATTCCTGGGCCCAACTATAATTCTTTTTACCCTAACAGTCCTGAAACCTTCAATTTTAAGCCTGGGGAGTTAGGGTTAAATTTGTTGGAGTCTTGACCACTTGTTTGGAGAAAATGAAGCTCAAAGTTTTGCACACCTTTGCACACTTTAATCCGATTCCCAAAAAGAAATCACACCCAAATATATTAAATGTAGTGTACATGATTGGTCATTGTTGCAATTTTCAGAAATGGGGGGTTAGTATTTTATAGGAAATATCGTTCCATTGACCTGTTCAAAATTTTGCGTTGTTGGATGGTGAAAAAAAGAGAGAAAAACAGCGCTCGTTTTCAACCGTCGGACGGATGATAGCCTTTAGTCAACGCGCACGTGGCTACCTGGACGCGTGACGCGCCCTGGATATGCCAGCGTGTCCGGGGCGCGCCTTGACTGAAGGCTACATTTGTTATAGAGCCGGCCGGCAATCGTTGGAAAACGATATAAATTTCCACTTTTCTTGACAACGACAGCACACCTGGTGCCATCATTTCACAGGATGATTGAGACTACTATTAACTTACAGTCTAGTAAGGTATTTAGTAATAATTCAGTAAAAAAAAAGAAGTGAGGATTACCAAACGTGTACACTACATTTAAACTAATACTTTAAAACAAAAAATTGACGTTTCAGTGAAAAACAAGTTTCTGTTTCTAACTCAGAAAGCCTGTAAAATCACTGTGTACATACCTTGCTGGTCCATTGTTAGCACTCTGTAGTGCGTAAAGATTTTGTTCAGGTACCACTGAAGGGGGTAGGGGGGGGGGGGGGTAAAACCACTCCATACAGCTTGATCTTACCTCACACAAGAACATAAACTTTGTATCAGACTCCTCAAAGTAGTCACCACAGTACATGACGCTCTTGGCAAATGCATCCGATGAGTAAATGCCCTGTAAATGTCAAACAATAACACCAATCACTGCCACAGAACATATGCACATAAACTGAATGGTCTCTCAAGTGCAAATGATGTTTCATACCTTTAGTCTAAATTATTCAGTCTAATAATCCCCAAAGGCAGATGAGTAAAATAATACTCAGTGGCCGGCAATGGCAAGTCAGATGTTCCCAAAATACACAGTCTCCAACTAACAACAGTCTTTTCTCTGCCATAGCTGCGATTTGAAAAAAGACCACCTGGCTGGTTGACGTCTATAAACGAATTCCTGTACTATATTGTTCTTGAATGCAAGTGTAATGAATAGATGGAACTTTTTCAAACAAATCTTTCATTCATATGAAAGGGGGGCTCCGAGTGCAATGAATAGGACCACTCTATTCAGTGTGGTGCCTGTTGCTTGCGTTTACGCTTGGCTGCACAGCCCCAATCCTGGCATACCAGCCCCCCATCAATAACAGCCGGATGCATGGGGTTTATTAATAATAATAATAATAAAATGCTTACACCCAAAAGATGCACTGTGTATCGTGTTGGGCCAAGTTTTTCAGGTTTTCTTCGACTGTGATCTTGTATCCTTTTTGTTCAGTCCTTTGGGGATGTTGTCTGACTGTGTGGTGGTATGTGGCTTTGAACCACACCAGTTCTTGTGGAAGACACTTTACTACAATTGCCTCTCCACGAAAAATTTGTGTATATGAAGGCAGAGAACAGACTGTACTGATCTTGAAATGATGCATGAAAACAGCTGCATCTCGTAGTATGATGACCAGGGGTAATAGTTGTAAAGAGCTTTCAAACATCTATGAAAAGATATTAGGGCGTCCCTTTTTATTTCTTTGGTTCTCATTTCCGACCGACCCTATTTTTGGCTCCCAACCGAAGAAAAAAACAAAACCTTTTTAATGCCGCCAACCCTGTCTGGAATTTCTTACAAGGAAAAAGAAATCCGAAAAAAGAATACCCTTTCCAATTTCATGGATAAAAATGCTTAAAATTATGTGCAATATTATGTACATGTATTCACAGTGGCAAGCTTTTTGTGCACAACGTACATGTACCTGTACTTACGTACTAGCTATTTTTAAGTTTTGGAAACTTCTAAAGTTTCAGAGTTTGTTTTTAAAAATCTTGCACAGAAACTGTGTGCTCCAGCACAGGAAACAGGTATTTATAGCACAAGTCGATTATTAAATCATGTTGCACTTGTGCTAAATTTGTATTTCTACGGTTGCCAAAGAAGATATATATTTTGTTCGTATCAAATTATGCCAGTAGTTGCTGAAGATGTTCTTTTTTTCAATCTATAAAAAAATCATGGAAAGAACAAGACCGTCATAAATTGAACACTTTGCATCATTTTATTTAGCCTTATCTGTGTTCAATACGTAATTTTTTTTACCCCAAATTTTGTATACTTTGTCCACTGACCGACCCTCCTTCAAGGTGAAAAAATCAGAGAACCATTGAAATAAGAAGGGACGCCCTTAGCACAACGTCAGGGCTTAGTGTTAACCGTGGCAAATGGCAGCATGTCTTGCCGAGCTGGCCGAAATGCCCCTTCAAAATTTACACTCATCGCAGCCAAGTTGGCCAGCATGCCCTTTTTAATTGAACATCATTGTTATATAAAATATTTTACTTGCTTTAAAAATTATCTCGTTCCATTTTTTAAATTATTTTTTATATAGTTGGCTACGACGCGTGAGACGCGGCAACTTCGAACGTCACGCACAGGCCGTGTACGGCAAGAAACTTCGAAAATAAACCCGCTATCCCACCATACGTATCTATACAAGTAGGCTATATTACACCGCGCTGTCGTACGCTTGCATTTCCACCACTTTCAAAATTCAAATACTACTTGTCACAGAGTCAAATACATTCTCGTGCTTGCAAATGAGTTCTTTAGCGTTACCATATCATTTTTGTAAAAATATTATTTGAGAAACGATGTAAAATTCCGACAAAAGTTTGAAGCACCCCTGAAAATATAAATTGATCTGTCAAGTTACGATCCACAAATTGGTTTTTAATGTTACCTTGCGAAGCTGAAAAGTTGAAATCTCAGAGTAGGGGTGTGCATTTACGGGTATTTAAAGAACCGGGTACCCGACTGAAAAAAATACGGGTACCCGTTAAAGAAACCCAACCCAAAACTTCCAATCCCGGAAGTTGTAATAATATCTTTCTCTGAATTCAGACAAAATTCTGAAAATCTCCAGTCATGCCTGCATCCAGTAAACATGATCACTTCTCCACCTTTGCGTGTGCCGGCACGTGCATGCACCGGCATCATCACAAAAGACTTGTCCGGAAGCTTATACAGTTGTATTTATTGTGGATTGAGGCATGCTATTATGTCTCGTCGAGGCTCTTATCCATACCCAGACTGCAAAAACCACGACCAGTAAATTCCCTTTATTGTCAACTTTCGTGAGCGTCATAAACGTGAAATCTGTGCTGTTTTCCCACATACATGTAGTCCAGTTTTAATTTTGAAAATGTAACATTCAGAACCTTTCGTTTTTCATTGTCTGGGAAGTAACTATGCGATAATGTAAAGTTGTACGGGTACTCGATTCCATAATCTGGAACCGGTTCCTGACATGAACGGTCAGGTACTCGGGTACCCGGTTCTAATGCACACCCCTATCTCAGAGGTTTGGTACTAAAAAAGAAAGCCCGGTTTGTTCTTAGGACAAAAATAATTCCAAATTATTGTCGCAAATCTCTTTCAGTGCTCCAGGTTCTGGTAAGCGATGCCGTGCCGCATTCTGCGAAGCGAAATTGATTTTGCTTGTGTCTCACAGCGGGCAGTCTGGCATTGTCTGGTGGCTTTGCGGCGAGGTGGTAAAAAAAATAATATTCTAACATTTTTGTAAGGAGAGACAAAAAACTGATTAAGAAAATCAAATTGTTTAATTGATTCCTGTGATATTACATATTTGATTTTTGTATAATAAATATGTTGCCACTAAACAGATTTTTTTCCCACTGAATTTTGCCGTTAAACTGTTTTATCTCCAGAACGCAAGCACCTATGATAATAATTTAAACGTTTTTAACATTATTTATTTTGCGATGTAAAGTTATGGATGATTTCTTTTAAAACATAAAATCCACCGATTACTCGAGTTCATCTGTTGGATTTTCAATGATTTTCGCCGACGCGGGATAGGAAGCCAATCTTGACCTCTATTTCTCAACATTGTCATCTAAATTTGCCCTATATTCTTTTTACAAATAAAAATACGAGAGGTCTCCTTTAAATTTGGTTGTACGATGTGAAAATTGCAATGATGAGTGATGACTATTTTCTGTCGTGTGCCAGTAGACATTGGGTGAGGTTTTTACAATTTTTTGCCGCCTCTGGTTTTGCTCTATGTTTAAACAAATGGTCTGCTAATGTGTAAACTATGGATATTAAACTAATTGGCCCCACTGCACATGCTGCTATGGCATTATGACCCACTGTATTATATGTAGGCTAATGCACCATGCAAATAGTGAATTAAATCCATATTAAGTTGGCCTTGGTGCTCCTTCAGTTGGCCTTGGTGCCCTTTGAAATTTTGGTTATTACTAAGGCCTAACCATTTTTTCTTAAGGTCGAGGCCTGCACAACGTTAATTTTGTCTACCGTGTGGTCCATTGTGGGTTGGTCTACTTAAAGTGTGTATGTGTTATTTAGAAAATATTCAGCAAGCTGTCCCTTGTGAATGTTTGCCATCTTGATCATTTTATCTGCATTCTGGTTGGCACATCTTTTGTCCAGTTTACATGCCGTCTGCCATTAGTCATGTGTCTTGTCTGTCCTCGTAATGTACATAAAGTTTGTCGTCATGTCTTGTTTGTTCCTTTTTTACTCAGTTGTGTGTCTTGATTATGTTGTGTTTACAGGAGCAGTCTGTATATGTATCTTTTTGGTTTACCTGGGTGTAGATTTTTCTAGTAATTTTAACATTTGTATTAGTTTTACCCAGTTAATCGGTATGCTTGTGTTGTTTTGCGTTTCTTTTTTCTAGTAATATTTTGAATGTTAACACCTTGAGTACGGTTTTACGGGAGACGTCGGGGTGTCGCGGTGGTTCTGGCAGCCAAGCGAACCGCTACAATGTGTTTGTGCAGTCAAGCGTAGCATAAACAATAATCCAACAATGGATTGAAACTGCATAAACGGCGGCAAATGGCGTCATCCGGCCTGGTGCCACTTTTTTTATGCCATATGGCGTCATCCGTACGCAAGGGGTTAACAATTGATTTCTTTTAAAACTTGCCAAAACTTTGAATTTCACTTTTTTTTTTCCTGGCAGATTTTGTCACTATGTATGATGATGACGATGACTGTTTTGTTTTTTACAATTCTGTAATTTAGCCCTTACCCTTCCAAATCTTTCACCAATTCTCTCCGACTCAGATGGGGCAATGAGTAGGCCCTGCCTCAGGATGCTGATGACATTAGACCGGCTGCTGCCGTGCCACAGCAGCTTGTGATTCTCCTCCACTCCGCAGGAGCTGAATTCTTCATCCTCGCCTCCTCTCGACAGACGGAAGATTGCTTCCACATTGGCATTCTTTGCAACTGTTAACATTAGAAAGTACATGTGTGTATTGTTATTATATCTAATTCAATCAACCTAAAAAAATGTAAAAGGAAATGATCAAAAGTATTGTTATATATTTATGATGTTATTGTTATCATTGAATTCAATCAACAAAAAAGGGCACAATCTAAAATTCAATATTTATTTCAGTTTAACCCCCCCAACCCCAACACCCCCCCCCCAAAATATAACAAAAATAATAATAATAATAATACAAATAATAAAAATAATTCTTATGAATGCAATAAACGGGCGACACTTCTAATAATAACCTCAATAGGGCGACATCAGTGTCGCCCTTTTATAGCATTTTCCCCACGTGCCTTACTAAAAAATACTCCAAAGAGGCGACTTTCACATTGGGGCGACAGTTATATGTTGCCCTAATCGACCCTGTCGCCCTAACCCACTCTTTTGTAGCATTATGTGTCGCCCTAACATACAATTAAGGAAAATAAAAAAGATACTGACAATTTGGGAGACCGCCAACATAGGGCAAGATAGCTCAGTTGGTAGAGCGCCGGTACGGTAACCCGGAGGTCGCAGGTTCGAATCCCGCTCGTGCCAGTTTCTTTGTTCACATTGAAAATGTATTCAAATTTACCTAGTCAGTTTCCCTTGTGGATTGTGTGACGTATTATAAATTAAAAAGTCGTATCCTCATTGAGTGATCTCCACAATGTCGCTTCCCAGGTTGTATCGTAAAATTGGGTGTGATCCCTGGCTACACGGCATTCTGGGTTTATGACTTCTGACTAGCGCCCACTCGAACAAAGATACTGACAATTTGGGAGACCGCCAACATAGGGCAAGATAGCTCAGTTGGTAGAGCGCCGGTACGGTAACCCGGAGGTCGCAGGTTCGAATCCCGCTCGTGCCAGTTTCTTTGTTCACATTGAAAATGAAAATAAAAAATACTAACTGATGGTAGAAACACAGTGCGGGGGAAAATAGGAAGATCATTCACATCACAGGCATGCAACTTGGAATTAACAAAAAACGAGCAAATTCCAATCTTTACAAGACTTTGTACAGTGTTTTTCAATTTTCAATGGCATAAGTATGAATAGCCCTAGAATGACGCTATGATATAGCGTCATAGCGCCCAAGTATGCAAAACAGGCCTATGCTAGAAACCGAAGATCAAAAATCACACTTTACCTGCATAAATATTCTTGGCATCATTTTATTCAAACAGTTCAACAGCCCATCTCCCTGTTGGGATAGCAATATTCCTCCAAGAATGTCAAGAACAGGAGATATTTGCGGCGCAAAATCGTCTCCACGCGACGCTGACTTCACAAACACGAGGAGTAATACCCACATTTAGAACGTTCATCAACAGAGGGCGCAATTTACAGTCGCCGCGTGCACCACGCGACAGACATATGGGTTATTTATGTCTGTGGGCGTGCACGGCCGAAATTGCGCCCTCTGTTGATAAACGTTCTAAATGTGGGTATTACTCCTCGTGTTTGTGAAGTCAGCGTCGCGTGGAGACGATTTTGCGCCGCAAATATCTCCTGTTCTTGACATTCTTGGAGGAATATTGCTATCCCAACAGGGAGATGGGCTGTTGAACTGTTTGAATAAAATGATGCCAAGAATATTTATGCAGGTAAAGTGTGATTTTTGATCTTCGGTTTCTAGCATAGGCCTGTTTTGCATACTTGGGCGCTAGGACGCTATATCATAGCGTCCTTCTAGGGCTAAAGTATGAAGTGAAAAACGAGGAAATCAGCTGATCCAAGGAAAAGTTGCATGCCTGTACATCAGCCAAGGTTTGTAGGGGGAACAGCCAAAATAAGCACACAACAGCTGGCAACTGCACCATATAGACCAATCCGACCAATCTTTCCTGGGCAGGATGAATGAGGGAATGATAGGGCCTTCCACATATGTAGAGCAAGCTCTACTTTGTATGACTATATTCATCAGTTGGATGCAGTCACCCGAACTGGGGTTGAGCCAAGGGGATTGCCTTGTTTTCCCTAAAAATTATCAGAATCTTTATTTGTTTAACATGTAATCATCATTGCTTCAGAATCATTTATAGCATTTTCCAGTTTTGATTTCCGTGATTCTTCAATAATACTAACCTGTCTTGTGGATGTACTGCAGAATGAGCTGCGTTTCCTGGTCATCTTCCTTCATGAGACGGATCTGGCAGTCGAGCGAGCGGTAGACGTAATCCAGAGGGTTGATATCTGTCTCAATACAAATCCAATCGGGGTAAAATCAAGTTAATTTAACATTCTGCACATTGATCGAAAAGAGGACAGGTTTTTGTTTTACGGGGTATATACTTTTTATGTGTGCACAGCATGCACCACCATCCAATTCAGTTGATTCACAACTCAGTGCGTCGCCAGCGGCAAGCCGGGAAAGGCCAATTTCCCACTTTCGGGGTCGACATCGCGTCTATCGCGTTGTATTAGATGGTGGACAGTACAGCAGTATGGATCTCGCGTGAATGCGAGTGGATGAGTTAAAGCAATTTTTTATTAATCGGGGAATACCTTGTGCGGGAAAGAAGAGAGAGGAGTTGATAGATTTAGCGGGGAAGGGGTGCAAGACGTACGGTCGATGCATTAGTGATACCCACTTCCGGTTTTGCGATGTCGACTTTTTCCCATAATGCACTGCGTAATTTGGCCTCTCCCCGGTTGCCGCTGGCGGTGCACCGAGTTGTGAATCGACCGAATTATGGCAGCGCCTGGGCTTCAATGTATGTGTGCAAGGGAATAAGGAGCTAATGCTCTTGTAATATAATACAGCTCTATGTGCTTGACTCAGATGTGCACTAACTGGCCGCCCAAACAAACCAGCGAAACGTGCCTTTACGCAGCTCTTATTGTTGTGTCTATACAAAAAACCTGTATCCATTTCTTTCAACCAGGACCTTTAAAATGTCTCAGTCCTATGAAAACCGAAGTAACATGCACAAATGCTTCAATTGTGAATCGTGGTTCCTATTAGTCAAGAGACTGTCAGTTGGGTGTGTTTAAACCTTAATTTTACACCAACTGGGAGTTGTTTACACATGTACACCTGTTTGTCTTTACGCAATGGAAAGGCATTTGAGGCACTAGCACAAAAGACAGTGAAATTCATCATGAGACAGTGGGATTTTCAAACAGATCTTTGCTTCTGAAAAAAAAAAAAAAACTATGATGACCCATCTTTACAAGCTAACAATGAGGTTGTGGGCACTGTAAAGTGACCTTGCCTTCAGCTCAGTCCATTAAGGGATCATTTCATATTGTGTGAAAGTGGTTATCAATTTGCAGTAACACTGTTTTGTCACTATTGTCATATGAATATCCGACTCAATGAATATCATGACTCTTCATCCAAGATGCATTGCAGCACAATAAGCCAGTTCGGTATTTCAACTGTGCATGTGCACAATGACATTTTATCTCGAATGACCTGCGTGACCTAACGCGCACATGTGAACGCACAATATCAGATTTTCAGGGATTCTGATATTCACGCGACACCAGTTTTAATGCCCAGATGGCTGATATAATGAGTTCATTCTATATACAGGCGGTTTCCTCAACGCAATATTCATGAGGAGTGTGTAGTCCTCTGGCTGCCAAATGCGGCATCACTGTACTATTCCCCTGGCTCTGTGGACAATGGGGAGTTAAAATGTTCCAAGCCAGAGCTCTTGATAAACATTCATTGCAGCAAGACTTTCACTAACGGGGTTCTTTGTCCATGGTCTGCCTGCTGTAAACTAGAAACCTTTCACAATCTTCATTAACTTTAATGAGCTCCAAGCTCCAGTTTTGACATCATGATTATTCAGTTATTCAAGCCACCTTGCTTCCCATTCGCCTGCTAGGCTTGAGGTGAGGAATGCGGTGCTGCAAATCAATACTGCATCTGGACAATATGAAATGTTCCCCAACAGTGGCCACGTGCTCAATGGCCATTATTGACATGGTAAAGGGACCAGGTCACCACAACTTTTATCCCTTAACTAATGCTTTCGGCTTTGAGACGACACACATTTCAGGACTTTTCAAACCTTCCAGAGGTCTGTAAACCTAAACTGACCTTTCACCCTGTACTGCGCCCCCAGCAGTATCATATTAGTGGTGGAGAGGTCCAGAAGGATGTCTAGGCGTCGCATGTGAGTACTCAACTGATCCTCGTCAGTCAGTGGAGATATCTTGTCGTGGGAGAAGTTCTTATTGGGAATCAGCTCAAAGTAGTCGCTGCTCAAGCCACAGATCTGATTGCCAACAGGGCAAACAAAAGATACTTGTTTTTCCTTTTCTTTGTCAAGAAAAAGGGAATAATGAGAGAAGTTTTGGAGATACACCATGTGAAGTAGTGTGGTTCTCAGAAAAAAAAATACCAAAGTATGAATTCAACATTTTGGTCGGCACACTCTGCCATCATTCTCCTCATAATGGTCAGAGAACACTGACCAAAACGTCAAGTTAATAGATTTGGTCCTAAAAACCACATTTCTCTTTTTCGAGTTAGTCACTTCCTGTGATGTATCCGTACTCTTCACCATGCAAAGCTTCAAATGACATGTACAAAGGACTGCATTACACTCTAGGTCCGGGATATCCAAAGTTATACTACGACCCAAGATATCCCAAGCTGTGTGGATGTGTGCATGGGACCTGAAGGTCAACTGTTTTCGTAACAAAACTTTGAACTGATCCAAGCAGCTCGGGCAGGGTGGGTGTGGGGGTTTAAGGGGGAATCATAGGGGAGGATTTACAGCGATAAATTAGCATCTCTTGATTTTTAAATATTGGCAAAGGTGTTCAATATAATACCCAACTTTTAATAGGATTCACCTCATAAAACATACATGTGAAAGTATGCAGGTGGCTAAAATTAAGGCAGATGTTGAATAAACACATTTCTGC
Source organism: Hippasteria phrygiana (assembly GCA_037893225.1). Lineage (NCBI taxonomy): Eukaryota > Metazoa > Echinodermata > Asteroidea > Valvatida > Goniasteridae > Hippasteria > Hippasteria phrygiana. Next base: position 102,227 of record JAZGUH010000385.1, read on the forward strand.
TTTCAAACAGTCATACAGCCGAGTATAAAATGAAATCTTCATAACAAATTATGCCTGGCATATCACGAGTTTGAGTGAATCCTTGACTCTTCATTCCCTACAGGAATAAGTTCATATGCTGCACCTCTTCCATGGCGGCCTGCTGTTTTTCTGTATCGGCAAATTGTTGCTTCTGTGCCTCTTCATTTTTCTCCAACAGCTCACTGCCAAGAAAAAACGAAACCTCCTTAAGGACAAAGAAAGGTTGGGGATAAGCTAACAAAAATACTTTTTGAATTCTGATAAAAATACTCATTGAGTGATCCCAGGTTGTATCGTAAAAATGGGTGTGATCCCTGGCTATACGGCATTCTGGGTTTATGACTACTGACAATTTGGGAGACCGCCAACAATAGGGCAAGATAGCTCAGTTGGTAGAGCGCCGGTACGGTAACCCGGAGGTCGCAGGTTCGAATCCCGCTCCTGCCAGTTTTTTTGTTCACTTTGAAAAAAATACTTTTTATTAGTATTTACTGCACCTTGTGATCTGCTATGTAAACAAATATCTGCCATCCGCAAAATTAAATTTTGTGCGTAGAAAACAAGGCTGCAACTCAGACCAAACACCCTAGGGTCTTTTATCTCGGAGCATTCCTGAAAATGTCCTCAATCCCACTGTGATGTAATTCCGCTGCACAATTCTTTGTACTTAAATTTTCTTTGTACGTCATAATTTTTGTGTTGTCAAGGATCCCCCATTTCGTATAGAACATGGTCATACATGGCACACTGCCAGGAACTTGATTGCTGCAGGGTCATTTGGGATGAAACATAGGTGTGGGGGATACTGAAGATATAGGAGAATAGCAGGATCAACATTTTCAAAAACAAAACAGGACAAACTGTGGACTTTGGATGATAAAAATCAGGATAAAAGTAGGACTTTTGCCGGCTTTCGGGAGTAGTTTTCGTTGATACTCAACCATGTCCACAGCATCACAAGCCTCATGTGGCATGTTCTGTACTCACAACACTTGTGCTCCATCTTCAAGCTCTTGGAAGTAAAGTTGCAGTATTCCTGCAACCAAGCCCTTCATTGTGTGATTTTCATATGACAGCGTGTAACAATGTTATGGAAAGAATTCAATGGGATTTCATTTTTTGGAGTTGTGGGACAAAAAAGTAGGAAATGGTAGTGAAAAATTGGAAAAGTAGGAGCAAGGCAAAAACAAATTAGGAAAGAGTAGGAATAAGTAGGAATACTTGAAAGCCTAGTATATGGCTTGGACCTTAATGGGCCACGTGTTTAGTACATGTACGATATCATTTGAAACTTTTGCTTCGACAAAATTGTATCTCTCAGAGCCATTAACCCTATTAACCCTCCTATACTTATAACTATCACAGCCTATCAAAAACTCTAAACACCAACTCTCACAGTTTGTGTGTGTTTCAATCTGTCATTTGATAGGTTTTGATCAGTACAACAACTGGGTCGATTTTGGCCAGGTGCACAGGAGGGTTAAACAGTCCTGAATCCTCCAATTTCAACACGATTTTTCACACCACCTCATTCATCTGTAGACATGCCCTTCATACAACTTTTGAGCATTTTGTGCAGTAATGTTTTTTTCTCTGTCCCAGATTTGTGTACAACTCTGGTTGATATAAATGGACATTGACTCACAAGCTACGGTTCACACAATTTGCACTCATGTGTGCAATTCATTTTGTTGAGAAAGGAAGATTTCCAATCAGGGTGGGTGTTTAACGTACCTTATTTGGTTCAGGATGTCTTGAGCCTTCTGAAGAGTGTCCCTGGATATGAAGTTTCCAAGATTGACCAGTGTCGTATCCACCCCAGACTCAGATAAGGCTTTGGTTAGCAAGTCTGGTTTGATCTGTATGAAGGGGCAACAAAATGAGTTCAGTCCCTTACTTTCAAGACTGAAAAAAAAAAGGACTTCATACTACCTGTTTTGAAATGCTAAAAATTTCTCTTAAACGTAGTTTACACGATTGGTAATCCTCCAATTTCTTTTTACTGAATTATTACGAAATACCTTACTAGAATATAGACTGTAAGTTAATAGTAGTCTCAATCATCCTGTGAAATGATGGCACCAGGTGTGCTGTCGTTGTCAAGAAAAGTGGAAATATATATCGTTTTCTGCCCTGTAGCCTTTAGTCAAGGCACGCGTGGCTACCCGGACGAGTGGCGCATCCCAGACATGCTGGCATTCGGGCCGCGTCACGCGCCCAGATAGCCACGCGCGCCTTGACTAAAGGCTATCATCCATTCGACAGTTGAAAACGAGTTTTTCTCTCGTTTTTTCCCACCATCCAACAACGCAAAACTTTGAACAGGTCAGTGGAACGATATTTCCTATAAAATACTAACCCCCAAATCCGCCCATTCCTGAAAATTGCAACAATTACCAATCATGTACACTGCCTTTAATTTTATAGATAAGTACCTTGTTATGATCTTTAGAAAATAATGATGTTTAAAAATGATTATCGCTGATCATCAAATGATCTTTAGAAAACTCAGGCATGCGTATTTGCTGTTCAGCACGATGGAAACTGGCCTAAATGCAGAATCCAGCAGGGAATGAGAAATACACTACCCTTACAAGTAGCTCTCTTTTTCTGTCTGGTGAATGACGCCAGTGCGAAGAAAGAGCGAGGTAATCGTGGAATGCCATCGAGACCCATACCTCGTGACATGTGTATATGCCAACATTAGTGAGCGTGCAAGTTGTCCTCAAAATCCAAGGCGATTGTGCTTGGAACGCTTGGTTCCAGGAACAACATATATTAATCGCTACAATGTGTGCGGTGAGTTATATTTTTATGAAATGGTTTGTTTTTCTGTCTGGGCTGAGTGAGAAAAATACAATAGTATGTGCAGGGAAAACAGACTATTCAATTGACAGCATTTTTAAAATATTGCAAATTGATAACCAATATTAAGAATGTAAAATGTGACCTCAATGTATCATCCACAATGTTGTGAAGATGGAATTTGTGCGTCGGGGATGATGATGTAAATTAGAACAAAGATTTTTCTCTTTTTGCCCTATCCCGACGTAATGTATGAAGCACTGTATACTCGGTGCTTTCCGAGAGCCTGTGAAAAAATTCACAGGCTTACTCAAGCGGGATTCGAACCCACGACTTCCTGCTTACTAGTGCAGACGTCTTAACCACTCGACCACCGAGCTTGCCGGGGTCGACTGGCCGATTCGAATCCAATGCAACAGCAGGTACTGCGTAATCAATGTGGTCGAGTGGTTAAGACATCTGCACTAGTAAGCAGGAAGTTGTGGGTTCGAATCCCACACAAGTAAGCCTGTGAATTTTTTCACAGGCTCTCGGAAAGCACCGAGTATACATTGCTTCATTCATTACGTCGGGATAGGGTAAAAAGAGAAAAACTCTGTTCTAATTTACATTCACAATGTTATTAGGTAAAGAAAAGGGTTAAAGAGTCCGTTGCTAGACTAGTCAGTGTTTGGTGCATTCAGAAAAAGTCACAAAAGGTGTGAGACTTGCAGGCTCTACTTTAATCATTCTGCAGCTTCTTACCAGTTCTTTCATGGCGGCTTGCAGGGCTGGAGGCAGTTTGGAGGGCACCGGTGATTCCAGGTTGAATTTGAACTCTTTGATGGCCTTTTTCCTTTTGGCTCTCCAGTGGTCCTCCCGGACCAGCTGGTATTTCTTAGGCTCTTTTTGGAAACTGAAACAAATGCAGACCGGATCCAATGAAACCCAAAGGTCCCTGTGCAAAAGACCTTGGACAGAAGGCAGTTCTTGCTCAAGGCAATTTGCCATCTGGAGCATAAGATGATATATCTGGCTATGCGGGATGTGAAACTTGTCAACATAATGAGTCAGATGTGTAGATCAGGGATGATATAAATAAGCCAGTTCGGTATCTCAAGGGTCAAAGGTTATTCGGGATAAAATTGCTGACGTAATGTCGCGCCATGTTACGCGAACGCCCATTCTGATTGAATTTAACTTGTGCGCGTTGTGCGACCACCTTTTGCATTCACACGCGGGTCATTCGGGATAAAATGTCATTGTGCACATGCGCAGTTAAAATACCGAACTGGCTTATTGTCGTGAAAAATGGCATATATGCATTTAAACTATTACTGACCTTCCCCCGAGCATACATTATGAACAACTGTCTCTCTGTGGCAAACTGTTGGTGGCGCCTTTTCTTTCAAATCATCCAAACATCCATGGTAATTTAGGGGTTTCAAAATAAGCCGGCAACCGGCGAATTTGACCGGCTATTTGAACTTTTGCGCCGGCTACCTTTTTTCAATCATAAAAAAAACACCCTTCCCTGAGCTACCGATTTTGGGGAATAGATCTTTGTTTTTAGTAGAAATTATATTTTGTTTGTTCACCCCCCCCCCCCCCCCCCCCCCAAAAAAAAAACATCCTGGTCCATGGATCGTAGTTTACTGGGCCTAGCATAGCAGCGTGAAGTATACACGGCTCACTGACCGGACCGCGTACTTTACATGTAAAAAGCTCTTTTTTGTTAACATATTGGCCACAGTAAACGAAATGAATTTTTTATTAAGATGTTTTTATTCTTATTTTGATAGAGGAGGGAGAGCAGCAGCAATGTAGCTGTATACAGCATGATTTTAGAGTGTCAAATTTATTTGGTTTTGAAATAAAAAAAAAATCAACAGAAATGTCTTTAAGTACTGTAGGATCTTCGAAACCCTAGTCTCAGATGCCAGGAAATGCCTAGATTGCACCAGAGAGCATCTACAATCCGAAAACTTTCGGGGCCCTCAGCGGGCCCCGGACCAAATGCCATTAGGGGCTAGGACTCACTGCCGCCTACTTTCATCCATCTGCCTGCTACTCTAAAACATTTTGAAACCCCTGGTAATTAGGCTTGAGGTCTTTCTACAAACTACGCAAACTGTTTCCAAAATAGTGTTAATCCAATGCCAACAAATATATGCTTGAGTGCTCTTGGTCTAGAGGCCTTGGTGGCTGAACAATAAAACATTTAATGTATGTATTACACGGTGAAGGTCTGGGGTAACACCATGTGGAAATTTATCTCTTTCTTTAGTGTTTGTTGACTCCGAGAACCAATAACTCAATGTTTTGAACAGTTTGTTTTGAATACAGGGTGGTTCAAAAAAAAGTTTACCCAAGTTTAAGGTGATTGTTCACCCACCTCCGACAATTCCAGAGAATTTGTGTTTACCTAGTGTTGATGAGTAGGGTGTTTAGAAATAATCCTGAATAAATGCTAGGTCAAGCTCAATTGGATCTCAAGATATGGCCCATTACAGATGGCATGTACAAAACTGGCTTGTCCGTGGGAGCGTCATTGTAAATGAAGCATGTTGAAGACAGAAACTAAAGGAATTGTAGGAGGTGGGTGAACAATCCTTAAACTTGGGTAGTGCTCTACTTTTCATCAGCAGTCTCATCTGAAGAACAAAGTATACTGTTCAAAATATTGCATAACAGGTTCTTCTCCAAAGCAACAAAAACTCTATCAACCAGGCAATTATAGAGGATTCTAGAGATTGAGGCTGCATGCATTTTGAAATAGGAGTTGATTTTGAAGGACTAAGGCCACATCCTGATTCACTGCCGGTTGATTTTGGAAGAGTGAGGGTGAATGGCTATTCAAAATTGTGGTTGATTTTTGGAGGACTGAAGTAAGATTGCCAAACTGGTGATTTGTCTCTTTTAGTCGGCACTTGTATGTGTACAAAGAGGCAATCATTTGGGTCCTGAAAGCGAGGTCCAAATAGCATTTTCTGAACCATTCAATGGCTTAAGGACCTAGTGTTAACGGTTCACAAAGGGTGTGTAACAAGAGCGCAGGTCTTAGTGACTTACTTCTTGACATTGGACCAGTCGTTGCCCGTCTTGGCCTTAAAGATCTTCTGGAACTCCTTGATGGCTTCCACTTTGGTGGTAAACGGCGTCTTCTGGAACTGGCCAGCATCGCCGATGCGGCCCCACCTTGTGAAGAGCAGCATCATGTCCTTGCCGGTCTGGTGAATGATCTGAAGTATTGAGGGAGGGACAACGTAAGGCATCAGCCGTTCCAAAGAGATATGCTTTTTAGAGCCAGGAAGAGTCAATGCAGCAGAAAAAAAAATAAGCGAACTTCAGCATATCTCACTGACTAGTTGAGTAACCGTTTGCAAGTCAATGAGGACCACTCTAAATCATGAGAAGTAAAATAACACGTGATGTGGGCTTGTGTTGTATTGTGTCATTGATTTAAAGATATGCTGTCCGTGCTCTTTTCAAGCTTGAAAAAATAAATTTGAAACTTATTTATCTAGCAATGTAAAAGTTATTCCCTTTTTAATGAGACTTCAAACGAAGAAAAAAACCCACTCTGGTTTCATTTAGCGAATAATTACTGTACAAATGTCAAATTATTTGTAGCCCGACATTAATTGGGGCGTATCTCTTTGCGCATTAGATGTGCAAAAGCAACCAAGTGTACAGGCCTTTTCTGGAGGGTTGCAGATGCCCAAACTAGAAAAACATAAAACATCATTAACATACCCCGGAGGTCGCAGGTTCGAATCCCGCTCCTGCCAGTTTCTTTGTTCACTTTGAAAATGTATTCAAATTTACCTAGTCAGTTTCTTTTGTGGATTGTTTGACGAATTATAAGTAAAAAAGTCGTATCCTCATTGAGTGATCCCCACAATGTCGCTTCCCAGGGTGTATCGTAAAATTGGGTGTGATCCCTGGCTATAAGGCATTCTGGGTTTATGACTTCCGACTAGCGCCCACCCGAACAAAGATACTGACAATTTGGGAGACCGCCAACATAGGGCAAGATAGCTCAGTTGGTAGAGCGCCGGTACGGTAACCCAGAGGTCGCAGGTTCCAATCCCGCTCCTGCCAGTTTCTTTGTTCACTTTGAAAAAATATTTGCATTTTGTTTCTGTCAACATTTTGTGATTTTCATTCTTTGGATGCGACATGCGAATCATACTACTACAGCAGGTGTACTGTGACATTTAATGATGCTAGAATAGAGTAGTCTGAGAAGTCAAAAAGAGATATGGAATGCGTATGTGTATGCGTACGGGGGGGGGGGGGGTTGGAGCCACTGCGTATGCCATGCCTACAGGGGGGAGGGAGGGGGGTAAAAAAAGTCGGCATTTTTTGCGTACGTACTTTATGGACGGCCCCTTAGTCAATACGTCAAGGGGCAGAGCTAAATTGATCAGTCTCTACTCGCATAAATCCTGTTTAAGGCCCAGATTGTGCCCAGACCTCATATATGTCATTGGCATTATGCACAATGCATTTTCAATACCGACAAATGCCTGAATGCACGTTTTTTTTATTTTTTTTTATTTTTCAAAGGTTCTATTGGTCATGTGATACTGACGCATCCTTATGATTGGCTACTGCTCTGAAACTGCGATAGCCCAATACCAAGGCAACCGGTTGCACTACATAGAGCCTTACTTGCATCACATAGTAGTTGTTCATGCCCCATCTTCCATACTTGATGTCCACTTTAGTCAAGGTCACAGAGTAGGGAATGTCTTGCTGTTCATCAATGAGGACCACTCTAAATCATGAGAAGTAAAATAACACGTGATGTGAGCTAGTGTTGTAGTACTCGTACTCGTACTCGTTGAAAAGTACTCGTACTCATGACAATGTACCCATGCTTCATGTGAAATGCATGCAGTGTTGTAAAATCTTGCCAGTCGTAAAATCCTATCCAGTGTAACTGGTATCGTGTAACTAACCAAACTGGCTCCGAGTTCTCCAATTATTATATCAGTTTCAAACACACATGGCCATGATTGGACTTCCCAGCTGTTTGATGCCAAATTCAGAAATGGGGAAGAAGTGAAGCATACAGGAATTAACATTTCACATTAACAGTCATTAGACCGTATGTGATTGTGTACAGGTTCTGTATATACTTCCGAGGACAAGAGGAGAGGGGAAATACAAAGAAACCTTTCAGTCCTCGCAAGTCAAGTCTTTTGTTGAAATCGGTCCTCGCAAGTAGAAATACGTGCTTAGTCTATGGAGGTTGGGTCATATTTAAGGAATAGGAAACACAAAGCATTGTCCTCGGAAGTATTGGGAAAGTACGACATTGTGATCTGTCCTATGTGCAAATCAATGTCTAAAAGGTATTGTGTATTGAGTTGCTCTAAACATGAGTGTCATCACTCGAGGCACGAGCTCAAGTGAACTTCAGGAAGCTAATCGAATATGACCTTAATTTTATCCCGCCTACCCTCCTTCTTTTATGTCCGAAGCTGGGTCAACTACTGCGCTAAGTTTCTCCTCCTTTTTCTCGATTTTGTCCGTCTTCTTGTTGGCTTCGATCTGTTTGAGCATGGCCTGGGAGTTCGCTTCATAATCCGGCTTGGGTGATGTGAAGGTGATGCCGTCTGTCCAGGAATGTGTCGCAGGCTTGGGAAAAACCTTCAGGGAAAACCGGCAATCTGGTTCAATATCCTTACACCTCATCTCACAAATCATCTCACAAAGCTCGAAAGTTTACGGAACTTATCTTTTCTGCACACATACTCATACTTGTAGAGCTGTTCCAAATATACCGAATATTTGAATATTCGATCATCAACCTAATATTCGAATACCTTTTTGCCGGTTCGAATATTCGAGAAAAAATATGAAAGTACAGATACGACTCTGATGCAATTTTAATAGAAAAGGTATGGCGCTTAGTAGTGTCAAATGCCGCATTTTTGTCGACGGTATTTTTTTGTGGACGGAGGATTATTGTTCCCGTCCGTAAAACCTCTAATACTTATCAATAATTTACTGCAAAAAAAACAGTAATTGTGCACATAAAACACCGGCGTGTTTTGCGTGCAACTTTTTACCAACGCGGCATTCAACTGCAGCTGACCCATGAAAAACTTGATCGGCGCCGTACTGGTATCGAATATTTAAATATTCGGTCAAACCCAGTTTCGAATAATCGAATACTATATTCTTCGAAAATGAACAGCCCTACATACTTGTCACAAAATACTCCACTCCAAGAAATACATTTCTTTTACTTGTACTAATACTGAGTACTGAACTAGTACTTGTGGTCATTTACAAGTAGTTTTGTAAGCACATTCCAATTCAAATATATCTAAACCAAAAGCGTGTGGTCATTGTGATGGGCTACTGAATAGTCAAGATTGGAGCCTGAAGAAACCATGTTCGCACCATAATAATCTTATCTATCATGACCATCATTAAAAAATAAACACAGAAATGAGTGCAGTGCATGAAGATACAACTAAACTGGCCATGCCAATGAAATCAATCAAGTACATATGCTGTGTGCCTGTGCAGTGTGACCTGCACAATGTTTTTACCAATGTACCTTCTCACACTGTTTGTTTTCACCTCGGCAAAACTGACCAGGTCAGTTTTGAAAAGTTAAAGTAACCATCATCTTGGCAAGTTTCCCCCAAAAAAGACCCAAGCGAAAAAGACTTTAGACTCCACTCACCCAGTTGGTTTCCTTGATCCCTTGTAGGCGCTGCAGCGCCTTTGCCATCTTCTTAGAGCGTGTTTCCATGGTCAGGTCCAGGGGCGTATTCCCCTGCTTGTCCGTCATCGTAGTCTTGGCTCCCAGCTGCACCAGGAGTTCCAGCAACTCCTCATTCTCCCAGGTGCCGTAGCTGCAGGTCTTTGCTGCATGGTGTACGGCCGCGCGTCCCATCGAATCCACTGCGTTCACATTCAGGTCACTGGTTTTCACAAATTTTTGGTTCATGGCCTCCTTCCTCTTCTTCTTGGCTAAATAATAATAAAAAAAAGATAAATAAATAAAAAATCATGCAAATGACCATTTTAAACAATGTGAGGTTACTGCACTAGGTATAGCAAATGCCAACAGAGGGATCAAAGTTTATGTACAGAATACAGTACTGTAATCAATTTAGGAATAAAAAATGACTGACTTTCCGGCTCTTTCCCTGCTTGCAAAACACGTGAAGGTGATGACAGAGACAAGTATTTGTCAAAATTGAATGCAGTAAAGATATCGAGTCCACATTTAATCCTAAAGCGTTATTTTGGGAGGCTTTCAGGGTTCTCGACTGGGTAGCAAACCCGGTTTTTAGTTGTTTCCTCTAGCATCTTTTGAGTAATAGTTTTACCCCAAACTGCACAGACAGTGATATTTCTGCTTGCAAATGTTTAGTTCATTGACCGATTCATTGACCAATTTGTGTTTTGAAGTGCACGGTGAACCCTTTTAACCCCTTGCGTACGGATGACGCCATATGGCGTCCAAAAAAAAAGTGCCACCAGGCCGGATGACGCCATTGGCCCCCGTTTGTGCAGTTTCAATCCCTTGTTGGATTATTGTTTATGTCATGTTTGACTGCACAATCACATTGTAGCGGTTCGATTTGGCTACCAGAACTGCTGCAACACCCCGACGTCTCCCGTAAAATACCGTGCCAAAGGGGTTATTGTGTGCCCAAAAATAAGAAAACTTTCTTCCAAACATGAAGTTGGGTATATGAATGAAGATAACAATGGTTTATTGAAATTTGTAAACTTCCAAAGAATGTCACCGGTTAAATTGGGGCTTTACTGAGATTTGTTCAAAGTGCACCATGTTGGACAACCCTCGGCCCAATTTTGTGCCCCAGTTCTGCACATCCCATTCGGATTCTGGGCTAAATTTCAAGATCATTACACAATTCTCGTGATTTGTGAAGCAAGTTTCATTTAGGTCATAGTACCCAATAGTCTATCTACTGAGTGAGTTCGAAGTGCATTTAACAATGAAGTTTTCCGACACCATGTCACATGTGTCCACAAAATACCAACCCTCTTGTTTTGCTTTCCGCTCGGCCTTTTCCTCTGGGTCCTCATCCTCATCACTTTCCACATCTTCATCTTCGCTATCTTCATCCTCATCCTCGTCTTCCTCTTCTTCTTCCTCATTCTGTTGCTCTTCTTGGGTACCGGACTCTGTAAAATGGTACAACATTTAAAGGTAGTGTACATGATTGGTCATTGTTGCAATTTTCAGAAATGGGCGGATTTCGGGGTTAGCATTTTATAGGAAATATCGTTCCACTGACCTGTTCATAAACTTCAAAGTTTTGCGTTATTGGATGGCTAAAAAACCAGAGAAAAACGGCGCCCCGGACATGCTGGCATTCGGGGCGCGTCACACGTACAGGTAGCCACGCACGCCTTGACTAAAGGCTATCATCCGCCCGACGGTTGAAAACGAGCACCGTTTTTTCTCGGTTTTTTTCGCCATCCAACAACGCAAAACTTTAAACAGGTCAGTGGAACAATATTTTCTAAAAGTTACTAACCCCCAAATCCACCCATTTCTTAAAATTGCAACAATGACAAATCATGTACACTACATTTAAGTTTATGATGAATTCAAACATTTGAGGTTTTTTTTTACTCATTTATCGGGGGCATCACTTTCTCAATCAACTAAGGCGGCTTGTCATTTGGTCCTGACCGTTATTCACGCGTTCAGTTCGCTCGAGTCAGCGAGCCTTTTTAATCCTTCCTTAACAAAAGAGCTCTTGACAACACCGACAGTATGCGACCAGAACGGTGTATGTAAATTAGAAGTCATGCATATTCCGTTCTTGCACGATCAGAACGGTGTATTCAAATACTCGTTTTTGATTTTATTTGTTTTAGACTGTCGCGGGAAAAAAAGTGTTTTAAAGTTACGTGCCATTAACGGTTTTGGTGGACAGAAAGGGGAAGAGGGTTTGCCGTGGTGAATTCTACACAGCAACGTTTTGAATAGATGACAGTTATTTATAATACAATGGGAAAAATATTTTTTTCGATCCCGAGATAAAAATTTCTTTTCAAAATACCGCTGGGTTTTCCGTGTTTAGGTGGGGGAGGGGTTAAGTAAGCCTACAAGTTCTATTATATTTGTCGAAATTTAATAAATATTCTCAGCAAAAATAGTTTACAAAAAATAGTTGGCAACACTGCAGTAGCAAAAATTGTAATTCTTCTGGTTTGTTGCCCTGGCAATTCTGTTGCATTGATACCGTGCGCGCGCCGTTCTGATTGGTCTGATGTAGACCTACTTGCGCCGCACGTGCACGTGGTGGGAATTCCCCAAGCCTTGCAACATGTGGAAGGTGTGCATGCACAGCGGCTGTTTAAGTCTCTGGTCAAGTTCACGCATGGGCATTAATCAGGATGGTAGTGCATGTTGATAAAAACAAAATTTGAGGATTACCAATCGTGTACACTACGTTTAGCTCATCCAGTAATTTGTTTGATTCGTTTATGAAGATTTTATAAAAAGCAGACACTCCTCGATGCCCTTTTACCTTACCCAATCTCACGCCAAATATTTCAAATGTGTTTTGTTATATTAAACTGGATAGAATTAAATTCGGATGGATACGGGATTGGATGAATAGACCTATTGGTGTGGGGCTCCCGCCTTTAGCAGCGAGTCATGTCAGCTTTGCCGTTCTAGTTACAGAAAAAGAACAAACTTCAAAGATTTAAGGGTGAAATATATTTTTGGTTTTCTGATTTGGGAGGAAATATGCATTATTGTTCTCATCTATTCGGTATACGGCCATTATATTCTTAGGCTAAATATAAATGTACATTACACTTGTTAATAAAATACTTTTGAAAAGTCCTGGTGTTCATTTTAGGGAGGGGTAAATTTACTGGACTTATGCTTAGTTATTGTTTTCGAAGGTAATAAACTGTGGAAGACTAAAAATCTGAGGAAGACTTCAAGGTTATTTGAGAAATGGACCTATTAATGAATTTCGAATGTTTTAATCAGAGCCGAAAACATTTATTTTTATAGAGTATACTTCTAATTATTATTCTTAACATTGTTATAACACAGTATTGGTGAAGTAATGTCGTCGTCATAACGACTTGACTGTTTGTGCTGGGAAGAGTTTCTACACGTATTCTTGGCTATGAGCCAAACTGCCTACGTCTTTCTTTTGACGCGCCAAGACGATTGTTTGGAGTTAAGTTGCCAACGGCTATTTAGTGTGCACAACTTAGACTTGGGAAGGAATTTTCGATTTTTTTTTTAATTACCACGTTCATAATTTAATCAAAGAAAGTAAGAATGATTGCAGATGTTAAAGTAACATAAATCGTCCGAGGATAATTCGTATTACTCAGGTTTGCCTCTGGTACTGCAGTTTTGGGAGTTTTAAATCTGTGCAACTAGTGGGGTATTGTGAAAAATGGAATAATCACATTGTCAGGGTTCACTTGATATGTATTTAATATACAGTACACTTACCATTAACTTACCATTGTCTGTTTTATTATAAGACTTAGGTTGTTTTAATGCTAAAATGTCGACACATTAAAATCTTCATAAACGAAGCAAAAATTAACTGGATATGTTTTAAGCTCAACAAAGAAATTTGGCAAAAGTACATCGTTCAGCAAATCATATATCAGAAATCATGTTCACACTTTCATTTAGTTTCAAATTCTTTTTCAGCAAGGTTGTATACGTAAAGCCAAAGTCAAAATCATAAAGAAATGATTGTTTACTAGTGATAATCCTGATAATAACAGAAGGCTTCGAAATGGTAAAATGGAATGGTAAAATAATTGGAAGTGTCATGATAACCACAACTCCTATTGTCAAGAACGAACGAGTCCGTGCCCATACAATTACAATGTAGTACCGGTATAATTAACCGAGCAGAGGCCGACAAACGTTGTGATGTGGTCTGTAACATCTGTTGGGGTTCTTGGCTTGACACTTCAGTGTCATGAGTCCATTGCAAGTTGTCTTCATCAGCCCGTCGTGATGGTGCAGCATTGTTTGCAACTACACAGAGCTCAAAATCTGCACAAGGCCTGGACTCTGAAGAGATCGAGAAGGCTTCCGTGACGCCAGCAATCTCAGTCTCACCGCGCGCTGCATGTTGAGTTGATGTAGTGCCCGGTAGCATGACCGTATACACCGCGCGCGGGCGGCCGGCCAAGCGCCAGCACATGGCCCCACATTGTACATGTACAGTTGTGTGTGTACTGTACTTTATGCATCTAGTGCAGTGCGTACGCATAGCGCATGGAACCGGCCGGCCCAGAACATGTACAAAAATGTACAATGGGGCGCGCACGCTCTTGGTGCGTGAATGATACGAGTTCATTGCTTTCTTATTTGGTTACCCTACGGCTATTTTTTTTAATACATCACATAACAAAAGTTACAAAAAGGCCATCAACATCGGGCCACGGGTATCGTGATCGAAAGGAGCAATACTTAAAACGATTTTTGGCAAGGTATGCACACCTAGAGTTGGAAAATGTTTTATAGCATTGCAGCGTGAGCGGTGGCAGTTTTTTTTGGTGTTATCACCTTTTTCAATTTGTTTTCTTCAAAATGGCTGCCAATATGCCTGTTACCGGATTATTCATATGTGGTAACAAGCATGATTAACGTGCATTGATAGCATTGACCCGAGACTGAAACAGCCGTAGTGCACGTGTTGCAAGTCTCAAAGTCAACTGGCGAATTTCCCACGCGCATGAAACCAGACAGAGCAGTAACTCGCCGTTCCCAGGCAACATAATTACCATGGCAACAGAACTGAAGAATTGCGATATTTACGATAGTGTTGCAAATGTAATTTTTGTCAACTACATTTTCCAGGGAATATTTCGACAAATATAATACAATTAACTGTTATGGAAACTGATTTAAAACAACGGACAGTGTAGGACTACATACACGTAAGTTTCGCAAGAGCAAAAAAAACCCTTCAATTCTTATTTTACCTAAACCGAAACCCTCCCATTGAAAAAGAATATGTACCCGGGGTAGATTGCAATGAAGTATTAACATAACTGCTCACAAACATAGACACAGTAAAAACAAAATATGTTAATATCATTAATAGTCTCGTGGATTCTGTCTGGAATATTTAGGCCCAACGGAATATCTAAATTGCCTAAACGTTAAGACGTTTCAAAACAATTAAGACATTCTTCGGAAAAAATAACATTGTCAATCAGTAAAGCAATAATCAGAACATATTTACTGTCCACGCAAGAACATGGCTTCGAAAAAAGTCGCATTGTGTTGAAAATGTAATCTTGGTTTGCTTTCACTGTGTACTTTCGTGATTTTTCTACGCGTGATGAATGAACTTCGTTTTATATATACATTTAAAAAAATTTAATTTACGGAACAGAGAAAGGGTCGTAACGTAGATAGGCCTACTCCGATGGCAGAAATCGTGCAGTAAACCTGACGAAAATACTTTCAAAACGAGGGAATATAAAATGACTTGTTTTGTGAACCACGTTCATTTTACGTCAATAGCTAAAGCCGGAGATCGTATCAGGGCTTATTTACTTTTCTGAGCGACTGCTCAGCACAAAACAACCTCTCTGTAGATTCAAAGAGAAGTTTTGTTTATTTCCTAAAAAAAGAATCCGGTCCTTTTGTTCAGTTTTATTGCCTCCCGTGAAGAACGGTAAGGAACCCGTCTGCACGCGTGGGAACGGGGAAAACAATATTGCGTCCTCCCTAAAATAACACCTTTATAAAAGCAGTAAGCCTTCTATACGGCTTTGTCTCTTTTACAGAATTTATTCACTCGCAGAAATGTGTCTTTACATTGTCATTAATTACTTCTTATGTAGGCCTACTTTGCAATGACAACACAAAAAAACACGCCTCGCTGCCTTACGTTGGCCTTTCGTCCTTGGTTTGTTTTTGTAAACGTCATCGACAAACCATCCAATTCGCCATTTCGACATGCAAGGTTCCCAACGTTTTGTCAGCGGACAGAATGCAGTATTTAAAATAGCTCCCCGTGCTCATGTTTATTCACAAGACGTAATCTCTCGGCAACAATAGGGCCCGGTTGGGCTAGCTCATTAAACCTCGTTGCGCCCGACTGCGCACAGGCGTGCTGTTCGCGACTTTTCCCTTCCTTAACAACTGCCAACTTATCGGTAAGATCGCGAACTTTTCGCGAAAGAACGGTCAGGACCAAATGACAAGCCGCCTAAAATGAAAAACAAGTTAAATTTTCTTCTCGTCCTCGAAGCGCTACCTCCCAAGAGTCATGAAGGAACGGTCCCCTCCCAAAGAGGCTTGCAGTGCTGGTAAACTGCAAAGTGATTGTTACTTTCAAGATTTGCTGACCATAAATGTCAATCAAATATGTGACCCGCTCTGCAAAAAGGGCACATAAGTCGCTGTATGCTTTTACGAGTTATGGGCCGTTCAATGTGAAGAGGGTGAAAAATTCTTCAAACAAGTGATTTTGAAGGGAGAATTTTTTTGCATCTTTGATACCTATATTATAACCTATATTATTTCATAACCAAAATCTTTGATTTCAGTGAGTAAAGTTGGAAAAAGAATGTGTTTTTGTCGAGTGCTTCCATCTATTGCTTTGCTTTTTGTATTTTTAAATGGCTTGTTTCTCCTCAAGTCATTTCAAGAAATTCCTGAAAACAAACATGCAAATTTCTAAATATCTCGTGATTGCAAAATGCTAGAGACCTCAGACATATACCATATGAAAGCTTATAAAATGGCCTTTCCAGCTATATATAAAACACTATTTTCAAATTTTGCAACATAAGTGCCCTTTTTGCAGAGCTGGTCACATATACCCAAGCAGCGTGTGCAGATGATCAGCAAGGCGCGGTTGATTTGAACAGGGCTCGGGTGAGGTTTGCTTGAACATGTCAACAATGGATGAATACCGAATTGACAAAAATAGCACTGACCTGCACACTTCCTGCTTTAAAAGGGGAAAAATCCTTTGAATTTCTCGAAGTCACTGACCCAATCGAGTAAAAAACATTATCTAATGCACCTAAGTTTATTTGAGAATCATTCTGTGAAATAGTCCATCATCATGTCAGTTAAGAATAAATTTGGACGATTTTTGTTGTGATGAACCGGTGCCATTTGACCATGCTGACAGTGTGCTTCAGTTTAATTTATGCCATGATTTATTCATGCATGAATGAATTCATTGAATGGCGCTGTTTGTCTGGCAATGAGAGCCTCACATTCAACCCAAAGTACACACACAGGACTACTATGAAATTTGTCTACAACTAACTACAGTTCTTGCCTAAAACTTCATAGCTGCACCGTAACGTACATAGGATATGCAAAATCGTGTACATGTATAAGGGGGAGATTTTGTCACATTAATTAAAATTTGTAGGCATTTTCATTATAAACCCTAACCTTCCCAAATCCTCTTTGCCAAATAGAGGAATTTGGAGGATTAAGGGTCTGTGGAAGTTGAAGCATCGGAGGATTTTGCAGGATTGAGGGCATAAGAGGATTTTGCCTCTGGAGGAAAATGGAGGATCCAGGTAATCAGGCCCAATCTGATGCTGGATGATTTCGGAGGATTGAGGTTACTGGGGTGTTTATCCAAAACCCACTGGAGGATTTTGCAGGATTCAGGCAGTGGTCTCCAGTAACAAACATTGGAGGAATTTGGAATCTGGAGGATACTGGAGTATTCAGGTTACATGTAGGAAAATGAAGTAGGGAGTTAGGGTTAAAAGTTTCAATTTTGTTTATGCAAGTTCGCCCCAAACAAGGCTAAAAGACACTCAAGGTATGGAGCTACAAAGAAAAGGAAATCAAAGATGGAAGAGATAGGAATTAACATTCCTCTTGAAACAGGAGAGATCATAAGATGAAGGGAAACATGCACTAGGGAAACATGCACTAGGCAAAGAGCTCCACAGCGATACAGAGCGAGGGAAATTTGTTCTACGTCTAGGTACGGTCAGAGTGTATTGGTCGAACAGGCGGAGAGCCGAGTTTCACGCTCAAATACCCTAATTGGAGGAACCAAGCTGGACAAGCCGGTAGAACATTTCCCATGAAAATACCTATAGAACAGACTAAGAGCAGCAACAGATCTCCGATGAGAGAGTGATTGTGAGGATGAGCTCAACTCTTATCCAACCAAATTGACAATGTGCTTCTGCATTTTATCTAGTAAGGATAAGTGACAAGCCACTGGCTGTTTTCTTTTTTAAAGACAGCACAACCAGTCAATTACTTTTTTGCTCCCAGACGTTGGCGGCCCACACGGACAGGGGCTCTTGTTTCTTGAGTTTCTTCTTCTTGCCGTCTTTCTCTGGATCAAAGTCGTGGTCTGCGAGGAGCTTCACCAAATCATTATCATTCTGAAAGGAAAAACAAAAGCAGAGGAAAGCTAAATTCAATTCAATTCAATTCAATTCAATTCAATTCAATTCAATTCAATTCAATTCAATTCAATTCAATTCAATTCAATTCAATTCAATTCAATTCAATTCAATTCAATTCAATTCAATTCAATTCAATTCAATTCAATTCAATTCAATTCAATTCAATTCAATTCAATTCAATTCAATTCAATTCAATTCAATTCAATTCAATTCAATTCAATTCAATTCAATTCAAGTATAGATTTGCTCATATGTAACAAATGGGTCACAAGTCTGCAAGTGCATATATACATGCTATTGTAGGGTCAAACTGTAAATTGTTGCTACATTCATTATCCGTTACTTTAATTTGAAATGAAACAAAGAACACCATTAACCCTCCTACTATTATAACTATCACAACCTATCGAGAAACCTAATCCTCTCCTCTCCCACAGCTTGTGTGTCTCAACCTGTCACTCGATAAGTTTTGATAGATAGGGTAGTTGGCTCCAATTTGGCACCTAGAGAGGGAGGGTTAATTAGTCTATTCTCTTTTTGCTTTATTGTGAATAGTTTAATGGTTTGAAAACAGTAAATGCCAATGTAATAATAACATGCATACATTTTGTTAAATGTGCATGATGTTACCAAAAGGGGGGCGCTGCAACAATTTTCACGACTCAACCAAACTCGGAAAGCTTGGGACATGGGCAATGATTTTGCATATATAATATGTGGCCTATAATTCACTGTACATGGAAATTGGACTAGTGAACACAATTCAAATGTACATAAAAATGCAACTCGGAAATCCGAAATTTTGCAGGTGGAAAGCTTTAGGCCCCATCTCTCTTGATGTAAAAAGCAAAAAATCACAGCGTCCTGCAAGTTTACATGGCAAGTTTACAAGGAATCTGGGTAAACAACTTTTCTAGTATGTACTACCCCAAAGGGGCCATACAAAAGGATCTTTAGAACATGAGTGCATGTAGGATAATACTGTTACCATGTTGCTATAACTTTGA
Source organism: Hippasteria phrygiana (assembly GCA_037893225.1). Lineage (NCBI taxonomy): Eukaryota > Metazoa > Echinodermata > Asteroidea > Valvatida > Goniasteridae > Hippasteria > Hippasteria phrygiana. Next base: position 121,465 of record JAZGUH010000385.1, read on the forward strand.
TTGTTATATCCCCGTCTCGGATACTGTATTTTGATTGGCCTAGAACGATCACGTGCCCGGTCTATAAAAACGCATGGCACACTCCAAGCATGATATCACACATCAGCCAGCTAGTTATTGAGCTGTATCATTAGTACCCACGCTACACTGTTAACGACAGTAAACTATAGTGGGAACAGCGGACTAGCAGACGATCAGCTGTTTTGATCGCGTGATTTGTTTGAGTTAATTTCCACCAAGCAAGGCAAGTTGAACTGAAAAAAGAAAACTGGGTTTGGCGATATAACAAAACAATTGTTGACTGCTGTGATGTGGGATATGACATTTTGAACACCCTCGGGGACGCATAGCGCACCCTCGGCTTCGCCTCGGGTGCTATGCATCCCTCGGAGGTTAAAATCGCAGTAGTCAACAATTGTTAAATGTTATTTGTAGCAACTCTAGGGTGTAATTGAAAAATTTGTGCTTCTATGTTGAACATTTTCACATTCATTTCAGCCAAAAGCTTATCAGTTGTCATCAGGTGTACAACATTGTTGTATCCATAGAGGTGTATAACAAATAGTTGAGTTGAGCTAAATAGCTTGTTTGGAATTCATTTCTAACCAACAGTTCTTTAAACTTCTTCTCTCCGGCTGTTATCGATGGGTGCCGGTATGCCAAGACAGGCTTGTGCAGCCAAGTGTAATGCAAACAACAGGCAAACATTGGATTGAGTATGTGCAGGAATGTGCATATAGACGACAACCGGCCAGGTGGTCATTTTCAAACCGCATCTATGGCCTTCACCCATATTCAAGAGTTTAAAAATCATTGTTGAGCAATTGTATTGGAGGAATGACATTTGTACTTTTCTTATGCTATTTTGACAAGAGTTCCTAAGCTCCTAATATCAAACAAAAATGGCGACCTCTTGCTCGAGTTCGTTGGAAAGATTTTAAAACCACCTTCTCTTTTCTCCAAATGAACACATTTACAACATGTTTATATTGTTGTGCAATGTGGTTATGTACATGAAAACAAGTTCAACGAGATATCTGATGCATGTGGGCTAGCTTTTTTACCAGCTTGACTGCATGCATGAGTGGCGTCAACCCATTCTCGTCGGCGTAGTTGCAGCTGGCGCCATTCTTCAACAGGAACCTACAAGCCTGGAAGTTGTTCAGGTACATGTGCAAAATGAGAGGGGTGCGGGGTGCGGACCTGTCCAGGCGGCCGTGGTACCACACTTCCAGGGAAGTCACTTTGGTCTCGTGGCGTGTGGAGTTGCAATCCACATTGGGAAGTTGGGCGCGGAGGTTCAGGCCGTCATTGGACTTGACAAGAAGTCTGGGAAGGGTAGAGTGATGACGAAGAAGAAATCAACAAGGAGTGGCTGGAATCGCGTGTTTGCATCAATCACAGGTATAAAGTGGAGTGCCATGGTCAAGCGGTCTAATGCATCAAATTCAAGATCTTTTGGGTGATTCCAAGGTGTGTGGGGGTTGATTCCAGTCATGGGATCATGGTGATTGATAGCCTGTGCAACACACATTGGCTCAGCAAATGTCTGTGTGGAGATTATGCAATGAATTAGCCAGGCTAAACAAGCCTTGGTCATACAATCAACTACCAAAATGTGTACTGAATAACTTCCAACTGTGGATATTTTATTTCCACATGGCACCTTGCAATGACACGGTACTTTTCAGGAAACATTCTTGGAATATCATTGGCTTAACTCAATAAAGTACGTACATGGAGCACTGTGGCCTAGTGGTCTAGTGTACCAGGCTCAAGATCTTGGTGATGCTACAGATTGCGGGTTCGAGTTCAGCAGGGGACATGGTGCATGTGTCCTTGAGTAAGGCACTTCAAATATCACAATTTGCTTTTCTCCCCACAGGAGTAAATGGGTCATTCCACCAGGTTGGGACACAGTGTGTTTTAATTCAGATATTTCATGTGACATCCGTCTTTGGGTGTGAGATTATTTGAGAAAGTTCTCAATCTTGTAAGTTATATTTTAACAAAAATATGATAAAAAGTGTGTTATTTTGAATGTAAAATAGACGTAACATGGACACCATGTCCAACATTTAAATTTGTGTGTTTTTTCAACACTTTAATAAATAAATATAAGAAATTCATTACGTACAATAATTACAAGATACACTATGCAACAATGAAACACCTTTTTACGGCAGTCAGTGTCCAAATATAGCAGAAATAGCAAGAATTTGAAGAATCGGTGCAGACGTAACATGGACACCATGATAGATCATGACCATACATATATTTCTGCTCTTGTGCTGCATTTGGATATTGAGTATCATAAATGTTTTTTGTGTTGCAGTTTGTGTTTTGTAATTAGTATACAGAGTGAGTTTGTATAATTATTTATATAAATGTTGAAAATGTTACAAAATAGGAAATGTGCATTTTCATGTCACACCGTGTCAGTACTAAATGTTACGTCCAGACTGCCTTAATTTTTCGTCATTAAATAAATAATTATGCAACTTACTATATGTACTAACTAAAAGACACTCAATGCTACAAGAAAACACTTTCTGTTATGGTTGCCAGTGTCCAAATAGCTCAGAAACAGCAAGAACAAAAAAAACATGCATGTGTGGACGTAACAGCGGACACAGTGTCCATGTTACGTCTACACTCACGTCTGTTCTTGCAGTCTCTGCTATATTTGGACACTGACTACCATAAAAAAGGTGTTCTTGTGTTGCATAGTACATCTTTTAATTAATAGTACACATGGTGAATTTCCCATATTTATATTTATATGTCCATGTTACGTCAAACTGGTTACGTCAAACTGACACATTTGTTATCATATTTTTGGTAAAATATAATTTACATGATTTAAAACTTTCTAAAATATTGCCCACCCAAAGACTGATGTTCCATGAAATAACTGAATCAAATGTAATAGTACTTTTAAAGATATGGATAAATGTCACACACTGTGTCCCAACCTGATGGAATGACCCACATGTGAATTGATATCATTTATTATTTTAGGTCCCTTTATGCATGACTGTCTCATACTTTAGATTTCAAAATACACGACACGAACCTGATAACTTCTTCAGTGGCCGAGTCAAAGCGGAGATTCCAGAAGATGGCCGCAACCGGAGTACGCCCTCTATGGTCAGAGCAGTTCAGACAACTCTTGAAGCCATTAGGATCTCTTTCTAAAGGAAAGTAAACCAAAGAAAATCACAACACACATAAAAAGCAGCAGCAATATATGAAACCGTGTCCTCCTTAGGTTTACACTCTAACCGTTGTCCAGCTAAAATGCAGTGACATTATGTAGTCGGACTGTGTCTATCCATTACATGCCTTAACCCCTTGCGTACGGTTGACACGTATATATCTCTAAAGAACAAGAGGAGTAAGGAAATACAAAGAAACCTTTCAGTCCTCGCATGTCAAGTCTTTTGTTGAAATCGGTCCTCGCACGTAGAAGTACGTGCTTAGTCTATAGGGTTGGGTTATATTAAAGGAACAATAGGAAACACAAAGCATTGTCCTCGCACGTATTGGGGAAGTACGACTGGGTGTGGATTGAAAATTGCCACCTGGCCGGTTGACCTCTATACACGCCAATGTCTGGACTTTCAATCCATTGATGGGGTATTGTGTACGCTATGCTTGGATGCACAAGCCTCTTGTTTCCATTTCGCTTGGCTGCACACGCCGGCATGGCGCCCCCATATACTACGTGTGCGCAAGGGGCTATTAACCCAATTTCATGGCTTTGCAATTGCAATCACACTTTTATGCTTACATCTCGTCAGGAATTTTGGCACAAACCCTGCATAAGAGAGCATTTCACATTGTCCAGATGCACTCTTCGTAATACCTGAGATATACTTTTCCCAGCTAAGGTTGGGGGAGATTACAAGTCTAAGAAGACATAGGTCATATACCCAAGACAAAGTCAAGGAAATGAATCGTCTCTAGACAGAGACAAAGACAACAGTTTAGTTTTCTTTGCATTGAAGGTTACCAACCAGTCGTTCCTCCAAGTTAGCACACTCTCCAGATCATTGTTGACTTAAGCACCCACTTAAATGTTAGAAGAATTGGAAGAAACACTGTATGTAGATTGTAGAGTCATCAGTTTACATGACGAGCTGAGACAAGACATTATCAGACTTATCATTAACCCCTTGCGCCTGGTTGACACAAATATGTGCACATTGAAAATTACCACTTGGCCAATTGATGTCTATACACGACAATTTCTGCATTTTCAATCCATTATTGGGGTATTGTGTACGTTATGCTTGGCTGCACAAGCCTTTTGTTTCCGTTTCACTTGGCTGCATAACCCAGCCTGGCGACCTGGCACCCCGGGTTCATGCCCGGGTTCAAGGGGTTAATATAAACCAGAAAGGGGGTTGGACCAAGAACAGAGCCCTGTGGTACACCAGATTTGACAGAACAATTACTAGGTGATTACCCTTCAAGGACCACCTTTAACTTACGGTTGGAAAGGAAAGCACAGATTATAGACAGCATTCTGCCAGACACACCATATGACCAAAGCTTGTAAAGAAGGCCCTTATGCCATACATTGTCAAAAGACTTATGTATACATCTAGAGCTACTACACGAGCCCTAATAAAATGATCGGTGATGAGGGACAGCAGATCACCAGTGAAGTGGGAATGGCGAAAGCCATACTGGCAGTCCATAAGAAGGTCATTGTCCTCAACGTGACTGGCAGTCCGTAAGAAGGTCATTGTCCTTAACGTGACAGACAGGCTGTTGGTTGACAAAGCATTCAAAGATCTTACTTATTACTGGAAGCAGACTAATAGGTTGGTAATTAGTAGACTCTGAATTCTCCCCAGATCCTCTGAAGACAGGGACTACAGACAACACTTTCCAAGATGTAGGAAAAACTGAATCAACCAAGCACATATTCTAGAGCTTGGCAAGAATAGCGGCTAGTTAAGGTGAACACATTTTACAGGAATTCCGTCAGGGCCAGTGGCTTTAGAAGAATACAGACACTGAATTATCCTGGCAACATTCTTAGGGGTGATAAGAGGGACAGGAACCTCTTTACCTGTATGGGAGGGAAAAGTTGGGAGGGGATGCCCCTCGTCGTTGAGAGTAGAATTAGAAACGAAATTATCAGCAAAAGGTTTGCCTTATCCAATGGTGAAGTAAAAACTTCAGGTCCGTGAAAGAGAGGAGGAATGGAAGACTTGTTGCGATTCAGTACACTGTTGGCAGTCCACCGAAAATTCCAAGAACCAAGCTTCTGAGTTACAATGCAATTAGCAACAGAGTTAGCAAATTGCTGCTTAGCGTCCTCTAAAATGCGCTTACAGCGGTTATATAGGCTTCATGAAAAAGACGCTGAGATTCCAATGTCCCCAGCAGATGGTACTTCTTGAAGCTGCACAGACTGGGGTATACCAGGGTTGAGAATGAGCCTTGATCTGGTAGGTACGTGAGGCGATGTAAATCGCCATACCCAAGTTGATCCATTGGGAAATTTTCTCGGCTGCTAAATCAGGACCAAAACTGAGTACCGATGACCAAGACACATCAGCAAGAAAAGAACAAAATCCATCTCAGTCAGCCTTTCCAAACTGGAATACAGTACGGTGAAAAGGATGGAAAGTAGATGAGGGTGATGAATATGTAACAGATACAGAAAGAGTTGAATCATCCGAGTTTAACCAATGGGAGAAAGAACCTTGGCAACACAGTAATTTGTATTTGTACACATGAACAGATCAAGCAGGTACCTACCATCGGATGGACGATGATCAGGCACATGAGTTGGGGAAGATATTATCCGAGTGAAATCCTGGGACACACAGAAATTACAAGTTGCAATACCAGAACTATCAGCGTGACAAGAATGAATTAGCCAGTCCTTGTGGTGAACACTGAAGTCACCAAACACCATGAATTTTCAGAAAGAGCACAGTCAATGCTGTCAGATATAGCATCCAGCACTGTGCAGGAAGGAGATAACAGATTAGTACTCGAGTCCCTGCAAGTCCTTTCAAATGTCCTTTCGCAAGTCCAGTCAGAAGTCCTTTCATAAAGCCGGTCACAAGTAACTGGATGAACAATGACAAAGGAATGCCTTTGTCAAAGCTCATTTGAATAGCTTGTGATTGGGATTAGGACTGGAGGGCTTGTGATGGACTTGCAGGGACTTGTGATGGACTCAAATACATCTTTGGGAGATAATGATGAAAGGTATAGAAAAAACAAGTACGTGTAGTGGAATGGAAAGGGGCAAGGCAAAACACACATGTACTCATAAGAGCTACATTCAAGAAAGGATTCAAGGAGCAATAACAGGCTTTGAAACAGACCCAGGTGAAAAGTAGGAGAATAGTAGGACCAAAATTGTGGAAAATGTAGGACTTTTGCAGGCTTTCGGGAGTAGTTTGCATTCATACTCACCCATGTCCACAGCATCACAAGCCTCATTTGGCATGTTCTGTACTCACAATACTTGTGCTCCATCTTCAACTAAGCCCTTGGAAGTAAAGTTGCAGTATTCCTGCACCCAAGCACTTTATTGTGTGATTTTCATATGACATTGTGTAACACTGTTATGAACAATATTCAATAAGATTTCATTTTTCTTTGAGTTGTGGGACAAAAAGTAGGGAAAAATCAGAATTTCAAGAAAAAAAAGTAGGAGGAAGGTAAAAAAAATAGAGAAAAAAAAATAGAAAGAAATAGTTAAAGTATGAACACTTGAAAGCCTACAATAAGCAAAGTTTCCGACATATACACCAAGACCACGAGGAGGATTTATCCAGGTAATTTGAAAGAGTCAGAAGAAATGTCACTATTTAATGTGCTCTCTGACAGCCAACAAGTTGGGTGAATTATTATGAACAAAGGACTGCAAAGAAGTCAAGTTAGAATGAAAGCCAGTGAGGCAATTTATTGTGAGGCGGGAAAGGGCAAAACAAATCTCTAAGAATATCCATGTAACATACGTTTCAAAGATGACAATGTTATTTCTTTAAACAGAGTTTTTATCCTACTCGATCTTTGGCTAGCACAATACCTCATTACATGGGAAAAATCAGGGGGGAAAAAATAGAGCGAAAATATTAATCTTATATTTTTCTCACTTATTACACACCCATAATCTAATGAGTGCAGCAAGTCGTACTTTCCCAATACTTCTGAGGACAATGCTCTGTTTCCTATTGTTCCTTTAATATAACCCAACCCCATAGACTAATCATGTATTTTTACTTCCGAGGACCGATTTCAACAAAAGACTGACTTGCGAGGACATGAAAAGTTCTTTATATTTTCTTTCTTCTCTTGTCCTCGGACGTATATATCAGAACCTGTACATTCGTATAGACAGACCTAAACAACGCCTACCTGCAAAGAGTTTGCAGAGGACCACGTTCTGGTTGACAGCTGCATAGTGGAGTGGAGTACAGCCCTTGTCATCCCTGGCATACAATTTCACACCGCAGTCAAACAGAGCCTTTGCAATCTGGTGAGAGAATCGTGGAAGTCATCAGATAGCAACAATTTGTTGAAAATTCACGGAAATCAAAACAGGAACAAATGCAACAAATGGTTTTGAAACGACGATGAATGCATACGACATAATGGTTTTGCTGTGGGTTTTTGTTTGCACTAGTATTACCTGTTCGTGCAGGTTGTCCCATGCAGTGGACACGGCAGACATTGCCAGCAGGTGTAGTAAGGTCCGAGCTCGGCGATTGGTCTGTTGCAACTTCTGGGAGTCCCTCTGCTTGCGGATCATGATGCTGGCTAGTTTGAACTTCGGAAACTCCAAAAGATACTGTCCAACACGTTTATGCAAAAAAAAGAATACGCTGGCTTCATTTATTTTCTCGGTTTCTTTTGTAAAATGTCATGATCTACGTGTACATTTTGGCAAATTTATACCAGATCCATACTGAAATTGGAAACCACAGGCAAAAAATCATAATAAAATAATAAATTCAAAATGTGTATCCATTTCAAAGAATTATCAACTTTGCATTAAAACATATACCATAAGGAATAAAAACATTGTTAAAATAAATGAGACAAAAAACCACAAAATACAATTTCTTTTGTGGAAGTGCCGTGGCCTAGTGGTTTGGAGTATTGAATTCGTGGTCTGCGGGTAATTCTGCAAGTTGTGGGTTCGAGCCCAGTCCTGGGCTATAGCTCTTCTACGCCTAATATGGGTAGAGGCATTATTAATGCCTTGCAGTGGACTAGTTACCCATCCCGACCCTATTCATACTGTGAAGAGATCAGATTATCTTGTCTTGTTCCAGTGTGAGGGGCTGGTTCTTCCACACTTTCCTCTGTAGCCCACACCTCGAGTGGCCTTTGGCCTTGTGATAGGCGATTTGCTTAACAAAAATAAACAAATAGACCCCGGCAACTGAAAGGCATGCGGTGGTTGGATGAAAATCTGCTCCCCTACAGCACTGCTGAATCGTTCTATACAAAGTCGACAAACCTCAATGATGTTGAAGTGGGACAGGCCAAACTTCTGCAGTCGGTCCATCATGAGGTAGATCACACCCTGCCAGCCGTGTGACACCACGGCCTCAAAGAAGGTCGTCTTGAAAGGGGTGATTGGGGGCTTGATCGTGGGCTTCCACTGCCAGAACCGGGGCTTGGTGTCACTCTCCTTCTTGTCCTCAAGCTCCGGCTGCACCATGGTCAGCACGGTGTTGGTGTTGGCCCCCTTCTGGATCAGCATAATGGCAACACTGACAGAGGAAAGGGTTTAATTGGTAATTCAGAGTCAAGTGACTGGTAAAAGCTGTATTGGTTCTGGTGTTGATTACCAGTGCTATCGTATTCTGGGCTTATTTCAGTTAGCCAACTGGATGTGGGTAGTTGACAACCATGATTAGGACAGTTAAATTGGGATACTTTTAGTTCTACATCTAGATATAGCTATATGCTATATCTAGATATAGAATATGTGACCGGCTCTTCAAAAATGGGTATTATGTTGCAAAATGTGAAAAATGAGTTATATACATAGTTGAATTTGTCACATCCTAAGCTTAAATTTGGTGTAGGTTTGACCCCCGTGGCATTTTGTGTTCTCGAAACATTTGTATACTCATATTTTCCACGCTAACGAAAGTGCGTTTAGAGATATAGGCCTTTAAACACAAAAAGTGCAAAGAAATAAGATAGAAGTAATTGTTACCAACATTAGGGGTTTCAAAATAAGCCGGCAACCGGCGAATTTGACCGGCTATTTGAACTTTTGCGGCGGCTACTTCTTTTTTCAATCATGATAAAAAAAACACCCCTCCCTGAGCTACCGCTTTGGGGAATAGATCCTTGTTTTTAGTAGAAATTATATTTTTACTTATATTCGTCAAACAATCCACAAGGGAAACTGACTAGGTAAATTTTGAATACAATTTCAAAGTGAACAAAGAAACTGGCAGGAGCGGGATTCGAACCTGCGACCTCCGGGTTACCGTACCGGCGCTCTACCAACTGAGCTATCTTGCCCTATGTTGGCGGTCTCCCAAATTGTCAGCATCTTTGTTCGGGTGGGCGCTAGTCAGAAGTCATAAACCCAGAATGCCGTATAGCCAGGGATCACACCCAATTTTACGATACAACCTGGGAAGCGACATTGTGGGGATCCACTCAATGAGGATACGACTTTTTTTACTTATATTCGTCAAACAATCCACAAGGGAAACTGACTAGGTAAATTTTGAATACAATTTCAAAGTGAACAAAGAAACTGGCAGGAGCGGGATTCGAACCTGCGACCTCCGGGTTACCGTACCGGCGCTCTACCAACTGAGCTATCTTGCCCTATGTTGGCGGTCTCCCAAATTGTCAGCATCTTTGTTCGGGTGGGCGCTAGTCAGAAGTCATAAACCCAGAATGCCGTATAGCCAGGGATCACACCCAATTTTACGATACAACCTGGGAAGCGACATTGTGGGGATCCACTCAATGAGGATACGACTTTTTTTACTTATATTCGTCAAACAATCCACAAGGGAAACTGACTAGGTAAATTTTGAATACAATTTCAAAGTGAACAAAGAAACTGGCAGGAGCGGGATTCGAACCTGCGACCTCCGGGTTACCGTACCGGCGCTCTACCAACTGAGCTATCTTGCCCTATGTTGGCGGTCTCCCAAATTGTCAGCATCTTTGTTCGGGTGGGCGCTAAAATTGGGTGTGATCCCTGGCTATACGGCATTCTGGGTTTATGACTTCTGACTAGCGCCCACCCGAACAAAGATGCTGACAATTTGGGAGACCGCCAACATAGGGCAAGATAGCTCAGTTGGTAGAGCGCCGGTACGGTAACCCGGAGGTCGCAGGTTCGAATCCCGCTCCTGCCAGTTTCTTTGTTCACTTTGAAATTGTATTCAAAATTTACCTAGTCAGTTTCCCTTGTGGATTGTTTGACGAATATAAGTAAAAAAAGTCGTATCCTCATTGAGTGGATCCCCACAATGTCGCTTCCCAGGTTGTATCGTAAAATTGGGTGTGATCCCTGGCTATACGGCATTCTGGGTTTATGACTTCTGACTAGCGCCCACCCGAACAAAGATGCTGACAATTTGGGAGACCGCCAACATAGGGCAAGATAGCTCAGTTGGTAGAGCGCCGGTACGGTAACCCGGAGGTCGCAGGTTCGAATCCCGCTCCTGCCAGTTTCTTTGTTCACTTTGAAATTGAAATTATATTTTGTTTGTTCACCCAAAAAAATTTCTTGAACGGACCGCGCGCGTGCAGATCTATACATATCCACGTTCATGCGATAATTATGAGTGTGAAGCTTAGTGCGACATGAATCGTGCATGTCGTGTCAATGTCCAGCCGGGAGTTTTGCACATGTGGCAAATGTGGACTAACGTATGGAAAAACCCTCCTGAGCGTGCGTATTGCAAAATTGTGCAGAGCGAGTCCATTGTTTGGAGGACTTTAAATCATGCAACACCGAAATGTATAGTCAGGTCCCAACATCGTTATTATGTGTGTTGTCCGTGCGGCAAGTCTAGTAGCTAGACATGTATGCTTACATGCAATTTCAAAACGATTTTGGAACCGTACTTGACAAGATCATGGAGGAAGGAACATGACAAGATTAACAGAATCGACCAAATCCTGTCATTAACCAACAAATAGTTGTTTTATTTCTCCGTCAGTCAACAAGGATAGTCATTTATTTCAATCAAAACTTTTGACAAGACTAGCGGTTGAGTGTGTGATAAATGAAGGTGTGGATAATTCCACGTGTGGCCAACGTGTTACGGTAATGTGTCTTATTCCTCCATGATGCACCGTGCAAGTCGGCCGAGCATCAGGCGCGTTGTACGGCATGGAGTACCGCGGCACAGTGACTCTGCGTGCAGTTTGACGGTGATCGCAAAAACGTCAGTATCATTTTTGGGGTGTTTAGTCGATTGTCAATCAAGAATCCTTGATATTGACATGTATATGTTTGTACTTACACAAGATAAAACTGTCATAGTGTCTGTATAAAGGATGATTTTAGAGTGTCAAATTTATTTGGTTGTGAATTTTAAAAAAATCAACAGAAATGTCTTTAAGTACCATACAGTAGGACCTTTGAAACCCTAGTCTCAGATGCCAGGAAATGCCGGACCCCACGCCATTTGGGGCTAGGACTCACTGCCGCCTACTTTCATCCATCTGCCTGCTACTCTAAAACATTTTGAAACCCCTGAACATATATTTTTTTCATCTATATTCATCAATATTAATGTTTCTGAAAATAAATTATGAAAATATAGATATAACAGAAGCCAACAAACCAAAAACCAAAAACCAAAAACCAAAAACCAAAAACCAAAAAAAATCACATATGTGAAGATTTTTTCGCCCGCTTCACAAAGAACAGCTTTTTGTGTGTTTTCACATAGTGCGACATAATGGGTCACATATATAGGCATATTGGTGAGAACAAGCACAAAGCTGAGCATCATGCACATTCAACTACCCAACTGAAGGAACCAAATTGGACATGGTGATTGCATAATCTGGTTCTGAACAATGCAATGTGATACCATTATATGGGCACTCTACTGGATTCATGTTGCACTCACCTATCATGGCCTCCGAGAGCAGCCATTACCAGAGGTGTGTTACTATTGTTGTCTTTGACGTTATAGTCCTTGATCCTCTGCAGAAATACCAGAAAATGTTATATTAAGCTCATCCTTGTTGGGAAAAGTCTGCTCTATATGGGCTCTGTAAACATGTTTTTCCTGAAGCATCGTTTTCATTTACCCATTCTGCTCCACTTTCATCTATACCATAAAAATGGTCGACCATTGCGTTTTTCTTTTACATAAAATGGGGTGCACAGCATCCAGGTCTGATCTTTGAGGGAGGGGAACTTATTTCCTGCATTAGAAAGCAGATTTTAACCAACCACTGTGTGTCCTCCAGTTTCTGGTGTTTTTTTCGCTGGGTTTTCAGAACATCGGCCAAAAAACTGGAAAACGAGCCAAAACCTCAGGAGGGCACCCGGCGGTTGGACAGAAATCTTATTCCCTTCCCAAAGTCAACACGCAAGGCAATAAATGTTAAAAATGCATAAATGGATCAAAACTGAGACTCGTAATATTACTTGTTACAGGACAATAACATGACACACATGATGTGCAAAATGATACAAGTGTGGACACAAACTATATGCAGCTACTGCACAGTAGATTTTTTATATTTTTAAATACAATGCTTGACTGTTCAGGTTTCTAAAATTTCGATATTCTTAGAAATGATTTATAACTACAGAATGCTCTGTATCCCATCAATCTGTGCACAGAACATTGACAATATAGATTCTTGAACTCTGTGTGGTAATCAGAGAGAAAGAAACCAATCTTTACCTCTGCAATATGCATGGATGAGATGGTAGAGCCTCTGTAGGCTGCCCAGTGGAGGGGTGTCTGCCCAAACTTGTCCTGGGTATCCACCTGTTGCCCCTTCATGGCTTCCAGGAGGACCGTCACGATCTCGATGGGGTCAGTCCGAGTCTTGTCTCGGTGACTGCACCAATCAAACAAAGCGATACCTCTTAGGCCCTATTTACGTAAAGAGTGTCAAGCACATGGAGCATGCAAGTCTCATGAGCTCACGATTATGGAGCATGCAAGTCTCGTGAGCTCACGATTATAATATTATAAACAGTACTGTTCATAATGTTGATGTGAACATCTTGGTACCAAACACTGACTAGTCTAGCGACAGGCTTTTTAGCTTCTATACCCTGGCAATGTCAATGATAGATCGATCAGACGTTGAAGTCAATTTTTCAAGTAATATTTTGGTCATCACTATGCAATATTTCAAAGATGTTAACAATGCTAGTTTTCCCTCACAAGACCATATTATTATAGTCTCCCAACATCATTAAACGGGATGCCACGATGTAATGAGAAATCACTCAAAATTGAAGTGCCCAGAAGTACATTGTGATCTCCCCAAATCTCCTTGAATATTGAGGGCAACTTGCATGCTCTACAGCCACAAATATGTGACCCGCTCTGGAAAAAGGTATATTATGTCGCAAAATATGAAAAATGAGTTCTATGTATGTTTGGAAAGCCCGGAATGTAAGCTTTCATTTGGTACATGATAGAGCTCCAAAGCCCTTTCTGTTCTGGAGATAGAGCTCCAAAGCCCTTTCTGTTCTGGAGATATCGCATTTTTGCATATTAATTAGTTCTGTGGAGTTCAAATTGCACAACAGAGAAAACAGGCTTTGAAATAGCTTGTTCCAATACAATGCAATAGAACAATGCACTCTAAAAAGGTTATTTTTTAACTTATTGACTGAAATCAACATTGTTGTGCACCAAACCTGAAACTTTAGATATTTAAGATGTCATTAAAGACAAAAAACAAAAAATGAATTTTGATGAAAAATGTCACCCTATCAACATTGAAAGGGCCATTACACGTAAATGCATAGCGCGACTTATATCACCTTTTTCTGGAGCGGGTCACATATATATTTATTGTGGGGTTTGCATACTGCAGAAAGTTATTTCCTCACCAGAACTCTGTGAGATGATGAGCATCAGATCTATTTCACATGTTACTAAGTAATTTTGACACATTCTACTTTGCAGTCCAAATGGCTTTCATGCGTAAACAGTGCATGTGTATTAGCACAGGACACTGACTGATTAACAACAGATTAATACCACACAGTTGGTCCACTAACAAACTTAACGCTGATGGACGATGTTTGAGGTCAGAACAAGACTGGCAATTTAGGCAGTGTGCAGCAAAAGAATTTAGTGCCAAATTTAGAATTATAAAATTGCTTGTGGTTTCAAATTTCCATTTGAAATTTAAATGAAAGATAAAAACCTTTGCCAATATTGCATAGAAACAGCACTAGATAAAGTACACGACAATGAGATTTCTTAAATCTGTTACCAACATTTGGGGACATATCCTGCATTGTATTAAGGGAGCACTGCCTTAACCCATGGTAGGGACAGGCCGTTGAAAAGCCTGGCCACGCCTGAGCCTTCTGGCTTTTAATCTTGCTATTGTGAGCCACAAATCACCTAACAAAAGAGCATCTACTGATCGATAAAGCCTGGCCTCTGATAGGCTAGGCCGGGCTTCGGCCCCTCCCACACTAATTGCTTTTGCTGTCATTCCATTCACGGGATGGAGATCAATTCTGGGTGAACAATGGGAGCTGGCTGGACTCTAACATTAGTGGGCAGTTTATTGTGTACAACTAGGGGATTGTAGAAGTCTGAAGGACTGGGCGTTCCCGGGGCTTGGCCAGGCTTTTCAACAACCTGGCCCGACCATGGGTTAAGCAGTGCTCCCTGAACAAGTTTCAAAATGACTCAACTCACTGTAAAAGAAATTAACCCTAAAGGTCGGTACACTAATGATGTAGCAGTCAAACAAGCATCCTTTTCTCAAGTGTAGCATCTTTCTAAAATATGTTGCCTGAAGCCTGCTTTTCTTCATCTTATGATCTTCTTTCTATCAGAAATATTAATTATGTTCCTCTGAGTCTATTTTCTTTTCGTCCCCCCCCCCCAATCACTTCTTCTTTGTAGCACTTTACGTGTAACAGAGTGGCTTTAAATAGTAATTGGCAAATTCCATAAAAAAAAAAACACACACAAACTAGCTGATGTCATGATACTAAGCGTTGTATCTTACTTGTTAATTTTGACGAATGCATAGTGGAGAGGCAGCCTGCCCCGCATGTCCCGGACAAATACGTTGGCTTTCTTCTCAATCAGGAACTCGGTAAACTCTGGGGGGGTGTCGGCACTGCCCGTGTCGGCATTGACTGCGTAGTGGAGTGGGGTCCGTTGCTTGGCATCGACGGCATTCACGCTGGCACCGGCCTGAAGGAGAACCTTGGATGTCTGCAAGTTCTTGTTGACATCTGTCCAGAGATGTGATTGTGGAGAGATACCATCGGGTCACACGAACAAATCATAACAACAAATCAACGACTCTGCCAACGGTCACCCATGCCCAAACATACTGATAATCTCCTTCCTGATATATTTTCCACTTATTTCACTTCTGTTAGCGACGCTCATCACCACTGCACTGCGTCTCATAATAATATCTGAAAACCTTTACTTGCACGTCATTCTTGATTAATATCCTCCAATTCCATGGACCTTGCTTGTGAAATTCTATCAACCATACTACCAATGCGAAACCCTCTGCGGGCTGCTTTTAATGTTCTTACCAACAAATTCCATTCTCCAAATATGTAACTTAGTTCCTTTATATTCTTTCCCATCATCATATTACTACCTGTACAGTTTTCAATTTACTTGTTTCTCTGAATTATTTCAAGTTCGGTTTCTAAGGACCAAAAAAGAATGTCATTACGTGCGTACCATGCATACATGTAGCTTCATCAGGACAAGACCAAGCTTATGATTAGGACTGTGGGAGCGCACTTACCATCGGCCGTCAAAGTGATATAGTGAAGGGCCGTCCTTTCAGTCTTGCTGTCTTTGGCCTTGACGTCCGCTCCCTTGGCAACCAGAATGGGAATGAGGTCATGCAGACCAGCCCTACATGCCATAAAAGTACAGGGGTGTGCACAATTATTCGAACACTTGGCATATTTTAGGTACTTTAGTTGTTTGTGATGAAATGGCAATCAATATACCAATCTACATTCAAATGAAACCCTCTGGAATGAACTTCAGAAGACTTGGAACAGCATTAGTGTAGAAACTCTCAGGAAATATATAGACACTATGCCCGAAAGATGTGCCGCAGTGATTGCTGCCAAGGGTTGGACATACCAAATATTAGAGTAAAGTTTGATTAAAAAAGATGGTAGGACTGGCAGATACTAATGTGAGCTACACAAATGTAAACCAGGCATTGTAAGGCATTAAATATACATTTCTTCAGATATGTCGAGTGTATAATTTTGCACACCACTGTATATAGGAGGGAATTTGAATTTTTCAAAACAGCAAATCTTAACAGGGTCTCACCGAAATACTATGCTACCAAAAATGTAATGGATCTCTTTGGAGACCTAATGCTTAACCTAAAAGTGGATAAACGTGACTTGGCACTGTTCCCAAGTTGCAAAAATTGAAAATTGACATGACAGTCTTTCCTGAAAGTGCAGAAAATAAGCTTTAGATGTACATTGCATGCTGGTGTAGCTCTTTCCCAGCAAAGGCGTTAAACTTTCTGAATTTGTCAGTTGGTCAGTGACATGTGTGAACTATACTCACTGCAAAAAGGTGTCTTGACCCAAAACAATATTTTGAATTTAGTTTTAAAACTTCGAGATTGACTTGGGCAAGGCACTTCTAAGAAACTTGCTTCCTACTATGAAGGGGTACCATTGGTGGATGGTAAATTTGACAATGTGGCTATAAGAACCTGTCTATTAAACTAATAATTCTGAAGGCAGACCAAGAAGACAGGGCTGTAGTCGAGTCCATCACAAGTCCCTGCAAGTCCCTGCAAGTCCATCACAAACCCTCCAGTACTAATTCCAATCACAAGCTATTCAAATGAGCTTTGACAAAGGCATTCCTTTGTCATTGTTTTATGTGACTGGCTTTATGAAAGGGCTTCATGAAAGGACTTGCGAAAGGACTTGTGAAAGGACTTGCAGGGACTCGACTACAGCCCTGCAAGAAGAGTTCCAGCTTACATAGCAGCAAGTATGAGGGGCGTTGCCTTGTCACCATGCTTGTTAGCTGTGTACAGATTCACATTGGCTCCTGCCTCAATCTGCAAAAGATAATTGCATCCAGTTCAAATATAAAAAGGATGCGGCCCTCATATACCAAGTCCTATGCATTTTCCAAGCATTCCATTTCAGTTTTAACAAAAAAATGCAAGAATTTTTTTTTTAAGTTGCCCAATACACAGGCATGCAACTTGGAATTAACAAGACTTTGTACAGTGTTTTTCAATTTTCAATGGCGTAAGTATGATGTGAAAAAAAAGAGTAAATCAGCTGATCCGAGGAAAAGTTGCATGTCTGAATACAAGGCACTCTAGGTTAAAGAGCTATATACACTAATGTATGTATAATACAGTTCTTCAGTGCCACATGAATACAACCCAGAACAATTACTAAGCAACTCTGGCTAAAAACATTTTTCTCAATGCATTACATGCCGAGTTCAACAGAGAAGATGGCAGTCCTAAATTATTTTCAAAGTGAACAAAGAAACTGGCAGGAGCGGGATTCGAACCTGCGACCTCCGGGTTACCGTACCGGCGCTCTACCAACTGAGCTATCTTGCCCTATGTTGGCGGTCTCCCAAATTGTCAGTATCTTTGTTTGGGTGGGTACTAGTCAGAAGTCATAAACCCAGATTGCCGTATAGCCAGGGATCACACCCAATTTTACGATACAACCCGGGAAGCGACATTGTGGGGATCACTCAATGAAGATACGACTTTTTAACTTATAATTCGTCAAACAATCCACAAGGGAAACTGACTAGGTAAATTTGAATACATTTTCAAAGTGAACAAAGAAACTGGCAGGAGCGGGATTCGAACCTGAATTAAATTAAATGAACTTCATTCTTCTTCAGTGAATGAGGCCTTGTGTTACGGATTCAAGCTACGGATACAAGGAGTTATAGCAGTCCCAAATCACAATGAACCTCATTCTTTAGTGGATGAGGTCTTGTGTTATAGATTTAAACTAGTTATAGTCTATTTCCAAAAAAACTGACATTTGAAAATGAGTTTGCCCCTGCAGATTTGAAAAAATAAAGCAGACACCCAAACATTCTAATGTAACCCTGTTTTGTGAAACGCACACATACGCACATGGGCAACTAAAATACATGTATGCATACAACACCTCGTACAGCTTGTGTGCTTCTGGCATGAAAATATATTTACAATCACAATTGCAATAAGCCAGTTCGGTATCTCGATGAGTTAGTCCAGGTCAAAGGTTGTTCAGGTCAAAGGTTGTTCGGGATAACATTTTAGACAGAATGCCCATTCTGATTGAATTTAACATGTGCGCGTTTTGCGACCACCTTGTGCGTTTATACGTGCGAGTTAGTTATCCCAAATGACCCATGTCATTGTGCACATGCGCAGTTGAAATACCGAACTGGCTTATTCGTTACACATTGAATATAAGTGGTTTCCCATTGCCAAGCTATGGGTAGTTGTCTCTTACCAGCATCTTGGAGCTGGCCTGTCTTTTGTGCAGTATGGCCCGTTGCAGCGGCGTGAAACCACCTTTGTCCAGAGCGTCTAGCTGTGGTTTGGCCTTGAGGAGTACGGTCAGGGCAGGCACGTTGTTAGCCAGTGACATGAGGTGCAGTGGACTGGCACCCTCTGTAGAAGAAAAAAATGTGCAGCATGACAATTATTGATCTGCGTAGTAAATGCGGGCTCTTGACTAAGTCTCTGCACAGAAGGGTTCTCACTAGAGAGTGCTGCTTCATACACTACGTCGGAATAGGGCAAAAATCTCCCTTCTAATTTACAATCTCCCCGACACAAATTCCATCTACACTGATTACGCGGTACCCAATGCTATTATTAGAATTGAACCAACCAGCAGACCTGGTAAGCTTCGTGGTCGAGTGGTTAAGATGTCTGAACTATTAAGCAGAAGGTCGGGGGTTAGAGTCCCACCCGAGTAAGCCTGTGAAATAGTAAGCCTGTTATATTGGATTCGAAGCAGCCAGCCGGCCCCAGCAAGTTTGGTGGTCGAGTGGTTGCAACATCTGCACTGGTGAGCAGGAGGTCATACATGTAGGTTCGAGTTCCACCCGAGTAAGCCTGTAAATTTTTCCCATGGGCTCTTGGAAAGCACTGAGCTCCTTTCTAATTTACAACATTTTCACACTCACGTCATGCTATTTTCACAACTCATGTTATCATCATTTGAAAGTTTCACGCCCACGGGATACGTACAATGCACAAATATATGTATTCCAAACAACATTTTGACTTTTGGAAGCATTAAACTGAGGACAGCGCACACTTGGAAGAACCGTGACATGACCCCAATGACATGAGCTGACCTTTGAACATATGAGTCCCAACTCAGGTCATGTTATTGTATGTAGGTACGGCAGCGGAAGGCAAGTTCTACGCATGCATGCTGTCCACAGGAATATTGATACTATTACAATTTAACGGCATGAGCGAACAGTGCTATCCTGCACTGTAAAATATTTCTGTAAAAATAACGGGTTTTCCCCATGTAAAAAAGAAAAGAACAATCGCCATATTTGAGTTTTAACAGATTTCGGATGTAAAATTACGGTACTGTGACCTAGAAAATATCACACCTCCGTAGTTTTTGTGTTATAATGTTTTAATTTATACAACATGGATAAATCCTGACAAATCTCACCCCTGAAATATAAAGCAACAGTAATGAAGTGTTGTTTATTTACAGAGGAATCTACTGTTCTGCACAAATCTCATTATAAGCAGCAACTGACCAATCGGAACTGAGGAAATTTGTGTTCACAAAAGTCAGGTTAAATTGTAGTGTTTAGTCCAAAAACACTTTCTTGACCATAATGTGTAATTATTTAAACAGTTCCACAATAAAATTTAGATTTTTTTAAAACATTGGTGAAGAAATGCATTAGATCTCCTTTCGTACTCAAATATTGAAATTGTTCATGGGAAACATGACATAATTATGGTGGGAAAACAGGGGTTTCAAAATAAGCCGGAAGCCGGCAACCGGCGAATTTGACCAGCTATTTGAACTTTTGCACCGGCTACTTTTTTTCAATCATGAAAAAAAAAAAAAAAATCCCTGAGCAACCACTTTGGGGGAATAGATCCTTGTTTTTAGTAGAAAAAATATTTTTTTTGTTCACCCCAAAAAATACATCCTGGTCCATGAATCGTAATTTACGGGGGCTAGCATAGCATTGCAGCCTGAAGTATACACGGCTCACTACCCGGACCGCATAACGTACATGTCTCTACGTTACGCGGCCCAATTTCACGATATTGCTTTTCGCCCGTTCAAGTGTGGATTAGTCCAGATTACCTTGCTCGAAATTCCAGAAATTTGACGGTAGAATAGTACATACATGTATGTATGTAACGTATGATGTACCATGGAGGAATAAAAAAATACATTATGTACTAAATGTGTTGTTTCTTGGATCGTTTTCTAAACCCGGCCCAACAAAACTTCTCTGCAGTCTGCACCGTTCATTTATAGCAAGCGCACATAGTGCATATTCCATCGATATGGTGCAGATGTAGTCTTGGTCAAGTGCAAACAACCGCACTGAATGCTACCGTATTATTGCCAGTGTACAATGTACGTACACGCTGCTAACGTGTTGCGAACTTTAAGTCTTGAGAAAAGGCTACTAAGACCTGGGGGGGGTTAGAGCAATTGCTTCAATAACTCCAACCACTAAAGCACATCTGCGCGTGCGCGTTGCTTTGTTGCTAGCCTTGGTCAAGTGCAAGTAGTGCACGTGCCACCGTCTATTGTTCCCAGTGTACAATGCACGTGCACGTACTAACGCGAAGCGAAATTCGCCTTGAGAAAAGAGAAACACGTGCGGCGCAAGCCTTTGTATCCTGGGTAATATCAGACGATGTTTTTTTGACAGCTCAGCTGAGCTAGCTCGCGTGTGATTGTAGGCGCGGCGTCCATATTAATTATCAGCTGTTACTTATCAACAATGCCAAAATAGAAACAAACGTTAGTCTTTCTGAAGTGCCGTAAAGAAGCCAACTGAAGGTAAATGTCGTACGTAGTACTCCAACTTTACTCAACGAGTGAAGCCTTGTCAACCCGGCCCTCCGATCTTGCCGGCCCGCGCCCGCCCGGCCCCTGGCCCAATTCGCAATCGATCTCGGTGGTCGGACCCATTTTGAATGAGGACGGAGGTTTTCGAGCAAGCTGTTCTGCAATTACGTACATTATGCCCATAACTTGCACATCCATAGGCCCACCTCAGGTATTTTTTTCAGATATATTTCATCGTCTTCTTGTTGCATTTCAGATCATTTAACTCTGTTAATCAGAATTCAACGGGTTTTGTGCGCATGATATGTATAACTTACATTTCTATGACTGTAAAAAATATTAATGAGGTGGGCTGTTTTTCCCTCATTTTCGGTAGATATGAATTACTCGGTAGATATGAATTACTCGGTAGATATGAATTACTCGGTAGATATGAATTACTCGGTAGATATGAATTACTCGGTAGATATGAATTACTCGGTAGATATGAATTACTCGGTAGATATGAATTACTCGGTAGATATGAATTACTCTTGCTAAATATATACAATAATTACATGTACATTTACAATCAACTGGGAATCCTCTTGTCCAAATTTTTTGAAAGAAAAAAACAAATTCTATGAAAATAAATTTTCTTCCAGCAGTCCGATAAATGGGTTAACCACCCGCAGGGAAACCCCTGGCCATTTTTTTTTTATTTCATAAATGAATGCAAAGTCGGTACTGTACAGTAGGATCTTTGAAAACCTAGTCTCAGATGCCAGGAAATGCCTAGATTGCACCAGAGAGCATCTACAATTTTGATGGATTCAGGATACCTCCATATTGAGCAGTCACCAAAACCAACTTTTTGTGCATGACAAAATAGGTGGATTTTGGCGGATTCAGGATACTTTCTAGTAAAGTTACCCAAGGGGTTAGGGGTTAATATTTGTTTTATTACAAGACACTTACATGTACTGCATAGTTTTTCTAACATTTCGCAGTTCTGGTCACTTTTCCTCTTTTTGCCACGAAAGGAATCTTGACCAAATGGTACTTCTCTCCGATCCTTACTTCTTGCCAAGCACAAAAACAAACTCGGCTAAAATTGAGTATACTTCTGGAATTACTTGTAACTTTAAGTTTTTATACTCACCATACTGTCGTTCCTCCACATCCTGTCTGATTTTAACAACAGCGTTGACGTCAGATTTCGCAACTTCAATGAGAGCCTGAAGTGGCAAGAAAACATCACAGTGGAAAGTAAAGCCTGTTATAATCGCCGACAGCGTCGCAGAAGAGTCCCCGATGCAACGCCGATAAATGGAAACGACTTCATCGGGGACTTTCCCAACATGGACCGGCGACAGTCAGCAAAGATCAACCAAGTTCAACTTTGCCGACTGTCGCCGTCGCGTCGTGAGAGTAGGCCCATTCAAATACACATACTGGCATGCCGTGCATTCAACGATGTCTCTCACTGCTTGAGTTCCACAAATTTGACCCATTTTATCCTTTGACCAAGACATATGAGCATCAATGTAAGTAAAATAGCTGCCCGTAATTGAAATCTATCGAAATGAAATATCAGTTCAGCTTTCAGGAAAGTGTGAAGTACCAAAAAATGCCATTTCAGTGAGATATTTTCAAGCATTCGGACGCCATTTTGTTGAAAATTTTCAGCCGAATGACGTCAGAACCGTCTCTGCCCCGAGGTCTGCGACTTGCCATTTTGCGTGCTGTCGGCGTTCATTGTGATTATATGGAAACCAGGCTTAAAGCTTGGAATGAAACCTTATGAATAGTTATTTTTTTCAAGTTCTGCAATAGGGCTTTAATTCTTTAATGCAATGAAACTATTTGAACAAAATAGATTTTGATGAAGTTGATTTTCGCTTACCTTCAACATGCCGAGTACATTCTCAGACTTCTTTCCGGGCTATAAAACAATAGGAAAATATGTATGCCATGACTGATTCCACCCACCTTTAAAAAAAACTGCACGTAACTAATGGAGTATCTCACAAGTTTTATTAAAATCATTGTCTTTAAATACAGCTACGATGGCACAATCGTGCATTTCGCCATCTCACTTTTAAATATGCTTACTTTTTACCTCCCGACATCCGAGTTACATGGCATGTATTGTATTTATAAATGGAAAAAAATAAATAAAATAAAATAAAAATCAACAAACCAACCCTCCCTCTAGATTTTTCCCATTTAAGGGCAACACAAATTGTTTTGGGCCTTACAGGCAGGTCTGAGATTTGGTATTGACAAAAACAAATAAGCATGACTCCCTTTTCTAAATATGACTAAACCATAATTTATCATCTCTTGACAAATGCACAGTGTTTCTTCCATTTTTCTAGTATTATAAACCATATTAAGACTCGACAATGCGTCAGGCGACAGTGAAAATAAAAACATTACCTTCACCAAAACGGAACGTGTTCTTGCGGAATGCTTGCGGAATGCTTGCGTAGGCTGAAGCAAAACAAAAAAACACACAAAGTTCAGATTTTTGAACACAAATTACATTTCAACATATCATAATCAAATAAATGTCCAGCTCTTAGGTAATTCAATGATTTTTGAGAATGAAGAAAGCAAGCTGACAAAAGTGGTGCTTGTGTCTTTGAGCAAGGCACTTTGTCACAAGTTGCTTCTCTCCACCCGGGAGTAAATGGGTACCTGTGAGGGCAGTGATGATTATGTGTTTGATTAGCCCGTGTGCGCTTAAAACAGCATCCAGGGCTGTATACTCCCCAGGGAGCTGAGAAGGTTTCAGGAATGATTAATGGTCCTGATGACCAGGGGTAATAATATTTGTAAAGCGCTTTGATCTTGCTGAAAGCGCTATATAAGAACCTGCATTCTTATTATTTACATACGCACAACTAGATAAGAGGTCTTATACTGATCTGTTGGTACAACTCGAGTCAAGCTGCGTCCCTGAACCCCAGATCTCGAGTGTCTTTCGTAGGATTATTTAAAAGCAGATTTGAAGTTGAACCTGCGACTTTCCTGGGGCCACACGTTTAAATCCTGCTTTTGCAATTTCTTTGCTCACTTTCAAAATTAAATCTTAACAAATCAGATCAAGTACATACATTTTGTATCCTGGGTAATATCAGGCTTTCAAACAGACCCAGGTGAAAAAGTAAAATAGTAAATATCAGGATCAAAAATTTCCCCCACCAAAAAAGGGACAAAGGTAGGACTTTAGAGGACTTTGCAGGCTTTTTTCTATTGAATGTGTACTATTTCTGAATGAATAACAGTCCTGTAGCACCAAGGTTGTTTGTGTGTACAGAGCAAAATGCAGACAACTCTGTATTATTATTACATTCCTCAAAAATGAAAATTCGTAACTGCAAAAAACCTGCATAACACTGAAAATAGAATGTATTCCTCTTTCAGTATCCACCAATAACTCAAGCTTGACCCCTCCCCCCCCCCCCCCCCAATTCCGTCCGAGTTCAAAATAACATGTCATTTTATTAAAGCAAGTTTTCATATTTCATAACCGTTACACCAATCACAAAACAATTTTTGCAGAAGTGTGATTTTTGTTTTGATACAGCATTATGTACACTTACCGCAATAACCATACCTTTACTTCTTTGTACCCCCCCCCCCCACCCCCAGCATCGTTACACTGTCCTCACTCGCTCATAAAAATGGCAAACAGGCAAATAACAGCGAGTTTCTTAATATTCTTTTGGAAACCCTAAAACTGACCACAACCTATGAATTAACCCCTTCTGTTATTGATGGGATGCTGGTATGCCAAGATGGGCTTGTGCAGCCACGAATAATAGGCAAACAATGGACTGAGTATGCGCAGGAATGTGCGTATAAAAGACCACCGGCCAGGTGGTTTTTTTAAACCGCGGCTATGGCTGTCGACAGTATTCATGAGGTTAAGCTTTGTTTTTACCCCCAAAATGGCATTGTTGCGGCACTCTCACTCGAACATGTGGCCTATTAGGATAATGATCAGTGTTGTAGGTCTCGAAACCGGTCTCGGTCTCGAGACCGGTCTCGAGACCAGTTTTTCCTGGTCTCGGTCTCGGTACCCTGTGGTCTCGGTCTCGGTCTCGGTACCCCGTGGTCTCGGTATTTTGCTGGTCTCGGTATCGAGACCACCAATATTGTATACAAACAGCACATGTGCAGAATCGATTACAGCACGCTCGACTCGACTCGACTCGAGATGTATAATTGTGCAGTATATGACAACTTCTTGTTTACAGAATCGATTACAGTACGCTCTACTCGACTAAAGATTTATAAACGTGCAGTACATGACATGATGACAACCTCGTTTCTTTGCCGTGTACGCGTGCCCAAACGTACATGTAGCGCATTAGCTTCATGTATGGGAAGTTGGGAACGACATGCTCAAATACACGAACTACGTGTACGTGTGATATTACGATCAGCGGCGTGTACTCTATACCGCTTAAAGCCATCGCGGTCGTTTCTAGTACAGCTGGACATTGTTTTTTCGAGTCAAGATGTCGATATACATGTAATGTAAACATGTAACCGGATAAATGGTCAGTTAACCGTGTAACCGCAGCCTTATTCTTGATGTCAATAAATACGGTTTACTTGTACATGTACATGTATACTCCTTTGCACATAGGCTAATGCATATGGAAATTTGTGATCTTTTTGCATTCTTTTATTATGTAAATGACATACAAGGTCTCAAGGTCTCGGTCTCGGTCTCGGTCTCGGGCCATTAGGTCTCGGTCTCGGTCTTCTCGGTCTCGGTCTCGGTCTCGGACCATCAGGTCTCGGTCTTGGTCTCGGTCTCGGACTTCGGGGTCTCGACTACAACACTGATAATGATCAACATGAGAAGACTCTCTAGGAAATCCCAATACTAACAACCTACCTGTGAATTTGCAATGATGCACCTGAGTAGTGGAGTACGTCCTTTCCCATCCATCACCTTGGCTGCCTCCTCCAGGGTCGCCACCTTCTTCCTCTTGACTGGTTTCTTGGAGTCGCCGTCAACCTCCATGGGTTCCTCAGGTGCTTGCTTGTCACACTATTTAGGAAAAATTATGAAAGAATGTACAATTTGTCTCCTTAGCCTCTGCGTTACAATCATTAGGCCTCCGGAATCTACTACAAATAACACAGGACTAGAATTCTACTATTATGTCGCATCTTGGAAACTAATTCCATTGCTCTGAAATGGTCACATGCCAAGTTTGACCGAATGTGACATCTGTTACATACATACATTTTGACTTAGAAAAAGGAGATCGACAAAGATATAGCGCACCGTGATTTCCCGAATGGCCCGTGCGGGTTGTGAACGCAACGTGGCCGGTGAAGATGGCGGCAACGCACAGTGAAACCACTCATGCCATTGCGCGGCATGCCCGGCACGGGCCGTGTTTCCTCCATGACTATACAACTTACAAGTTCAGGCAGTGATGGAAATAAGAAAAAAAATGATTAGCAAATTATGCTAATCATATTGTCATTTGATTAGCAATGTG
Organism: Hippasteria phrygiana; assembly: GCA_037893225.1. NCBI lineage: Eukaryota > Metazoa > Echinodermata > Asteroidea > Valvatida > Goniasteridae > Hippasteria > Hippasteria phrygiana. The sequence continues at coordinate 148,255 of JAZGUH010000385.1, forward strand.
ATAAAATTGACTAGCAATAGAAAAACCGCGACAAACTCAATGTTATTATTAATATGAATCATTTTTTATTAATATTGATCAATGGGTGTGCTAAAGATATTAAAGCAACGTATTGAACAGTGCTACGCATTCCTTACTCTTTAATTTCTAAGTGGTTAAAATAACAAATACGCAAGCAGTAAGCTCAGTTTTCATTGTTTCTTGGCACCTTTAACATGTCTAAAAGTTTTGCTCACTGCCGTGAGAGACTAATTGTACAAATACACCAGGGCCCAATTTCATGGCTCTGCTAACCACAGCTTTCCGCGCTTACGATCACCATTTTGCGCTAAGAGCGATAGCGAAAAAATTCTGCGCTAACCCTGTAAGCACAGAATCCTTAGTTACAGGATGTACGCATGCTCAGGAGCCAAAATTCCCCGCTAACGCGTGAAATACGCTTGCTGTAAACACAGAATTTTCTGCTACAGTAAGCGGGGATTTTTCACTAACGGTAAGCAGAGCCATGAAATTGGGCCCAGTATGCAAGCAATACCTTCATCTGGCCTTCGTGCCCTTATCAATTTTTGTCATTGGTCTTGGTGCCTTCATTAGTGGCCTTGGTGACCCAGGAAATTTTGACGTCACGAAGGCATTTAATGGCCTTGCCCCCAGATTACGAATTTCGAATCCTGGTTGCCGTTTATGTTCGCTCTACTCACGTGTTGGAAATAATGGAATAGACTTGCAAATGTACCGTAAGTACCGTTCACACCTCACAAATCGTGTGGTGCGTCTGTTCATTTTTGTCTGTTTTATCGTTGTGTAATCCATGTTGTTTATTATTTCACTGGTCAATTGGTGACTGTTGAGCTCAGATTGGTGGTTAAAGTTGTCATTTTCTTTTTTATTCCCCCCCCCCCCCCCCCCCCCCCCCCGCGTCGAATGAGAGCACTGTCCACATAGCAACCGCGCTTCAATGGGCAGTACGTCGCTGGTATTATGCACCGCGCTCCTCGTTCATTTGATACCCGTATACCAGTGGGATTGCTTTGTCTGTTTTCCGACTCTCGATAATTGCGTTTTCAAAAAGAATATCATAGCGGGAACCAGACACTTAAATTGAAGCAAGCCTCGCTCTTAAGCTTTTCTTTAACTAGTCCACCGGGCAAGTAAACTGGGTTTTTACTAGCCCGCAGAAATTTTTACTAGCCCACATTTAATGGACACATTGTAAAATATCTAATTAACAATAAACTCCCTACGGTGTCCGAAATATCGTATTAAAATTTGAGGATTCAGTAGAGTTATAACTAATAAGTGATTTTTCAAACTATAAAATAGAAAAGAAATTACTGAATGATAAGGTAATATGTTTCCTTCCACTCCCTCCGGTCAGTTTCATTTCGCGGCAAAACATCGTATTTCCATCGTAGCTAAGCCAGCCAAAGTCCCGCTCCCAGTCTTGTCTGTAGACACTTTGTCTTTTATTTTTGCTCTAGTTTGCATCGTATTCTCTTTTGCTTCCTTTTTTGGACAGATTGGATACATTTAGATATCGCCACATGACGTAAAATGTAAAGACCCAAGTGAATAAAACTTCTCACCAACCACGTACGTACACGGCCCGGTACAGACCACACGCACAAATCTTCGCACGCGCGCACCTTTCATCATGCATGCATTGCATGCATCGCTCATGGAATCGCTGAGGTCAAGTGCCGATGCGCATGCTCAGTATGCACGTGGAATTCCCTGGTTGGGCCCATTAATCAAAGCTGGCTTCAGTACGTACCAAAGATTGCGCCGCGTACGGTGTACGCGTACGGTTTGCTGCGTCTTATACACATTCATGACATTATTCCGCCAATATTAGTTGGCGTTTTCCTTCAAATTGACATGGGCCAAAAATGTGACGGTCCTGAATATTTTTTTCAAACACTGATGATGTACAAAATAAAAATGTTTCAGTGTCAGCCGGCCGTATCGAAGCCGAGCATTGAGAAAAGATCCATAGTCTTTTTTGTGTGCACTTTCACTGTACTTTTCTTCCCACACCCAACCAGTCCCATGCGTACAGCATTTGGCAAAAAAGTGCACAACACATTGTGGACTTGACATGATACTACCAACCTTGTACAAGTCATGTGCGCTTGTGGCATCACGCGCGCAATGAATGGCATACATGTGTACGCACGTACACGTTGCCATCAGGACACAAGCTAGCTGCTGTGAGCGCGAGCGGCATGCATAGCGCTAGCGCGGCTCGGCGTAGTATTGACTGTATGGGGGACGCCTAGCGCTGTACTCGGTCATTAAATGAAACAAGAAGATTCACTCAAACTTACCAAGAACGTTTGTTTGATTCATATCAAGCAACAGCGACAATTCTAAGCAGGTAGGTATGCTTTTATTAACTAGCCCGCCGGGCAAGTTAAAGAGTGCTTTTTACTAGCCCGGAGCAGTTTTTACTAGACATTGTACGCCGGGCTAGTGCTAAGGTCAAGGCCTGATTGAAGTCAGGTAAGATGGCATCGATATTGACCCCCAACTCGCCTTTTCTTTCCGCCTTTTCTTTGCGCCTTTTCTTTGCATGCACGGAGCCCTATCTCGTTCGCGCACTGCTTACACTTTGGGATTGCGTGTGATAGTGGAACCATTTACATACTAGCGCTATGCTGCACGATGACTTTTGTGGTTGGTCGTCAGAGCCGCGGTGCGGTTTATACGCCGGTGCGGCTAATACGCCAACTTTAATTCTTAATTTGCAGATTTTTGCAGATACTCCGCGCGGCCTATATTCCGAAAATTACGGTAATTGAAAGGTGCACCATTTTAAATGATCTGGGTGTGCACAAATCGTTAGTTTTTTCGGAGGCACAAACTTCTATAAAATCTAAGGTAATCAAAGGTTCAAGGATATGACATGTCTTACACAGAGATGAAACAAAAATACGTGTCCAAAATCTGGGCCACGCTGCAGTTAAACATGTACATGTACAATACACTTCATGCCCAATTTCCGGACACTGCCTCCTGTCAATTTTACGATGAGAAAATTGTTCAGTGTTTTAACAAAATTAAAAAGCCTGAATTACGGTTAGAGTCACGGACTCATAAAAAAAGTTCACTTCTTACTTGAGAAAATCGAGGAAAAAGTCCGACAGAAAAGGGCACCATTCGTGACACCATTCAATCATGTCCATGATTCAACCAAACTCCACTTACGTACGTGGAAAAATTCTCGTCTTTTTCCCAAGTTCCAACAACTGTCAGTGAAATGTATCACTTATGCTCTCTTCGCCATCCTCAAGGTAATCATTGTGATTTTTAAAGCATTGCATTTTATACCACTAAATCTGAAACCACCGAAAATCACACATGTTGGATTTTATCTCCATCGGATTGTTCGTGTCCCCACCCGTACCCAGCCGGCAATATGCCACGGTACCACCGTACAACGTACCGCGCCGCCCGCTGTGCTAGATAGCAGGCGGCGCGGTGTAGGTTGTATGGTGGCACTGGTACCGTTGCATCTGCCAGGTGTGCACGCGGTATATGGTACTAAGCCTGTTCGATATGACGATATTTCCTGATATTTCGATATTTTTTCATATCGAAAATCGTATCGGCCCCTTTAAAAAAACCCAGAATATTGGGGAATTTGATATACCGAAGAATATCGCGATATGTTCCTTTTGGCCGCATTAAGTGTGGATTTGTCCAGTTTACCTTGCTCGAAATTCCAGTTATTTTCAATTATTGGACGGCAGAATAGTATATAATGTATCCTGATGTACCATGGAGGAATACAAAATACATACATGTACTAAATGTGTTGTTTCTTTGACCGTTTTCTAAACCCCGACATGACATCTCCGCACGATTTACCCTCCGCGCCGTGCGTATCAAGTACAGTGCATGCAAACAACCGCACTGAATGCTACCGTCTTATTCCCAGTGTACATACAATGTACTACACGCTAGCGAACTCGTCTTGAGATCGAGGGGTATGGCAATTGTTTGCGTTGCTTCGTTGCTAGCCTTGGTCAAGTGCAAGCAACCGCACTGAATGCCACCGTCTTTCCTTAGTGTACAAGGCACACGTATGTGCCGTTACGTGCAGCAAACTGCATCTTGAGAATAGATTAAAACACGTGCAGCGCATCTATTGTTGCACATTGTGCAATGTCGTCTTGACAAAACATAAGATACGATCGTTTTTTGACAGCTCGCATGTGATTGTCCATGGTATTATCGCATATTGTGGAAAAATTGTGGGAAAAAAATCTAATTTTGTTGGACAAATTGTTACCCTACATGTACCTACCCTATTTTAACGGCCCGACCCTAATTTTTTTGGGGGGGGAAAAGTAAACAAAACAAAAACCCATAAATGCTGTAAATACTACCTTTCAACCTTGACTAAAAAAAAAGTACAAAACAAATTTACCTACCTAGCTACCCTATTTTCAAATGCCATGTAATCGAGGCAGAACTATTTGTGTGGGGCTTAGCAACATATAAATGGAAAATGTGCATTTTTATGTCACACCATGTTAGTACTAAATGTTACGTCCAGACTGCCTTAATTTTTTGTCATTAAATAAATAATTATGCAACTTACTATATGTACTAACTAAAAGACACTCAATGCTACAAGAAAACACTTTTTGTTATGGTTGCCAAATAGCTCAGAAACAGCAAGAACAAAAAAAAACATGCATGTGTGGACGTAACAGTGGACACAGTGTCCATGTTACGTCCACTCTCACGTCTGTTCTTGCTGTCTGCTATATTTAGACACTGACTACCATAACAAAAAGTGTTCTTGTGTTGCATAGTATATCTTTTAATTAGTACACATTGTGAATTTCCTATATTTATATTTAAAGTGTTGAAAAAACACACAAATGGAAATATGGACGTGTCCTGTTACGTCAAACTGGTTAGGTCAAACTGACACATTTTTTTAATCATAATTTTGGTAAAATATAACTTACATGATTTAAAACTTTCTAAAATATTTCCCACCCAAAGACTGATGTTACATGAAATAACTGAATCAAATGTAATAGTACTTTTAAAGATATGGATAAATGTCACACACTGTGTCCCAACCTGGTAGAATGACCCATATAGATCATTGTAAGACATGAGGTACAGGGGTGGAAACAAGTCAAATCGGATATTTATTGCCTGATTTATTTAAATGGCCTCCTGCATGGCTGATGTACAGCAGCTCACAGCAATGTTGCCCTTACCATTTAGGGCTGTCCCGAATATATCAAATATTTAAAAATAATCAACCAAATATTCCAACACCTTTTTGCCGGTTTGAATATTTGAAAAAAATATATACATTTCCATGTACAGATACGACTCTGATGAAATTTGAATAGGAAAGTATGGCGCTTAGGAGTGTCAATTGCAGCATTTTTGCCAACGGAGGTTTATTGTTCCCGTCCGTAAAACCCTTGACTAAATTACTGCAAAAACGCAGGCTGGAGTTTGGTTTCTGGTTCTCAGAACATTATACGTACCCGTAATGATCTTGATATAACAGGCGCATGCAAGAAAATGTCGATCAGGCCATCCACAATATCGCTCGCCGCACGTAAAATACTGGCATTCTTTGCGTGGAACTTTTTAACCAGTGCGGCATGCAGCTGCAGCCGACACGTAAAAGAACTTCACCGATGAGTATCGAAAATTTGAAAATTCGGTCAAACCCAAATCGAATACTAAATTATTTGAAAATGAACAGCGCTATTACCATTTTGGCGATGATCGGCAGTAGTATGCCCAGGTTATTGTAGGAGCAGTGGTCCGCCATGACGTGCAGTGCATTGTCCCCGTCCTCAGCCACGTCCAAGGACAAGCTGCAGCCTCTGTTCATGAACAGCTGGACAAGCTCCACGCAGAAGTTGGTCTGCAAAACAACAAAGAAGGCATTTTAGTGTAATTTTGGCCAGTAGAGTATCTTGGTGCAAAAAAAAATCAAAATTGGGCCCACCTTTTGAAGAAAAAAAAAAGGCAATTTTGGCCCTTCTCCTATTAGAAAACCTTGATATGCCACTGATTTGGGATGACAAAGCTCTGATATATTCCTGCTCTTCCTAACCATCATCAAATGTGACATGGAACCTCGGAACAGGTGGAATATACCAAGATTTTAATGATGGATATTTTCCTTTAAATGTAGTATACAACATTTGCTTTTGCTGTAATTTCCAGAAATGAATGGATTTGGGGGCTAGTATTTTATAGCAAATACTGTAACACCGACCTATTTAAAGTTCTGTGTGCACAGATGCTGGGAAAACAGAGGGAAAAAAATGCTGTTCTTTTAGTCTGGTTCGCTGGTCCTACTTCAGACAAAATGGAGTAGTTTATAGACGTCCGGGAATAATCAGGTCGGGGAACTAGACTATTTCCAGCGATGGTCGGCCAATCGATACAAAAATTCCACCTTTCTTGAAAATGACAGCGCACCATAATTTCAAAGGATGTTTGAGACTATTATTTTACTAAGTCAATTGAGGTATTTCATTCTAATTTGTTTTGATGTTTGCAAATGTTGTACATTACCTTTAAGTATAGGTAAATACACTTTATTTGATGCACTGTGTTTTGCTGTATTTCCGTGAAATAAAGTACATGTAAATGCATATGGTGTACACGTAGCTCATTCCTATGCTGCGTTTTGAAGTTGTAAGTTATTACATCTGTACTCTTTTTTTTTAGAGAAGATGAATTTTGAATTCAGTTAATCATGAATACTTATTATTTAATATAATTCCTAGGCTGTGTCATGACCTTTTGAAGTTATAAATACCATATTTTTTTGGAAGTAGTAGTTTGAAATCAGTGAATCACAAATACTATATTTACAATGCATAGCAACCACTATACTTCTCTTTTGGTTATACAAATTTGGAATATGATACAAAAAGAATTCTTTGGATGCAAATAAATGCCAAAATCCCACAGGAAAAATGGTTGCTTCTGCTTGTATAAACTCAGATTGCAATGAAGCACCCGTTCACTCAGTTGGATGTGCAAGAGCACAAGCGGACATGATATGTTTTGGATTCCACTGAAATGTAGAAATGTAGAATAAAAACAAGAAGTAAATAGTCTCGGTGTACATGTCTGTAATGAGGGTACCGGACGTCAAGTGAGAAAAGGTTGGCATAAACCAGTCTCATCATTCTACGTTGCTGTATTGTGATTTTTGCAATTCATCTCTTATTTAATGTAACATCACTTGTTCTACAGCTTAATTACAACATGCAGTGTTAAGTTACTTGCAGCACAGAATGTAGTGCAGCTGAATTGCAACTCGGTGTTCAATTTTCTATTCTGCAACACAAAAAGGTGTCTGTGTTACATGTACATAGAATGCTGTGTTGCACCTGCAGAATATACTGCAGCTAAAAGCACCCAATAGAATATGGTGCATCTTAGAAGCGTAACTCAACTTTAACTTAAAATATTTTGTGGCTCAGCAGCAGACAAAAGAATGCTGTGCAGTTCAACATCAACACAGAATGCTCTGCACCTCGGGACAGAATGCTCTGCACCTCGGGACAGAATGTTCTGTACCTCGAGACAATGTTCTGTACCCGAAGACAGAATGCTCTGTACCTAAATACAGAAAGTTTGGTGTCGTTCATTTCAAAGAAATGTATGGGATACCTGCTGCAAAGCAATGTTGATTGGAGTGTTGCCAGCCTTGTCCTTGACTGAGGCATCACAGCCTTTGTCCATCAGTAGCTTGGCTACGTCCAGTATGGCATTCTTCTGTGCTTCTCTCTCCGCATCCTACAAAAAAAAAAAAAAAAAAAAGTGTGAACACTTTACCATCAATTTTAAAATGGTTCACAAATGAGTGAATATAGAAGGACATTCTGCAACTTGTTCTTGTGATTTGTTGAAAACATAGAATGGTAAACAAAAATGAAGATTGACATTTTGTGCAATATAACTGCTCCTCCTTTAGGTCAATGAAAAAAAAATAACCATAGCTGGGATTGTAAATGATGCTTTATGTGTTTATGGCTTAAATGTTCGGGTTCTCCGCAAAGTCTTTTGTAAGCCCCCCCCCCCCCCCCCGTCCAACTCCCCAACCATGTTATTTTTTTACCATCACTCTCTCATGTCCTAAATTTGCAGTCCCACAATACTTTTATTTTTTGACAAGCCAGAGCTCCTTGTTTACAATCAAAGAGCAGATCATTCAGTAATTCTATGGGAAACCATGATGATGTCATCAAACATTCGAGCGCCCTCTAGCGGCAGGTTGAAAAATGTCCAAAATGAAGTTTGAAGTGATGTCTGTGGCCAAGTTTGCGATAATCACTTTAGAACTGGTGCAAATATTGACCTTTATGCCGAAAATATATGTGCGGGTTGTAAGATTGATGACGTCATCAGACCGGAAGTTACAACCAAAAGACCATTTTTGCTTTAAAGAGAAATAATTTTTATTTTTGGTTGAAATGGCACACGAAAGGTTGGACTCAAACTTTTTGGGTTGTCTTGGCCATCAGTAAACTGGAACATACCGCACGGACCCTTTATAAAGTTCATTCTAACTTAAGCAAACGTATACGGTACTGCATTCATATCACATGCAGCGTATTTGCATGGAACGGGGATTACCCACATTATAGAGTATATGAATGTAATGTAATAACGGTTTCGGTACACGGACGTATTTCGGTGGGACATCGTAAGTGTCACATGACATCAACCTTAATTTGCAAAAGTAGCAACATACATCTTCTGTCAATAGAGGGCGGTAAATAGCTCGAATCGAAATTGGGTGTGGGTGCTGCGTGCCAATCGTATCTTCGGCTGCAGCTACGTCTGTATATTTAACATTACAACAACCTTCAACCTACTTTGAGTAAAGTATTCCCAATGTTTTGTGTACTAATCTTGAATGTTATTTTTCTCACAAGCAATGTTAAGTCACGCATGAACAACTGAAAACGCGTAACCGCCTGTGCCCGTCCTCGGGACGGGAACATTTCTCGTTTGGTTTTTTTTTTTTTGGCAAAATGCATTATTGGCTCTGGATCCATGTCTGAAACATTTAAAATTGTGGCTTGCTGCATTTTATACAATGATTACATAATACTTTTTTTGGCTTTGAAAGGTTCGCTAAATATTGATTAAACACTGCAGCTTCGATCGATCAAGCTAAGAAATCAGATTTTCGAAGCCCCGTATTAATTCATTTAACCCCCTACCCACAAAAGAAATGTGCTGCTACGCCGTTTCTGTGCATATGCGTTAAAATGCCTGGTTTACTACTTATCTTCAACCCTCCTACTGTTATAACTACCATAACCTAAGCCCTTCCTCTCCAACAGCTTGTGTGTTTCAACCTGTCACTCGATAGGTTTTGATAGGGTAGTTGGCTCCATTTTGGCACCGAGAGAGGGAGGGGTTAATTGTCAAAATAAAACTCTAATACACAGTATTGTCATTTCTATAATTGGTAATCAGCAGAAAGTTAAGTTTGTCAATATTTTTACAAATTCCAGTACTTACATTGCCTCCCTCGGGCATTCCACCAGCGGCCAAGTAGTGAAGCTGCAGGAGAAGCATATATACATGTAGGGTTTGAAAACAGTTCTCTACAACTGAACAAGTGACAATATCAAAACACAACCAAGACCACGAGACTGCCCAAGTTCATCCTTGGTTAAAACAAGTCATACTGAATTCAGTGTGGCCACAAGTCTATTACCTCACTAATGAAACTTAACCGTGCATTAGAAGTAACAGATCGTCAGGGTGGGGCGTATCACTGGTTTCCCCGACATGAAAAGACTACCGGTCACAGTAGACGACTAGCATCCCCCAGATGGGATGCTCATCTACCGGTACAACTGCAACCAGCAGGATGCCCCCCCCCCCCCTCCCCCCTTCCCCTCTTCCCCCCCTTAGTGCAATCCACAGCTTAGACTCAAACCCATTTTAGCACCGAGACCAAAAACAGAAAGTTAGTTTTTTTCTAGACCGTTAATTGTTTCGGCCAGCATCATTGCATTTATAGAGCATGCAAATCGACGTCACAATCCAAGGCGATTTGGCAAGAATGCATACTTCCTGGCACACTGTATATGAGGTACAACATGTGCAGTGTCCTCTTTATTTTGTTTTCAGACTGAGCAGACCTGAGAAACTGCAATATTGTGGTCTTATGAAGGAAAACGAAGGAGTTCAATTTACAAAATAATGAAAATTTGAAGTCAACTTCTGAGCAATTTATCATTCACATTGTTATAGGGTATAGAGTGCGTCAGTGTGTCAGTGTTTGGTACCAGGACAATTTGTCACATCAAAAGTGACAAAAAATGATTGTGAATTCACATGACTTGCATGACCTATTACTGAGTTGTGTTGTAATTTCTGCTCATGAGTTCACCCGACACAAGATCCCTTTTGTTGACGGCAGTGGTGGAGCAGGCTAGACTGACAATAGAGTACCGAAGTCTGACGTCAGTTGGCATGACAACTTGTTCCAAACAAACGTAAATTTCGACTGTTCCTTTGTTAACGCATAACAAAAGAATTCTGGTTCCAAAGATTGCATTGACATCATCACTTCGGTGCTCTATTGAGCCTCCTCTATATTATTCTTTCACTGATAATTGAAGATAATTGCTGCAGACAGGCCTGGATAGACTATGGTTCCTTCATTTTAAGCAATAAAATGAAAACTGGTCCCTTGTAAGAATGGCACAATTTCAGATTACCATTGGGCATAATGAGTGGCAGCATATCAAAAGGCAGCAGCCCGCGAAAATTGCAAGGACGGGTCAGAGACATATATGTGCTCCAAGCCTGCTAAATGCAACAAAATCCAGCAGCAAACTTGTTTTGGATTCTGCAGTGTACCACGTACACACCAACCTTAGCGTGTTGTAGCTACCCTGCTGAATCCAACAAAATCCAACAGGCCTATAATTAGCTGCTACCCTGCTGAATACAACAATATCTAACACACAATGAAGTTTTTGTTGACTGCTAAATCCAACAAAATTACTACAGCTTTTTATCAGTGTTGGCTTTTAGCAGGGTTAGGGGTAAACAAATAAACCCTGTTCTGGAAGTAGCAAACTCACTGCGTTTCTGTTTTCGATGTCCACCGAGGTGAGGTCCGCCTTCTTGTTAATCAGGTACTTCATCTGGTCCACCATGTACTTGGTCATGGGGCTTCCCGCGGTCAGCATGACCAGGTTGGCCCCACTGTTATCCCTGAAGTTCAGGCTAACACCTGGCTGCTCGAGGAGGAGGTCAGCACAGCCGATGTGGCCCTTCATCAGGGCTATGCCCAGGGGCGGGGTCTGGGGATGAAATGTCAATTTAAGCGGGATAGACAGAAAACTATTTGAACAAACGTTTTTGTACCGGGCTCAGTTGCCCAATCCCTCATTGCCCACCAGGGGCCAATTTCATGGAAGTGCTTAAGCATAAAAAAAGTGCTTAAGCATAAAAAAATTGCTTAAGCACAAAAACCATGCTTAGTAAAATCAGTTACCAGCCAAAACTCCATGTGATGTATTTTGCTTGTGACTGGTATTTAGCTGTTGTTAGCTTAGAGTTTTGGCTGGTAGCCTCATTTTTATTAAGCAATGCTTTTTGTGCTTAAGTAATTTTTTTGTGCTTAAGCAGCTGTATGAAATCAGCCCCAAGACGATTAGGGTCATTGTTCCCCTGCCTGACCTTATAGGTCTTACATGCCCTTACACCACTGACAAAGGCCAACTGATGTCTATGGTCTAACTGCAACTTCCTGATTGGCAAGTCAACTACTCTACAAAAGAAAAAGTACACCAACCGAACATGAACTGATGTAATAACTCTTTCCCATTAGCCCATGCTAGGGATTTAGAAAACCTACCAATGAGTATCATGGAATTCTGCCAGTATGTGACCTGGCACAATGAAAATAGGTTGAAAATTTCACAATTGTGTTTGGGATATTTGCTAAACATACCACTTGTACATTATGTACGCAAGTTAAATTTGATGGATTGTATGTTGTTTTAGCTCATTCCTAGCCCATGCTATAAACTTTTGTTAAAGTTGGTAATTCCATAGCTGCCAACATTTGAACATTCCAATTAGTAACAAAATATTGCGGCGCGGCACATCGCGGCGCAGCGCAGTGCGGAACAGCCTTTGACATGTACATATGTACACGTATAATTTGTATGAAATTTCAATGTTTTTCTTTTGTGTGGCCCCACAGAGTAAATACATTGTATCATTAAAAAAACAATATACATATAGATCCTTGTGCTGTCATCTCTCAGTCATGTCAGTGCTTCGTAGGTAGCTGATTTGTCTCCCTTCAAAATCTAGCTGTCAAATTCATCACTGTATTTCTTACTATAAAATTGTCCTTTCTGTCTCCCTTTGGAAGCCATGAGAAACGATGAAATCTCGAAAAATTCTGTAAAGTTTTCAAACTAACAGTTAAACTTGACAATCGCGATGTATACCTAGGATAACACTAAACTCACGATGTGCTGTGCTGCGTTCGTGCACATGTTTTCCCGCATTTTCAGAAAGTTCGTAAAATTTTGACAGTTCAGGACTGCAAATACATGCAGGCCTATACCCCATACCGCACGTGCGTTTTGTCACTGGCTCCCACACCTTTTTCCATACTTATACATTTGACACTGGTACCCTGACACACAGTATCGATACTGAACAAATCGATGTTGGCAATATTTCGGTGTTTCAGTATTGCGTGTAATGACTACGTTTCCGAAGGTATGGTATCGACTCTTTTTTACACAAATTTGACAACATAACAATATTTAAATAAATAGTATCGTTTTGTGAAAATTATCCTATTTTTTTTTTATTTTAGGCGGAAAATTTGAAATTCGTAACTTTTTAAAGGCAATTCGTATTTTCCTAATTTCAAGTTAAATTCGTAAGAATTACAAAAAATTCATACCAGTAGGCAGCTATGTAATTCAGGAACCCTTGTTTTTAGAAAATGAACGTCAAATTCAGTGAACCATGTAATTATGCTGCAGAGTAAAACACATCATATCTCCCCAGAAACCATTGTGTTCACTCTTTTGGTCATAGAGCATATCATTTTTATTTTCTGGATGTAAAAATGTCGGAATCTCCAAAACAGTTGTTTGAGCTTGTAAGTAGTGGCTTTCCACTCATTTCAATGTGCCCTGTCACATATGGCAATCAACATAATGGTGGGAGAATTTGGTGGTTTCAAAATCCGGGTATCCAATTTTTTTTTGGCCACAAAGATTGTCCAGTTTGCCTTTCCAAAAACAATTCAGAGTTTTAACGGTGAAAAACTGGATGGGAACTCTGATCAGTCGAATGAGCAGGCTACTCTTGAAGCAAGAAGACTATTAGCAAGTAATTTTAGAGACCATTGAGCCAATTGGGGGATGCTCCAGAAGTTTTCTTTACCTTGTGTCAAAAAAAATTGAAAGGTTTTATTTTAATATTTTTTTAATTCAAATTTCCGGTTTCCAAAATCCAAACTGAATAAGTGGGATTCAAACCGAATTAAAAAACAAATTCCTAATTTTCATCCCACCACTAAATAAAAACAGCCACTGCCAGTCTGTAATTTGTTCTGGATCCATGACAGAGGCCGATTACAATCAAGATCTGACTGCTTTGCTAACCAACCAACCTTCCAGTCATTCAGGATGTTGGGATCACCACCAGCCTTCAGCAACAGCTTAAGGCAGTGCCACCACCCATAGGCAGCGGCATAGTGGACCGCAGTGTTCCCTGAAGAATCCTTGGCGTTAGGGTCGGCGCCTTTCCTCAGGAGCAGAGTGGCTACTGGGTAATGGCCATTTATACAGGCTAGCATCAGGGATGTACGCTTGATCTTATCTGTCGATTATGGACAGGGAAAGAGATGAGCAACAGTGGCAGTGAAATCTTTGAGGTCCCACAATTTTTGTCTGTACTTGTATCTGTACTGTAAAAAAGTACTTGACTACCACACTGCTGGATGTGTGAATTAACAACTTTAAAGATGCTGTTGATCGCTGAGAGAAGTCTGCGTGTTTTTGTTTAGTTTTGTCTAGATTGCGCATTATAAAATAAAGCAGCCAATTATTTCTGCCATGAAATAACAAAAAAGTGACTTTTGAGAGCTATTTTTAGACAAATGGCACAAGCGGGCTGGGGGACTTGATAAAAATAGCTCTCAAAAGTCACATTTTTGTTGTTTCATGGCAGAAATAATTGGCCATTTTATTTTACAATATGCAATCTACATAGAACAAAAAAATGATGCAGACTTCTTTCAGCAATCAACATCATCTTTAAAGTGTCTGTAAAAGTAGGCTGTGTTGAAACATATTACAGGTATTTATTTAGTGGACTAAGAAAATCAACACGAACGTGTGTGTTACAAGTTCATGGCCATGTACATGCATTTACTCATGTGCACACATGTAAATACATCAACATGTAACTTGAACCGGTTCCACCGGAGAGCACTGTTATAATATTTATTCCTGATGTTCTTACACAGCATAGTTCATTCTGACATCCTCAACATGTAAATATACATGCTCCTGCACAATAATGCAAAGAACATGTTTTTGCATTTCTAGAAATAGCTGCAAGTACTTAGATTTTTGTTTGTACAAATAATACTGGTTTTGGTTAGGTTTGTGTGGTGCACGAAACATTGAAATCTGGGGGGGAAAGTCCTCACATCCCTGATACTGGGCGCACAACATTTTGTCACACTGTAAAAACATCTTTTTTTTGTCCTTCAACTTTAAGACAAAAGAGAAAAAATGCTAGTTTGTTTGACCGTTCGTGTATTAATTTTACAATGGGTGGGCAAAGGGCGTTAGTTGTACTGACCTCTTTTAGTGATGATTGCCTTAGCTTCAATGAGAGCTTTGGCTACTTGGAAGTGGCCATTCTGTGCAGCGACCATGAGCGGGGTGAGCTTCTGGGTTGAGGCAGACATCATTGCCTCCAGGTCAGCTCCATGCTTGATGAGACTCTTCACACACTCCTGCAATGTACACAAAAAAACACACCAATATCACGACTGTGCAATCTTACATCTTTACGAAGTAATAAGTCTCAAATTGTGCAGCATTTGAGGTCCAGCGTTAGTCTTAAAGGTGAAAGCACAGTCATCAGAATGTGGATTAGGGATTATTTCATATTGTCTGAAAGTGGTATCAATTGCAGTAACGCTGTTGTTTTGCGGTAAAAGTATTAACGCCCAGCTGGCTGATATAATGAGCTCATTCTATACAGGCCAGTAAACACAGTTAAATGTGTATCGACCTCCAAACGCGGACGTCCCATTGTTCCCTCGTTTGTTTGTACTTTAACTTTTTCGGAAGGCTCCCATAGGTTTTGTACACGATCTCAATCGCGGACGTATTTTGGGAATCGCAGACGATATTGTTCCCTTTGTTATACGTCCACGTTTGTTTGGGAGAACGAACGCAGGCAGTTTCGTCACCACAATATTCATGACGAGTGTATGGTCCTCTGGCTGAGAGTGCTTTACAAAGAATTAAACTGCAACATTACTAATCCCCTAGCTGTCTGGCTAATCCATCTTATTGGGCAATGGGGAATGAAGCCAGAGCTCGTAATAAACATTTATTGCAGCAATACCTCCACTAATATGTTTTTTTGTCCATGGTTTGACCATTGCAAACTAGAAATCTTTGACAAGCAGACTAGGCTTTTAATGAACTCCAAGCTCCAGTTTTGACCTCAAGATAATTCATATATTCAAGCCCCTGGCTTCCTATTTATCAGCTAGGTTTGAGGTACGGAATACTGCACTGCAAAGAAAAAGTGGTACTGCAATCATTACCTCAACTAGACAATATGAAATGCTCCCTTATTACTCTCAGCAGCCGATTTCACAAAACAGTGCATAACTTGGATTATAACACCTTATCCACAGATTCTGTGTCTTGATTGGCCGAGAGCGAGTCACATGGCATTTTCTATTTTTGCTATCTTCCTGTGCACGGCCAAAAGTACTATACCCGTAGCAACCAAAGTACTATACCATTAGCAACCAAAGCACTATACACATGGCGCGGTATGTGTGTACGTGCACTGTATATATCTCCGAGGACAAGAGAAGAAAGGAAACACAAAGAAACCTTTCAGTCCTCGAACGTAGAGTCTTTTGTTGAAATCGGTCCTCGAACGTAAGGATACGTGCTTAGTCTATGGGGGTTGGTTATATTAAAGGAACAATAGGAAACACAAAGCATTGTCCTCGGACGTATTGGGGAAGTACGACTGTGTGCAGATGCATGCGGGTGTGCGCGTTGAGCGTTGCGCGTATTGTTCCAAAGTGCCAGCTACAGAGCTGGGTTCAAACATTTCGTTAAGGGGTGGTTTTTAAAAGAGCAAATAAATTTTCCACTAATTTTGTATTGAAATAGAAGTCTATTTTAACTGTATTTAGATCTAAATAATGTTAACATTTGTAAATCAAGCAGAATCTGTGGGTGAGGTGTTATAAACCAAATATTTAATGCTTTTATCTCGTGGTGTGGTAAAACTAGGCTCCCTCAGTGATCCATGGAGCATTCTATTTTCCCTCGGCTTCGCCTCGGGAAAATAGAATGCTTCATGGATCACCTCGGGAGGCTAGTTTTACTACACCACTCGAAGCAGTAAATATTTCTATACCATGGCATACTTGCAACTATAAAAATGTTGTGCAGCTGCGCAACATCATTGCGATCCATATCACTAAACAATGCGGAGCTGCGCAATGCTGTATGTTCTTTTAAACATCGCAGACGAGGCTGAATGCCACTTTTACAAAGACTGTTTAAGTACAACAATAACTGGCTTGTCCACGGGAGCTTCATTGTAAATGAAGCATGATGAAGACAGAAACTAAAGGTAAGAAGCTCCCGTGGTCAAGCCAGTTTTGTACATGCCATCTGTAATGGGCCATATCTAGAGATCCAATTAAGCTAGACCTAGTATTTTTTCAGGATTATTTCTAAACACCCTACTCATCAACACTAGGTAAACACAAATTCTCCGGAATTGTAGGAGTTGGGTGAACAATCACCTTAAATTTGGGTTAACTTTTTTTTGAACCACCCTGTTATAATTGGGACGATCATTTTGTTTTTCTCTCAGATTTTCCAAGCTCTGTTTTGACTTTACAGTTGATGTAATTAGCCATTACTGGTTCATAAACTGCCCTCAGGTGATTCTACTGCCCCGGATGCTGATACAGTTGCCTCTGTACCACTGAGGTGTTCCTTGGATGTACAAGCACTTGAGAATCAACTTTTCAACTAGAAATTTTAATGCTGAAGGAAAACTTTAAATCATGTGCTACGTAAATGCAGTGATTTCAAAGAAAACATTTTCCCACATCAGGCTTTCGAATGGAAATTCAGTGATGAGTTGTGATTGAACTCCACATGACTCAGACTTGAGCCTAGGGTCTCACACGTGGATTCAGACTAAAGATGTGACGTATGAATTGAATACAAGTCTAAGCACAGTCTACGTAGACTGTAGATGCCATTACTTAAAAAATTGGTGTATATGTAAGTTTGTGACCTTAAAGCCTGTGACTTCTAAGGCCCTAAGTCTATTTTTAACCGCTATGCATACCGGCTCCAGGTATCAGGCCGGTTTAATCCTCGGCCGGTATTATACCCCTCCCCGGCCAGTACAAGTCTGCTTGCTCGTCGGCATTTTAAAGCCACCCTAATGAATAGACTTGTGGTCGAGCTTGGCTAGCCAGCTGCCTGGCTTTGCAGAGTGTTTACAATGGTAGGTTTATCAGAACAGGCTACCCAGACACTATACGCGTATAAACATGTGTAGATGATCACTGAAGTGTGAATACTGTGCGGTCAGAACTGTCCAGCAGCAAACTCTTTGAAACTGAGCGAACATTTAGGGCCTTTTGTTAATCTGTGGAGGATTATTATCGGATTAGAGTCACCCCATTGTCTGCATTAGGAGTTCACCGGACCAGGAACTGGACACAACGGACAACCGAGCCAGCCTTCCAGTAGAGGTTTAGCCGGTATCAACCCGGTTTGGGAGGATTAAAATTAACCGGTTTGCATACCGGGAGCCGGTATATATATTTGGACTTGAAGCCTAAACAGCTGTGACATACGTACCACATGTCCAGCTTTAGCAGCATAATGAATGGCATACTCTGCAGTGGCCGACTTTCTCTTCACTCCACACAGCTCATCAGTTTTGACTGCAAGATCCAATATAGGAAAACATCTAATACTGAGTCAATCCAAAATGGTGCAGATTTTATCAGTTTTAATCTAATTACTGATGGTTGGGTCTTTTATTAAATTTCATTCTAGTCAGATTTGTACACATTGATAATAAAAACTGTTTGACCATTGACTGTGACGAAATAGGATTTGAATGGACAAAACTGACTAGACATGTTTCGTTGTTTTTGAATGCAGTCATAGGTGTGTATTTTATGTTTCTGTTTTTGATGTGTTTTTTTATGATGCAATGTGATTACCAGCCTAATGGGGTCGGTCATACCACTGGTTCCCAATAACCGCAAGTGTCACAGTGTACAGAATCTTGATATTTGATGGCAACATTTCATCACAATTTGACTGGAGTTCAGGGACAGGGACACTCACCAGACTCAATCTTCTTGAGTAGTACTTCAATGTTTTGCTGTCGTCCATACAGTGCAGCGACCATGAGTGGAGTCATAGCTTTGTTGTCAGTGTCATCAGGGTTTAATCCCCTAGGGAAAAAAACCCAGAGTGCAGGTATTGGGCAGTGGGCATTAAATGACAGGGTTACCTACTTCTGTTGAGAGCACTACACAATGTCTAATACCACCATCTTTAGGACAGGTGCACCAATTTTAACCTGTTTGCTTTATACAATGACTACTTACATTTGCCTCCAAATAAGCCAGTTCGGTATCTCAAAGGTCAAAGGTTATTCGGGATAAAATTGCTGACGTAATGTCACGCCATGATGTTATGTGAACGCCCATTCTGACTGAATTTAACACGTGTGCATTGTGCGACCACCTTTTGCATAAGGTCACGCAATTCATTCGGGATAAAATGTCATTGTGCACATGCGAAGTTAAAATACCGAACTGGTTTTTGGTAGTCCATCTCCTCTGACCCCTACTGAGTGTGATTTCATTCCAGCACAAACCATGTCCACTTATTACAGGCTGGATTTCACCACATTTTTTCAATCCTCTGAAATGCACTGCCCAATTTAGTTCTTGCCAGATTTACGCAAGCCGTTGAGGAAACAAGACTTATTCAGGGGCGAGACTGGCCAAAAATGAAAAATCCACGAAATCCACCAAAAATCTACGAAATCCACGAAAAATCCACGAGGATCCTAGATGAACACATGGTTTGTATTTGCCTAAAGGCACCCCCCTTATAATATCCGTTTTTATTGGTCTATATCCACTTTTTCAGGTAAAAACACCTTTAGGACAACACCTCAGGAATTCCAGATTGCAAAAGAGATTCTTTTAAAAATCTGAAATCCCGACAAAAAAATCCTGAAATCAGGAAAAATCCTGATAAATCTGACCCCTGCTTATTTTAAACATGCACTGCACGGACTAATCCGCAGTATAAAGTACCTTTAAAGCTGCTACATCCAGGCTCTGATTAAAAATTCAATTCAGTCAATTTCCCCCACTAACGAATTATGATGGAAGAAAAGAGTATTGTGGAACCAAAAAAGCACTTACTTTATACACTCAGCACTCATACACTCAGTTTTGTCTTCCCAGAGTATTGTTTTATTACGTGCAACGCGCAAAGACTGCCCTGCACATTAACATTTTTGAAACGTATTACATCTGTTACTTATCGTGGCTTATTTTGTGCGGAATGTCTCATTGGAAAGATCTAATGCTAATAAGTTAGCGATTTAATTTGAAAATTTATAACTCTGGATGCCATGCCGAAAAAGCGCGACCACATCATCTGAGGGTGAAAACAGGGATTGAAAACAAAAGGTTCATGGTATATGCTTTTACACAGTATATTATCCAGCTTTGGATCGGGAAGCAACAAAATGAAGGCATAGGCTACAAACCGGCT
Organism: Hippasteria phrygiana; assembly: GCA_037893225.1. Taxonomy (NCBI): domain Eukaryota; kingdom Metazoa; phylum Echinodermata; class Asteroidea; order Valvatida; family Goniasteridae; genus Hippasteria; species Hippasteria phrygiana. Next base: position 168,384 of record JAZGUH010000385.1, read on the forward strand.
CAGGAAGAGAAGAGAATTTTCGGAACCCAAAATGCAATCTTGATCGTTGTCTCACCTGCTCAGGAGAAACTCCAGCGGGCCGCTACCCTCACAAGCAGCTGCATAATGGATGGGTTTACGGCCCCGATGGTCTGCAATGCCATACTCTGGGCAAATTGACAGAAGCTTCGCAAGGATCTTGGGGTTGGGGTTGATGGCTGCACAGTGAATTGGAGTGACCTGAGGAAAACAATTGTGACTTTTCTTTTAATAAGGCAAATATGCAAGAACTGTTGATATCTTTGATGGATTGTCTAAAGCCGTGTTTCCATTGGACTTTTTTTCCCGCAGCCTTAACGCGACATGCCTTCGCGTAATTCTACCGTGCATTTGGACTTATATAACCGCGACAGAACGTTTATTCACCTTCCGAGGGTGGCAGAATGTCACATGATGCGGGCACTGTGCACAAATTGCCTTTTACCTAAACGGGATAGAAGCAGTAACCTAGCGTAATTTTGTGTGTGCTAAAATCGATCAAATCTGCCATGTTTCAAGCAGTGAACGGACGAAAAACGTAGTTGTTGTATGCACGTAAAGGGTCGTCCGTCGGTACACTCCGCTGCTAAGCGCTAGCGCAACTGTGTGTAATCACATGTGGGCATACTATACACAAAGAGAGAGCAAACCATACCACCATTTTCGCGCACGCACTAGCGATAATCGCTTTGCAGTTAAAGTAATACAGGAAGTTGCATTGTTTACAAAATGATTTTCTACGTGGTAGTTCTACAGTGAGGGGCTCATTGGACTTTTCATCGTCCCTGATGACTTTCCGCGACGGCTTTCGGCCTGGTTGTTGACATCACGGGCGCGGTAAGTTGACAGGGACGTTAGTTTACTGCGTGTACCTATTGGACTTAATTTTGTCATTCTACAGAAAAGTCGCGGTAGATTGACAAAAATAAGTCAAATGGAAACACGGCTTAAGACTACACAATGACTTCAGGACAAAGCCTATGAGAGGCACAATTTAACCCACTAGTCACTGTACTGCCAAAACCACCCCGAAATTTTACTCACTTGTACCGCGCAAAACTGCCTGGGATTTGCAACACAATGTTCCCCAGAGTTTTATTCAATTCAGCAAATATCTGAAAACAGCCATAGACAATGCACGATGCCAAGATTATGTTGGTTATAAAATTATATATGGTTACTACCTGAAGTTATGTTCTTTTTTTCCCAAAGGTTCAAAGGTTAAAAGGTTAAAATCTGAAGAAATTATGTATTTCACTTTCAAAGGTTCCATGGTCATAAAGTTTTCAATATGGAGGTATCCTGGATCCGCCGAAATCCTACAAAACGGTATGGATTTTGATGGATTCAGGTAGGTTAGGGTTAAAAACCAAATATGAACTTGAGTTGTATGTACATGTATTTTGTTCAAGCAACTCTTTGTAATTTGAACTCAAACCTGTTTGAAAATTAGTTTGAAGGGTTATGTTTGTAAATGTTTTTGGATTAAATGTTTTACAACTGTTGGTGGTCAGATGATGTTCTCTCTTCAAGAATGCAACTTTTCAATTGCCAAAAAAGATGACAAAATCTTCACCAATTTGCGAGCGCATAGCGCGCAGCCCTTACGGCATAGGGTCCGAGGCCCGCCTTAGGGCCCCTGAACATTTTGAATTCTAGGTGCTCTGTGGTGCATTCTGAGCAGTTTTTGACCACTTGGATTGAAAGCTGAGTGAGAGATTTAAACTTCATTTGGTAGCAGGTTTTCTATTAAAAAATTACACAAAATGCTTCAAATTTGTTTTTTTCCCATTTATTCAGATGTAAAATTTTTTGTTACCTTGACATTCTCAACTAATAAATCCTTTTAGATGTTTTCAGCTTCTCTACATGTATGTGAGTAAGTCTGGCTTTCTTGGCGACCTTCATCCACTTCTCCAACCAGTCCCATTTCCAAGCATTTTTTATGCCTTTAGCAACAGTTTTTACATGCTCTTGTCCTTTTTCTCGTTTGATGTCCTTCCTTTTAGAAGTCATTTGACATGTTAAATCGATATCCAAACACGTTTTTCCAACATTTTACCAGCACGTGCAACATGTAGGTATAGTGTCCGTATCCTGATTGTACTGTATTGTATTCATTCACGCGAGGAAAAAAATGGTTTCTGTTAGCGTACATTTTAGACTAATTCGCACATTGTTAATGGGTTTTTGTGATATTATTTTATTATGCATTTTACAGTTAATGTTTTTTTAATCTGTAAGTGCCCTGAAGCATTGTTTAAGATGGACCAGACGCCATGCAAATGTACAGATTTTTAAATAATTCTCACTAGTGTAGAACATTAACCCTTTGCGAACGGATGACGAAATATGGCACAAACAAAATCAGTGCCACCAGGCCGGATGATGCAATTGGCCGCTGTTTGTGCAGTTTCAATCCATTGTTGGATTAAACAGTGCCACCAGGCCGGATGACACCATTGGCCGCTGTTTGTGCAGTTTCAATCCATTGTTGGATTATTGTGTATAGGTTACGCTTGACTGCACAAACACATTGTAGCGGTTCGCTTGGCTGCCAGAGCTGCGGCGGCACCCCGACGTCTCCCGTAAAATACCGTACTTAAGGGGTTAACCTTAACCCCTTGGGTAACTTTACTAGAAAGTATCCTGAATCCGCCAAAAATCCTGCAGTACCGCTAGGCTTACAATCCTCAATCCATCAAAATCCCCCAGGTTTCAATATGGAGGTACACTGAATCCGCCAAAATCCTCCAAAACAGGGGTATGGATTTTGATGGATTCAGGTAGGTTAGGGTTAAAAGTAAACCACAGCAGCTGACTACAGTGGTATATCATGCTCACCCGATCATTTTCATAGGGCTTCTTCTTGGCGGAGACAGCTCTGAACGGCGACAGGTCCTCTGGCTTATCTGCAAGAAGGACCTGTTTGGGAGATCAATCAATCAGCAATTAGTCAGTGACCAAGTTATTATTATCTGGAATATATGAAACACATGCAGATCCATCTCAAGCAGCTCTTATAATGCTTTTTGGTTTGGTTTGGTTGGCTTGTCACAGGGCTTAATTCTGCCATGATCATTTATTGGCAATAGATGGCACTTGTCAGTGTGAGCTTGAAATTGACTAGACAGCCCCACGACTTTAACCCATTGAATATGGACGACGGCCATGGCCACGGTTTGAAAAAGACCACCTGGCCGGTTGACGTCTATAGGTGCATTCCTGCGTGTACTCAATCCATTGTTTGCCTATTGTTTGTGTTACACATGGCCGCACAAACCCATGATGGCATACCAGCAACCCATTAATAACAGCCGGACAGAAGGGGTTACCAGTGCAAGTCACCAAAAAATCACTGAATTTGTCAATGAGAATGTGAATTTATTTTGAATACTTAAAGAGGAAAGAAAACCAATTTGCATTTTTCTACTTTAGTGGCTTTTCTGAGAGCTTATGCCTCCCCAAATCTAACAAAGTAGGTTTGAAGAGTTTATGCATGGATTTGGCAATTTTAGAGAAGTTTTACTTTGGAGTCTCTTTCGCTCAGAATCAGAAAAGCTCGGGGTCAACCGCGTGTTTACAATCCAATCGTGTGACGTAGCTGCGTGGGGATAGATGACGTCACTATGCGAGTGCCCATTGTGTTTGCGTGCATGCATGTGTACTATGATGAGTTGGTTTTGTCCTATTTGTAATGTTTCTGGCGGTGCATTATTGCATGAACGTTGCACTGATGAGTTTTTCATTATTTTTTCAATGGGGTCTTTGTGGAGCAGGAAGCTTACTCGTGTCTTATTCATCCATATTTTGACACTGAAATTTGGGTTTGGAATTTGTGTGGATGGAGAGATATACCGTACCCTGTGGAGACATGAAAACAGTAGAGACAAAGGGACTGAATAGGTCTCCACTAGGCAATTCTATGGGTTAGGTTGTCTCCACAAGGAATTGTGTGTACAAAGACTATGGGGGTTTGCTTAAGGCGGCTTGTCATTTGGTCCTGACCGTTATTCACGCGTTCAGTTCGCTCTAGTCAGCGAGCCTTTTTAATCCTTCCTTAACAAAAGAGCCCTTGACAACACCGACAGTATGCGACCGGAACGGTGTATGTAAATTAGAAGTCATGCATATTCCGTTCTTGCACGATCAGAACGGTCTATTCAAATACTCGTTTGGATATTTAAATATCAATGTAAACTGAAAAAGCCGGCCAAACCGCGGTCGGAACGATAGGCAGCATTGATCGGTCGGCTATTAAAACATCAATGTAAAACTCGAAAGACCGGCCAAACCGCGATCGGAACGGCTGGCTCATATTGAGAGTCGTCCATTATAACTCCAATTTGTGCCAATCAGGGTTCGGAACTGCCGGCCTTTTTGATGGTACATGTATTATTTTTTAGTCAGCGACTTTATTGTTGAGATTATCGCCAGCATGAGACTTGTGTATTATAATTGATTATTTGTTCCTTTTTTTCCAAGCAGGTGTGCCGATGGTTTGGAAGACACGAAGACCCCGGCATTGTCGTCAAAAATAAATGCATAATTGAAAATAAGACGAGGGGCTGCACACGAGTTACTTTGCTCTGGATAACAAGACTAGAACAACAAAAACTACTCATGCCGAAAATGGTTGAGGAATTTCAGCGATATTTTCCCTAATATGCAGCTAAAAGATTTTGTATAAACTAATGTGAAAATATTTAGTTTTTGATTGAGCTTTCAATATTTTTTTTGTATTTTCGTGGTGCAATTTTGTGGACGCCTGTTGCATTCTACCCTATAAATTATGGGCAAAATAAGAATTTGAAGGTACTTGCGAAGCTTACGCTGATTGCCGTCCAGGGTACTAGTTATACAGCCCATTGATTATTCCTCCAAAAATGATGTTCTCACGATTGGCCGGCATGCAATAACTTTCAGTGTAACGAACAGGGGTGAGATTTGTCAGGATTTTTTTTCGGGATTTTCGAATTTTTAAAGAATCTCTTTTGCAATCTGGAATTCCTGATGGGTGTTTTCAAGAAGGGGGGTTTACCTGTAAAAGTGGATGTAGACCAATAATGGATATTTTAATGGGGTGCCTTTTTAGGCAAATAATATATCTTGATCTGGGGTCCTCGTGGATTTTTAATTTTTGGCCAATCCCACCCCTGAACGATTATTGGGTTTCCGTTTTCTTAACCCTTAGTTTTTTCTTGGGTTTTTGCCTGTTTGCCGGTGTAAAATTTTGGTTTTGTGTGTGTGGGACTTTGTTTTAGATTGTATTTGTTTTAGACTGTCGCGGGAAAAAAAGTGTTTTAAAGTTACGTGCCATTAACGGTTTTGGTGGACAGAAAGGGGAAGAGGGTTTGCCGTGGTGAATTCTACACAGCAACGTTTTTAATAGATGACAGTTATTTATAATACAATGGGAAAAATATTTTTTTCGATCCCAAGATAAACATTTCTTTTCAAAATACCGCTGGGTTTTCCGTGTTTAGGTGGGGGAGGGGTTAAGTAAGCCTACAAGTTCTATTATATTTGTCGAAATTTAATAAATATTCTCAGCAAAAATAGTTTACAAAAAAAAGTTGGCAACACTGCAGTAGCAACAATTGTAATTCTTCTGGTTTGTTGCCCTGGCAATTCTGTTGCATTGATACCGTGCGCGCGCCGTTCTGATTGGTCTGATGTAGACCTACTTGCGCCGCACGTGCACGTGCACGTGCAGACGTGGTGGGAATTCCCCAAGCCTTGCAACATGTGGAAGGTGCGCATGCACATCGGCTGTTTAAGTCTCTGGTCAAGTTCAAGCATGGGCATTAATCAGGATGGTAGTGCATGTTGATAAAACATTTTTTTGAGGATTATCAGATCTGAAATTCACATGTTTGGGCGGTACCCTAGAATTTTAGCATCACCTCATTGGTGAAGTAATGTCATCGTCATAAACGACTTGACTGTTTGTGCTGGGAAGAGTTTCTACACTTATTCTTGGCTATGAGCCAAACTGCCTACGTCTTTCTTTTGACGCGCCAAGACGATTGTTTGGAGTTAAGTTGCCAACGGCTGTTTAGTGTGCACAACCTAGACTTGGGAAGGAATTTTCGATTCTTTTTTAATTACCACGTTCATAATTTAATCAAAGAAAGTAAGAATGATTGCAGTTGTTAAAGTAACATAAATCGTCCGAGGATAATTCGTATTAGGTTTTCCTCTGGTACTGCAGTTTTGGGAGTTTTAAATCTGTGCAACTAGTGGGGTATTGTGAAACATGGAATAATCACATTGTCAGGGTTCACTTGATATGTATTTAATACACAGTACACACTTTATTGAATCACAAGGGAAGATAACTTACCATTGTCTGTTTTATTATCAGACTTAGGTTTTTTTAATGCTAAAATGTCGACACATTAAAATCTTCATAAACGAAGCAAAAATTAACTGGATATGTTTTAAGCTCAACAAAGAAATTTGGCAAAAGTACATCGTTCAGCAAATCATATATCAGAAATCATGTTCACACTTTCAAATTCTTTTTCAGCAAAGGTTCTATACGTAAAGCCAAAGTCAAAATCATAAAGAAATGATTGTTTACTAGTGATAATCCTGTTAATAACAGAAGGCTTCGAAATAGTAAAATGGAATGGTAAAATAATTGGAAGTGTCATGATAACCACAACTCCTATTGTCAAGAACGAACGAGTCCGTGCCCATACAATTACAATGTAGTACCGTATAACCGAGCAGAGGCCGACAAACGTTGTGATGTGGTCTGTAAATAGCATCTGTTGGGGTTCTTGGCTTGACACTTCAGTGTCACGAGTCCATTGCAAGTTGTCTTCATCAGCCCGTCGTGATGGTGCAGCATTGTTTGCAACTACACAGAGCTCAAAATCCGCCTGCAAATTCATAGGCACAAGGCCTGGACTCTGGAGAGATCGAGAAGGCATCCGACGCCAGCAATCTCAGTCCCACCGCGCGCTGCATGTATCGCACCACGAAGAGTTGATGTAGCGCCCGGTAGAATAGCATGACCGTACACCGCGCGCGGCCGCGGCCGGCCAGCACATGAGCAGCCGGCCCCACATTGTACATGTACAGTTGTGTGTGTACTGTACTTTATGCATCTAGTGCAGTGCGTACGCATAGCGCATGGAACCGGCCGGCCCAGAACATGTACAAATATGTACAATGGGGTGCACGCTCTTGGTGCGTGATACGAGTTCGTTGCTTTCTTATTTGGTTGCCCTACGGCTATTTATTTAATACATCACATAAAATTCCTGCAGATAACAAAAGTTACAAAAAGGCCATCAACATCGGGCCACGGGTATCAAATGATCGAAAGGAACAATACTTAAAACGATTTTTGGCAAGGTATGCACACCTAGAGTTGGGAAATGTGTTATAGCATTGCATGCAGCGTGAGCGGTGGCAGTTTTTTTTGGTGTTATCACTTTAAAAAAAAAAAAAATCTTCAAAATGGCAGCCAATATGCCTGTTACCGGATTAATCATATGTGGTAACAAGCATGTTGGCGGCAATTTTATTTAAAAGGGTGATAGCACCCAAAAAGCTGTCACCGCTGCAAAGCCATCAAATATTTTCCAACTACAGGGGTGCATATACCTTGCCAAAATACACCATGAGCATTATTCCCCTCATTTGATACGACCAACCCCCCAGGCTGATGGCCTAAAACCATAACCAGAGAAACTTACGATGTGCTCAATGAAATTTTTGATTAACGTGCATTGATTTGATAGCATGTAGGTCTATGTTCAGTGAGGTTCATCCCTACAAACTACTTCTATGTACATTCCTCAAATGTCTTACATCAACTTGACCCGAGACTGAAACAGCCGTAGTGCACGTGTTGCAAGTCTCAAAGTCAACTGGGGAATTTCCCACGCGCATGAAACCAGACAGAGCAGTAACTCGCCGTTCCTAGGCAACATATTTACCATGGCAACAGAACTTAAGAATTGCGATATTTACGATATTGCAAATGCAATTTTTGTCAACTACATTTTCCAGGGAATATTTCGACAAATATAATACAATTAACTGTTATGGAAACTGATTTAAACTGATTTCACCGTGTACTTTCGTGATTTTTCTATGCGTGATGAATGAACTTCGTTTTATATGTACATTTAAAAAATTACGGAACAGAGAAAGGGTCGTAACGTAGACAGGCCTACTCCGATGGCAGAAATCGTGCAGTAAACCTGACGAAAATACTTTCAAAACGAGGGAATATAAAATGACTTGTTTTGTGAACCATGTTCATTTTACGTCAATAGCTGAAGCCGGAGATCGTATCAGGGCTTGTTATTTACTTTTCAGAGCGACTGCTCAGCACAATTAAAAAGGCAAAACAACCTTTTGTTCAGTTTTATTGCCTCCCGCGAAGAACGGTAAGGAATCCGTCTGCACGCGTGGGAACGGGGAAAAAAAAATAACACCTTTATAAAATCAGTAAGCCTTCTACGGCTTTGTCTCTTTTACAGAATTTATTCACTCGCAGTAATGTGTCTTTACATTGTCATTAATTACTTTTTATGTAGGCCTACTTTGCAATGACAACACACAAAAACACGCCTCGCCGCCTTACGTTGGCCTTTCGTCCTTGGTTTGTTTTTGTAAACGTCATCGACAAACCATCCAATTCGCCATGCAAGGTTCCCAACATTTTGTCAGCGGACAGAACGCAGTATTTAAAATAGGCTCCCCGTGCTCATGTTTATTCACAAGACGTAATCTCTCGGCAACAATAGGGCCCGGTTGGGCTAGCTCATTAAACCTCGTTGCGCCCGACTGCGCACAGGCGTGCTGTTCGCGACTTTTCCTTTCCTTAACAACTGCCAACTTATCGGTAAGATCGCGAACTTTTCGCGAAAGAACGGTTAGGACCAAATGACAAGCCGCCTAAGTACAGGGACAAAGGGGAGAACAATGCCATGTCTCCACAGGGATGCAAAAATGCAGAAATGTGGATGGATTTGTGTGTGCGCCGCGAACATAGTCTGGTAGCTGCATTGTTTCTGTCTCAATTAAATGAATCAAAAAAATAGCTGGCCTGACGTTTCCAACTTAAGCAAGTTCTTTCTCAAAGGCATTTGCCTTTGAGAAAGAACTTGCTTAAGTTTGAAACGTCAGGCCAGCAAATTTTTTGATTTGTATATTTCAGGTCCATTCAGTCAGTCAACAGTTTGCAACAGTTTAATTCATTTTCAATGAAATGAAAACATACAGTGACGTCGCGATACGTACAGACGTACACATACTTTTATGACACCAGGTCGCCGTGGACAAAATTTGCGCTCTGGAATAATGGCAGAATCTGATGGCTCGTGGGAGGAGTAGCGTAGATTCTGAAGATTTTCAGCTGCATAATACTTATCAACTGTAATACATTCGAGCTCTGAATAACTCCAAAAGTAAGCTAGGAAGGCAGTGAATTCGGCAAAAATTGCTAAGAAAGTACGACCAGCTGACGACGAAAATGTCATAACACACACGTGGATGATAGTGCCAACACGCTGCAGACGTGGTGCAGTGGCCGCGCTGCTGGTCCACTGAGGCCAAGTAAGCGCACACGCGTCATAAGGTGATATGCATACATTTGCATCCCTAATGACCTTTGCAGGAATTGAGACCAAACGCTCACTCCAAGGGGCAATTTTAGTCATTTTATTTTCAATGAAATAAATTTTAATCGTTGTTTACCAATTTGTATTCGGTCAGAAGAATATACAAGCTCTCAGAAAAACCAATAAAGCGGAAAAATGCAACTTGGTTTTCTTTCCTCTTTAACTCTGCCTTATGTGCTAAAAGTAAAACCCTTGTTCTAGCTACATGTACACTACAGAAAGTCAGCGAAGGTATGAAACTAACCTCTTCGTGGAGCTTGTTGCAGTTGATACTTCCATGTCGGTTGAACTTCTCAATCAGATAACCCGCTAACTTGCGATGGCCAGCCAGAATCGCCTTTATTATACCCCTTGATACAATAACCTACAAGTAAACACAAAAATATGTGGGTTTTTTTAATTGAAAGAGAGATCAACGGTTTAAAGAAGTGATGGATTTGCATGCCAAGCTATGCTGTCTCCCAAAGTTTGGCCCTCAAAGTTGTGCTTGGACTGGACATTTGAAAGTATACCAGGATGATGGTTAATGTTCCTGTGATTACACAGGTCTACAAATTTACACTGGACTGGTGGACCGAGTCCAGTAATTGACCTATCGCGGTCGAATCGCGTCAACGCAGCTTGTGAATTATTGTCTAATCACATCAATTATAATTCCACGTGGAACGCGCAAAATCTGAGACAAACAAAAACTTCCACACAAAATTCCCATAGGGTTGTCTAAGGGGCGTGGTTAACTTGTAAACGGCGATAGGTCAATTTAACTATTGGTCTGCAAGACTTCATGATCAAAGTAGAAAAGTGGGCTTGTGATTTTTATTCCAATTATCTTACATTTTTCACATGAATAACTCAGAGTTCACACTTTGAATGAGGTAATCAGCCTTGTTATTTTTCAGTAACTTTCAAAAGCAAATTTAAATCAAGTTGGGACTCCACATTAAAATACAGGGTACATGGAAAAACAAAACAGATAAACGTTCAGGACGCTTGCGAAAATGCAATTTACACCGTAAAGCTGTTGAGCTCACTGTACACACTTGCATCTTGCTGCATGCACCGATGTGGTAGTATTAACGTGCGTACCTTTACGAACAATATGGACAGCGATTTCCGAGATTTAATTTTTGGGATTGGCTTTCTTTAACGGGGTACCCGGGTACCCGTTGCTTTTTTACAGTCGGGTACCCAATTCCTGTACTTCCCATAAATGCACACCCCTAATGGTACCACAAGGGTTTAGTGACGGATATCCAACAAAACAAACCTCTCCGCTTTTGTCAGTAACCATGATCATATCAATGGTTTTTGAGGAGACCCCAGTAGCCAGTGCTTCATCTATGTAGTTTCTCAAAAGTTGTTGATGAATCGGCGACATATCCTAAAGCAATGAAATAAAGAATAAAGCACTAGGAGTATTGAAGTCCTTTTTTTCAAAACAGATTAGTTCAATAATACACAAAATAAAGGACACATCATGACTGTTTATGCACTCCAAGCATCTAGAAAAAGTATTACCTTTGTGTGCAGATTTTCTCGATCTGTAATGTTTCTGAATTCAATATAGGGGTTTTTTACCCAAAGACTGTAATCGGTGTTGTCCCAAGAGATTATTAGGAAAAAAATCACTTGTGTGCGACTCGAACCCACGACCTCCTGCTCTCTGGAGCAGACGTCTAACCACTTGACCACTGAGCTTGCGGGAGTCAGCAGGCTGGTTCAAATCTGATATAGCAGCAGGTACCGCAACCAAACTATTCATCAGATGGAATTTGCGAAGGGGTGATGTAAAGTCAATATATGGGGGTTTCCCCATAAAGGTGGTTGTGGATTCGAGTCCCACCCTAGCAATTTTTTCCTAATTATCTCTCGGGACAACACTGAGTATACAGTGTTTATAAAATATGTCAGTAAAGGGCAAAAGAAAACCCCATATATTGAATTTACATCACCCCGATGCAAATTCCATCTGATGAATAATGTTTCTGAACTTGCCAACAGTATACTCTAGTTTTCCCAAACAGCACACTCTACTTTTCCCAAACAGCACAAACTCAATGCATTAGAACACTCTGGTTTTTCTGAAGAACAAATGCATTTGATATTTGCCAGTTGCTTTCCCAAACCCATAATAATTTCTTATGGACACCTTTCAAGCAAAACATTAAAATTATCTCAGTCTGGTTTGAGCAACCTGTGCTTACACTGTAGAATGCAGAACAAAATTCATGCTTATATGCCAGCAAGGACTTTGAACACATGCTTGAACGGACATTGCAAAAGGATAAATGTAAGCGGACGTTATCTACACATTACTTTCAAAGTCTTGTGAAGCAGTTCTACATGTACATAGTACCTGCAGAATTTTGATTTTGTTTGTTAATACAAATGTTCACATTCATGCACCAAAACTCAAGTCCAAAAATCATTTTTCTTCTCACATTTTTTTTGGAGAAGGGTCCATGTTTTACTTGATTTTCGCGATAAAGTGCGTAACATACATGTACGTATAATGCACACCAAATTCAATTGGACGATCATGCATTGGAAATTAAATAGCAACTTTTGTAGAAACATCAATATATTTCATGAAATTTTGACTGTTTCGTCGGTTTTATCAGCTTCAGGAATCGGACCAAGACTGTTTCCTCAGTTTCTAGAAAACAGTTTAAATTTAATAACATTAGGCCTTGTAAACCTTTTTTTCCTTCACATTATCGTCTAGCATTTTCCTTCTTGCCAATGTCTCTGTAGTCCACTTGGCCAACAGCAAAAATGCAGGGGAATCCCTGCACTTCTGAGAAAATGTGGTCTCAATTTTCTTTGTTGCTATGTAATTTGCATATTCGTCTTTTTACAGACAGTGTGATTGGTCCAATCATGAAAAGTGAGGTCAGCGACCATGTCAAAGTTCAATAACTTAAACTCTTTAGCGACGTCGCCAGCATCCTTCGGCGACTGGTCGGCGCTTCAGCAATACAGTCGACTCCCATTATAACGAGCTCGGTCATAACGATATCCCGGATGTAACGAGCACATTCTCCCAGTCCCGATCAATTCGTGTACATTGCTATGGGGAAATATTTGGTTATTACGGGCACGGACATTACGAGACTCCGGCTAAAACGACGATTTTGGCCGACCCCAGGCGAGCAAAACCATTGTTCTCAACCCATTTACAACGACATCTTTTAAAAACTACGGACACTGCAGCTAGTCAACGACAAACCTTTTGTCCCGATACGGGCATCATGCTCCCGTTTTCCTAATTCAGGCAACGCACCTAAGCTTCACCCATCATTGTACCTTTGTAAGGACTTCAACCCAACGTTATTTCATCCCGCCGATCTTAAATAAATTCAATGGGACGGTGATAATCAGCGCAGTAGGTCTAGTCGCTAATCCCCCCGCTGCGGTTTCCCTTTATAGCATGACCAGGCTCACGACTGCGGCACCACGCCGCCAAATGTTTTTTAACGGACAATAGGGGGCGCTCAGGAGATAAGTGTTATCATTGTAAGGATCTAGAATAGCCTTTAGTGCTGCCGCCCGAACATCGGGTGCGTAATTGCTCGCTATTGTTGGCTTGTGGCTATTAAAAAATGCATTAGAAAAAAATGCACCATATCTTTTGTTATTGCGTGTCAATCTGGGCAATATGAAGTTTTAAAAATACCCACCCCCCCCCCCCCCCCCCCCCCCCCCCCCCCCGCCAAAAAAAAAAGTCCCACTGAAAACAGTTGTCACAGAAACTTGAAATGCCCCACCAAAAAAACATAGGTTAATCCGAAATTATAAAACTTAAAAGAATCCCTCCAGAAACAATCCCCAATTACTCCACAAAGTCAACAACAAAAATTTTAATTTCACATCCGAGGAGACACTAAAACCCGGAAGTAATATTGGCGCCCTCTCTTGCCCGATTCCAGCAAATGCAAAACGAAAGCAAAATGTCACTCGGCACGATTTGTGCGAGTAACCTACTTGCCTGATTCTTCTCGGCGATTCTTCTCAGCGATGATGACTTCTCCTCCGGATTCAGGTCGTCAAATATTACACAATGTACTCTTAAAGGTATATTTTATTCATCACCATCAGTTAAATATTATAATAACAGACGTACATACCAACATACGTTCATCTTTTCACGAGTTCGGACGTGCGTTACACGATTACAACACGCGCGCACATGTACAAATACATGTAGCACGTAACTTGTACACAACGAATGGGAAAACTGCGCTCCGGTTGTAGCGAGGTTCCGGCTATAACGACAGAATTGTGAAAGTCCGCCGGACCTCGTTATAACGGGAGTCGACTGTAACTATAAACCGCGTGTGTGATTATCACGTGTAAATTTTTCAGGCGCGCGACCGACTATAAATCAGCCTTTACACACACAAGTGTGGCATGCCACCAAACTAACCTTAGTAAATGCACTGTTGCCTTCTCTGCTCCCCCTTCCCACATTGATTTCCCGCACAGCGTGGCCAAGACTCTTGAAATTGTACCTGCAAAGACAAACATGCAAAATTTACTTTTAAAGATCATGTTAAGTGCGAAATTACATTTGTGTCAGTTTTAAAATAAAAGGGCAACTGTTCTTGCTACTGAATAATTAAACAAATGACTTTTGAGAGATGTATTTTTATGTCCCGCCCTGGCTTCAGTTTGTCATTTGTCTGAAAGTCGTCATTGGAGGCAGCAGACAAAAGAGCCAAAAATATGACGTTACAGCTGGGAGTCGGGTTTTGGCACTGTGTGATGCATAGGTCCGGCGGGTTTTTCAAAATCATTCCGCGCACCAAGGTTTATACACGTTCGACCCCCGGTGCCCAGCGCTGCATTAATACATAACAGGAACGGGATTGCATGGAACGGAAATGGCAAAGTTAAACCTGGGTACGGAGCTTGAGGAATTGACCTTGGGTTATCCTAGTGAAATTGTTATGCTTTGTTGTGTCATCTCAAATATCACTATCACTGTAGCACCAAACAAATGTAGCATAATCAAAGAACTGCGACTCCTCGAATCCACAGACACTGCGCGCACCGCGGTGCAAAAGGTCAACCATGAAAACGCAGGCCGGTCGGGCGAAAGCTAGTTGTTACGGCATGGAGGTACGGTCCGTGTGTGCATGTACAACAATGTGGCACCGCCATGACTGCGCTGCCACGGCAGACCACACATTTCTGACAGATGAACTTTTATTCTACGTCAGTTTGGCATCGTTGGGCAGAAAGTTTGCATTGCAAGTCAAACTACACGGAAGGGGACTACTTTTCTTTAGCGTACGCAAATATCTTTTCTGAACCTGTGAATCTTCTTTGGGTCTAGAGATCAACAAGCGATCTAAGGGTCCTAAGTGGGCAAATTTCGTTTTGGTGGATATATACCGCCGCCTGGAATCAACCACGCAGCAGTGAGTCGCGCTAGTCCACCACGCAGCACTGTGCACCCAGCACGTGCAATGCTAGTCAACCACGCAGCAGCAGTGAGTCGCAATGACCGGAATTCCCTGTGTGAACCGCACCTAGCCAACCACACACATCTCTGGTGAGGAGCAACTGGCTCGCCCGACTATCCTCGTGCGGTTTACCGGGACCTGAACACACAATTCTCGGTACAGTCGCTGGCACTGTTCTGCTTGCGCCACTCTGGGAGTACCGAGATTAAGCCAGCTCAGGGAGCGTAACTCTGCCAGCGGCCTACCTATCCACAGTTCACCTATCACAATCTCAACCCGAAACTGGTCACTACCCTAACGACACACAACAGCATACTAGCGGTAAAAACTTAGCCTACGCAAGCGCTAATACAAGAGACTTACCCTCAGCCAGCTCTGCTGCTAGCTTGCTCTATCAGCGGTCGCTAAACCCGCCTGCTAAATATGACTCTACTCGTTGCGAGCTGAACGTCAACCGCACTCATTGTAAACTAGACAGCAACAGCCTGTGCACTCGATGCGAGCTCAATCGCGACCGCACGGCAACTGACTAGAAACCTATGGGGGTTCGCACAATTGCTGCAATACCACTACCCCCAAAACTAGACTGGTTACCTGTGTTGCACTGTTTCGCTACATAGGCCCGAGCAAAGCCCCGTTTCAAACCAGCTTTAACCAACATTACGAAAACAGGGCGAATAACTTACATGTAAATTTATACAATTTATAACTGCTCTCAAAAATACAAAAATAGCTTACCAAATGTCTCTTTGGTTTAGAAAATGACTTAAACAACAATCAAAATTATTTACACAATCACATAAATTTACAAGAATCGAAAACAAAGAAATGCAGCAAACTTTTTCTCAATATTTCAAAGTTTGGAACTAATTAAATAACTGAAACAAAATTCATAAATACTTCTCTGATACACAAAACACAGTTATGGTCAACTTACCAAAAACTTACTCAGGCTCACTTAAAGTCGTAATAACTTAACATAGTGGATACACAAAGAAAATAAAGAAACAAAACTGTACAGTCCAATACTGGCTTCTAGAGTTCATGGATTGACCAATGAGTTGTTTTCATCCAAGTAGACCGCTTGGGTGTACGTCTTGGATTGCTCCTCATGGCAGACAATGTTGTAGTCGACGATGGTATCCTTCGTGATGACTTCCTTGATGGTGGCAATCCTCTTCACGCCGCGTGATCGTTGGTTCTCCTGCTCGGCTGTGACATCTGGCACTGCAGCGTCTTCCATGGGTGGCATCGATGATGCAATGCTTCTGGCGTTGTCAGAGGAAGGCTCTCGGGGCACCATCACAAAACATTCCCCGACACTTGCCGGACAGGGGTACCGGATGCGTTGCAGGCACGGGTGCTGCTGGCGGCTGCAGAGGAGTAATTGGACACAGCTACATGGATGCAACATCGATGGCATCTTCTGTTCCCGTCTCCAACGTTGCAGGGGCGGGCGATGTCACTCTGGCCGTCCCTTCAGCGAGTGGTCGCTCTGCAACTCTGACTCTGGCCACTGCTGCATCTTCTGAACGCTCCATAGGTGCAAAATACAACAACAAAAACAATCTCTGTTAATCCTCTTTTTTTTCGGAGATTAACAAATCTATATACATGCTTTGTCACCACCTCACTCTGATTCTAACCTATCTCCTTGCAATAACGTACAGGGAGCTGGTGCTCTCTCATTGGTACCGCCTCTGCGGATTTTGTGGGGGAATGTCTGGCTCCTCCACCTTATCCTCAACTCCTGGGAGTACCTCAACTGTCTCAGTTGAGTCGAACCCCACCTGGGGACTCTCTATGACCGGAGGGGCCTCTGTCACCTTCTGGTCGGATGGCAAGTGCCATGGTTCTAGGCAATCCCCAACATATGGTTTCAGCCTATCGACATGAACCACCTTTGGCTTGCCTCCTTTCCTCAACTGAATACGAACCAGTACATCCAACAATCTTTTGACAATCAACCATGGGCCCCTCCCATCTCAAGGTAAGTTTGGGGGACAAACCCTTCTTCTTTGCAGGGTTATAGAGCCAAGCAAATTGGCCCTCTCCCAAACCACTGCCAGCCATAGCTCTCCTGTCAAAGTTGCGCTTCTGCCTTCGGGTGCTCTTCCCTAGGCATTCTCTTGCCCTCTCATGTGCCTCTCGCATATTACTCGCAAGGTCTTCTGTGAAGTCTATCTCAGTGTTGGATTCTGTCTGTGGACATCCTGTGACAAGGTCCACAGGTAGGCTGACTTCCCAACATCATCATGTTGGGGGACTCCCCTGTGGAGTCTTGTGGTGTGCTTCAATACGCAAAGGTGGCATAAGGGAGGGACTCGTCCCAATCCCTTTGCCGTCTCTTTGGATCAATCGGCATCGCCACTATGTTCACAAGCGTCCTATTGGATCTCTCAACCATACCATCCGACTTCAGATTGTAGGCGGTCGTTCTGGTCTTCGTGATCCCCAGGATTTGGCACATCTCGCCAAAGACCTGAGCCTCAAGTTCGTTCCCTGGTCTGAATGGAGCTCTTGTGGTACCCCAAACCAACATACAAACTCTTGTACCAGCTTGCTTGCTACTGTACTTGCTCTTGCGTCTGGAAGCGGATAAGCCTCAATCCACTTTGTACAGTAGTCACCTACTACCAGAATCCACTGATTGCCACTGTCACTTGTGGGCAGTGGCCCAAGCAAGTCTACAGGCACGCGTTCTAGAGGAATGCCTACTCGGTACTGCTGCAAAGGAGCGACTCTCCTCTTTGCAGGGGACTTCCTCTTAGCACATGTGTTACACCTTCGCATAAAAGACCCCACGTCCGCAGACATACAGGGCCAGAAGTATCTGTACTTCACCTTGGCCAGGGTCTTTCTGATTCCTAGGTGACCGCTAAGATGCCCTCCATGCAACTCACTTAGGACCTCTCTCCTAAACTTGTGAGGCAGAACCAGTGGCCACCTCACTGACTTGCCGTCATCTGTCTCCCATTTACTATACAACAATCCTTCTCTGATTGCCAACTGCTCCCAACTTGACCAGAATATCTTGCTGGCCGCAGACGAGTGGGATACGGCCGTCCATTCGGGACGAACTCTACCCTCCTCTTTTGCCTGCACGACCCAGCTCATTGTTTTGTCTTCCAGTTGAGCTTCTCTCATGGCTTCAACTTGGATACCTGGTTGGGCTACTGTACCTCTTGCTTGAGACTCCTCCTGCCTGGTCTCTCTATCGGACACCTCAGGACTTGTCTCCTCGGTAACCTCTTCTCGTCCACACTGTTTGCACGGCTGCCTAGACAGTCCATCAGCATTGCCATGCTTCTTGCCTGGCCTATGCTGGATGACCAAGTCATAGTATGAGATGACCTCTAGCCACCTCGCCAACTGTCCCTCTGGGTTCTTAAAATTAAGCACCCACCAAAAGGCAGCATGGTCTGTTCTGACCACTACTCTTCTGCCGTACAAATACTGCTTGAAACTCTTCAAGTAGAATACCACTGCTAACAACTCCATGCGCGTTACGCAGTAGTTTCTCTCTGGTTTGCTTAGCTTGCAGCTGCCATATGCTAAGACTTTCTCTTCCCCCTTTTGGACTTGAGACAACACCGCACCAATGCCATCACCACTGGCATCAGTGTCCAGGATGAAGTCTCCTTCTGGGGCCAGGTATGCCAAGATCGGAGCAGACTGATGCCTCTTCTTCAGCTCCTCAAATGCACTCTGACACAACTCGTCCCACACGAACTCTCTCGACTTTTCAGTCAAGGCGTGCAGGGGACTGGCTATCTCCGCAAACCCTCTTATGAACTTTCTGTAGTAAGATGCAAGACCTATGAAGCTCCTTACATCCTTAACAAATTTTGGTACTGGCCACTCTGCCACTGCCTGAACCTTCTGAGGATCAGTAGCTACTCCCTCTGCGGACACTATATGTCCTAGATAAGCCACGGACCTCTGAAACAAGTGGCATTTGCTGGGCTTTAACTTCAACCCCGCATGTCGCAATCTGGCCAACACCACCTTGAGACGATCTATGGTCTCGGTCACTGTTTTACCAAAAACAATGATGTCATCGAGATAGATCAACAGGATTTCCCATTGTAGTCCTGCCATGACCTTCTCCATGAGTCTCTCAAACGTCGCCGGGGCATTGCAGAGGACGAAGGGCATGCATTTCTGCTGGTACAACCCGTTTCTGACCACAAACGTGGATTTTTTACTGGCGTCGTCATCAAGTGCCACTTGCCAGTACCCTGATGTCATGTCCAGTGTTGAGAACCACTTGGACCCACTCAACGCATCCAACGTCTCGTCGATGTCTGGTACTGGGTACGCATCTTTGATGGTCACTGCGTTTAACCTTCTGTAATCTACACAGAAACGCTTGGTTCCTTCTTTCTTGTTCACCAAGACGACGTTTGCTGCCCACGGACTATCCGAGGGTTCAATCACTCCTCTCTTCTCCAGTTCGCTGACCTGCTTTTGAATCTCTTGCTGCTTGCAATAAGGATGGCGTCTGGGCCTCTCCTTAATTAGTCTGGCATCCCCAGTCTCTATGTGATGTTTCACAACATCTATCCGACCTATATCATGGTCACCACTGGAGAAGACATCTTGGAACTCTGCCAAGCACTTCTGAACTTCACAGTGGTACTGTGTGTCAACATTGATTTTGCTCCTCTCATACAAGTCGTGCAAATGCTCGGGTAAACCATGCACTGTTTCCTCTGACACGACATCTCCACCAGTAATTGCACCTGGATCCACTGTGGAAATCAATCCTCCAAGGGTTCCTCTACCAGCAACTCTCCTCTCTTTGCCTGGGTTAAAAACCCGCAAAGGAATAACCTGCTTTCCCATCTCCACAAGTGATTTAGCCAAAACTAAACCCTTCTGGGCCAAATCACCTCCACCCTCTACCGGCTCGACTACTGCTGGTCCAGCCATCTCTTCCACTCGCCGAGATATATTTCCCGGCACAACTGCCTCATGCCTAGGGGGAATCGCTGGGGTCTCTGCTACCACCACTCTTCCAAGGAATGGTTCTTGTGCAACGGATTCTCTCTCCATTCAACCTCCACTCCTTTGTCTGGAAATCTAGGTTCCCACCTGTGGGCAACAGCTAATCCATGCCAAGGATTCCATCTCTCTCCATATCAGCAAAAATTGCTTTGACCGGATAAGTTGTCCACACTACGCAGACCTCTACCCAAGCTACTCCAACACAACAAGTGAACTGCCGTCCACCTGCCTAACTTGAACGCCTTGAGTTTCCAACTCCGGCCTTCGCTCTTTCGGTATCCTATGATACACGGTACTGCTGATCAACATATCGGTTGCCCCTGTATCAACCAGAAACCGACACCTGGTTATCCTGGTTATCACCGCCATGACTGCGCTGCCACGGCAGACCGCACGCAATGTACATGTACATGGCATGTACACTGTCAGGTTGGATACCGCGGTCGCTTTTTCCGCAGATGTGCATTATAACGCGCATTTTTTTGATAAATTTAACAATAAATTCCTTCTTTACGAAGAAACCATTAAACATTTCTGACAGATGAACTTTTATTCTACGTCAGTTTTGCATCGTTCGGCAGAACGTTTGCAATGCAAGTCAAACTACACCGAAGGGGACTACTTTTCTTTAGCGTATGCAAATCTCTTTCCTAAACCTGTGAATCTTCCTCGGGTCTAGAGATCAACAAGCGATCTAAGGGTCCTAAGGGGGCATGTTCGGATTAAAATGTGCCCCCCAACGACACACAACAGCCTTCTAGCGCCGCAAACTTAGCCTACGCAAGCGCTAAGACAAGAGACTTACTCTCAGCCAGCTCTGCTGCTCGCTTGCTCTATCAGCAGTCGCTAAACTCGCCGGCTAAATATGACTCTACTCGTTGCGAGCTGAACGTCAACCGCATATGTTGTAAACTAGACGGCAACAGCCTCTGCACTCGATGCGAGCTCAATAGCGACCGCACGTCAACTGACTAAAAACCTGTCGCGTACATACGCCGCACCTAAAAACTCCTATATGGGGGTTGCCACAATTGCTGCAATACCACTACCCCCAAAACTAGACTGGTTACCTGTGTCACACTGTTTCGCTACATAGGCCCGAGCAAAGCCCCGTTTCAGACTAACTTTAACCAACATTACGAAAACAGGGCGAATAACTTACATGTAAATTTATACAATTTATAACTGCTCTCAAAAATACAAAAATAGCTTACCCAATGTCTCTTTGGTTTAGAAAATGACTTAAACAACAATCAAAATAATGTACACAATCACATGAATTTACAAAAATCAAAAACATTATAAATGCAGCACACTTTTTCTCTTCCAATATTTCAAAGTTTGGAAGTAACTAAATAACTGAAACAAAATTTATAAATACTTCTCTGATACACAAAACACTGTTATGGTCAACTTACCAAAAACTTACTCAGGCTCACTTAACAAAGTCGTAATAACTTAACATAGTGGATACACAAAGAAAAGAAAGAAACAAAACTGTACAGCCCAATACTGGCTTCTAGAGTTCATGGATTGACCAATGAGTTGTTTTCATCCAAGTAGAGCGCTTGGGTGTACGTCTTGGATTGCTCCTCATGGCAGACAATGTTGTAGTCGACGATGGTATCCTTCGTAATGACTTCCTTGATAGAGAAAATTCTCTTTACGCAGCGTGATCGTTGGTTCTCCTGCTCGGCTGTGACATCAGGCACTGCAGCGTCCTCCAGAAGTGGCATCGATGATGCAATGCTTCGGGCATCGTCAGAGGAAGGCTCTGGGGGTGCCATCACAAAACATTTCCCCGACACTTGCCGGACAGGGGTACCGGATGCGTTGCAGGCACGGGTACTGCTGGCGGCTGCAGAGGAGTTAATTAGACACAGCTACATGGATACAACATCAATGGCATCTTCTGTTCCCGTCTCCAACGTTGCTGGGGCGGGCGATGTCACTTTGGCCGTCCCTTCAGCAAGTGGTCGCTCCCCAACTCTGACTCTGGCCACCGCTGCATCTTCTGAACGCTCCATTAGTGCAAAATACAACAACAAAAACAATCTCTGTTAATCCTCTTTCTTTTCGAGATTACCAAATCTATATACATGCTTTGTCACCACCTCACTCTGAATCTCCTTGCAATAACGTACAGGG
Source organism: Hippasteria phrygiana (assembly GCA_037893225.1). Taxonomy (NCBI): domain Eukaryota; kingdom Metazoa; phylum Echinodermata; class Asteroidea; order Valvatida; family Goniasteridae; genus Hippasteria; species Hippasteria phrygiana. The sequence continues at coordinate 190,675 of JAZGUH010000385.1, forward strand.
AGCTGGTGCTCTCTCATTGGGTACCACCTTTGCGGATTTTGTGGGGGAATGTCTGGCTCCTCCACCTTATTCTCAACTCCTGGGAGTACCTCAACTGTCTCAGTTGAGTCGAACCCCACCTGGGGACTCTCTATGACCGGAGGGGACTCGCTATGACTGGAGGGGCCTCTGTCACCTCCTGGTCGGCAAGTGCCATGGTTCTAGGCGATCCCCAACATATGGTTTCAGCCTATCGACATGAACCACCTTTGGCTTGCCTCCTTTCCTCAACTGAATACGAACCAGTACATCCGACAATCGTTTGACAATCAACCATGGGCCCCTCCCATCTCAAGGTAAAGTTTGAGGGACAAACCCTTCTTTGCAGGGTTATACAGCCAAGCAAATTGGCCCTCTCCCAAACCACTGCCAGCCATAGCTGGAGTCGTCATCTAGTGCCACTTGCCAGTACCCTGATGTCATGTCCAGAACCACTTGGACCCACTCAAAGCATCCAACGTCTCGTCTTTGATGATTACTGCGTTTAACCTTCTGTAATCTACACAGAAATGCTTGGTTTCATCTTTCTTGTTCACCAAGACGACGTTTGCTGCCCACGGACTATCCGTCGCTGACCTGCTTTTGAATCTTTTGCTGGTTGCAACAAGGATGGCGTCTGGGCCTCTCCTTAATTGGTCTGGCATCCCCAGTCTCTATGTGATGTTTCACAACATCTGTCCGACCTATATCATGGTCACCACTGGAGAAGACATCTTGGAACTCTGCCAAGCACTTCTGAACTTCACAGTGGTACTGGGTGTCAACATTGATTTTGCTCCTCTCGTACAAGTCGTGCAAATGCTCGGGTAAACCATGCACTGTTTTCTCTGACACGACATCTACTCCAGAAGTTGCCCCTGGATCCACTGTGGAAATAAATCCTACAATGGTTCCTCTGCCAGCAACTCTCCTCTCTTTGCCTGGGTTAAAAACCTGCAAAGGAATAACCTGGTTTCCCATCTCCACAAGTGATCTAGCCAAAACTAAACCCTTCTGGGCCAAATCACCTCCACCCTCTACCAGCTCGACTACTGCTGGTCAAGCCATGTCTCTCACTCGTCGAGTTATATTTCCCGGCACAACTGCCTCATGCCCAGGGGGAATCGCTGTGGTCTGTGCTACCACCACTCTTCCAAGGAATGGCTCTTGTGCAACGGATTCTCTCTCCATTCAACCTACACTCCTTTGTCTGGAAATCTAGGTTTCCACCTGTGGGCAACAGGTAATCATTGCCAAGGATTGCATCTCTCCATATCAGCAAAAATTGCTTTGACCGGATAAGTTGTCCGCCTTATGCAGACCTCTACCCAAGCTACTCCAAGCACAACAAGTGAACTGCCGTCCACCTGCCGAACTTGAACGCCTTGATACACGGTACTGCTTATCAACGTATCAGTTGCCCCTGTATCAACCAGAAACCGACACCTGGTTGTCCTGACAACTGCGTCAACAAATAACCCATATTCGGGCTAAGAACCAGGTCCGGCAAAGTCATTACCCTGGACCCATTATCTGGTTCTTTCCCTAGCTGCATACCACCTACTTTGGGTGTGTGACCTCTTTTGGACCCTCTGTTGTTACCAGCCTGTCTGTGGGTCCTCCGCTTGGGCTGGTCTCCGTTTCCCTGGTGAGACAAACCCTCTCTAGGTGATCTCTTGCAATTTCTTGCATAGTGACCTTTCTCACCACACCTAAAACACTTCCACTGACCTTGGGCAACCCCCTGAGGCTTCTCCTCTTTCCTAGGGGTAGGCTTTGCTTCCGACTTCTCCCCTTGACTGTGCTCAGTCAACTTCGCCAGTATGGCATTTATCTTTTTGGTCTGTTGGCTTACTTCACTATGTAAGCTGCCCACCTCTGTCTCCAGCTCAACTGGTTACGGCATCGAGTGCCCTCGCAAACTTTGCGAGCCTATGGCCGATAACTCTCTGTTTCTCGACCTCATAATTTTCAGTTTCAAGGGCTGCCTGGATAGCCTCGTGCAAGTTCTTTGGGCGGGCTCTATGTATGCCCTCACGCACAACCTGACTCGCAACTGCGTCATGAAAGTGGTTCTTGGCTAACCGCTCTCGTGCATTTGACTGAATCTCGGGGTAGGCTTTGAAAGTCAACTCCCTCACAGCCTGTCCCAACTCCTGCAGGGTTTCCTTTGGCCCCTGCCTGCGATGCCTCAACTCTATCAGGTAGTTCTCGGCCTGTTAGCCGGAATCAAACCGCCTCTCCAAGAACTTCACGAGTTCAGCACATGTGTACTCGTGCGCACTTTTGGAACCTTCTCCCATAACTCTAAGGGCGTTCCCTTGAAGAATTGCAGCCAAATACGTAACTGCTTCTTCGTCATCCCACTGGTTCACTTTCCTGCAGGATTCGAAGTGACGGAAGTACTCATTCCAGAGCACCTTCCCAGTATACCTATCAGGAATGATATTCGGGCGGTTCCTCTTCCGCTCCGAATGTTCCCTCTGCTCACTATGGACCCTTGAGTCTCTCTTCAGTGGCCATGGACCAACTGAAGTAAGTTCCTTCTCTCCATCTGACTTACTGCCTTGCCCATCGCTAAGACGAGTGGCAAAAGCCAACAACTTCTTTTTGTAACCTCTCACGGGTTAACACTTCCTCTCTATTCGCGAACGAGTTACCAGCATGGGTACCCTGTTCCACACTACTTGGGCTTGTCAAAAACAACCCCAAGTCATCCCCACTATCAGCACTTGGGTCTCCAGCCACTCGTGACACAGCTCGTGGAAGTTTCTCTGGGGCAGGTTTTCTAAGGGGTGTACTTTCTCTGAAGCTCACCTCCTTCCTGACCTCTGGACTTACCTCGGGCCACATGCCCCCACTTGATGGCCTTGCTCTATATGACCCATAGCCAGCATCGCTAGGTAGTCGAAGCTCAATCTCGGAGTCGACACGATAACGACGCTTTTCAAGCTCTGCATCTTTTGCAGACTTCTCTAACTGGAGCAACTCATGCTCCATTCTCAGGGGACTCAACTCCTCTTTGAGCACCCGAACTTCACTCTCACCCTGTGAGGTGACCTCGCTCGGCTGCCTTGCAGCACTCATGACGAGTGGTATCTGACAAGCAGACTCTATATCTCACAAACCACTCTACCCAACACTCTAATCTCTAATCAACTCTATTAATTCCAGGATCCCACTTCTGACACTATTTGTGGCAGATCTATAGTCTGCAACTATGCAAATCTCTTTCCTGAACCTGTGAATCTTCCTCGGGTCCAGAGATCAACAAGCGATCTAAGGGTCCTAAGGGGGCAAGTTCGTTTTGGTGGAAATTTACCGCCGCCTGGAATCAATGGTTGCACTCTCTACTAACCTCACACAGAAATAAAGGGTCGGGACAGAGGTCTTCATTAACAAAATAGTTGTGATGATTTATTTATCTTTATTAATTATCTGTATATTACAATCGATACTAAGCCAACTCTGCTCAGCTAGAGAAGTCGGATATTCAGTGTGTATGATATAGCAGCAAACAGTTGAATGAATCATGACTCCCATGTAACGTCACAAATCCTTTGAACTGCCAGATGGAACGCAGTGCGGTTTTCACTCCGCGTACACATCACCTGTTTGTGTCTAATGCCGCTATGATAATGGCGCAGTCATAATGCTTGCGAATCCTGCACTGCGGTTTTCACTTAACGTAGACATTGGCTGTTTGTATCTTAAGTGTGCCGCTAGAGGGGCTATTAAAAGGTGGACAATTGGTGTCTGCAGTTCCCGTGCCGCTATAGAGGGGGTTTGTTTATGGCGGCTTTCATGCCGCCGGAACTTAAAGAATTGTGTAAACTAACCCCGAAGTGCGAAAACAGTACACTTGCTTTCGTTCCCCTTCCTGCCAGCCGGAAAATATAACCCAACCACGCCAAGGCAATCATGAAAAGCGGAATGTTTGGCGCCCTTTTGTGTAGTAATATCAATCCCATTTGTAACTCAAAATATTTAATTTACCCCCATGATTATAAATTAATTTTAGAGCTTATTAATCACAGACAGTCGCACCCCAACATTTTGACAAATTTTACCATAAAAACTAGTCATTAATGAAGACCCCCACAATCGAGAAACGCCCTCTGTTGTCCACAAAAAAAATGCACTAGTTTCCTCCTTTTTGTGCCTTAAGCTAGTTTCCATGATGGTTACCAACTAACAAGAGCCCCATTAAGATTTAAGTGCGTTATTGAAATACTTACGTGTGTGTAGCTAATGCAGTGGTTTGGCAGTGATCTAGGCATCTCAAATCGCCCGGTCGGCGAACTCCAGCGGTCTTGTTCTTGGGCTCAGGTGTTGTTTTATTAAATATTACTAGTTGTTTTATTAAAAATCTGCTTGCAACATTTTCATAACCAATATAAAGCAACACAATTTTATCGACAAGATGTGGGTGGCGTTTACATTGTGTTTGGGGCCTATCCACACATCACATTTACACACAATCAAGGGGAAAACCTGCAGCCCGGATAGGACGAGAGCTTGGATAATACAAGATATTTGCGTAAGTCCAGAGGACCTCGTGTTAACGAGAGCCGACTGTAGTAAAATAGCATGCATGATTGAAAGCTTATTAATCAGCAAAACCATTGAACTAAACAAAATAAATATGAAACCGACTTGTTTTTGCGGTCACCATATCACAAACTGCTGTGCCGTGGTACGACAGAGTGTTCCATGCCGTACATACAACAGGCCGGTGTGCCCAGCCAACTAGCAGCCCCATGCATGGCGAGTTACCGTAACACGTTGGCCACACGTAGAATTATCCACACAGCCATTTGTCACACACTCTTCTAAACATTACCTTCCAGTTGACTGGTGTTCCATGATGACTTCGGGTAGTTTGGCTCTCTGCCTATTCCCCTTGATCTCTGGGATCAAGAGCTTCAAGGCGGCCTGGTTGTCGGTCCTGGCAGCATAGTCCAGAGCAGTCAACGGAACCCACGGGCTGCGCGGTTGGAAGACGGAGGGAATGTCTTTGCTCTCGATGAGTTTCTTGAGGAGGTTCATGTCATTGGTGAGCACAGCACGGATGCTGCGCTTGCACTGCACAAACTTGGACACCTCCGGAATCTCATTCTCATTCCTAAATTAACAGAAAAATGCATGGTAACAAGAAAGAGGGAAGGATTCTAAACAGATTCTACAGTGGCCACCTGAACAACCAGGCCACTAAAATGTGTATTACTAAGCCATGCTTGTTCACTGCTACATGTACCACCTTCATTGAGTGTCTTAACAGTCAGCCTCTACACACAACTACAATAAAACATTCTATTCTACTCTGCAATAAAACACTATAGTCATACTGTAAATACTGAAGGATAGGGTGAGGGGTTAGACAAAATAAGCAATGTACATGTATAGTTTGAGAAAGTTACTCTAATGAAATTACCTCAAAGTAGGATTATACTGGTAATTTTAAGAACACAGCACTGTGACTCCAGCACTACGTGTAGGTACAACCATTTCCACACTGTACTCATACATTTCGGTCATATCGATGGATCATAAGTCTATTACAAAACTCTGTACAGTTGTACTTGTTCACAAAAAACTGTAAAACAGCATACCATCATCAGACCATTATTATGTCAGAGTTAAGGTTAAAAAAATATTCTTAGATTATGCACGAGGTACATGTAGTTCTTTCTTTTAAAGCAACAGCAGAATGCACAAGAACATATCTGCCCATTACAGATCCATTTTAGAGAGCTATAACTGCTTAAAAAAACAAAAAACGACTAATCTGAGTGCCCAGTTTATGAACTTCACTGTGTTTCAAGTGAAATGTTAGACACAACAGAGTTCAAACAATGCAACAGAAAAAAGGGAAGGAAATGGGAGACTTTTGAGATGCTGGTGGCAGCAGACATACTGGTCCTTTTGGCTTGTTTTGTAGTTCTGAGCATTTGCACATAGTTCTGAACATGTGTGCATAGTTCTGAACATGTGTGCGTAGTTCTGAACATGTGCGCGTAGTTCTGAGCATGCTGGTGAGACCGGTGAGAACAATGGAAAAGGACTGGCGTGTCTGCAGCCAACAGCGTCTCAAAAGTCTCCTATTCTTGACTGAATTGCTAATTGGAATTTACTACTGATTTAGGACTCACTTGATCTCAAACATGGGGTCCTTGGTGACCACCTCGATGTTGGGGTTGGGTTTGAGTTTGTCATTGGGATGTAGCTTCTCTTTTGGCTTCTTCTCTTTCTTGGGCTTTGGCTTCTTCTCCTTCTTAGCCTTGTCTTTGGCTGTCTTCTTGCCCTTGGTTGCTGGTTTGCGCCCGCTCTTTTTGGTGGTTTTTGCTGCGGCTTTGCCCTTGGTGCTTTTCGCTTTTGCAGTGATTTTCTTGGCAGCTGAAAAGAAAGCGGGACACGAATGAAAACCAGTCATTCAAGGGGACATACATTACCCCTAACTACCCCAAGCCTTACAAACTCCAACAGCAGGTTTTTTCTAATTTTGATGGGTTCAGTACTGCAGGGCATTGGCACCATTACTTTACATAGAGCTATGATCCAAAGAATGTCCAAAGAATGTGCAATAGGTTTACTGCACAGTGTTTGATTTTGACAGGTTAAGGAAGCCGCCCAGTAAAAATGCCTAGGGGGTTAGGATTAAAGTAGCCCGAATGCTTGCCACACTCTACCCCGAGGTCAAATCTTAAGAGGACATTTTAGTCCTCCTGGCCATCTAGCTGCAATGTTTTGACGGGTTAAACTTGCTTTGAACGACATAGCTTTTTGGAGGGCTCTGTAAGATCTTACATTACTCATGTGGAGTGCAATGGAGCGTGGTTAAACTGCTTACCCTTAGTTTACCAAACAAAAGCCTGTTAAAAGGTTTTGGGGGTTACCTTGCTTGCTAGTTGCTACCAGACTGTACAAACTAATTTATTAACCCTAACCCTGCCAGACGCAGCACAGTGCATCTGTGCTGACAGCTCCACTTTGATGCACTCTCCACACAAGTTAATGGGACAAAGTATGAAATCTGATGTGTTTGGCAGGGTTCGAGCAAAAATGCCCTAGAGGGTTAAGGTTAAAGGGAGGGGTGAACCACTGAATTAATCTGAGGGCCTGTTTGTTTCACACGAATCCGGATCGCGATCAGTGATCCTTCCGTTGGTTCACACACCAGATTCCGCCAAGTGGCTGGAGCATTTAATAAGGATGTCCCCCTTAGGGTCATGCCTTTTTCAAAACATAAAGGAGGCAAACTTCTTTCCCTTCTATTTTTAGATCTTGCAATGCAGTATTGTTCAAGATGCCTCAATTTTTTTCTCAAAATGGCAACTAGTGAGTGAAATCCATCAAATTACCTCAAAATATGCACTGGATCATCTTGGAGGCATTTTGTCTATTCTTTTTGCATTTCCATGGATTGTTTTGGAGAAAGAAAAGTATTAAGGTGGAGGGAAGGGGCGGGGGGAGGGGGGAACCGGGAACCAGAAGCTATGTTTTGTTGTTTTAACCCTAACCCTGCTAAATGCAACAGAATGCACCAATGGTAAAAAGTTGTTGCATTTAGCAGTCAAGGCATGTCTTCTGGTCTGATGCATTCTTTTGTATTTAGTATTACACATGTATAAGCCTCCAGCAACAAGGCTGGTACAGGTGAGTTCACTGCACACTGAACATTGCATTTGGCGGGGCTCTTATTTCAGCTGCGTTGCATTCTGTTGCATTTGGCAGGGTGCTCAGAGAATACCTCGTAGGGGTTAGGGTTAATATGCCCAATATGACTGACCTTTCTTGATTGCCGTCTTGGTTGCCACTGATGCCTTGGGTCTGCCCCGCCCTTTCGGCTTGCCCGCTGGGCTGGTGCTGTGTGGGCTGGTGCTGCCCGCTTTAGCTTTGGGCTTAGGCTTCTTTGGGGACGGTTTTTTGGCCTTTGTGGCTTTTCTGGTCTTAGCTGAGGTCGATGGCTTTTCTGATTTATCTTCTTTGTCATCATCATCATCATCATCATAATCATCTTCGTCATCCTCCTCATCCTCCTCGTCGTCTTCATCTTTGTCATTTTTCAGCTCCTTCATCTCACGGAATCGAGGACCTTTGGGGGTTACGACTAGTGTTCAAACAATACCATAAAGGAAAATGTGACTGGCGCAGAAAAGAATGTGTTTCTGATTACAAAACTGAGTTTGTGACTTCCCTAAGCCTTTCTATGTACCGTGTACTAGAGTATTCTGTCAAAGACATGTACAGTCAAATCTGCTAATGTGGCCACCTTGACATACATGTAGGGGCCACCTGCATGACGTGGCCAGCCAATGATGGTTCAGACCGGTCCAAGATTTAAATCTAGGCCACCCAAAGGACCCCCAAAACTGGCCATTTTGCAGGATGGGTTATTTCATAATTTATGTCTGGATGGGACCGTCAAAGGCTAGCCACATTCTGCTGGTGGCCACAGTAGTTTCCACAAGGTTTGGAAAGTCAAGTGCAAAGGCAGTATCAAAGTGTGGCGTTATTTGCCATTGTTCTGGTTTGCGCACTGGTTCACGCACCAATGTCCACGCGCTACACATCGGTGCTCTGTATGTACTCCTCTCTACAGGAGTTTCAAAAGTGCTTGCTCATCATGCAAGGGTAATTAAGAATTGTCAGAATAATTTTAAAACTCAAGATGTGTACATGTACATAAATAGATTAATTTTTACAGTTTAAGTTCTGGTCAGTTTTTCAAAAACACATGGCTTGGCTAAGCACAGAAAACCAGGACTTCAATCTAAGACCCCGGATCACCGTTCGGGTTGAAACTTCTGAAATTAGATGCAAGTTTGCTCAACAATCGCAGCAATTAATTTTTTTTTTTGTCAACAGACGCATTCAGTATCTGAAAATGTGGCACTAGCAAGTGAAATCAGACATAAGTTGGACATTTTGAAAAATTGAGATTTGCATTCCATAATAAAATATATAATGTAAGCTTTATAATGGTGAAAAAAAATGACAGTTACACGATATTTTGGTTTTCGAATAGAGCCGTAAATTCAGCATTGAAAATGGAAAATAATACGTACCTTACACAATTTTTACGCCAGACTAAAATGTCAAATTGTACACATTTAATGGTCTCAACAAAAAAGCAAACCATATATTTTGAATTCTATATGCTTGAAACAACAGTATTTTGACACAAAAAAAGGAATTGTGATTTTTTGACGATTTTCATATAAATTGCAATTATTTGAAAAACTTTGATGGTCACAACCACTAACCAATATCACTGTCCAGCGTTCCATTCTCCTTCTTGATAGCCAGCCCGAGAATCCGCTCCACCCGGATGATTTCACTGCGCGGCAGTGACAACAGCCCCCCTGCCTGCCTGTTCATGACCACATCTGTCAGGACACTATCTATGTCAATGGTGTCACGGTATGACATCTCGTAGGTGCCTGGTGCCGTGCGCAGCTCCAGCCACATGATCTTAAACATCTTGGTGGTGTGGTAAACATTCTGGGCAGTCTTGCAGATGAAGAATTTCCCTAGAAAAGCATAGGAAGCCCATAAACGTAGTAAACAAATATACTCCTGAATCGTCTTTCCGAATCAAGTCCCGCCCACTGTGATGTCATAAGTGGTATAAAAAAACTGCCTGCTACACCCCTGATATCTGGAGCTGGGAACACAACTCTTTGGGGCGTTTGTGCAGGGACGTAGCAGGCAATGTTACACCAATGACATCACACAAAGAAAGAGGGGTCTTTTGGGAATAGACATGCAAAGTGATTTTTGGGGTCTTTACACTATGAACATCTAATCCCTTAAATTCCCATTAAAAGTCCATTTTTCCGTGAAATAAATCCCTAAGGAATGTTTCACGGATATTTACCTGGGGCTTATTGCACTAATCCCGTAAGGGTTTTTTCACGGTTTTTTAATGACCCTGGCCACTGAGGATTATCATCAGTCATACATAATGGTAAACAACATCTACCACCCTGAAGATTATTGGCGAATTCACGGTGTTTCAATTAAGATAACGGTATTAGGTAACTGCCTTGACCTCTACGACCCCTAGTACAATGTAAACACTTTTGCTGGTGGAACAAGTAAACAAGCAGGGAGCTTTCTGTAAGTCTTGAATAGATTGTATTTGTGTGTTCAAATCCAATGTGTGATACTTTCATTTTTTAGACTTACAATAAGTTCAGGTCAAATGAGAATTTGGTGATAGATTCCGAAACGTGGCGCCGGCGCAATTTGATTTTTTCGTAACTATTTGTTGCAAAACTTAAGTTTTTTTTATATCATCTTCAAACAATATATTAAGGCCCGCTAACAATCTTGGGAAACAGCGTAGTCTATAAGCTTAGTCTGCGGATATCTGGATCAAAGCCTTTTCATGGTTCCCGCCACCAGCCAGAGCTGAGGTGGCTAATTTGCATGTGAATGAAACTGCTTAATATAACAATAGACCCCTTTCTTATTACAATGAAGTGCTGTCTGCCGGGTCTGCAGAGTCAGCAGAGTACGCTGATTGTATAAAACCAAAAAAATTGTTTTCTCCCCTATTTATTTTTCTGCGAGTTGCTGAATCACATATTTATTTTTGTAATTGAATTAGCATTTTAAAAGAATGATCCCGAACCGAAAACAAAATGTTGGCTAAAACTTCTAGAATTTTTAACCACAAGATTTCGTCAGATAAGAAAATAAAAATAGAAGGCCACTAGTACGTTATATAATAATCGGTATGTTCGATGTGACCAAAGAATTTCCCTTTGTTCCCCTTTTAAAGATGGACAATTTTTAATATTTTTAATGAAACCTTCAGGATGACTTTCAAATACTGGTAGTCGAGCTCCACCTGGCTGGATTTGTGCAAAACTTCGATCTCTCCATCACCTCGCTGGTGATAATGCCCGCTGGATAAATGTACCGGTACTTCCCAGGCCAGATGCCGCGTGTGGTTGGCATGGAATATATTTTTTTTTATTTTCGCAGGCTTTGCAGTCCAGGGGCGGCCTACACAAAGAACCTCTGGAGCTAAACCCATTGTATACATTTTGTTACATAGTATTACAATGTATAAATAATCGTATACCTCGCAAAAGTTGAGCTGTCAATCACTTTAATAGGTTTCAGGGCGCTTGGGGTGGAGGATATTTTATTTCAGCCCGCCCATTAGACTAGCGACGGGTACCAGCGAATTGTGTAGATACCAAGAGTCATCATTCCGCGAGATGAGAATCAGCTGATTTATTTAGAGCTATAAATTATATTATCAGGCAGGAGGCACCAACCACGTGCGAGCAGCCCCAAGTGCAGCTCAGCATTTCTCAATGAATGGTTGAAATGGATACGCCCACTAATTTGCATAGATTTAAATATAGCTTAGTGTACAAAAAACCACATTTTGAGAAGTTTTAAGGGTCAAATTATGACAATTACACCGGGGGTAACCAAAAGGGTAACAACAATAGTTTAAGTTTTGAAAACAACTTCTTTGCAATAAAATCGGAATCATTTGATCAAATTTAGGTGAAAATTATCATTTTCAAGCTGCTACCATGGATAGGAAATACACCATTTTTGTAGACTATAAATAGATCGCCTGTCTGATGTTATATGGTGATTTCACTGCAAAGTTAAGGGCAGAGTGCCGGCGCTGCCCGCCATGTTTGGGGTTCATGGCTTAGTACGTCCCCCGCAGTACGTACCAAGCATCCCGCTGTGTAGTGCCTACCATGTACCAAAGTACTGTGTTATTAATAATATTAATAATAATGTCAAAACCAGTCAGAATTGGGCAGGAACGGAGGACCTTTTAGAGCTTTTTTTCTTTTACAGATTCACCCATACGTAATAAGCAATTAAATTGTTATTAATAAATACTTTTACAATATATAGGCCTATGACAACACAATGACAATGCAAAAAAGTATGCCTCAACGCTTTACGTTAGCGTTTCGTTGTTCATTTTTTCCCCCCTCGAAAAACCCTCCAGATTGTGTTACTCGCCATCCCGACAAGCATGCAAGCTTTGCAAGTTCTGAATGTAGTATTAGCCTTTCGTGTTCATGTTTATTCATAAGACGTATTTTCTTGGCAACAATTAATAGCGCTCGGTCGGTTGGGCAAGCTCAAACCTGGAGTCAATAAACTCTCCATTGTAAACATTCTAAACACTCTGGAGAGCCAGGCAGCAGACTTGCCAATCTCAACCACAAGATTATAATACGGGAGTTTTCATGGATTCCACAACACCGTGAAAAACCTAACGGTACACAATCTGGCACTGGCATGGCTAGTGGCTGAAGTCACCGGATTTTCACGGACGGCTAAACAAAGGACTTTTCTAAGGATGTTTTCACGGACTCCTAATCTCCCTAATATGTTGAAAAAACCGTGACAATTTTGGCTCACGGTAAATTAAGGGAAAAGTGGCTCTTTAACGAATTTTTAAGGGATAAAGATGTTCATAGTGTTAGCCCTGATAAATTACAAAACAAAAATACATGAAAAATGAATGAAAAAAAACAAAAAACAAAAGAACACCGTCCTGCCTTCAACAACTGTAGTTTGTCCACTGAAAAGAACACAATAATAGCTAACCATTGTCTGTCCGCACAGCCAAGTATGTGTTCTTGTTGAAGAAGACCTCCTTATCCGAGCTAGGTGTCCTCGTGGATTGCTTGGAGATGGCGTCCACAACATCCGACTGGTAGTACTCCGCTGGCATGCGCTTGCGCTTGATTTGCGGGCTGCGAGGACTCGGGGCAGCCACCGAGCGCTTTTTCCCCTGATAACAAGGACAAAATTATTGACTAACGTTTGAAGCAGACCGGGTATTTTGCAAGTAATTAGCATTCTGTCTGCACTATGTATGCTGGGTGCATCTCAGCCATCTTGTTGTACTACTACAAAAAGTGGCTGTCCATAATCCCACCTTTGACTTCATTTACCCTCTCCCATTCACATCAGCGAACAGCTCAATGCTTGTCATTTTACACTACTCTTCCAATATTTAAACCATGTGCGAACAACCACAAACACAGGTCTTTCTTTTTCAAAGACACAATCATGAACAACCACACCAAGTAGAATAATTCCTTGATGATCTAATATTTGTTAAACTCCCTGTATGGTGCTTTTTGTCCCAAGTTGACAGAAACTCAATAAATCAAAATGTCAGTAATGGGGACACTAGCACAGTTGTATTTGAGTCCCTGCAAGTCCTTTCACAAGTCCTTTCGCAAGCCCAGTCAGAAGTCCTTTCATAAAGCCGGTCACAAGTAACTGGATGAACAATGACAAAGGAATGCCTTTGTCAAAGCTCATTTGAATAGCTTGTGATTAGGATTAGGACTGGAGGGCTTGTGATGGACTTGCAGGGACTTGTGAAAGGACTTGCAGGGACTCGAATACAACTCTGGACACTAGTAAAAGGTGAAGCCATAATTGGGATTGTGCACATTTGAATTAGATTTTGGAAACCGGATAGTCGAAAGTGACCTTAAAAAAATTAAGCCTTCCAATTTTTTGTGACACAGGCGAAAGAAAACGTGGATCCTCGAACATCCTCCAATTTGCTCCTTGGCCTCTACTTGTGACTGCATTCACTCTCTAGTGGTTTTCTTGGTATACATGTACATATGAATAGCCTGCCCATCCATTCGGGCTGTTCATTTTCGAATAATTAAGTATTCGATTATTCGAAACTAGGTTTGACCGAATATTCAAATATTTGAAACTCGCCGATCAAGTTTTTCATGCGCCAGCTGAAATTGCATGCCGCACCAGTAAAAGTTGCACGCAAAGCACGCCGGTGTTTTACGTGCGGTGATCGATATTATTATCTGCCCGATCGACATTTTGTGCATGCGCCTGTTGTACCAAGATCATTACGGGACGTATAACAAGAAACCAAACTCCAGACTGCGTTTTTGTCGGGGGGGGGGGGTTTACAGACGGGAACAGTAACCTCCGTCCACAAAAAGTTACCGGCGAAAAAAATTTGACATTGCTAAGCACCGTAACTTTTCTATTGAAATAGCATAGAGTCATATCTGTAAGGGCATATATTTTTTTTCTGGAATATTCAAACGAGCAAAACGTATTCAAATATTCGGTAGATGATCGAATATTCAAATATTCGGTATATTCGGGACAGCATTAATATCCTTTCCCCCCCCCCCAACATAACAGCTCTGGAGTGTTTTTGTAAAAGCCCAGTAGTCGCTGAATGCTGCAAACTATATCCAGTCATTGGGATGGCTTTTCATTTTGTGTTGGCATGACTACGAGTTAGACGAGAACTTCAGTGAAATCAGATAACTGTTATTCGGGCGTGAATAAAATTAGGATAACCGCATTTTGAAATCTGTTTTCTCCCACAACTAGTTTGAGTATTACAGATTCAATTCTGACCTTTGATGTTGATGGTCCATTGGTGAGGTCTGCACCCTCATCTGTCATTCTTGCTCTCCTTGGAGGCTGGATACAAAACAAAGGAATGAAGACACAATTATCTTGTGCACTAGGCTGGGGGGACTCCGGGCAGAAAACTCTCGTTAAATTCCCTGGTAAAATTTCCCTCATACACAAAGTTCCCACGAAATATCAAGATATAATCAAGATGGTACATGTAGATGCTAAACGGTCGATGACGGCTGTTGATGGTGTTTAGTACGACCGTCCATTTGAAAGATGGTCGAAATGGAAATATATTTTGTTTTTATTCAATATACATGTACAAATTTATCTGTACTGTCACACATCCACCATGTCCATTGCCTTAAAAAAAAAAAAAATCACCCCTTTCCCATTTGAAGGAACTACAGTTCAAAGGTAATTTGGCGATTGAGTAGTTTCGGGCCTGTTTTGACTCTCATTTTTGCCAAATGAGAGTCAAGGATATTGTTTATCATTCCAAAATGACTTTTTCCAGCTAGAACAGACTTCTCTTTAATTCTAATGACACCTTTTATTGTAATTTTGAATAGTTTGCTAAGGTAGAAAATGTGGCAGAATTGTTTGTTGGTTTCATGAAAATCTGTGCAGTTTGCATGTTCACTGTGCATCACGGTAGGGCCAAAAAAGAAACTTCTGCTTTCGGTTACCCGACCTACCCTATTTTAACAGCCCCGACCTTAATTATTTTTTTTCGGGAAAAAGTACCCCAAAAAAAAACAACAAAAAACATAAGGCCAAAAAAAAAAAAAATTTGGTTCGGGTCACCTGACCGACCCTATTTTTAAAAGCAATAATAGTCGGAATTGCCGACTACAAACATTTTTATCGCCATTTCGTGGGCAATACATTGTGTAATTATTTTTTCCTAACGTTAGATTTTTAGAATTCCAAATTGAACACAAGGCGTCCGGAATTCCCAGTACACGTGTACGTGCACTGTATATATCTCCGAGGACAAGAGAAGAAAGGAAACACAAAGAAACCTTTCAGTCCTCGAACGTAGAGTCTTTTGTTGAAATCGGTCCTCGAACGTAAGGATACGTGCTTAGTCTATGGGGGTTGGTTATATTAAAGGAACAATAGGAAACACAAAGCATTGTCCTCGGACGTATTGGGGAAGTACGACTGGGTAAACTATGCGTGTACACAAAGATCGTGTATATGTTGTCGATGTTCGGCCAGGAGTAAGTGCGTATGCGGCAAAATAAGTATGTACTCGAGTGTATGGGGGGGAAGTCTGAACGTGCGTATTGTGCAGAGCGGGGCACACGGGGCACACGGACAGAATTCATGACTGGTAAGTGCCCTAAAAACATTCGTTTTATAGGCGAAATGCCCCCAAAACATTCGTTTAGGCGACACAATAAGGTTTAAGATAATAATTATCATTGTGGAGTCTGTGGTTATTGTTTAAAAATCATTGAAGGGTGCCTTCGAGTAGCTCACCCAGGTCGACTCGGGTTAGCCCCGTGTTGTTCGATTAGGTCCGACGTCATACCCGGGGCTCACTCGGATCAGCCACCACAGATCCTGCACACGGAGCAGAGTCACTAGTGGAATTACGTCACACGCATGCGTAGTTAAGTCTGACTACCTGCAGATTCTACTAGAAAGACTAGCGTTTGTTTCTATTTCAGCATTGTTGATTAGTAACACAGATGATAATACCATGGACGATCACATGCGAGCTGTCAACAAACGATCGTGTCGTATATTTTGTGAAGACGACATGACGTACATTGCACAATGTACAATGGATGCGCGGCACGTGTTTTAATCTTTTCTCAAGACGCGACGCAGTTCGCTACACGTAACTACACCTAACTACGTGTGCCTTGTACACTGGGGAAAGACGGTGGCATTCAGTGCGGTTGCTTGCACTTGACCAAGGCTAGCAACAAAGCAACGCGCACGCGCAGATGCGCTACAGGGGTTGACCTTATTGCAAACAATTGCCATACCCCTCGATCTCAAGATGAGTTCGCAAGCGTGTAGGTAGGTACATGTAGGTACGTACATTGTACACTGGGAATAAGACCTTGTTTGCACTTGACAACGTACGGCGCGGAGGGTAAATCGCGCGGAAGGTAAATCGCGCGGAGCGGAGATGTCATGTCGGGGTTTAGAAAACGGTCAAAGAAAGACACATTTAGTGCATGTATGTATTTTTTTATTCCTCCATGGTACATCATGATACATTATATACTATTCCTACCGTCCAATAATTGGAAATAACTGGAATTTCGAGCAAAGTAAACTGGACAAATCCACACATAATGCGGCCAAAAGGAACATATATCGCGATATTCTTCGGTATATCGAAGTCCCCGATATTCCTTTTTTTTTTAAAGGGGCCGATACGATTTTCGATATGAAAAAAATATCGAAATATCGGGAAATATCGTCATATCGAACAGGCTTACAAAACGCAACACAAAAATAAAGATGGCGAAGACCGCACTAATTCGCAAGACACCAACCGCAAAACACGAAAGAAAATTGCATTTTCTCCCGCAGGAAACTGTTCAGAATTACAAAAAATGAAGTCATTAGAATTGTGAGGAGTATACTTTAGATTGATACATTCATTTTGGAATGATAACAACAACCTTGACTCGAAATGATCAAATATAAAGAGGGGTCCGTAACTACACAATCGCCGACTCTTATTCCTCCATGGCCGTCTCAAGTGCATGGTGACATCAACAGGAGAGGGCATTTGAGCATTCTATTAGCCCAGCTCATGGCTGACCCATTAGCCTTAACCCAAGTTGATCCGGGTGAGCTACTCGAACGCACCCATTTTGAATTTAAATTTTTTTTGAAAATTCCAAAAGCTCCCAAAAGTTCCGGTTAAAGGTAGTTTACATGATTGGTCATTGTTGCAATTTTCAAATATGGGCGGATTTGGGGGTTAGTATTTTATAGGAAATATCGTTCTGCTGACCTGTTCAAAGTTTTGTGTTGTTGGATGGCGAAAAAAACGAAAGAAAAAGAGTGCTCGTTTTCAACCATTAGGTGGATGATAGCCTTTAGTCAAGGCGCGCGTGGCTACCTGGACGCGTGATACGCCCCGAATGCCAGCATGTCCGGGGCACGCCACTCGTCCGGGTAGCCACGCGCCTCGACTAAAGGCTGCAGGGCAGTTTTCCAACTTTTTCCAGCTGGAAATCGTTGGAAAAACGATATAAATTTCCACTTTTCTTGAGAACGACAGCACACCTGGTGCCATCATTTCACAGGATGATTGAGACTACTATTAACTTACAGTTACTATTAAGTTGCAGGGCAAGATAGCTCAGTTGGTAGAGCGCCGGTATGGTAACCCGGAGGTCTCGGGTTCGAATCCCGCTCCTGTCAGTTTCTTTGTTCACTTTGAAAAATGTATTCAAATTTACCTAGTCAGTTTCCATTGTGGATTGTTTGACGAATTATAAGTTAAAAAGTCGTATCACTCATAATGTCGCTTCCCAGGTTGTATCGTAAAATTGGGTGTGATCCCTGGCTATACGGCATTCTGGGTTTATGACTTCTGACTAGCGCCCACCCGAACAAAGATACTGACAATTTGGGAGACCGCCAACATAGGGCAAGATAGCTCAGTTGGTAGAGCGCCGGTACGGTAACCCGGAGGTCTCAGGTTCGAATCCCGCTCCTGTCAGTTTCTTTGTTCACTTTGAAAAATGTATTCAAATTTACCTAGTCAGTTTCCATTGTGGATTGTTTGACGAATTATAAGTTAAAAAGTCGTATCACTCATAATGTCGCTTCCCAGGTTGTATCGTAAAATTGGGTGTGATCCCTGGCTATACGGCATTCTGGGTTTATGACTTCTGACTAGCGCCCACCCGAACAAAGATACTGACAATTTGGGAGACCGCCAACATAGGGCAAGATAGCTCAGTTGGTAGAGCGCCGGTACGGTAACCCGGAGGTCTCAGGTTCGAATCCCGCTCCTGTCAGTTTCTTTGTTCACTTTGAAAAAACTTACAGTCTAGTAAGGTATTTCGTAATAATTCAGTAAAAACAATTTTTTAGGATTACCAATCGTGTACACTACCTTTAATTCCCAACATTCCCGGTGGAAACTTTCCACTCTGAAAATTCTAGGGAATTTTGCAACCCGAGGGGCTTGCCCATGACTTGACAGTAGGGAGTCCAACGTTTTTTTTTTTTTTAGCTATTTGTCACAAATTTGATATCAATGAAAAGGGAATTGCAAGAATGTCTAATCTGTCTACACATAAATGCGTTTTGAGGCATTTTCTTTGGTTCAGAATTTTGGAATTTTTTTCGATATTTGCAAAATTATAGTATCGTATAACAATGGCAACTTATGAATAACTTTCTCACCTCCAAGTTTGTGAATTAAGTAGATGAATAATAAGATAAGATATGTTCCGGTGGACTGGAAAGATTTTACTTTAATACCCCCTACCAAAATCGGTCAAGAACATCAAAATCGGTCAAGAACATCAAAATCGGTCAAGAACAGCAAAATCTTGGAAAATAACCAACCCTCCTTGATAACAAGTGTCTAAACATGTGGCACAACCTGTTATTTCAAGATGTATTCCAGCAAAATCTGTAAAAAATGAGGAAGAAATCAACAAAGTATGTGCACACTTTGGAGTGACTATACATGGTGCCAACTGCCAAGAACTTCTAACACAGAAAACACAAACTTTCTTCCCCTATATTACACTAAAATGTCCCAACAAAATTCTCAAAATTAAAGGTTGTGCCAAGTGTTTATACAATTATGAACACAAATGGATGGTTATTTTCCAAGATTTGCTGTTTCTAACCGATTTTGGTGGGGGTATTAATGTAAAATCTTTCCAAGTCTATTTCTGATTGGCTAATAATGAGACATTATTAGCTGTTCCAATTCCAGAGGGTTGCATTCATCAGTAACTGGTACCCTGAGAGAAATTCCCCAATTATTCCCCATTTTTTATTGCTATTTAAATTGTTTTTCTGGTTATTATTTTCCTGATGTTCCATGCAAAGATGTGTGAAAACACCTCATGACAGATATTTAGCATAAAATCAATTAATATTTGGACTGGTTCACAGTGCCATATGTTTGTGTATAAATTACATGGTTTGTTTGGCCTCCATACCCACAATGCATTGAGAATGTCGAAAAGGTTTATTACAGTCTAGTCCGAGTAACTTGGACCCTCTATCGCCTTTTTTAACATTTGGACATGATCTGGCGATAGTACGCTTTACAGTCACTTCGCCCTCGACCACTTCGCCCTCGACCACTTCGCCCAAACGCCACTTCGCCCAAACGCCACTTCGCCCAAACGCCACTTCGCCCAATTACCCCTTTTCCCAAATGCCACTTCGCCCAAAAGCCACTTCGCCCAATTACCACTTCGCCCAAAAACCGCTTCGCCCTTCGCTGAGCAGCACGGCCGTTGGCAGCCATCTTGCCTTCGCACGCACTGCGCGCCCGCGACATGGCTGAGTAAGGCACGGCTGCCGATTTCGGAGCTGCATGGAGAGGTCCGTTTTCTTGAAGAAAGAAATCGCATTTTCAGACGTTTAACCTCCCATTTTTAGCCCAAATCTCATGTTGACCCATACTTTACGGTTTTGTACCGCATTTAAGACACTGTAAGAATGTGTTTTGGAGGTGTTGACGGTGTGTTGACGGTGTTTGCGTGTGGACGGTGATTAGTATGACCGCGCACGGACGCATGCGCGACAAGCCATATGCCGGCGACTGTTTTACATTCATTGTACCATGGAGGTAGGAAAAGAAGGAGTTAGCGCGAAGTCCCCACCGCAATTAGCACCTCCATTAGGCTCCAGGACCGCTGTACTGAGCTATGGGATACCACGCTGTGCGTTATCGGTTTTACGACCACCGTTAATCCCCTTGTACACCATGTCTCATGCCGACCGATTAGCGCTGCTTGCTTTTGTGTGAGCCTTACTGGAGTAAATATTTCTGTCATCCAACAGTCAAACATACCTTTCAGACATGCGCAGTACCTTTTGAGCGCAGGCACGCTATCGCCATCTTGTTTTTCGGATGCGCAACGAAAACGTACGTAACTTCAACTTTTGAATGACGAAAATAGGCCAATTATTTCCTCGGTAAGTACAATTTTCATATTTCAGTAAAACATGAGTTTTCTTGAATTATCCGGTGAACTTTTAGACGTTTTTGGCAGGTTCCTGTCATGTCCTGTGGATAACAAAAACGGATAATGTTTCGGAAACGTGATGTTTTCAAATGGTGCAAGAATTGTAACCTAGCGATGTATAGCAGTTTCGAAAAAAAATAAAATTGTGATGTCTGAAAACGAAAAATATTAGCTGTTCTGCAGGAAACGATCTGATGACTCATATTAGAAAACAGATTTCTATCACATTCTGCTTTCCTAAAATCATTGCCAATGCCTAATAAGGCCTAAGTTAGGCTGTTATTTATTTAATTTTAATGAATAATGTGATGATTATCATGACCATCATTCTTTGTTGGTTTTTTTTCATGTTTTTTTTTTTTTTTTTTTTTTTTTTTTTTCTTCCTTTTTTTGTTTTTTTTTTGCACTTTTTACTGTTTACTGTTAACAATATATTTTTAATTGCAATGTCCCAAAACAATTAATGAAAGGAAAGTAGACTGTCTGAACTGGTGGTGATTTTTGCTGTTGGAACCAGACTATCAACCAAATGGTTCTCGGACTTTATTTCCCTTAAAAGAAAAATTCTATAAAACCACCAAAATCAAAGGGAAGAAAATTAAATCTACTTAAATAAAAATAACCATTTGATTAAAAACCTAGTAAAACATAAGAAATCTTTTCGAAAAAAATAAAAATAAATCAGACAGTGCGGCATGGATTCGATCCAGGGTCCCCAGCCACAAAACCAACGCCATACCAATCGAGCTACCAAAGCGCTCTGGCAGAATGGGCAGTTGTAAATCTGGTATACGTTTGCATTGTGTTTTTACCATGCCGTAACAATAGCATTTGAAAGTCGCATTACGGCTGCCGTAAAAATAGCTACTGCGGATAAAGAAAAAAAATTTCACATTTTGTTTAATTTATTTTTTAACTATTCATGAATTATAGATCTGATTGTTTTGTATCATTTTACCTAGATAACCTTTTGACAAATATTTTTCTTTCTGTATCCCCAAATAAAGATACGAGAGAAAATAAATAACTCTACAGCAAATTAATATATTTATTAAAAATGATTAAATCAGGTAGGCAAATATATTGCTGAAATCAGTCTGCCAAATCGTTGAAATCCTTCTCTCATGCACCAATGAAACCGGCTATGAGAGTTGGTGGGTAGATTTTTTTAAAGGCTGTAATAGTTATAACTATAGGAGGGTTAATGTGGCATGAACTTTATGCCTTAACTTCTCCAAACAAAAGATATTGTAATACTTTTGAACTCTATTTGATTTTAAATATTCTTAGTATAAATGTTCTGAATAGCATCTTTTGTGACATAACGTTTGGTTCTGCACTGGGACTCATTTTAATGTTTTTTATTCTTCAGTTCATTCTTTTGTGGACTTGGCGAGGTATCTACTGACTTGCCCTGGTGTCACCTACTTCCTGAGTGAGAAGCTGAATCAAGACCCACTTGAGCAATATTTCAGCAAACAGCGAGGGAGCGGAGGCAGTTCTGACAACCCATCACTTGAGCAGTTTGGTCATAATATGCTTTCTCTTCATGTTGCGTCTGGGTGTCTAAAAGCATCGAAGGGAAACAGCAGGAACTCAAACGAAGAACAGGCCAACATCAGTTTGCTAAGTGAACCACTTCCAAAAAGGAAGTAAAGCTATAGATGAATTCCAAATTGACGTAAAATAGCACCGATCTGTGCACTTCCGGGTTTTTAAGAGGCTCTCAGTGTTAAGTAAATGGCTGACTATGATAAACGTGCACTTCGCTGCCATTTATTGTGCGATTCATTCATGCATGAATGAATTTGTTAAATAGCACCGACATCCTTGCTTTCAACCTGGAAGTGCGCAGACGGGGCTAATGTGAAATTCATCTATAGACCATGTGCCTGGCAATATGTTTTGCATGAATTTGGCTAAGAAGTGATATCAAAAGTAACTTAATTTAAAGGCGATCTGACCTGCAACGTCACTCCTAAACCAAATTTTATGCAAAACACGATACGTGCACATCGTCTATAGATGTGGTAGTTTGTTTACTATCGGGACCATTATCACAATTTAAAAAGCCAGCAATTTCCAGTAAGGCAAATACACGTTCGATACCGGTTTGTTTTTAATGCCACTGTACTCTTTCTAAAAAAAATCTTTGAACCCCAGTCAAATGTAATTTACAGGATTTATTTTAAGTTGTCCAGGTAACCAGTATAACATTAATGCAGTTTCACTATTTCTCAATCATCAAAGTACATTGAAAGCAACAGTATTTATAAGACCTTACCCGACAGTAAAGTAAGTGTGGAGGATCCTGTGTTGTCATTTTCAAGATTTTTTTTCTATCAATTTTAAATGGTCGGCCGACCATTGTTAGAAAAAAAACTTTTTTGAAATACATGTACATATAGTATTGCCCCCCAATTTACCAAATCTAGTCAGTCCACTTCCCATAAAGTTGTGTATAAGCTGTAGACATAACACTTATTGCTTGCAAAAGCATTAATTTTCCTAAGGTGTACATGTATATAGATGAAATTTGAACCATAATTCCGTCGGAGGTACACCAATGTTTTAAACACATCATGATAAGCAACAGCTGGTGCTTCAACAATTTAGTTTTTCATGACGTTTGTGACTTTGAACAAGGGCAAAGGAAAATAAGTTATTTCACATATAATCAAGATTGTAGGTTCTTTCTCAGTGCCTTTTCGCCCCTTTTAGAGACCTTGCCACTAGACTTTTTCAAATCCAGATAAACTCTAATGAATGCAGTTACTCGTATCTTTATCCACAAGTTAAGTACCATGTCCAAGAATCGTGTTGAAACATCTCCTTTAAGTTTTCCTTGTGTTAAAGTTTGCCAGTAGTTGTGAACACGCCTCAATGACAATATTTTTTCTTTCAAGGAGTTCTTTACATTCAATCCAGGGAATTTGCTTAAGTTGGCTCTTGTCAAGAATTGTCTGGATACATGTTCAAGGGTGCGAAAAAAAATATACACATCATCTCCAACATGAAATAAGCCACCTCGGTTTTGTTTGTTGATCCATTCATTTGTGTATTCTAAGAATGTTTTCTCAGTATTAGTTTTACATGCACGCCACTTCTGCAAAACTTCACACAGATAAGTTGCAGTTTTGTTAGTTTGTCTTTTGAATTTCTGATAAAGAGCAAATGGAATATAGCCAGCAGCGTATCTCAAAACCTGTTCCTCCTCTTTGGATAGCGGTATTTCTTTATTGTTCAAGGCATCATCCGGGTTTTCCTTGGAGTTACGGTCAGTAATCATGAATGCCAAGATAGTTTGCAAAATATACTGATATGTAATATAAACAAACTTTCTGTTGCTGTTGATGTTCACACTATCTAGGAATTTGATAAACTTGGTGCTACTTTCCAGCTTGTATTTGTGAAAAGCTCTCCACATCATTGCCGATGCCTCAGGTTTTAGAAATTTCTCATCGCCTGCCGTCATTACAACCCACATGGCCAATACTGTCTCATTGCAGAAGGTCTGCAACTCGGGGCTCTCGGTCATTGTGAGTAGAGTCAAAACAAGTCCCATAGCAGAGAGGGCCAGTGGGTAGCCACCTGAGAAGATGGGATTTGTTTGCATCTTTTGAAGAGCCATCTTGAAATAGTGATGTGATCTTTCCATCACATGCTCTTTCGAGAGAGACGGTCGTTGAACTAGGGAAACAGAAAAAGGAAAACAACAAACATTGATGAGTACATTGTACAAGCAACTAGTCACCTCCTGTTTATACAAACTTGGCCAAAAAATATCAGAAAAAAAAGGGACAGCGGGAAATTATGTACATGAACAAACCACTCTTGTCAATGTACATGTACCATCACTGAGCATTTTTAAACGATCCGCTTAAAAAAATTCCCATACCCATCACCACGTCTAAGCCGTATTTTACCAGAACCAGTTATAACCAAAATGCAATCGGAGAGTACCTCAAGTTAAAATCATGTAGGAGAGAGCCACATATAAAATAACAGCAAAGTTACCTTTTTTGTCTGGTTGCCGTTGGCCTCCGCCTCTTGCTTTTTCCGAAGTGTCCTGAACATTGCCTTCAGTAGATCTGCCTTTAGGTCGAGCTACATGTAAAAGGAAAAAGGAAGAGAATCATGTACACTTTAAGTCAATTAAGTTATGAACTTTGCTGTGCAGGTGAGGTAAATAATTAAATGTTTGTAAAATAACATTTTTATTGGATAAATTTTAATAAATGTATGTTGAATTACACTGTACACATTCATACATAATGACAGTGGTTAAAGTAAGGGGAAGGAATATTTCAAAGCAACGACTTCAAAAAGTCATCCCCAAATTATTTTAAAATTACAAAAATTAAACCAAGAAAATTATGTTAGAACTTGCTTATAAGTTCAAAACGTTAGATAATTTTGTCGATTTCAGTGGCGGATCTAGGGGCTGAGAAAAAAAAAAAACCATTGTCGGGTGTCGAAAATTCGGCACGCTGGGTTGTGTAGGCCAATAACCTCAGGTAAACCCCCCTTAGTTAAAACCTAGATCCGCCCCTGGATTTGTATATTTAAGGTGAATTCAGTCATTTATTAGCAGTTCAATTGATTTTTTAAAATTAAACAAAAGACAATCAGGTAAACCGACAATAAAATTAAAGTAAAAAATCACCGAAAACAATTACTACATATTGGAGTATACCTACAGAGTATTCATATTAAATTGTTACCGTTTTTAAATTTGTTGCCCTTTCCTTTGCCACATCTCTTTCCTGAGGACTTCGTGGTACGCCCAGATGAGAGGTGATCCGGTTGTGCTGATGCCATTGATGGTGTCACAACATCCAAAGGATCTTCATTTTCACGAGATGGAGCGGCAGGTGAATCTGGAAATAAAATAAACCAATAACAAATTTGGCCTTTATTTATTTTTTAAAACATACACAAGCATGACAAGTCTTCCATGATTTGTTTTAATGAATTCTCAGTCACAGCCACACCCAGGGCGAAGAGAATTGTGCTTTACCCCAACATTTTCCTCAAAAGAAAAACCCTGCCCTTTAATAACGGCATACCTGTTGGTTTGTAATGTCGCTAACTAGTTTGGCAATGCCACCTAAAAGTGGATTTTTGTTTCCTTATAGGGAACAGGGCCATACACTACACAATCGCCAAATAAAATTACTATAGAGCTACATGTAGAGAGTTTGTTTCAAAATCATTCATAGGCCATAGGCCTACTTTGTTTTTGGGATTTAAAAAAAGAGTAAAAAGAAAAAGTAGGCCTTCGATTCGGCCTAAATAAAAAAAAATTAATAGGGCCTAATAAGCGTTAGACCAAATTTCTGACGAAACACGTAATAAAGGAGCTGCAAATAAACATTTCAGTTGGTGGTTACCAAATATGAAAGCCTTGAAATGGGTAAAAACTGGGGAAACAAAACGTACCAACATTGGATGCTGTACCTGGACGACAAAGATCGCACAGCCAGGAACCCTCGGGGATCGTGTCTTCCGAGAATCCCACGCACTCGTAGTGGAACCACTCGATTTTGCACCCGAGCCCATCGCACGCAATCATGTCTGTCGTTGCCGGTAGTCCGCACACACAATACCTTAAAGTATCTCCATCACATTCATCTTCTGAAAACTCGGCAAACTCCCCCTCACTTTCTGAAAAATCGCTTAAATCAGAACCATAATAGAAATCTCCCGCTCCGTAAGCCGCCATCTTGTCAGTCGAGCAAACGTGTTGCGCGTGCGCGATGTCTACGACGTCCCATCATGCAACGCGCGTGCGGTTTTCGGCCGGCCTGGCGCCCCATGGTGCTGCGTTTACTTTGCGGTCGTTATCTGATCGCGGCATGAGACATATTCCCTTTGATCTTTGCTTGCGCTAACTCCTTCTTTTCCTACCTCCATGATTGTACCATTCATAAAACTTTTTTAACATTTTGACATGATCTGCCGATAGTAGGGTCCAAGTTACTCGGACTACACTACACTACACTACAGTCTAACGTTAACTTATTACTTTAGTAATAGTACTAACATGACTAACGTTAGTAGTACAGTCGTTTTGTATTTTGATGTTTGCAAATGTTGCATACTACGTTTAACCGCCAAAAAACATTTTTAACAGCTTCGCTTGGCAACATTTCTACATGTACTTCAACTGCAAACTGCGAGAATTCACGAATGTCGGAATTAGACGTCTTGTTGGACGCTACACTTGTGCAAAAATCCAAGCACTAACGTTAGGCCTACGAAGAACAAAACGCCAAACCAACCCTTTTTCCCATGTAAATGTTTACTTATAATAAATGAAATCTCTGTTTTTACATAGCATTTCGTTTTTTAAAGCTATGGACGAAGTAATACATAAATCACAAACAAAACTGGAAAACAAATGGAATGTAAATCAACAGAATTTACCTACATGTACGGCACTCGTGTAGCAAGAACAGGCAATAAAATAGCAGCATTCAATTTTGTTCGGATACCTTTAGATCATATACAATTTCCCATTGAAGCATTTAACTTCATAACCAACGGACGCGTTGGAGGTGTGGTACGGGTGTACATGTGTATTTATAACGGTACGCTAAGTTGGTGAAAAAATCATGTGGTCAAATTTTTGGGTAGAAACAATCAGGTTGCACACCGTTAGTTTTTGGGCTGATATCCATGCTCAACTTATGATTTCCCCCTACTACTAGCGAATTGTATGGAACTTGAACGAAAAACGCTGATTACTTTAACAGGCCCGTACGTAGAATTTTCTGTGTGATCGAATTAAAAAAAAAAAAAAAGTTTTTGTGGGGGGGGGGGGCCTAAGTTAAATGTTTTAAAAAGTGTGGATAGGGTGGGGTGGTGTATATTGGTTACTTTTTCAATGTCAGCCATTTTCAATAGCCTTGGCTGATACTTAACAAACAGGACGCATATTATTAATTAATGTGGGCCATCCACCGTTCACCGATTCTTTAAAAAGTGGACGTTTGGGCACTTGAATTTGAGGAGGGGAGAGCATTCGCACGGTTGGGTACTCGTCCTGCTCAGTGTGCATTTCGATTTATACAATGTATATTTTTTTAGGCGAAAACAAAAACATGTTTAGCGTCCCCGCCCGCTTCCTTTCTGGGGGACCGCCTAGATTTTTTTTTTTACCTGTGGAAAATCAGGTGAAAAAAACCTAAAAATTTCAACCGATCCATTAGAAATGAGATACAAACTTACAAAAACTAAAAACCATTATGTAAACATTTTCAATTATCTTGACCAACATGTCTCTAGTTTCATTTTGTGTCTTTGAACAGTTGGGTTGTCGGAAATTATTTTTAAAATGGCGGCCATATTGACAAACAAACAAAATAAAAAGCCCTTCCTCCTTCCTTTTATTTTTTACCCGGACGGCTAAACATGTTTTTTTTTACTTGGCCTTACTTGGCCTTGTGCACGAAGATAAAAACTATAGTATTAGCAGCGTCCTACTCCTAATTAAAAATGTGGAACTGTTTTATGGAATATCTCATTGGAAAAATCATAACTTATCTAATGCTAACCCCCAAAAAATGCAAATGTTGAACTTCAATGGATGGTGTCCCGGCACAGATATCACAAAGCATGTCCGGGACGCGCCACTCATCCGGGTAGCCACGCGCGCCTTTTCCAACGATTTCCAGCTGGAAATTGTTGGAAAACGATAAAGGCCTAAATGTCCAGCTCACGTACCTGGTGCCATCATTTCACAGGATGATTGAGACTATTATTAACTTACAGTCTAGTAAGGTATTTCGTAATAATTCAGTAAAAAAAACATTAGAGGATTACCAATCGTGCACACTACCTTTAAACTTGAAATCGGTACATGTTTCTGCAAAACAGATCCGAAGAGTTTCGTGACCCTAATTCCAGGTCAGTCTATCTGCTCCAACCGGCCGTCCGTGGCTCCAACCCGTATTATTTATACCCGCGGTCGTGGCGCATGGCCGGCCGGCTGCGCGCGATCGATGCGATATGTTTTGACCCCTGGTAGACGTACGTACATGTACGTAGACGTACGTACGTAGACGCGACGCGACGCGACGGCAGGTCAGGTGGCGACGCGACGCTAGCCCTGCAGCACAGAATACAAACATGTACCATCATGGAGGTATTCATGCATGTACAAAGTGCATGTCAAATTCGTATTATGCAAACCGTGTAAAAATTATGAATGCGTGTGTTTGGTTATACCATGGAGGAAGGATCCTTCCTCCATGGTTATACGTAGGCCTGCAATTGGTGAATTGCCTATGAATGATGTGTCTGTTTTGTCCGCGGAGCTAGAATCTCCCCTGGGATCGTTGAGCTGTTAAAATTTGAGGCCGTCTAATTGGCTGCGAATGTCTTGACTTGAGGGGACGTAGGCCCATAGGCCCCTACATGTGGGGGGGGGGGGGGGGGGGGGGGGGGGGTCATTTGATGAACGTAACTGCACTCGAAAAGTGGGCGTAACTTGGCCCCATATGGCAAATAGTCAGCGAAATGCGGGCGTTGGACAAGGCGCCCCCGAAACTGTTTAGTTGTGCCTTCTATAGTTGATATTTTATGCAGTTTTTGTTTTGTTTTTTAATTTTAAAGAGAATATTTTTTTTCTACAGTTCAATTTGTGGGTTTTCCCCAAGGCCTCGGGTCAATGCTGCACTGGGCCTGGTAGCAATTTTTTGGACAATTAAAACACTTTGGACTTTGTTTAGTTAGTGACGGTGTTTTTTTATGGGCGTAACAGAGAAAGGACCGTTCTGACCAAGATGCTTTTCTTCCGCGTTTGAACTTTCCATCCGCACTAGCTATAAGATGAAGAGCTTCTCATCCGTGCAGGCCAGCGCCAGCGGGCCACTGGTCGCTCGCCGAGCGCATGTGCTCGAGGACGGATACACCCGCAGTAACCTAACGTGCCTACGTGAAAAAATTGCCGAGAACTTGCAAAAAAAGGGAAAGATCGAGCCCCCCCCCCCCCCCCCCCCCCCCCCCCCCCCCCCCCCCCCCCCCCCCCCCCCCCCCCCCCCCGGATGCGGCTGTGTAGAGAAAAAACTATTGGAGCATAGCGGTCAGGATAGTCGATCCCGTAAGCATTTTCTGAACTACAACAATTAGGCACTTTTGCGACCGGTATAATTTTGTTTGCCGTGTTGCTTTTGAAAGTTCCGACACTGGGCGTATGGGCTTTCATACGTCCAGCTCAGAGGTCGATCGACACAGAGTCCCGATCCCCAACTCAACTCACTATGGGTAGGCTAGGCCAACCCGGCCGGGAGTCACACGGAAAAGTAGTAAAACCCGCCTCCTTCTTTGAATACTTTGTTCTCAATAAAACAAATCTAGAAAGTCTTGCCTTGTAATTGTTTTCCAATTTTCAGAAGAAAAAAAACACTAATCCGAATAAAATAAGAACTCAGGTTTGGTAGGCCTACGCACAGAATGTAATTCATAAACTTCATCTAAATCTTTTATTATAGGTTTTCCTGGACGATTTCGCAAGATGTGTATTTGAATTTGTAAAACTTGAATTCAATTTCGCGCTGATTTTTAGAACGACGTATATCCCGGTTTCATTTTGGCCAAAACTAGCATTCGATTTCATTTTGTATCATTCAAATAAATGAATGTGCATAACGTTTCATTTAAACGATTACAAATAGGGCCTACGTGATTAGGCTTTCGGTTTGACGTATGCGTGGCCGATTATTAAAGAATGTGCAATCTATTTCGCAGCAATTCGATATTTGTCATTGTGACACGGTCTAGATTGAATATTCTTTTTCATTTCTTATAATTTAAATTCGCAAATTCTGCATCAATTGAAATACAGTATATAGCCTTATACAATTCATGATACAACTTTAATTGATTAATTAATTAATCAATGTATTGTAGGCCTAATCGATCATTAATGTAGTTTTTTGTCTTAATTACAGTTTAATGTCTTGATGTATTTCTTAAAGTTCTCCCTCATTTTATCAGTTCGATTGTCTACCACTAGTATTTTAGGAGGCCCACCAGTATGTCAACTGTGAAATTTAAATTTGGCTATATGATGCGACCGTGGCAAATGCTGAGCAAAGAAAGAACGATTTTCTTCAGCTTATTTTTTGGTATGTTTTTTTTGTTAACAAATATATGAATTCCAATGCTTGACCAGGCATGCATTAAAAAAAAAAATCGGCTAAACATTTAGCGAAATAGATTGATGATAAATTGAAAGGAAAACATGATTGCGGATGTGCATTCGAATTCGCGCTAAAATGAATTATCAATAGGCCTATACTAAATTCAGTGCACATTCGGGGAATCGTACGCTGATTTTTACGACCGAATTACGCAATTTTATGGAAATAGAATTATCAATTGTTAAATAGAAAACGGGATTGTGAACGTTCATTCTATTTCGCACGAAAACGAATGCATCTTTTATGTGCACATTTTCCGAAATCGTCCGGGAAAACTATATTAACCAAAATATAGAATAAAGGTGTCAAAAAAAAAGGCTACGATAGTCCCTAATTGTCCAGCTCAACTATATAACACTATAGTTATGAGTTATTTCCAAGGGCGGATCGGGCGGGGGGGGGGGGGGGGGGGCTAAACAATTCGTTATTTTGATAAAGTGATTGCCGTGTAACTTCTAGAATTAAGAGTTTAACATGCATATATTCATAAGGCTTTGAAATTTTACAATGCATAAAAATACAACAACACATGTACAGACGCAAATGCACGGGCGGCCCTATTAAAGCTTAGGTGCAAAGTTCAGTTTTAAATTTTGTTAAAGGTTGAAAATACTGTGACACTTTCTGTTCGTGAAACGCGAACGCGTTGTCAATGTTCACGTATGCCTACCTGCGAACGAGGCGGGGACGAGTCGTGCTTTTGCCCACCTCGCGAGCCGGTAGGACCAGCCGACTTGGATGATCTCAGTCTGGTTGACATAGTTGATGTATACACCAGATGTTCCCCTCCACCAAACGAATCGTTTGAAATGTGGGAAAATTACACAGGCATTCACACATGCAAATCCAACATAGTATGGCTTTGTATACGGTATGGCGGAAGAGCTTACTAAAAAAGCGTATACAACGAACGTACATGTATAGACGTGCGGCATGCATGCAGATTACAGTATTCTCTCGGCGGGGGCGGTTACATGACTGATACGTTGATACGTCATCATGACCTTTAGATACTCAACTTGCCCAGGGAGTACGCGCGCCTTGACTATTATGATTTGTGTGGTCTGGGAGTTGGTGTCAGAGTCTGGGGTCGTGTTGTGGGGGCAGGGTCATGGGTCAGGGTCTGGGGATGAGGTCTGGGGTCGAGGTCTGTTGTCTGGGGTCATGCAGAGTTTGGGGTTTAGGTTGGGTCGGGGTATATGGGGTCGGGTCTGGGGTGGTGGTCTTGGGTTGAGGTCTGGGGTTGAGGTAGTCTGGGGTTGGGGTTAATTAGAGTCGGGTGGTCGCACTCAGTTCTCTACTCAGTTCTCTATCATATTAATGATGTATCTTTCACATGTTAAAGGCAGTTCCAGCTATACGACGCACTACCGACCAAGCCACTGTACATTTTGAGAGACGATAAATGAATACTCTTATAAATAATAACAATCACATTTTATGGAGAAAAAAAGTACTGAAATGTTGGGAATTGAACCATCGACTTATGAATCGATGAACGACTCGCTTAACCACTCGGCCACTAATTAAGCTGTTACAACCTGAAAGAATTTGTTTAATCTATTAAAAGAGAACAGAAACTACACCGGCGACGGTACA
Organism: Hippasteria phrygiana; assembly: GCA_037893225.1. Taxonomy (NCBI): domain Eukaryota; kingdom Metazoa; phylum Echinodermata; class Asteroidea; order Valvatida; family Goniasteridae; genus Hippasteria; species Hippasteria phrygiana. The sequence goes on from JAZGUH010000385.1 coordinate 223,130, forward strand.
ATACCCGAACATGGTTGAATGAAGAATCACACCACTAGCTGTTATAATCCGTCCCTTCCAATCCAAGTGGCTTGAGAATGAGTGGATGCTACTGGCGTAAATCCGGGACGAAATGATACTGTGAACCATGGGCGGCGATCCCCCCCCCCCCCCCCCCCACCGCCCCCCCCCCCCCCCCCTTTAGTCAAGGCGCGCGTGGCTACTACCCGGATGAGTGGCACGCCCTGGACATGATGCTGGCATTCAGGGCGCGTCACGTGTCCATGCAGGTAGCCACGCGCGCCTTGACTAAAGGCTATAATCCGGCCGACGGTTGAAAACGAGCGCCGTTTTTCTCTCGAATTTTTCGCCATCCAACAACGCAAAACTTTGAACAGGTCAGTGGAACGATATTTCCTATAACATATACTAACCCCCAAATCCGCCCATTTTTGAAAATTGCCACAATGACCAATCATGTACACTGCCTTTAACTCATTTTTAGTGTCCCCATTGGAATACCAGATGGTTGATAACAATAGAAATATATAATGGGCCTTGCTCAAACCGCTTAACAATTATTGTTGGTTTGTGCTTTTTCCTGCCCATCCTTGACGTGAAATCGCCACCACTGCTGTGGACCATCAAGAAGTGTAAGGAGTAGGTATTATACCCTCATCTTCATCGGATTTGCGATCATCGTGTACGTTGCGTTTAGGCCTATACGGGTAAGCTACAGGCTAAAAACGCAAGTGCCACTAAACGAACCGTAAAACACACTTCTGGAACGCCGGCTAAACACGGCCCATTTTAGAGAGCACTGCTTTCAAGATGAGATATTCATGTTAGCAATCTCTCCTGCTAACGAATTCCCTTCAAATTTTTAAAACAATGAACGAGCAAACAATTCGCTTCGACTGGATTATGCATTTCAAAATGAGCTTCAAAATGTAAAAAAAACCAGCAGTTACCGAGAACGGTCAGATTTGAAATTAACAATTATACTTGAATCAATTAAGTGCAACGGCAAAATAAAACAAAAACAAAAATAAAGACAAACTAGATATATGGTACAGTGTTTGTGGACAAACACAGGGCTGTTTTGTTTTTTTGTGTAAAATATTGTGATTAAAATGAAATTTCAAAAATTTCAAAAATCATAAAAAAATTCCCGATGACGTCATTATGACATCATTTCAGATTTTGCATGCTAGTGACAGTATCTACCTACCCACCAATTTTCATGACGATCGGACCTATCCTTATATGTGTTTTAAAAAAGGACATTTTTGATGACGTCATCATGACATCACACATTTTTTTCCCTTTTAGTGCACATCTTTGAGACCTACCAAAGCTATAACAAAAATAATTTTAAAACTATCTTGTTTTGTTTGCGAGATATATTTAAAAGAATGTTACGATTTCAAAATTTCAAAAATTCATAACAAATCACGTGATGACGTCATCATGACGTCACTTCGGCTTCTGCATCCTAGTGACAGTATCTACCTACCCACCAATTTTCATGACGATCGGACCTATCCTTATATGTGTTTTAAAAAAGCACATTTTTGATGATGTCATCATGACGTCACACATTTTCTCCCTTTTAGGGCATATCTTTGAGACATACCAAAGCTATAGCAAAAAGAATTTTGAAAATATCTTGTTTTGTTCGCTAGATATATTGAAAAGAATTTTACGATTTTGAAATTTCAAAAATTCATAAAAACTCACGTGATGACGTCATCATGACCAAAAAGTTCGGGACACATTCTGAGCAGTTTGTCTAAGTGTCTGCCAAGTTTAAAGGCAATCGGGCGCACAAAAGTAGCCAAAGTGCCGGTAAGAAAGAAAACGTGTACAAATGCTATGGGCAAAAGTCTGAAAAGGAAAAAAAAAAAAAACTAGACATCTGGTGCAGTGTTTGTGGACAAACACAGGGCTGTTTTGTTTTCTTGTGTAAAATTGTGATTAAAATAAAATTTCTAAAATTTCAAAAATCATAAAAAAAGTTTACGATGACGTCATCATGACATCATTTCAGATTTTGCATGCTAGTTACAGTTTCTACCTACCCACCAATTTTCATGACGATCGGACCTATCCTTATATGTGTTTTAAAAAAGCACATTTTTGATTATGTCATCATGACGTCACACATTTTTTTCCTTTTTAGGGCATATCTTTGAGACCTACCAAAGCTATAACAAAAAGAATTTTGAAAATATCTTGTTTTGTTTGCCAGATATATTTAAAAGAATGTTACGATTTTCAAAATTTCAAAAATTCATAACAAATCACGTGATGACGTCATCATGACGTCACTTTGGATTTTGCATCCTAGTGCCAGTATCTACCTACCCACCAATTTTCATGACGATCGGACCTATCCTTATATGTGTTATAAAAAAGCACATTTTTGATGATGTCATCATGACGTCACACATTTTTTTCCTTTTTAGGGCATATCTTTGAGACCTACCAAAGCTATAACAAAAAGAATTTTGAAAATATCTTGTTTTGTTTGCCAGATATATTTAAAAGAATGTTACGATTTTCAAAATTTCAAAAATTCATAACAAATCACGTGATGACGTCATCATGACGTCACTTTGGATTTTGCATCCTAGTGCCAGTATCTACCTACCCACCAATTTTCATGACGATCGGACCTATCCTTATATGTGTTATAAAAAAGCACATTTTTGATGATGTCATCATGACGTCACACATTTTCTCCGTTTTAGGGCATATCTTTGAGACATGCCAAAGCTATAACAAAAAGAATTTTGAAAATATCTTGTTTTGTTTGCTAGATATATTGAAAAGAATTTTACGATTTTCAAATTTCAAAAATTCATAAAAAATCACGTGATGACGTCATCATGACCAAAAAGTTCGGGACACATTCTGAGCAGTTTGTCTAAGTATCTGCCAAGTTTAAAGTCAATCGGGTGCACCAAAGTAGCCAAAGTGCCGGTAAGAAAGAAAACGTGTACAAATGCTATGGGAAAAAAGTCTGAAAAGGAAGCACCAAAAAAAAAAAAAACGAGAGATGTGTGACTGTTGATGAACAGTACACATAGCTTTTCCGCTCTCCATTTTCTTTTTTTTTTACATGAAAGGAATTAAGGAATAAAGAGTAAGTTTAAAGAGTGAAAGTATTAAGAGTGAAAGTATAATAAAGGTTGCATGAAATATACCTTAGATTTGTAGATATGTTTTCTTTGCGATTATAAGTATCGCACTTTGATGTGTTTTGGTACATGTTGGTTCACGTCATTATGGTCTTAATTTGGAGAATTAAAAACACAGAATTTTAAAAGGGAATCATTTACAACTCTATTTGTGGGGTTAGCACTGTACATTGTGTACAAATGATGTATATGCGCGATGCGCGGCTGTTCGAGTGGCAAATTTTTTTCTCTAGGAAGGTTAGGGGCAATTACCATAAATGGGCGTATCTAGACCGCTATTACGATCAAGCATATTCATGATTAAGTTAATTTATATAATAAGCATCGCACGCATTATTCAGACAGCTATATAAGGTTGAAGTAAAAATATTTTGTCTAGCTACTGTTGTGGCTATATTGGTAGAGCACTGAAAGCTTTAGACTACAGAGGCCTGGGTTCGAATCCTCTGCCCGATTTATATTTCAAGGGAAAACACAACGTCTATTTATGACAATTGACCCTAACTTATCTCACTTCCGTTTTGGACCGGAAGGAAGGGTCACGTGAATTTGCACGTAATATAAAAAATGAAGACCCTGGATTATTCTATCGGTTCCCGTAAAAATCAAAATCAGATCTCTGTTGATTGATTTTTATATTGATTTTCAAAGATTAAACTTTCAAGTTATAAGGCACTTCCGGTTTGGACCGGAAGGAAGGGTCACGTGACTTTGCACGTAATATAAAAAATGAAGACCCTGGATTATTCTATCGGTTCCCGTAAAAAGCAAAATCAGATCTCTCTCGATTGATTCTATATTGATTTTCAAAGATTAAACTTTCAAGTTATAAGGCACTGCACTTCCGGTTTAGACCGGAAGGAAGGGTCACATGACTTTGCACGTAATATAAAAAAAGAAGACCCTGGATTATTCTATCAGTTGCCGTAAAAAGCAAAATCAGATCTCTCTCGATTGATTTTATATTGATTTTCAAAGATTAAACTTTCAAATTAGAAGGCACTTCCGGTTTGGACCGGAAGGAAGGGTCACGTGACTTTGCACGTAATATAAAAAATGAAGACCCTGGATTATTCTATCAGTTGCCGTAAAAAGCAAAATCAGATCTCTCTCGATTGATTTTATATTGATTTTCAAAGATTAAACTTTCAAATTAGAAGGCACTTCCGGTTTGGACCGGAAGGAAGGGTCACGTGACTTTGCACGTAATACAAAAAATGGAGATCCTGGATTATTCTATCAGTTCACATTAAAGCAAAATCAGATCTCTCACGGTTGATTTTATATTGATTTTCAAAAACTAAATCTAGAAATCTTTGGTTGCTTGTAATCTGATACTTGATGACGTCATCGTGACGTCATTATCGGAAAACTCGAGAGCTATGTAAACTATGCTATCTGAAGCAGAAATCTGCATTATATCTCTTGCGGTTGATTTTTCAGCAAATTGTTTAGGTTTAAAGGTCTTTTCATTGCAACTTCCGGTCTGGTGACGTCATCAATCTTTCTCCACCTCAACTTGTTCTTAGCGTGAAGCCGATTACATACATCAATTATAGAGTGATTTCAGCAAACTTCGCCACACACATCGACCGATTATTCATTTTAAGCATTTTTCAACTTGCCGCTAGAGGGCGCTCGAACATTTTATGACGTCACAAATAATTTATTTGTGAAGTACAACCTAGTCGGAGACCAACATCGTTGAAAGCAAGTTCCCATCTTTTTCCACTTTCAAATGATGAGGCACTTCCGGTTTGGACCGGAAGGAAGGGTCACGTGATTTTACGCACACGAGATAAAATAAAGATCCTGGATTATACTATCAATTCCCACAAAAATCAAGTTCCGGGCTCTCACGGTTGATTTTATATTGATTTTCAAAGATCAAATCTGCTAATCTTTAATTGCTTGTAATTTGATACATGATGACGTCATCATGACGTCAGAGTAATATGCACGAGTTCAGTACAGGGTCTGAGTGTATGCCAACTCTCATTAAGATTGAAGTTTGTTTAAGGGCAAAAGTGCCGATTAGAAAAAACGTGCATAAAGTTTATGGGGTTTTGGGGAGAAGAAGAAAAAGAAGAAGAAGAAACTAGAGGTCTATGTTTTTAAGAACATAGGGCTTTTCCATATGTTTTTATGATGTCACTTCGAATTTTGTAAACTAGTGACAAATCTACCTAACCACCAAGTTTCGTGACGATTAGACATGGTCTATCCTTATGTCTTTCAAGAAATCATGCCTTTAATGACGTCATTATGACTTCAGTAATTTTTCGCATTTATATAAAAGAATGTACGAGCTAACAAAGCTATTACAAAAGGAATTTTGAATTGAACATGTTCTGTTGATGAGATATGGTTTTAAGAATCTTTAACGTTAAAATTTTGAAATTACCATACAAATCAGATGATGACGTCATTATGACGTCACCTCAATTTTGATTTATAACATGTACTTGTTTAGCAACATACCAGGTTTGAATGCAATTGGACTTACGGTTCTCTTGATATGGGCCCTTGAAAAATGAGCCTTTAAGATGACATCACGTAACACATAATGACGTCATCGTGACATCACTCTTCGGCACACAATTTCAGATTAGGGTCTATGTTTGGGTGAAGTTTGCTTAAGATCTGATGTTGTTTAGTGACCAAAGTGCCGCAGACAAAATTCGTGTTTAAGAAGAAACCAAAATAGTGGGTATTGTGTAGTTTAGGATTTCTGTATTAATTGTGTTCATGTTAGCTTCTGGAGTATTTGATTATTCCAAAAGCCTTTTTTTGTTACTAAAGTAGACTTCTCTGAATCCCAATAACACGTGCTTTTGTGATTTGGAAAGGTTTTTTAAGGCGGAAAATACGATTTTCTTACGTTGTGTCACGTTTTGGCTCGGTCAACTACTCTCCCACCAGCTATATATCCGTGTAAAGCTGGGTATTGCGCAATCACGTATTTTGTTACCTCTTAGCTAACGATTTCACTCCAAAAAAACCCTGCAGATGTTCTTCGACGTGGCCCTTTGTTCTGAATGTGGCAAAACGAACAATTTTCAAGTAGATTGTGTTCATGCCTGGGCGAAAGTGTACTAAACTACACAATCGCGCGAACAGAACAAAAACAAAGGCTTTCCTGCTGTAGCGGAAACGCCAAAAAATGTGCGTCTGTTGTAAACATACGCATGGCTTTTCCTTTTTTTCTTTTTTATTTAACATAAAGTATCAGAAGGTCTATGTCTTTGCTAAGTTTAAGATCTGAGATTATTTTATGATTAACATTTCGTACTCCAAACTTGACCTTTAAGTTCATGTTACATGCCACACGAAGACGTCATTATGACGTCACTCTTCGCGGCACGACTTTGCATCAGGGTCTATACCTATGCTAACTCTGACTCAGATTCGATGTTGTTTGATGACAAAAGTGCCGATCAGAAAATCTATGCACAAAGTCTATGGGATTTGGGATAGAACTAAAATAAGAAGCAGAAAAAAAATAGATATAGGGCCTTCAAAAATGCAAATTTAAGATGACGTCACGTGACATGTGATGACGTCATCATGACGTCATGATTCGGCACCCATCTCGAGTAGATAGTCAATGCATATGCCAAGTTTGAAGTTCATGGCATTTGAAGAAGTGCAAAATTTTAAGAGTACAATTAAATTTGAAACATTTACAAATTCAAAAAAAATCAGCCGATGACGTCATCATGACGTCACTTCGGATTTTGCATGCTAGTGGCACTATCTACCTACCCACCAATTTTTATGACGATCGGACGTACCCTTATGTGTGTTTCAGAAATGCACATTTTTGATGACGTCATGATGACGTCACACATTTTTCAAATGTATGTGAAAGAATATAGGAGCTAACAAAGCTATTACAAAAAGAATTTTGAATTTAGCATGTTCATGACGTCACCTTAATTTTCATCTATAACACGAGCTACCATACCAACATACCAGGTTTGAAGGCAATCGGACCTACCGTTCTCTAGATATAGGTTCTTGAAAAATGTACATTTAAGATGACGTCACATGACACGTGATGACGTCATCATGACGTCACGTTTCGGCTTACATTTTCAGCTTAGGGTCTATGTTTGTGTTAAGTCTGATTAAGATCCGAGGTTGTTTAGTGACCAAAGTGCCACTTACAAAATTCGTGTACAAAGTCTATGGGATTTGGGATAGAACTAAAAAATTCACAGAAAATCAGCCGATGACGTCATCATGACGCCACCTCGGATTTTACATGCTAGTAGCACTATCTACCTACCCCCCCCAATTTGTATGACAATCGGACGTACCCTTATATGTGTTTCAAAAAAGCACATTTTTGATGACGTCATGATGACGTCACACATTTTTCAAATGTATGTGAAAGAATATAGGAGCTAACAAAGCTATTACAAACAGAATTTTGAATTTAGCATGTTCTGTTGGTGAGATATGGCTTTAAGAAACTTTGAAGTTGAAAAACTTTAATATTACTGTAAAATCGTATGATGACGTCATCATGACGTCACCTTAATTTTCATCTATAACACGAGCTCCCATAACATACCAGGTTTGAAGGCAATCGGACCTACCGTTCTCTAGATATAGGCTCTTGAAAAATGCACATTTAAGATGACGTCACATGACACGTGATGACGTCATCATGACGTCACGTTTCGGCTTACATTTTCAGCTTAGGGTCTATGTTTGTGTTAAGTCTGATTAAGATCCCAGGTTGTTTATTGACCAAAGTGCCACTTACAAAATTCGTGTACAAAGTCTATGGGATTTGGGATAGAACTAAAAAATTCACAGAAAATCAGCCGATGACGTCATCATGACGTCACCTCGGATTTTACATGCTAGTAGCACTATCTACCTACCCACTAATTTTTATGACGATCGGACGTACCCTTATGTGTGTTTCAGAAATGCACATTTTTGATGACGTCATGATGACGTCACACATTTTTCAAATGTATGTGAAAGAATATAGGAGCTAACAAAGCTATTACAAAAAGAATTTTGAATTTAGCATGTTCTGTTGATGAGATATGGCTTTAAGAAACTTTGAAGTTCAAAAACTTAACAATTACTATAAAATCGTATGATGACGTCATCTTCACGTCACATCAATTTCCATCTGTAACACATGCTGGCCTATCTAGATACCACGTATCAACTTAATCGGACTTGTACTTCCATAGATATATGGCTTCGAAAAATGCCCCTTTAAGATGACATCACGTGACATGTGATGACCATCATTAAAAGTCAAGTCAGGGTTCCCACAGAAATCTGAAAACCAAATTCCATGACCTTTCCATGACTTTCCAAGACTAAATTTCCATGACATTTAATATTATTTTGCAGAGAAAAGTTGTTTGGTATTATGGTACTGATAAACCCCTGATATGGGGCTAACCATTTGTTAGCTTTTGAAAATAAGTGTTAATTAATAATGCCCTCCTCCCATTACAGCCATCCGATCCACCCACTTTAATAAAAAAAAAAGAAGATAAGATGATATATTATAAGATGTACACAATGGCTGTGGCACTAACAGCTTCCATCAGCAAAGAAGACAGAAAAGGATAGAAAGAAGAAAGATAGTAAATGGCTAAATCACATACAGCAGACACATGGAGCTAGCACGTTAGTAGAGAGATTCACGCGAACCGGCATTGGCGACGCTATTTGCAATGCCCAATTTTCTGTCAGTGCTGCCACTGGCTTTAATTTGTTTTTATTTAGTTTTGATCATTTAATTTTCTATAATAATTGGTGTTTGTTTATTGTTACTATTTTAAATGACTCATAACATTATTTTTATATTTATAACAAATTGATCTGAAATATATTAGGCTCAAATTTTCAATTATAAAATTAGCAATTTAGCAATAATGGTCACAACTTTTAACTGAAATTGTCCTCCAAAATGACAAAAAAATTAAATCAACAAAAATCCACAATAGGGTTAACCTGTACATGACTACTATTGGCCCTCATTCTATTTCTAATTCTATTTACTCTTTTCAGTAATATAATATTTAAAAGAATTGTTTGTCTTAAAATCTCTGTGGTATTATAAGTTACAGCATCATCACCATACTGCACATTTCTCATCCAAGTTGATAACAGGACCCCCCCCCCCCCCCCCCTGCACACAATCATGGTGGAATAAAACTATTTAATGCGGCTACCATTAAATATCAACATGTAGGTATGTACTGTCTGCTTTGTTTTCTTTTAAAATTTATTTTCTTATAGTCTAAACAGATTGCATACAAACCATTACCCTAATAATCTCCTAGGGTGTGTGAAAAATCATCTACTGAGAATTGAGGACTTTTATGGTTAAGATATCATTTACATGATTAGGTTTAATATTCAGCTACCATCTCTAATCTTGTTTTCAATTATATCATGTTTATGTGCCCACATTACATTGAGCTTACGTGTATTGAGTTAAACCTACATGGATGTGGTTCATTCCATGAAGTTGGGTACATAAAGTGTGACATTTTGCAAAAAAGGGCAATGTTTCAACCCTAAAATATACATTTTCTACCTTTATCAGTTTTCCCTGATCTGGATACGTTGTTCATGCACACTTGCAATTAGTAGTTTCACAAGTCCAATAAAGGATTCTTTGGATTGTTTTTTCACACTCGATGAAGATATGTCAAAATGTGTGACATTCCTCCAAATTTGGTGTCCTGTTACACGTGAAACCAGTACCTTAAAATGTCATTATATTCTCTCTGCTTTTATTAATTTGTCTAATTGTTACTAATTTTATAAACTTATAAGTAGGTCTTATTAGGGTATGAAACTTGCGACTCTTCTAAGAAAGCTGGTAGATATAGGCTTATGGGTCATTCCGTAAATGAAAAATATATGGTGTTCGTGTTACATGTGAAACAAAAACACATTTTCTGACATATTTCCATTGATTTGCCTTGAACATGTCTGCATTTTATGAACTAGTTAAGGATATACATCTCTAATGAAAAGATATGAAAATCAGACCTCTTCAGTAAATATGAGGCATAAAATATGATTTTTTGTGGATTTTCCATGTAACATGGACACTGGTGTCAATGTTACATGTGAAACCCATCGCTTATTTGTACCATATCACTGTAAATTTCAATTGCAAAAGTCTGACTTCCATTTGTTCAATATTGCTGTCTGTAAGTACACAAAAGGTGGTTTATTAAAGAAAGTGTTGAATAAAGTTCTTAAGATATGGCAAAAGTTAGGTACTGCAGCTCAATTCTGTTTGATCCACTGCCATCTTCACTGACAAATGTACATGCTGTCATCAAATCTGAAATAAGGAACAATAAAGATTGTCCCCTGTGTATTTCTATATTTTATTCATGTGTTGTGTTTTGGGTTTTTTATTTGGGGTTCAGGGTGAGCTGGTTGGGTTTATAATTTGTACAGATACGTGCATGCCCCCAGGCCCAACTTGCAGACTAGGCTGTGTATAATAATAATAATTAACTTCTCTGAGACAAGTAGGGGCATATCTCACTCCCCGAAAACAACTTTTTAAAGTTGCGTTGAAAATGCATATGCAACATGGCAAAGCATTGCTAAAATATTGCAGTATTATACGTGACAATGTTTGTATTTTAGACATCAAACTCTTCAGTTTATTCAGTTGGTGGGGGTTTGAAAGTAAAATCTCTCTTCATAATCGTGTCATCATATGGCACAACCTTTAGTTGGAGGCTTTTGTTGGGGAATTTTCACTGCTAAATAGAGGAAAACAGTTTGTGTTCACTATAGGCCTACATAGCCTAATTATTCTTGGCAGTGTCTGGTCAGAAATTAATGTACATGTACTACAAGTGTTTACATACATGTACATGTACATATGTAAATTTCTGTCTCATTTTCCACAAATCTTTAGGAAATAGATCTTGAAATAAGTTGTGCCACATACTTAGACAAACAGGGTTGGTTATTTCCCAAGATTTCTGTGTTTCTGACCCATGCTGGTAGGGGTATTAAAGTAAAATCTCTCCTCAGAATTTTGTAATTTTGTTGGGGAATTTTCACTACAGTGTTCACATACATGTACAGTAAATGTGTGTCTCATTTTCAACAGATATTTTGGAGATAAATCTTGAAGTAACAGGTTGTGGCACATATTTAGACAAGCAGGGTTGGTTAATTTCCAAGATTTCGCTGTTTCTGACTAGCTGGTTGGGTTTATAATTTGTACAGATGTACTACATGTAGGCCCTATACTTGCAGACTGGGTTGTAACTTTTCTGAGACAAGACTAGTATAGGGGCATAACTCACTCCCCAACAACAACTTTTTCAAGTTGTGTTGAAAATGTCTGTCCAACATGTCAAAGCATTTATCTGCAATCATTCATGTTCAGAATTGTGTAATCACATAAATTTGAGGCTTTTGTTGGAGAATTTGCACTGCTAAATAGAGGAAAAACATGTTAATTTGTTTTGACTTTAGGCCTACATGTATTATTATTGGCAGTGTATGGTCACAAATTTCTTTGCACACAATCATGGTGGAATAAAACTATTTAATGCGGCTACCATTAAATATCAACATGTAGGTATGTACTGTCTGCTTTGTTCTCTTTTAAAATTTATTGGAACATAAAGATTGTCCCCTGTGTATTTCTATATTTTATTCATGTGTTGTGTTTTGGGTTTTTTATCTGGGGTTCAGGGTGAGCTGGTTGGGTTTATAATTTGTACAGATACATGCATGCCCCCAGGCCCAACTTGCAGACTAGGCTGTGTATAATAATAATAATTAACTTCTCTGAGACAAGTAGGGGCATATCTCACTCCCCGAAAACAACTTTTTAAAGTTGCGTTGAAAATGCATATATGCAACATGGCAAAGCTTTGCCAAAATATTGCAGTATTATACGTGACAATGTTTGTATTTTAGACATCAAACTCTTCAGTTTATTCATTTGGTGGGGGTTTGAAAGTAAAATCTCTCTTCATAATCGTGTCATCATATGGCACAACCTTTAGTTGGAGGCTTTTGTTGGGGAATTTTCACTGCTAAATAGAGGAAAACAGTTTGTGTTCACTATACATAGCCTAATTATTCTTGGCAGTGTCTGGTCAGAAATTAATGTACATGTACTACAGTGTTTACATACATGTACATGTACATATGAAAATTTCTGTCTCATTTTCCACAAATCTTTAGGAAATAAATCTTGAAATAAGTTGTGCCACATACTTAGACAAACAGGGTTGGTTATTTCCCAAGATTTCTGTGTTTCTGACCCATGCTGGTAGGGGTATTAAAGTAAAATCTCTCCTCAGAATTGTGTAATTTTGTTGGGGAATTTTCACTACAGTGTTCACATACATGTACAGTAAATTTGTGTCTTATTTTCCACAAATATTTAGTAACAGGTTGTGGCACATATTTAGACAAGCAGGGTTGGTTAATTTCCAAGATTTCGCTGTTTCTGACTAGCTGGTTGGGTTTATAATTTGTACAGATGTACTACATGTAGGCCCTATACTTGCAGACTGGGTTGTAACTTTTCTGAGACAAGACTAGTATAGGGGCATAACTCACTCCCCAACAACAACTTGTTCAAGTTGTGTTGAAAATGTCTGTCCAACATGTCAAAGCATTTATCTGCAATTATTCATGTTCAGAATTGTGTAATCACATAAATTTGAGGCTTTTGTTCGAGAATTTGCACTGCTAAATAGAGGAAAAACATGTTAATTTGTTTTGACTTTAGGCCTACATGTATTATTGGCAGTGTATGGTCACAAATTTCTTTTAGTAATGTACATGTAGAGTGTTCATATATATATTTTGTACTATGTAAATTTCTATCTCATATTTCACAAATATTTAGGAGATAAATCTTTAAAAATAACACGTAGTGCCACATATTTAGACAAGCAGGGTTGGTTTATTTTCCAAGATTTCGCTGCTTCTGAACCATGCTGGTGCGGAATATTAAAGTAAAATCTCGCAATTTTCGACATGCTTACCTGAATATCTGGACCACCAAATTGAAACATGTTGCTGTCCTACTGAACTTCCTCCATGATTGGACCCTCTATCGCCTTTTTAAACGTTTGGACATGATCTGCCCATAGTAGCGTCTAAGGTCGTCTGCAGTGATCGTGTGGTTTTTCTGAATAAAAATTATGTATCTGAAGTCTCAACAAAAGCATCCGGTTTCACCCTTACAACAGCATCCAAAATGATAGATACGTCACTTGAGATACAAGTAGAGTTCGAGGATTAAGGTGCAGACACTAAGGTTCAAATACGAGCCAGACGAAAAGTCGAATTTCACGTCCAACTCCAAGAGGCACCCGTTGAGCCCCGAGGCGCGCACAGTGCCGCTGGCCGATATACGCAAACATGTATCCATGTCATGTTTAAGAATCCGCTACTATAATATATGCACAGCTCGTTTGTGCATGCTCCGGGTTGCACGAAAAATGTTTTTTCGGGTTTAACTTGATCGTATTCTCATTTTGAGGGGATCAGTCGCTGCATGAATGACTACTCTGCATTTTGGGTGAGTGTTTGGTTGATATATTCAGGGAAACGGAAGATGTCGGCGCTCCAAACAAAAACCGCTGTGAACCCAATGTAAGTCCTTCCAGCTCTAAACGGCGAATCTCGCATGTACGGATAGATTTTGTTGTTGTTGCAGACTATACGTGTGTGGAAATTTGGCATCTGCAGCGTATGTACGTACTTTGTTAGGCTTGATTCTGCATGATTAGGAAGTTAGCGAAACGTTACGCACGGTTTCGGATACCTATTTTTAAGTTTCGGGGACTTCTAAAGTCCCCGGGGTAGGATAGCCACGCTATACCTAGATACGTGAGGCTTCGAGCCCCCCTACCCCTGACTACATTTGAACATCAAAAAACAAACACTAAACAAGCACATTACACGAAGACAATGTAGCCTCGCTACCCATGCATTACCATGAGGGGGTACGACCCCCCCTGTCTTCAACCAAAACGGTGAACTAAAATATCACAAGGAACAAGCAGTAAACAAGACGTATAAGAACAAGCAAAACATGTGAACAAATTAGTTCAGAAAAAAGACGGGAGACAGAAGCTCCATAAAATGACTTCAGGGGACTTTAAAGGTGAAATACCAATCGGTCGTCTCTGACAGTACAGACGGCTCCCCGCACGCACCAAATGGTGCGAAACTTTGTCCGGTCCAGCCGGGCAAAGTCTGCTTGGAGCCGTGCCCTAATTGAACCCTTGACACGGAGAAGTACCTGGTCGGCATCCTGTCGGGATCCATCATACAATGTCTCGCAACGCGAAAGCCAAACCAGCCACCTCACCGTGCAAATTAAAAACCAAATCAAAAGGGACTCCGGGCTAGTGTCCACACCAGACCCGTAGAGGACATAGGAACGTGTAAGAGAAAAACGTCGGGCTTGTGCTTTACATCCAAGATGCTCAACCCAAGCCCACAAATTGTAAACAAAGGAACAGTCCCAAAAAATATGACAGAGTGTCTCGGGAGCGGCACAGCCGACCCGAGGGCACTTACCGTCCCCTATACCCCAACGAAAAAGACGTTGAGAAGTCTTAAGTGCCCCCCAAACGATCCTCCAATTTAAGTCCCGAAGTCGGTTGCTCAAATTGGAGGCATGACAAACTTTAAAAAGCTGACTGATGTCAGAAATGTTGCAAGCCGGACGCTGATTAGGACGTTGGCCCGCAAAAAGCTCGCAAAGACTGCGAACCGACGCCGGCCCCCAATCAACGTCCGGGGAAATCTCAACAGCCAGCAAGACCAGCTTGCAAAACTGCTTATAATAGCCCGTGGGCGAAAAAGCGTGAGGAACATCGTTCCGCCACCAATTCGGGGGAAAGACCCGGCGGAGCGACAAGGCCACCCAGTATAGAGAAAAAAATCTCAAGGGTGGGCCCCCATCGCCCAACAAGGCCTTTACCCCAAGAACGAAAAAGGCGTCACATTTGTCGCGGAGGTTGGTAACACCCAACCCGCCCTTGGCTAGGGACTGGACAAGAACTGTCCTCCGGACGAGTTCAGTCTTGCCCGACCAAATGAAGGAAAAAATAGCTCGGTTTATAGTCCGCTCTACTGCAAGTGGAAGTGGATAAACCGGAGCCAGAAAAAACAAAGGTGATAGAATTAAGGTATTGACCAGCAATACCTTACCTAAGAGGGAAAACGTCCCCCTTTTCCAGCTGTCCAAAGAGGACTGCAGTTTGGGAAGCCGCGCTTTCCAATTAAAAGGGCCCATGTCCCCCTTGCCAACCCAGACACCGTTGATCTTGATCGGGTCGGTGGTCCACTGAATAGGGACCAGATCGGGAAGGCAATCGGGCCAGGAGCCAAAGACCAAGCCTTTCGACTTGGCAAGATTTAAGCGAGACCCGCTCGCACGCGAAAAAAAATCAATGATCCCAAAAAGCCGCCTGAGAGATTGGCAATCCCTTACAATGCAGGTCGTGTCGTCAGCGTACTGCAACACTTTGCATTGCAAGCCATTGGCCCCGGGCATTGCCAAACCAGTCACGCGGCGATCATTGAGGACTGTCTGAGCAAAAGGCTCAATAAAAAGGACATATAGAAGAGGGGAGAGAGGGCAACCTTGCCTTACACCCCTCGTGACAAAAAAGGGGTCGGAAACAACCCCATTCAACAAGACTGCACTGGATATATCTGTGTATAACAGTTTAATCCAGTGCCGGAAATTCGGCCCAAAACCAAATTGGTCTAGGACCTTAAAAAGGAAATCCCAATTGACCCTGTCGAAGGCCTTCTGCTGGTCGAGGGAAATAACGAGGCAGTCAAGGTTCCTTCCATCCACGTATGCTACCAGATCCCGAAGGAGTCTGGTATTATCATGGATGGACCTCCCCTTGACGCCACAAGTCTGAAATTGACCGACTATGTCAGGTAAAACATTACCCAAACGGAGGCACAAGGCCTTCGACAGGATCTTATAATCAACATTAAGGAGAGAGATGGGGCGCTTGTTTTTGGGATCAAGCGGATCCCCACCCTTCTCCAAAAGTGTTATGATCCCCAAACGTTGGGAATCACCTAAATGATTGAGTATAAAGGCACAATGAAAGACCCCAAGAAGGTCGGGGCCGACCATGTCCCAAAAATTCACGTAGAATTCCCTGGGCAGGCCGTCCCCTCCGGGAGTCTTACCGTTGGCCATGCTACGAAGGGCCGCATCGAGCTCAGACAATTCAAGTGGACTGTCCAAGTCAATGCGGCTCTCTTCATCTACAAGTGTAGACAAAGAGTCAAGAAAAGGGCCCTGTGAGTCAACCTCCACAGGCTCTTCAGAAAAAAGGTCGAGAAAGAAATCTCGATAAACGGTAGAAATTTCTCCGGAGGATGTAACGATGTCTCCCCGTGGGTTACGGACGGAGGAAATAATTTTCTTCCGAGCCTGGGAGGATTCTAGATGAAAAAAATACTTGGACGGCTTCTCCCCTTCCTCGAGTTCCCGAACCCGCGAGCGGATCCGGGCACCCTCCGCTTCGAAGTCGTCCAATTCTTGAAGGGCCTCCTTGATTTCGTTATGCCGGGAAAGAGTGGCAGCGTCACACTTCCCGGCATCTAAATCAGAAGTAACGGAGCGCAGGGAAGACAAAAGTGACACCCTACGCTTCCGCTTCTTTCTTGCCAAGCGACAAGAAAAGGAAATAATAAAACGCTTTATGCGGGATTTGGCGTCCTCCCACCAGAGGAGCTCGTTGTCGTACCCCTCCTTGAGAGACCGCCAACCCGCATAAGCACAGCGGAATTCCCGTTGAAAACCCGCGTCGGCAAGGACGGAAACATTACATTTCCAAAAACCTCCACCAACACGTGCTTTCTCCGGTAAAGGAAAATCCATAACTACACAATCATGGTCGCTAAAATAACATGGCTCATGCTGGCAAGACACCACATCAACCAGGTTCGACACGTAAAAACGGTCTAGCCGGCTGGATAGTGTGTTAGCCGCATTACGCCATGTATAAGAAACGTCCGACGGGTGAAGAGACCGCCAGCAGTCTCGAAGGTCAAAATCAGAAAGCAGATGTTCGATCTCCTTGGCCCCGATTCCACAACGTGTGTTATCGGAACCTCGGTGATCTAAAGCTACATCTGAAACACAATTAAAATCGCCCGTCAGGAGAATGGGAAAGTTACCCGTCAGGTATACGCCTAATCCTGTAAAGAAGAGACGGCGCGACCTGGCATTGGTGGGGGCATAAATTGTGCAAAGTCGCACCCCAGACCCGCTGCCAGGACCACGCAAAATACCAGAAACGATCCTCCCCTCAGTATCGAAGGAAGGATCAGAAAAAACGAAGGGGCTTTTAGCAGGCAGAAGGATGATGGTACCACAGGAGTTGAATGTGCCAAAACTGGCGAACATCCTGCCCCTCCATTCTGCCTGCCAAGCAGCTAAATCGGAGTTGGAGGAGATATGACATTCCTGAAGACAGGAAATATCGTAATCTCCACACAACTCAAAAACTTGTCTCCTCTTTACGGGAGCGCGCATGCCCTGGACATTAAGTGTAAGAATGGCGACCATATTGTGAATTATGGATCAAAAAAACTAAGGGGGCGATTCCGCCCCAGGGGTTGGGCTAGGGGGAGATTCTGCCGAGGACAAAAATTCGTCCTCATCTCCACCCTGCCCGTCCATGTCCGACTCCCCGGACCCCGAGGAGCCGGACAGGCTAGGTTGAGTAGCAGGAATAGTCTCCACAGAAGGAAACAAAGGTGAGAGGGGAGGAAGAATCTCCTTCCCGGGTCTACCCTCTTCCGAGTCAGAAGATTCGGAGAGTGTAGATCCGGGCTTTCCAGAAAAACGTTTCTGGGGAATTGACCCGGAGGATGGGGAGTCCGAATCTGAGGAGGGACGAGCCCTCTTCGTCTTCTTCCTCCTTCCTCGCGGGACTACAAAGGGATTAACCTTATCGGTCGCGGCCCCTAGGCACGCGGGCTTGTCGCAGACCAAAGTTGGCTGCGAGTTAACGCCCGTGCACCCGGCGCAACCGACAAGGCTAAAACTAGTAGTCCGAATGATGGCACGCTCGCAGTGGAAACATTTCCACTCGGAGTGCGCCTCAAACGGACCTACAATCCCCGAACATCCAAGGCAGGACGCTCGAGGCAACTTAAAAGAGGACGTCTGCGAGCTGTCGTCCCCACAAATAGTGTCCCCGTCCGAAGACGAAGACGAAACGGGCGTGGAGCCTTCCGATTTGTCTGCATCTGCAGCTGCAGATGCAGACGCAGCGGAAGGTTCTGGACTAGGGGGTGGTGCAGGAGGAGTTGGCTCCTGAACCACCACTACATCAGCCCACCGTTTGGTAGGCTTAACTTTAGTTGCGTAGGATTTGGGGCACCGCTGAAAGTTGTGCCCCGCCTCCCCGCAAAAAGTACACTTCACCGAGTTTGGACACTCGGAGGAAGTGTGTCCCACCTCCAAACACTTGTAACACCTCACGGTGTTACATTGATTGGCCGTGTGGCCAGGGTCCCCGCATCGGGCACAGGTCCTGGTCTGTCCCAAGTGGGACACCCAGGCGTTGCGGTTCCCGATGCGGAGAACTGAAGGGATGGACTTGACATCCGACATGAGGTACTGCCGGGTGCCAGTAAAAACGGAAGGCTCATCCGGGTAGGTTTGAAACCTACC
This sequence comes from Hippasteria phrygiana, assembly GCA_037893225.1. NCBI lineage: Eukaryota > Metazoa > Echinodermata > Asteroidea > Valvatida > Goniasteridae > Hippasteria > Hippasteria phrygiana. The sequence goes on from JAZGUH010000385.1 coordinate 242,036, forward strand.
CTTCTGAACCTTCCCAAAGCGTGAGAGGATGGACCGGACGACGTTGTCGTCCAAGTCCACCTCCACAAACTTGACAGTGACGAGCGTCACGGCGCCAAATGACGACACATGGCAACCGGGACGCCCCGCCAAAACTGGCCCAAAACGTTGGGCTAATGCGGCAGACTTGAAAGTGACGTCAAATCTGCCGCCGGGTAGAGGTTGTAAGGCCTCCAAGTGGTCTTTGGGGATAACCCCGACCTCCCGGAGGACCTTAAACACATCACTAGGCGCCTCTTTGCCATCGACTTTCAGTTCGAAGGCTCGGAGGCGCCGGGGGGAGAATGCTTGGGAAGGCATTCCTAGGGGAAAAAGGGGAAACGCAAAGAAAAACTAACCCAACTGGGGTAGGCAAAAAAAGGAACCGGCTAGCAGCTGCCTAGTCCGGTAAAAAAGAATAAAATTATCCTACTCGGATAATTATATGTACAAATGGCACCAAAAACACTTGTATTGGTGCCGAAAGAAAATATCTACCTTGCTATCTCACTGCAGATAGCAAGGCAAACAGGATATATATGTATTTGTATATATATACAAGCACTGTCTACTTTGACAGTGCTGAGAAAAAGAAAGAAAGGAGGGCAAATACCTTTGCCCGCCTATTCAAAAGAAATAACACAGCCCACACAGTACTCCGGATGCTTACGTAACCGAAGACTGGGGGCTGTGCACTGAACACAAAAGCTTAACAAACGCTACGTAGGGCTGTGCACTGCCACAAGCCGTACGTGCAAACAAAAGAAACGCTGCTGTGTGTAGAACTTATACACAACAGCAGTAACCAAAAATACCCCCAAAAACCCTCTAAAAACTCAACAAAAACACCAAAAAATTGACCAAAAGAATGACCAGGGTGGTCTATAAGTTGAAATTGACCAACCCTGCAAAAAATGGGCAAAACGCCACTCGAAAAACGCTAGAAAACGGTGAAAAGCACAGAGAGCAAAAATGTACGACCGTCCACAGCTACCTGTGATTAGCGACTTGAAAAAAGACTATAAATCAACCCTTTTTATAAACAGCATGTACATTTAAGCCATGGTTATCCGCCCTTCCCAGAATTCCTTTGTGTTATATTGAATTTGCTCTAAATATTCAAATGGCTGTTATTTCTTACTTGAGTGAGCCACGATCATGAAATTTTGGAATTAGGGAGAGAAAAATTCAATGTATACATTTTTATAATCGGACCGACCCTGGCATGCGTAAAAAAACAAACAAATTTTTGATAACGTCATCATGACGTCACACAATTTTTCCCTTTTAAGACATATCTTTGAGACATACCAAAGCTATAACAAAAAGAATTTTGAAAATATCTTGTTTTGTTCGCTAGATATATTAAAAAGAATGTTACGATTTTAAAAATTCAAAAATTCATAAAAAATCACTTGATGACGTCATCATGACGTCACTCTTCGACGCAATATGTCAGCTTAGGGTCTATGTTTGAGGTAAGTTTGGTTAAGATCTGAGGTTTTTTAAGACCTAAAGTGCCACCGAGTAAATTCGTGTACAAAGTCTATGGGATTTTGGTCGGAACTAAAAGAAGAAGAAGAAAAAACTAGAGGTCTATGTTTTTAAGAACATAGGGCTTTTCCATATGTTTTTATGATGTCACTTCGAATTTTGTAAACTAGTGACAAATCTACCTAACCACCAAGTTTCGTGACGATTAGACATGGTCTATCCATATGTCTTTCAAGAAATCATGCCTTTAATGACGTCATTATGACTTCAGTAATTTTTCGCATTTATATAAAAGAATGTACGAGCTAACAAAGCTATTACAAAAGGAATTTTGAATTGAACATGTTCTGTTGATGAGATGTGGTTTTAAGAATCTTTAACGTTAAAATTTTGAAATTACCATAAAAATCAGATGATGACGTCATTATGACGTCACCTCAATTTTAATTTATAACATGTACTTGTTTAGCCAACATACCAGGTTTGAATGCAATTGGACTTACGGTTCTCTTGATATGGGCCCTTGAAAAATGAGCCTTTAAGATGACATCACGTAACACATAATGACGTCATCGTGACATCACTCTTCGGCACACAATTTCAGATTAGGGTCTATGTTTGGGTTAAGTTTGCTTAAGATCTGATGTTGTTTAGTGACCAAAGTGCCGCAGACAAAATTCGTGTTTAAGAAGAAACCAAAATAGTGGGTATTGTGTAGTTTAGGATTTCTGTATTAATTGTGTTCATGTTAGCTTCTGGAGTATTTGATTATTCCAAAAGCCTTTTTTTGTTACTAAAGTAGACTTCTCTGAATCCCAATGACACGTGCTTTTGTGATTTGGAAAGGTTTTTTAAGGCGGAAAATACGATTTTCTTACGTTGTGTCACGTTTTGGTTCGGTCAACTACTCTCCCACCAGCTATATATCCGTGTAAAGCTGGGTATTGCGCAGTCACGTATTTTGTTACCTCTTAGCTAACGATTTCACTCCAAAAAACCCCTGCAGATGTTCTTCCACGTGGCCCTTTGTTCTGAATGTGGCAAAACGAACAATTTTCAAGTAGATTGTGTTCATGCCTGGGCGAAAGTGTACTAAACTACACAATCGCGCGAACAGAACAAAAACAAAGGCTTTCCTGCTGTAGCGGAAACGCCAAAAAATGTGCGTCTGTTGTAAACATACGCATGGCTTTTCCTTTTTTTCTTTTTTATTTAACATAAAGTATCAGAAGGTCTATGTCTTTGCTAAGTTTAAGATCTGAGATTATTTTATGATTAACATTTCGTACTCCAAACTTGACCTTTAAGTTCATGTTACATGCCACACGAAGACGTCATTATGATGTCACTCTTCGCGGCACGACTTTGCATCAGGGTCTATACCTATGCTAACTCTGACTAAGATTCGATGTTGTTTGATAACAAAAGTGCCGATCAGAAAATCTATGCACAAAGTCTATGGGATTTGGGATAGAACTAAAATAAGAAGCAGAAAAAAAATAGATATAGGGCCTTCAAAAATGCAAATTTAAGATGACGTCACGTGACATGTGATGACGTCATCATGACGTCATGATTCGGCACCCATCTCGAGTAGATAGTCAATGCATATGCCAAGTTTGAAGTTCATGGCATTTGAAGAAGTGCAAAATTTTAAGAGTACAATGAAATTTGAAACATTTACAAATTCATAACAAATCAGCCGATGACGTCATCATGACGTCACTTCGGATTTTGCATGCTAGTGGCACTATCTACCTACCCACCAATTTTTATGACGATCGGACGTACCCTTATGTGTGTTTCAGAAATGCACATTTTTGATGACGTCATGATGACGTCACACATTTTTCAAATGTATGTGAAAGAATATAGGAGCTGACAAAGCTATTACAAAAAGAATTTTGAATTTAGCATGTTCTGTTGATGAGATATGGCTTTAAGAAACTTTGAAGTTGAAAAACTTTAATATTACTGTAAAATCGTATGATGACGTCATCATGACGTCACCTTAATTTTCATCTATAACACGAGCTACCATACCAACATACCAGGTTTGAAGGCAATCGGACCTACCGTTCTCTAGATATAGGCTCTTGAAAAATGCACATTTAAGATGACGTCACATGACACGTGATGACGTCATCATGACGTCACGTTTCGGCTTACATTTTCAGCTCAGGGTCTATGTTTGTGTTAAGTCTGATTAAGATCCGAGGTTGTTTAGTGACCAAAGTGCCACTTACAAAATTCGTGTACAAAGTCTATGGGATTTGGGATAGAACAAAAAAATTCACAGAAAATCAGCCGATGACGTCATCATGACGTCACCTCGGATTTTACATGCTATTAGCACTATCTACCTACCCACTAATTTTTATGACGATCGGACGTACCCTTATGTGTGTTTCAGAAATGCACATTTTTGATGACGTCATGATGACGTCACACATTTTTCAAATGTATGTGAAAGAATATAGGAGCTAACAAAGCTATTACAAAAAGAATTTTGAATTTAGCATGTTCTGTTGGTGAGATATGGCTTTAAGAAACTTTGAAGTTCAAAAACTTTAATATTACTGTAAAATCGTATGATGACGTGATCATGACGTCACCTTAATTTTCATCTATAACACGAGCTACCATACCAACATACCAGGTTTGAAGGCAATCGGACCTACCGTTCTCTAGATATAGGCCCTAGAAAAATGCACATTTAAGATGACGTCACATGACACGTGATGACGTCATCATGACGTCACGTTTCGGCTTACATTTTCAGCTGAGGGTCTATGTTTGTGTTAAGTCTGATTAAGATCCGAGGTTGTTTAGTGACCAAAGTGCCACTTACAAAATTCGTGTACAAAGTCTATGGGATTTGGGATAGAACTAAAAAATTCACAGAAAATCAGCCGATGACGTCATCATGACGTCACCTCGGATTTTACATGCTAGTAGCACTATCTACCTACCCACTAATTTTTATGACGATCGGACGTACCCTTATGTGTGTTTCAGAAATGCACATTTTTGATGACGTCATGATGACGTCACACATTTTTCAAATGTATGTGAAAGAATATAGGAGCTAACAAAGCTATTACAAAAAGAATTTTGAATTTAGCATGTTCTGTTGGTGAGATATGGCTTTAAGAAACTTTGAAGTTGAAAAACTTTAATATTACTGTAAAATCGTATGATGACGTCATCATGACGTCACCTTAATTTTCATCTATAACACGAGCTACCATACCAACATACCAGGTTTGAAGGCAATCGGACCTACCGTTCTCTAGATATAGGCTCTTGAAAAATGCACATTTAAGATGACGTCACATGACACGTGATGACGTCATCAAGACGTCACGTTTCGGCTTACATTTTCAGCTTAGGGTCTATGTTTGTGTTAAGTCTGATTAAGATCTGATGTTGTTTAGTGACCAAAGTGTCCCGTACAAAATTCGTGTACAAAGTCTATGGGATTTGGGATAGAACTAAAATAATCATAGAAAATCAGCCGATGACGTCATCATGACGTCACCTCGGATTTAACATGCTAGTATCACTATCTACCTGCACACTAATTTTTATGACGATCGTCCCTACCCTTATATGTGTTTCAAAAAAGCATATTTTTGATGATGTCATGATGACGTCACACAATTTTCGCTTTTTAGGGCATATCTTTGAGACATACCAAAGCTATAACAAAAAGAATTTTGAAAATATCTTGTTTTGTTCGCTAGATATAGTGAAAAGAATGTTACGATTATAAAACTTCAAGAATTCAGCGACTTGAAAAAAGACTACAAATCAACCCCTTTTATAAACAGCATGCACATTTAAGCCATGGTTATCAGCCCTTCCCAGAATTCCTTTGTGTTATATTGAATTTGGTCTAAATTTTGAAATGGCTGTTATTTCTTACTTGAGTGAGCCACGATCATGAAATTTTGGAATTGGGTACAGAAAAATACAATGTATACCTTTTTGTAATCGGATTGACCCTTACATGCGTAAAAGAAAAAAAAATATTTTTGATGACGTCATCATGACGTCACACAATTTTCGCCTGTTAGGGCATATCTTTGAGACATACCAAAGCTATAACAAAAAGAATTTTGAAAATATCTTGTTTTGTTCGCTAGATATATTGAAAAGAATGTTACGATTTTAATACTTCAAAAATTCAGCGACTTGAAAAAAGACTAGAAATCAACCCCTTTTATAAACAGCAAGCTCATAATAGCCATGGTTATCAGCCCGTCCCAGAATTCCTTTGTGTTATATTGAATTTGGTCTAAATTTTGAAATGGCTGTTATTTCTTACTTGAGTGAGCCACGATCATGAAATTTTGGAATTGGGTACAGAAAAATACAATGTATACATTTTTGTAATCAGATTGACCCTTACATGCGTTTTAAAAAAAAAATATTGTTGATGACGTCATCATGACGTCACACAATTTTCGCAATTTAGGGCATATCTTTGAGACATACCAAAGCTATAAGAAAAAGAATTTTGAAAATATCTTGTTTTGTTCGCTAGATATATTTAAAAGAATGTTACGATTTTAAAAATTCAAAAATTCATAAAAAATCACTTGATGACGTCATCATGACGTCACTCTTCGACGCAATATGTCAGCTTAGGGTCTATGTTTTAGGTAAGTTTGGTTAAGATCTGAGGTTTTTTAAGACCTAAAGTGCCGCCGAGAAAATTCGTGTACAAAGTCTATGGGATTTTGGTCGGAACTAAAAGAAGAAGAAGAAGAAAAAACTAGAGCTATTATGTCTGTTTGATAAACAGAAAATAGGGCTTTTCCGCATTAAAAATAAACGAGTTTATGTTTTGTTTTTGTGCAAATGCAGTTAGTAAAATTCTATACATAGTGCCAAATGACTTATTAAGCTGTTCTTGTAGTTGTCCAGAGATAGGATTAAAATGCACCTTCAAGATGACATGTCATAATCCACAATGATGTTATGATGACGTCAATCAAATTAATGTATACGTCTGTGTATACGTCATTGTGTGTACATGACCTATCGGCGTTTATGACCATTATCAAATCGCAGCGTCGGTTGAACATCACATAATTGCTAAATCTTGGACAAACAAAAACATTCCAAATACGCGCATTATTCGGCCGCATGTGCGCCCCATAGATATATAATTAACTATATGTCTGTTTGATAAACAGATCATATGGCATTTCCGAGATATTTTTATATGCGTTTTAGCCTTTTTGAGTGTAGAAGGAAATTAAAAATATTAAAAAAATCATAGAAAATCAGCCGATGATGTCATCATGACGTCACTTCGGATTTTGCATTCTTGTGACAATATCTGTATACCCACCAATTTTCGTGACGATCGGATGTACCCTTATACGTGTTTCAAAAAAGCACATTTTTTGATGACGTCCTCATGATATGACAACACACATTTTTCACATTTATATACAATTATGTATGATCTAACAAACCTATTACAAAAAGAATTTCTAAATTAGCATGTTCTGTTGATGATATATGGCTTTAAGGTCCAAAAACTTAAACAATACTATAAAATCATATGATGACGTCATCATGACGTCACATCAATTTTCATCTATAACATGCTCACCTACCAGCCTACCACGTTTGATCTAATCAGACCTACGGTTATGAAAATGAATAAAACTGCTGCAAACTGCTGACTGACTGAATGGACCTGAAATATACAAATCAAAAAATTAGCTACGGTTCTCTAAATATAGGCCCTTCAAAAATGCACCTTTAAGATGACGTCATGTGACACGTGATGACGTCATCATGACGTCAGAGCAATATGCACGATTTCAGCACAGGGTCTCAGTAGTCTACGCAAACTTTCATCAAGATGAAAGATCTGTTTACTGGCAAAAGCGCCGGCGAGAATGAAACGTGCATTGCCTATGGGATTTTTGATATCGCACGATTTGCGATGTCCCTTCTGAGCCACCTTACACCATTGGTACACGCTGCATGCACTGCAGAGCTGCGTGTATCACTTCCCATTTTTAAGTTTTGGGGACATCTAAAGTCCCCGGGGTAGGATAGCCACGCTATACCTAGGTACGTGAGGCTTCGAGCCCCCCTACCCCTGACTAAATTTGAACATCAAAAAACAAACACTAAACAAGCACATTACACGAAGACAGTGCAGCCACGCTACCCATGCATTACCATGAGGGGGTACGACCCCCCCTGTCTTCAACCAAAAACGGTAAACGAAATGGTACAAGTAACAAGCGATAGACAAGACTTATAATAACAAGCAAAACACGGGAGCAAATGAGCTCAGATAAAAAGAACAGGAGACAGAAGCTCCAAAGACAGACGTCAAGGGAATCAAAGGTGAAAGACCAATCGGTCGTCTCTAACAGTACAAACGGCTCCTCGCACACACCAAATGGTGCGAAACTTTGTCCGGTCCAGCCGGGCAAAGTCTGCTTGGAGCCGTGCCCTAAGTGAACCCTTGACACGGAGAAGTACCTGGTCGGCATCCTGTCGGGATCCATCATACAATGTCTCGCAACGCGAAAGCCAAACCAGCCGCCTCACCGTGCAAATTAAAAACCAAATCAAAAGGGACTCCGGGCTAGTGTCCACACCAGACCCGTAGAGGACATAGGAACGTGTAAGAGAAAAACGTCGGGCTTGTGCTTTACATCCAAGATGCTCAACCCAAGCCCACAAATTGTAAACAAAGGAACAGTCCCAAAAAATATGACAAAGTGTCTCGGGAGCGGCACAGCCGACCCGAGGGCACTTGCCGTCCCCTATACCCCAACTAAAAAGACGTTGAGAAGTCTTAAGTGCCCCCCAAACGATCCTCCAATTTAAGTCCCGAAGTCGGTTGCTCAAATTGGAGGCATGACAAACTTTAAAAAGCTGACCGATGTCAGAAATGTTGCAAGCCGGACGCTGATTAGGACGTTGGCCTGCAAAAAGCTCGCAAAGACTGCGAACCGACGCCGGCCCCCAATCAATGTCCGGGGAAATCTCGACAGCCAGCAAGACCAGCTTGCAAAACTGCTTATAATAGCCCGTGGGCGAAAAAGCGTGAGGAACATCGTTCCGCCACCAATTCGGGGGAAAGACCCGGCGGAGCGACAAGGCCACCCAGTATAGAGAAAAAAATCTCAAGGGTGGGCCCCCATCGCCCAACAAGGCCTTTACCCCAAGAACGAAAAAGGCGTCACATTTGTCGCGGAGGTTGGTAACACCCAACCCGCCCTTGGCTAGGGACTGGACAAGAACTGTCCTCCGGACGAGTTCAGTCTTGCCCGACCAAATGAAGGAAAAAATAGCTCGGTTTATAGTCCGCTCTACTGCAAGTGGAAGTGGATAAACCGGAGCCAGAAAAAACAAAGGTGATAGAATTAAGGTATTGACCAGCAATACCTTACCTAAGAGGGAAAACGTCCCCCTTTTCCAGCTGTCCAAAGAGGACTGCAGTTTGGGAAGCCGCGCTTTCCAATTAAAAGGGCCCATGTCCCCCTTGCCAACCCAGACACCGTTGATCTTGATCGGGTCGGTGGTCCACTGAATAGGGACCAGATCGGGAAGGCAATCGGGCCAGGAGCCAAAGACCAAGCCTTTCGACTTGGCAAGATTTAAGCGAGACCCGCTCGCGCGCGAAAAAAAATCAATGATCCCAAAAAGCCGCCTGAGAGATTGGCAATCCCTTACAATGCAGGTCGTGTCGTCAGCGTACTGCAACACTTTGCATTGCAAGCCATTGGCCCCGGGCATTGCCAAACCAGTCACGCGGCGATCATTGATGACTGTCTGAGCAAAAGGCTCAATAAAAAGGACATATAGAAGAGGGGAGAGAGGGCAACCTTGCCTTACACCCCTCGTGACAAAAAAGGGGTCGGAAACAACCCCATTCACCAAGACTGCACTGGATATATCTGTGTATAACAGCTTAATCCAGTGCCGGAAATTCGGCCCAAAACCAAAGTGGTCTAGGACCTTAAAAAGGAAATCCCAATTGACCCTGTCGAAGGCCTTCTGCTGGTCTAGGGAAATAACGAGGCAGTCAAGGTTCCTTCCATCCACGTATGCTACCAGATCCCGAAGGAGTCTGGTATTATCATGGATGGACCTCCCCTTGACGCCACAAGTCTGAAATTGACCGACTATGTCAGGTAAAACATTACCCAAACGGAGGCACAAGGCCTTCGACAGGATCTTATAATCAACATTAAGGAGAGAGATGGGGCGCTTGCTTTTGGGATCAAGCGGATCCCCAACCTTCTCCAAAAGTGTTATGATCCCCAAACGTTGGGAATCACCTAAATGGTTTAGTTTAAAGGCACAATGGAAGACCCCAAGAAGGTCGGGGCCGACCATGTCCCAAAAATTCACGTAGAATTCCTTGGGCAGGCCGTCCCCTCCGGGAGTCTTACCGTTGGCCATGCTACGAAGGGCCGCACCGAGCTCAGACAATTCAAGTGGACTGTCCAAGTCAATGCGGCTCTCTTCATCTACAAGTGTAGACAAAGAGTCAAGAAAAGGTCCCTGTGAGTCAACCTCCACAGGCTCTTCAGAAAAAAGGTCGAGAAAGAAATCTCGATAAACGGTAGAAATTTCTCCGGAGGATGTAACGATGTCTCCCCGTGGGTTACGGACGGAGGAAATAATTTTCTTTCGAGCCTGGGAGGATTCTAGATGAAAAAAATACTTGGACGGCTTCTCCCCTTCCTCGAGTTCCCGAACTCGCGAGCGGATTCGGGCACCCTCCGCTTCGAAGTCGTCTAATTCTTGAAGGGCCTCCTTGATTTCGTTATGCCGGGAAAGAGTGGCAGCGTCACACTTCCCGGCATCTAAATCAGAAGTAACGGAGCGCAGGGAAGACAAAAGTGACTCCCTACGCTTCCGCTTCTTTCTTGCCAAGCGACAAGAAAAAGAAATAATAAAACGCTGTATGCGGGATTTGACGTCCTCCCACCAGAGGAGCTCGTTGTCGTACCCCTCCTTGAGAGACCGCCAACCCGCATAAGCACAACGGAAATCCCGTTGAAAACCCGCGTCGGCAAGGACGGAAACATTACATTTCCAAAAACCTCCACCAACACGTGCTTTCTCCGGTAAAGGAAAATCCATAACTACACAATCATGGTCGCTAAAATAACATGGCTCATGCTGGCAAGACACCACATCAACCAGGTTCGACACGTAAAAACGGTCTAGCCGGCTGGATAGTGTGTTAGCCGCATTACGCCATGTATGAGAAACGTCCGACGGGTGAAGAGACCGCCAGCAGTCTCGAAGGCCAAAATCAGAAAGCAGATGTTCGATCTCCTTGGCCCCGATTCCACAACGTGTGTTATCGGAACCTCGGTGATCTAAAGCTACATCTGAAACACAATTAAAATCGCCCGTGAGGAGAATGGGAAAGTTACCCGTCAGGTATACACCTAATCCCGCAAAGAAGAGACGGCGCGACCTGGCATTGGTGGGGGCATAAATTGTGCAAAGTCGCACCCCCGACCCGCTGCCAGGACCACGCAAAATACCAGAAACGATCCTCCCCTCAGTATCGAAGGAAGGATCAGAAAAAACAAATGGGCTTTTAGCAGGCAGAAGGATGATGGTACCACAGGAGTTGAATGTGCCAAAACTGGCGAACATCCTGCCCTTCCATTCTGCCTGCCAAGCAGCGAAATCGGAGTTGGAGGAGATATGACATTCCTGAAGACAGGAAATATCGTAATCTCCACACAACTCAAAAACTTGTCTCCTCTTTACGGGAGCGCGCATGCCCTGGACATTAAGTGTAAGAATGGCGACCATATTGTGAATTATGGATAAAAAAAAAACTAAGGGGGCGATTCCGCCCCAGGGGTTGGGCTAGGGGGAGATTCTGCCGAGGACAAAAATTCGTCCTCATCTCCACCCTGCCCGTCCATGTCCGACTCCCCGGACGCCGAGGAGCCGGACAGGCTAGGTTTATGAGGAGAAACAATCTCCACAGAAGGAAATAAAGGTGAGAGGAGAGGAAGAATCTCCTTCCCGGGTCTATCCTCTTCCGAGTCCGAAGATTCGGAGAGTCTAGATCCGGGCTTCCTAGAAAAACGTTTCTGGGGAATCGACCCGGAGGATGGGGAGTCCGAATCTGAGGAAGGACGAGCCCTCTTCGTCTTCTTCCTCCTTCCTCGCGGGACTACAAAGGGATTAACCTTATCGGTCGCGGCCTCCAGGCACGCGGGTTTGTCGCAGACCAAAGTTGGCTGCGAGTTAACGCCCGTGCACCCGGCGCAACCGACAAGGCTAAAACTAGTGGTCCGAATGATGGCACGCTCGCAGTGGAAACATTTCCACTCGGAGCGCGCCTCAAACGGACCTACAATCCCCGAACATCCAAGGCAGGACGCTCGAGGCAACTTAACAGAGGACGTCTGCGGGCTATCGTCCCCAGAAATAGTGTCTCCGTCTGAAGACGAAGACGAAACGGGCGTGGAGCCTTCCGATTTGTCTGCCGCCGCAGCTGCGGATGCAGACGCAGCGGAAGGCTCTTGACTAGGGGGTGGTGCAGGAGGAGTTGGCTCCTGCACCACTACATCAGCCCACCGTTTGGTAGGCTTAACTTTAGTTGCGTAGGATTTGGGGCACCGCTGAAAGTTGTGCCCCGCTTCCCCGCAAAAAGTGCACTTCACCGAGTTTGGACACTCGGAGGAAGTGTGTCCCACCTCCAAACACTTGTAACACCTCACGGTGTTACATTTATTGGCCGTGTGGCCAGGGTCCCCGCATCGGGCACAGGTCCTGGTCTGTCCCAAGTGGGACACCCAGGCGTTGCGGTTCCCGATGCGGAGAACCGAAGGGATGGACTTGACATCCGACATGAGGTACTGCCGGGTGCCAGTAAAAACGGAAGGCTCATCCGGGTAGGTTTGAAACCTACCCTTCTGAACCTTCCCAAAGCGTGAGAGGATGGACCGGACGACGTTGTCGTCCAAGTCCACCTCCACAAACTTGACAGTGACGAGCGTCACGGCGCCAAATGACGACACATGGCAACCGGGACGCCCCGCCAAAACTGGCCCAAAACGTTGGGCTAATGCGGCAGACTTGAAAGTGACGTCAAATCTGCCGCCGGGTAGAGGTTGTAAGGCCTCCAAGTGGTCTTTGGGGATAACCCCGACCTCCCGGAGGACCTTAAACACATCACTAGGCGCCTCTTTGCCATCGACTTTCAGTTCGAAGGCTCGGAGGCGCCGGGGGGAGAATGCTTGTGAAGGCATTCCTAAGGGAAAAAGGGGAAACGTAAAGAAAAACTAACCCAACTGGGGTAGGCAAAAAAAGGAACCGGCTAGCAGCTGCCTAGTCCGGTAAAAAGAATAAAATTATCCTACTCGGATAATTATATGTACAAATGGCACCAAAAACACTTGTATTGGTGCCGAAAGAAAATAACTACCTTGCTATCTCACTGCAGATAGCAAGGCAAACAGGATATATATGTATTTGTATATATATACAAGCACTGTCTACTTTGACAGTGCTGAGAAAAAGAAAGAAAGGAGGGCAAATACCTTTGCCCGCCTATTCAAAAGAAATAACACAGCCCACACAGTACTCCAGATGCTTACGTAACCGAAGACTGGGGGCTGTGCACTGAACACAAAAGCTTAACAAACGCTACGTAGGGCTGTGCACTGCCACAAGCCGTACGTGCAAACAAAAGAAACGCTGCTGTGTGTAGAACTTATACACCACAGCAGTAACCAAAAATACCCCCAAAAACCCTCTAAAAACTCAACAAATACACACAAAAATTGACCAAAAGAATGACCAGGGTGGTCTATGAACTGTAATAGACCAACCCTGCGAAAATTGGGCAAAATGCCTCACTAGAAACGCTATAATACAGAAGAAATGTCAGAGCTAATTTGTCTGCACTGCTACACTGACTTTGCTCGTACAGCGCAACTCCACACACGTTTACGGTGGATTGTAGAAACGTGCAACGTGACACCCATGGTTACACTGCCTTCCCAGAATTCCTTTGTTATCATATTGTTTGGGGGCTAAATATTGAAATGGGTATATTTTGACGCTGGAGTGAGCTATGATCATAAGAACTTGGAATTAGGTACACAAAAATACAGCGTATAACACTTCCGAAGGTTTTTGTTATAAGAGATTGCTAAATATACAAAATTTTTACTTGAATTTAATGACCTCTAGATGACGTCATCATGACGTCATCATGACGTCACATCAATTGTTTTTATCTGTAACAAATCCTGGCCTATCAGCATTAAGACTGCACCCAATCGGACTTACGGTTCTCTAGATATAGGACCTTAAAGTGTGCACCTTTAAGATGACGTCACGTGACCCACGATGACGTCATCACAACTGTACTTGTCGAAGCAAACATTTGCTACGTGGTCTTGGCCTGGATCGAGTTTGTAGTCAATCTGATCAATGACAGTGTAAGTTTTTGAGTGTATAATGAAATTTGAAACATTTAAAAAATCATAGAAAATCAGCCGATGACGTCATCATGACGTCACTTCGGATTTTGCATGCTGGTGACAATATCTGTCTACCCACCAATTTTTGTGACGATCGGACCTACTCTTATATGTGTTTCAAAAAAGCACATTTTTGATGACGTCATGATGACGTCATACATTTTTCACATTTATATGTAAGTATCTATGATCTAACAAACCTATTACAAAAATAATTTCGAAATTAGCATGTTCAGTTGATGAGATATGGCTTAAGGGTTCAAAACTTCAAAAATTACTGCAAAATCGTATGATGACGTCATCATGACGTCGCGTCGATTTTTATCTATAACACAAGCCGGTCCACCCACAAACCAAGTTTGAGCTCAATCGGACTTAGGGTTCTCTAGATATAGGCCCTTCAAAAACGCACTTTTGAGATGACGTCACGTGCCACGTGATGACGTCATCATGACGTCAGAGTAATAGGCACTACTTCGGTACAGGGTCCAAGTCTATGCAAACTCTCAGTAAGATTGAAGTCTGTTTAATGGCAAAAGTGGCGGTGAGAATAAAACGTGTGCTTTGTCTATGGCATTTTTGATAGAAGAACAAGAAGGAGAAGAAGAAAAAAAAAAATCGAAACAAAAACAAAGGCTTTTCCGAAAAATTTCGGAAAAGCCAAGAAGATTATTTGCTATAATGTCACTTAGAATATTGCCTACTAATGAGAAATTCGACTACCCACCAAGTTTCGTGACAATCCGACGGATCTACCAATTATATGTGTCTATAAATTACGCCTTTAATAACGTCATTATGATGTTCCACATCAATCGCCTCTATTTTTTACATATTATTTATGACCTAACAAACTTATTTCAAAAAGAATTTCGAATGTAGTTTGTTCTGTTGACGGGATATGGCTTACAGATTCAAGAACGTAACCATGTTAAAATCATATTCAATTACCGGCCTTTTAACATACCAGGTTTCACCCTAATCGATCCAACAACTGTCTAGATATGGCCCCTTTTAAAAACGCACCTTTAAGGTGACGTCACGTGACACATAATGACATCATCATGACGTCACTTCGGAGTTTGCATTCTTGTGACAATATCTGTATACCCACCCATTTTCGTTACGATCGGATGTACCCTTATACGTGTTTCAAAAAAGCACATTTTTTGATGACGTCCTCATGACGTCACACATTTTTCACATTTATATACAATTATGTATGATCTAACAAACCTATTACAAAAAGAATTTCTAAATTAGCATGTTCTGTTGATGATATATGGCTTTGGGGTCCAAGAACTTAAACAATACTATAAAATCGTATGATGACGTCATCATGACGTCACATCAATTTTCATCTATAACATGCTCACCTACCAGCCTACCACGTTTGATCTGATCAGACCTTCAAAAATGCACCTTTAAGATGACGTCATCATGACGTCAGAGCAATATGCACGATTTCAGCACAGGGTCTCAGTCTACGCAAACTTTCATCAAGATGAAAGATCTGTTTACTGGCAAAAGCGCCGGCGAGAATGAAACGTGCATTGCCTATGGGATTTTTGATATCGCACGATTTGCGATGTCCCTTCTGAGCCACCTTACACCATTGGTACACGCTGCATGCACTGCAGAGCTGCGTGTATCACTTTGTATCGTACTCTACACTGACTTTGCTCGTACAGCGCAACACCACACACGTTTACGTTGGATTGTAGAAACGTGCAACATGACACCCATGGTTACACTGCCTTCCCAGAATTCCTTTGTTACATATTGTTTTGGGGCTAAATATTGAAATGGGTATATTTTGACGCTGGAGTGAGCTTTGATCATGGGAACTTGGAATTAGGTACACAAAAATACAGTGTATAAAACTTCCGAAGGTTTTTGTCATAAGAGATTGCTAAATGTACCAAATTTTTGCTTGAAGTTAATGACCTCTAGATGACGTCATGATGACGTCATCATGACGTCACATCAATTTTTTTTTATCTGTAACAAATTCTGGCCTATCAGCATTAAGACTGCACCCGATCGGACGTACGGTTCTTCAGATATAGGACCTTAAAGTGTGAACCTTTAAGATGACGTCACGTGACCCATGATGACGTCACCACAACGGTACTTGTCAAAGCAAACATTTGCAACGTGGTCTTGGCCTGGGTAGAGTCTAGAGTCAATCTCATCAATGACAGTGTAAAATTTTGAGAGTACATTAAAATTTGAAACATTCAAAAATTCATAGAAAATCAGCCGATGACGTCACAATGACGTCACTTCGGATTTTGCATGCTATTGACAATATCTGCCTACCCACCAATTTTTATGACGATCGGACTTACCCTTATATGTGTTTCAAAAAAGCACATTTTTGATGACGTCATGATTACGTCACACATTTTTCCTATTTATGTGAAAGAATATAGGAGCTAACAAATCTATTACAAAAATAATTTTGAATTTAGCATGTTCTGTCGATGAGATATGGCTTTAAGAAACTTTAAGATTCAAAAACTTAAACATTACAATAAAATCGTATGATGACGTCATCATGACGTCACCTCAATTTTCATCTATAACACGTGGTGGCTCACCAACATACCAGGTTTAAAGGCAATCGGACCTACGGTTCTCTAGATATGGGCCCTTGAAAAATGCACTTTTATGATGACGTCACGTGACACGGGATGACGTCATCGTGACGTCACACTTCGGGGCACTATTTGAGCTTAGGGTCTATGTTTGTGTTAAGTTTGATTAAGATCTGATGTTGTTTAGTGACCAAAGTGCCGGTGAGAAAATTTAGCTTAATGAAGAAACAAAAAAAGCGGGTATTGTGTAGTTTAGGATTTGTGTATTAATTGTGTTCATGTTAGCGCCTGGAGCATTTGATTCTTCCAAAAGCATTTTTTGTCACTAAAGTAGACTTCTCTGAATTCCAATGACACGTGCTTTTGTGATTTGGAAAGGTTTTTCAAGGCGAAAAATATGATTTTTCTTACGCGGGTCACGTTTTGGCTCGGTCACCCCGACCCAGCCCCTACTCTCCGACCAGCTATAGACCCGTGTACAACGGGGTATTGCGCAATCGCGTATTTTTTGCCCTCTTAACTACAGATTTCACTCAAAAAAATCCTGCAGATGTTCTTCGACGTGGCCCTTTCTTCTGAATATGGCAAAAAGAACAATTTTCAAGTAGATTGTGTTCATGCCTAGGCGAAAGTGTACTAAACTACACAATCGCCGCAAACAGAACAAAAACAAAGGCTTTTCCGAAAAATTTCGGAAAAGCCAACAATGGCTTTTCCGAAAAATTTCGGAAAAGCCAAAAACGAGAGATGTGTGACTGTTGATGAACAGTACACATAGCTTTTCCGCTCTGCATTTTTTTTTTTTTTTACATGAAAGGAATTAAGGAATAAAGAGTAAGTTTAAAGAGTGAAAGTATTAAGAGTGAAAGTATAATAAAGGTTGCATGAAATATACCTTAGATTTGTAGATATGTTTTCTTTGCGATTATAAGTATCGCACTTTGATGTGTTTTGGTTCATGTTGCTTCACGTCATTATGGTCTTAATTTGGAGAATTAAAAACACAGAATTTAAAAAGGGAACCATTTACAACTCTATTTGTGGGGTTAGCACTGTACATTGTGTACAAATGATGTATGTGCGCGATGCGCGGATGTTCGAGTGGCCAATTTGTTTCTCTAGGAAGGTTAGGGGCAATTACCATAAATGGGCGTATCTAGACCGCTATTACGATCAAGCATATTCATGATTAAGTTAATTTATATAACAAGCATCGCACGCATTATTCAGACAGCTATATAAGGTTGAAGTAAAAATATTTTGTCTAGCTACTGTTGTGGCTATATTGGTAGAGCACTGAAAGCTTTAGACTACAGAGGCCTGGGTTCGAATCCTCTGCCCGATTTATATTTCAAGGGAAAACACAACGTCTATTTATGACAATTGACCCTAACTTACCTATGAAAAAAAATCACGCGTTCGGGTGTTTTGTAAGTGACGTGACAGGGTTATGTGATGCATTACATCATCTTTTGGAATTTGCGAGCGGGTAAATTGTGGGGGGGGGGGGGGGGGGGTTGAAAAGTGGTTCAAAATAACTTCTGTTTTTGTTATTTTTAAATACAGTCTGTTTTATGGTTGTATATTGTATAAGTCTTAAGCTAGATAAAATTACAAAATGGAATAGATATGTCAAAGTAGGTGAAAGTTTAATGTTCAAGATGTGATTTTAAAGTAATTCTACCGACGCAGTTGAGTGAGATTCAGTCAGATGAGTGAACTGTCGAAATGTTGTGGGAACTTTGAAATTCACATTGGAGAAATTGGAAGCTTATGTGACACATAATGGTGTATAACAGTTGTCAATGTGCACAAACATGATAATGAAGTTGGCTTGAAGTGCAAAAGTTCCAAAGATTGGATTTTGGTAGTTTGCCTGCGTGATTGGTCAGGAGTTAGAATAGTGTGCATATATGTTATGGCTGTTAGTCTAAAATGACATCTTGAAGTAAGACATCTTGAGTAAACATATATAAAATACATGGAAACTTACAAACGTATGTTATATAAAAAATCAACAGTGCTGTTTAAAGAAGTGAGTGTTAAAATATACAAGGATAACTTGTGAGTGCTATAAAACAACTTTCAAATGTAGATAACGTGTTTTTACAAACGAACTTGAAAAAAATGAACACGAGGTGGCTGATGCAGAAGTCAGGTTGTTGGCACAATTATTTAATGTATTCTATTCTTCATTTGAAACATTCATAACTGCAGAAATAATTGGGATAAGCTTCCGGTGGCTATACAGTTATGAAGGTTGCAAAGGGGAAATGTGATTTATTTGTGTGTGTGTGTGTGTGAGTTTGTATATGCCGGCAATCGTGGACCTAGGACAAAATAATTCGAGCGTAGACAAAGGGGTCCACGTTTGACCTAATGTCCACGATTGAAAATCGTGTACAAAACCAATGGGAGGCCTTCCGAAAAAGTTAGAGTATAAACAAAAGAGGAACAATGGGAGGTCCACGATTGCACCCGTTTGTGTGTGTGTGTGAGTGTGTGAAAGAGAGACCCAACTGCAGGAGTAAATATTTTCTTTTAATACGTTAAATTATATTCGTTTGCACTAATAAACAGAATTTTGTTAACAGAGTTTGCTGTTAACAAAACAAGTCTAGTGATGTTATCCACTTTTATATATCAGGTCAATTGAATCCAAAAATGAAGAGAAATTAGTATTTAGTGTTCTTATTTTCTCTAAAAACATTATGGGAGTTTGGCTCCCCCTTTCCATCGGGTATATTTAATTACTTAACGTTTACGTACAAAGCTGTAACTGACTTGCTTTCAGAAGAACATGCTATCCTCCACACACATTCCCAATTGGTAATCTGTACTTATAATCTATTATGTTCAAGAAAATATGCCACTTCTGCATACTGATCTCCTCGTTTTGCATGACAGATTGCATTTGTAAATAGTGGGAAATGCATCATCAAACCTGTCAGATACTGAAGAAATGTATCTTTATCTGTCATTGTGCTGTTGCCTTGTTCGTCCTTATAACCTCAACTACACCCAGCCTGATATTTGTCCATTTCAGATAAATTCTGTGCAAGAGCAACCCAAATCTGAACTATTGAAAAGGATGAGTATCTTGATAGTAGCGTGGAGATGGGCCAATTTTTAAATTCTGCATTAAAATTTCACTTAAAACTTCATTGAATAATTCACACCCAAAGCAATAGTTTTGTTGCAGTATCTTTGTCAGATACAGTTTAATAAAAGGAATAAAAACATTCTGCAGTTAAAATGTCGTCTTCTTTTTTGTCAGTAAAATTTATTCTTTTGGGGCAGAAAGAAAATGCATGGTTTGAAAATTCTTTAATGGCAAAGAAAAACATGGGATTTCCAACCGAATTTATTGTGATTTATATTACTTGTTACTAGTATTTAGCTGTTGTTTTCTTAGCTTGGGAATCGATGGAGTTTGGGCTGCTGATCTGATTTAACTAAAGTTTTTGGTGTGATCAGCCAATTGGCTCCTGGTTTAGTCCAACGCGCTACGCTATGGCATTGTCAAAACTTGTCATATGAGGGCGCACTTTAAATATTTTCCCGTAACGCCAGGCAAACTCAACCAAAGTACCAAGAAAAACGTACATAGTTTATGCGAGTTAGGTACAACTTTAAACATGGGGGCATCATGGCGTCCAATATCTCCAGAACTAAATGTGGGATCTGGTTGAACTTCTATTTCTATACAGATAGAGACACACATCTGCCTTAGCTTACACCAGTAGTCGGGTAAACTTTGAACCACTTAAGTTGTGTGCTGCCCCCAGCGTTGGTTTGTGGGATCTTCATACGGTTTAGTCAAAATGTGACTTCTTATATTGCAGACCATGTGAGGATTTTGGCATATACATCGTACGTGCTTTGATTCTGATTGCCGAGGAAGACAACGGTAAAATATACCGGCCTACCTGCATACCACGATTGACTCCAATTGGATGTACAGTTCTCTGGATATAGGACCTAAACGTATGCACCTTTCAGATGTTGTCACGTGACGCATGGTGATGTTATCACTTGTAAAAACAAACATTTACAACATGGTCTTTGTCTGAGTCAAGATTGGATTCAATCTGATCAACACTGTCATTGATCAGATTGACTATTCAGATTTTGCATATCTCTCGCTGTTGATTTTTCAACATTTTCTTCAGGGTTCAAAGGACTTTTCATTGCAACTTCCGGTCTGGTGACGTCATCAATCTTTGCCCCCACTCAACTTGTTCTTAGCATGAAGCCGATTACATACATCAATTATAAAGTGATTTCAGCAAACTTCGCCACACACATCTACCGATTATTTATTTTAAAAAAAATTAAACCTGCCGCTAGAGGGCGCTCGAACATTTTATAACGTCACAATTTTGTGTGTGTAAAGTACAACCTAGCCAGAGACTAACATCGTTGAAAGCAAGTTTACATATTTTTTCACTTTCAAATGATGAGGCACTTCCGTTTTGGACCGGAAGGAAGGGTCACGTGACTTTGCACGTAATATAAAAAATGAAGACCCTGGATTATTCTATCGGTTCCCGTAAAAATCAAAATCAGATCTGTCTCGATTGATTTTTATATTGATTTTCAAAGATTAAACTTTCAAATTATAAGGCACTTCCGGTTTGGACCGGAAGGAAGGGTCACGTGACTTTGCAAGTAATATAAAAAATGAAGACCCTGGATTATTCTATCGGTTCCCGTAAAAAGCAAAATCAGATCTCTCTCGATTGATTCTATATTGATTTTCAAAGATTAAACTTTCAAGTTGTAAGGCACTTCCGGTTTGGACCGGAAGGAAGGGTCACGTGACTTTGCACGTAATATAAAAAATGAAGACCCTGGATTATTCTATCAGTTGCCGTAAAAAGCAAAATCAGATCTCTCTTGATTGATTTTATATTGATTTTCAAAGATTAAACTTTCAAATTATAAGGCACTTCCGGTTTGGACCGGAAGGAAGGGTCACGTGACTTTGCACGTAATATAAAAAATGAAGACCCTGGATTATTCTATCGGTTCCCGTAAAAAGCAAAATCAGATCTCTCTCGATTGATTTTATATTGATTTTCAAAGATTAAACTTTCAAGTTATAAGGCACTTCCGGTTTAGACCGGAAGGAAGGGTCACGTGACTTTGCACGTAATACAAAAAATTAAGACCCTGGATTATTCTATCAGTTCACATTAAAGCAAAATCAGATCTCTCACGGTTGATTTTATATTGATTTTCAAAAACTAAATCTAGAAATCTTTGGTTGCTTGTAATCTGATACTTGATGACGTCATCGTGACGTCATTATCGGAAAACTCGAGAGCTATGTAAACTATGCTATCTGAAGCAGAAATCTACATTATATCTCCTGCGGTTGATTTTTCAGCAATTTTTTTAGGTTTAAAGGTCTTTTCATTGCAACTTCCGGTCTGGTGACGTCATCAATCTTTCTCCACCTCAACTTGTTCTTAGCGTGAAGCCGATTACATACATCAATTATAGAGTGATTTCAACAAACTTCGCCACACACATCGACCGATTATTCATTTTAAGCATTTTTCAACTTGCCGCTAGAGGGCGCTCGAACATTTTATGACGTCACAAATAATTTTTTTGTGAAGTACAACCTAGTCGGAGACCAACATCGTTGAAAGCAAGTTCCCATCTTTTTCCACTATCAAATGATGAGGCACTTCCGGTTTGGACCGGAAGGAAGGGTCACGTGATTTGACGCACACGAGATAAAATAAAGATCCTGGATTATACTATCAATTCCCACAAAAATCAAGTTCAGGGCTCTCACGGTTGATTTTATATTGATTTTCAAAGATTAAATCTGCTAATCTTTAATTGCTTGTAATTTGATACATGATGACGTCATCATGACGTCAGAGTAATATGCACGAGTTCAGTACAGGGTCTGAGTGTATGCCAACTCTCATTAAGATTGAAGTTTGTTTAAGGGCAAAAGTGCCGATTAGAAAAAACGTGCATAAAGTTTATGGGGTTTGGGGGAGAAAAAGATGAAGAAGAAGAAAAACGAGAGATGTGTGACTGTTGATGAACAGTACACATAGCTTTTCCGCTCTGCATTTTTTTTTTTTTTTACATGAAAGGAATTAAGGAATAAAGAGTCAGTTTAAAGAGTGAAAGTATTAAGAGTGAAAGTATAATAAAGGTTGCATGAAATATACCTTAGATTTGTAGATATGTTTTCTTTGCGATTATAAGTATCGCACTTTGATGTGTTTTGGTTCATGTTGCTTCACGTCATTATGGTCTTAATTTGGAGAATTAAAAACACAGAATTTAAAAAGGGAATCATTTACAACTCTATTTGTGGGGTTAGCACTGTACATTGTGTACAAATGGTGTATGTGCGCGATGCGCGGATGTTCGAGTGGGCAATTTTTTTCTCGAGGAAGGTTAGGGGCAATTACCATAAATGGGCGTATCTAGACCGCTATTACGATCAAGCATATTCATGATTAAGTTAATTTATATAACAAGCATCGCACGCATTATTCAGACAGCTATATAAGGTTGAAGTAAAAAATGTTGTCTAGCTACTGTTGTGGCTATATTGGTAGAGCACTGAAAGCTTTAGACTACAGAGGCCTGGGTTCGAATCCTCTGCCCGATATATATTTCAAGGGAAAACACAACGTCTATTTATGACAATTGACCCTAACTTACCTATGAAAAAAAATCACGCGTTCGGGTGTTTTGTAAGTGACGTGACAGGGTTATGTGATGCATTATATCATCTTTTGGAATTTGCGAGCGGGTAAATTGTGGGGGGGGGGGGAGTTGAAAAGTGGTTGAAAAATTGCGTAAATGAGCCAAACAAATCACAATTAAGAGAAAAGAACAATGTTTTATTTAGTAACAAACTAATTGATTGAGATCAAAAATATGTTTCAAAAATAACTTCTGTTTTTGTTATTTTTAAATACAGTCTGTTTTATGGTTGTATATTGTATAAGTCTTAAGCTAGATAAAATTACAAAATGGAATAGATATGTCAAAGTAGGTGCAAGTTTAATGTTCAAGATGTGATTTTAAAGTAATGTGCCTCTTCTACCGACGCAGTTGAGTGAGATTCAGTCAGATGAGTGAACTGTCGAAATGTTGTGGGAACTTTGAAATTCACATTGGAGAAATTGGAAGCTTATGTGACACATAATGGTGTATAACAGTTGTCAATGTGCACAAACATGATAATGAAGTTGGCTTGAAGTGCAAAAGTTCCAAAGATTGGATTTTGGTAGTTTGCCTGCGTTATTGGTCAGGAGTTAGAATAGTGTGCATATATGTTATGGCTGTTAGTTTAAAATGACATCTTGAAGTAAGACATCTTGAGTAAGCATATATAAAATACATGGAAACTTACAAACGTATGTTATATACAGAATCAACAGTGCTGTTTAAAGAAGTGAGTGTAACTTGTGAGTGCTATAAAACAACTTTCAAATGTAGATAACGTGTTTTTACAAACGAACTTGAAAACAATCAACATGAGGTGGCTGATGCAGAAGTCAGGTTGTTGGCACAATTATTTAATGTATTCTATTCTTCATTTGAAACATTCATAACTGCAGAAATAATTGGGATAAGCTTCTGGTGGCTATACAGTTATGAAGGTTGCAAAGGGGAAATGTGATTTATTTGTGTGTGTGTGTGTGTGTGAGTTTGTATATGCCGGCAATCGTGGACCTAGGACAAAAGAATTCGAGCGTAGACAAAGGGGTCCACGTTTGACCTAACGTCCACGATTGAAAATCGTGTACAAAACCAATGGGAGGCCTTCCGAAAAAGTTAGAGTATAAACAAAAGAGGAACAATGGGAGGTCCACGATTGCACCCGTTTGTGTGTGTGTGTGTGTGTGTGTGTGTGTGTGTGTGTTGGGATAGGGATGGGGGTAGGGGTGGGGGTTGGGGTGGGGTGGGTTGGGGATGGGATTGTGGTGGGATAGGAGTAGGAGTGGGGGGTAGGGATTGGTGGTAGGAGTGGGGGTGGGGGTAGGAGTGGGGGTGGGGGTTGGAGTGGGATTAGGGTGGTTGCAGGGGTGGGATAGGGGTGGTTGCAGGGGTGGGATAGGGGTGGTTGCAGGGGTGGGATAGGAGTGGTTGCAGGGGTGGGATAGCGGAACAAAAGAGGAACAATGGGAGGTCCACGATTGCACCCGTTTACATGACTGTGTGTGTGTGTGAGTGTGTGAAAGAGAGACCCAACTGCAGGAGTAAATATTTTCTTTTAATACGTTAAATTATATTCGTTTGCACTAATAAACAGAATTTTGTTAACAGAGTTTGCTGTTAACAAAACAAGTCTAGTGATGTTATCCACTTTTATATATCAGGTCAATTGAATCCAAAAATGAAGAGAAATTAGTATTTAGTGTTCTTATTTTCTCTAAAAACATTATGGGAGTTTGGCTCCCCCTTTCCATCGGGTATATTTAATTACTTAACGTTTACGTACAAAGCTGTAACTGACTTGCTTTCAGAAGAACATGCTATCCTCCCAATTGGTAATCTGTACTTATAATCTATTATGTTCAAGAAAATATGCCACTTCTGCAAACTGATCTCCTCGTTTTGCATGACAGATTGCATTTGTAAATAGTGGGAAATGCATCATCAAACCTGTCACATACTGAAGAAATTTATCTTTATCTGTCATTGTGTTGTTGCCTTGTTCGTCCTTATAACCTCAACTACACCCAGCCTGATATTTGTCCATTTCAGATAAATTCTGTGCAAGAGCAACCCAAATCTGAACTATTGAAAAGGATGAGTATCTTGATAGTAGCGTGGAGATGGGCCAATTTTTTAATTCTGCATTAAAATTTCACTTAAAACTTCATTGAATAATTCACACCCAAAGCAATAGTTTTGTTGCAGTATCTTTGTCAGATACAGTTTAATAAAAGGAATAAAAACATTCTGCAGTTAAAATGTCGTCTTCTTTTTTGTCAGTAAAATTTATTCTTTTGGGGCAGAAAGAAAATGCATGGTTTAAAAATTCTTTAATGGCAAAGAAAAACATGGGATTTCCAACCGAATTTATTGTGATTTATATTACTTGTTACTAGTATTTAGCTGTTGTTTTCTTAGCTTGGGAATCGATGGAGTTTGGGCTGCTGATCTGATTTAACTAAAGTTTTTGGTGTGATCAGCCAATTGGCTCCTGGTTTAGTCCAACGCGCTACGCTATGGCATTGTCAAAACTTGTCATATGAGGGCGCACTTTAAATACTTTCCCGTAACGCCAGGCAAACTCAACCAAAGTACCAAGAAAAACGTACATAGTTTATGCGAGTTAGGTACAACTTTAAACATGGGGGCATCATGGCGTCCAATATCTCCAGAACTAAATGTGGGATCTGGTTGAACTTCTATTTCTATACAGATAGAGACACACATCTGCCTTAGCTTACACCAGTAGTCGGGTAAACTTTGAACCACTTAAGTTGTGTGCTGCCCCCAGCGTTGGTTTGTGGGATCTTCATACGGTTTAGTCAAAATGTGACTTTTTATATTGCAGACCATGTGAGGATTTTGGCATATACATCGTACGTGCTTTGATTCTGATTGCCGAGGAAGACAACGGTAAAATATACCGGCCTACCTGCATACCACGATTGACTCCAATTGGATGTACAGTTCTCTGGATATAGGACCTAAACGTATGCACCTTTCAGATGTTGTCACGTGACGCATGGTGATGTCATCACGACAGCACTTGTAAAAACAAACATTTACAACATGGTCTTTGTCTGAGTCAAGATTGGATTCAATCTGATCAACACTGTCATTGATCAGATTGACTATTCAGATTTTGCATATCTCTCGCGGTTGATTTTTCAACATTTTCTTCAGGGTTCAAAGGACTTTTCATTGCAACTTCCGGTCTGGTGACGTCATCAATCTTTGCCCCCACTCAACTTGTTCTTAGCATGAAGCCGATTACATACATCAATTATAAAGTGATTTCAGCAAACTTCGCCACACACATCTACCGATTATTTATTTTAAAAAAAATTCAACCTGCCGCTAGAGGGCGCTCGAACATTTTATGACGTCACAATTTTGTGTGTGTAAAGTACAACCTAGCCAGAGACTAACATCGTTGAAAGCAAGTGTACATATTTTTTCACTTTCAAATGATGAGGCACTTCCGTTTTGGACCGGAAGGAAGGGTCACGTGACTTTGCACGTTCTATAAAAAATGAAGACCCTGGATTATTCTATCGGTTCCTGTAAAAATCAAAATCAGATCTCTCTCGATTGATTTTTATATTGATTTTCAAAGATTAAACTTTCAAGTTATAAGGCACTTCCGGTTTAGACCGGAAGGAAGGGTCACGTGACTTTGCACGTAATATAAAAAATGAAGACCCTGGATCATTCTATCAGTTGCCGTAAAAAGCAAAATCAGATCTCTCTCGATTGATTTTATATTGATTTTCAAAGATTAAACTTTCAAATTATAAGGCACTTCCGGTTTGGACCGGAAGGAAGGGTCACGTGACTTTGCACGTAATATAAAAAATGAAGACCCTGGATTATTCTATCGGTTCCCGTAAAAAGCAAAATCAGATCTCTCTCGATTGATTTTATATTGATTTTCAAAGATTAAACTTTCAAGTTATAAGGCACTTCCGGTTTAGACCGGAAGGAAGGGTCACGTGACTTTGCACGTAATACAAAAAATGAAGACCCTGGATTATTCTATCAGTTCACATTAAAGCAAAATCAGATCTCTCACGGTTGATTTTATATTGATTTTCAAAAACTAAATCTAGAAATCTTTGGTTGCTTGTAATCTGATACTTGATGACGTCATCGTGACGTCATTATCGGAAAACTCGAGAGCTATGTAAACTATGCTATCTGAAGCAGAAATCTGCATTATATCTCTTGCGGTTGATTTTTCAGCAATTTGTTTAGGTTTAAAGGTCTTTTCATTGCAACTTCCGGTCTGGTGACGTCATCAATCTTTCTCCACCTCAACTTGTTCTTAGCGTGAAGCCGATTACATACATCAATTATAGAGTGATTTCAGCAAACTTCGCCACACACATCGACCGATTATTCATTTTAAGCATTTTTCAACTTGCCGCTAGAGGGCGCTCGAACATTTTATGACGTCACAAATAATTTTTTTGTGAAGTACAACCTAGTCGGAGACCAACATCGTTGAAAGCAAGTTCCCATCTTTTTCCACTTTCAAATGATGAGGCACTTCCGGTTTGGACCGGAAGGAAGGGTCACGTGATTTGACGCACACGAGATAAAATAAAGATCCTGGATTATACTATCAATTCCC
Organism: Hippasteria phrygiana; assembly: GCA_037893225.1. Lineage (NCBI taxonomy): Eukaryota > Metazoa > Echinodermata > Asteroidea > Valvatida > Goniasteridae > Hippasteria > Hippasteria phrygiana. Next base: position 270,007 of record JAZGUH010000385.1, read on the forward strand.
ACAAAAATCAAGTTCCGGGCTCTCACGGTTGATTTTATATTGATTTTCAAAGATTAAATCTGCTAATCTTTAATTGCTTGTAATCTGATACATGATGACGTCATCATGACGTCAGAGTAATATGCACGAGTTCAGTACAGGGTCTCAGTGTATGCCAACTCTCATTAAGATTGAAGTTTGTTTAAGGGCAAAAGTGCCGATTAGAAAAAACGTGCATAAAGTTTATGGGGTTTTGGGGAGAAGAAGAAAAAGAAGAAGAAACGAGAGATGTGTGACTGTTGATGAACAGTACACATAGCTTTTCCGCTCTCCATTTTCTTTTTTTTTTACATGAAAGGAATTAAGGAATAAAGAGTAAGTTTAAAGAGTGAAAGTATTAAGAGTGAAAGTATAATAAAGGTTGCATGAAATATACCTTAGATTTGTAGATATGTTTTCTTTGCGATTATAAGTATCGCACTTTGATGTGTTTTGGTACATGTTGGTTCACGTCATTATGGTCTTAATTTGGAGAATTAAAAACACAGAATTTTAAAAGGGAATCATTTACAACTCTATTTGTGGGGTTAGCACTGTACATTGTGTACAAATGATGTATATGCGCGATGCGCGGCTGTTCGAGTGGCAAATTTTTTCTCTAGGAAGGTTAGGGGCAATTACCATAAATGGGCGTATCTAGACCGCTATTACGATCAAGCATATTCATGATTAAGTTAATTTATATAATAAGCATCGCACGCATTATTCAGACAGCTATATAAGGTTGAAGTAAAAATATTTTGTCTAGCTACTGTTGTGGCTATATTGGTAGAGCACGGAAAGCTTTAGACTACGGAGGCCTGGGTTCGAATCCTCTGCCCGATTTATATTTCAAGGGAAAACACAACGTCTATTTATGACAATTGACCCTAACTTATCTCACTTCCGTTTTGGACCGGAAGGAAGGGTCACGTGAATGTGCACGTAGTAATATAAAAAATGAAGACCCTGGATTATTCTATCGGTTCCCGTAAAAATCAAAATCAGATCTCTCTCGATTGATTTTTATATTGATTTTCAAAGATTAAACTTTCAAGTTATAAGGCACTTTCGGTTTGGACCGGAAGGAAGGATCACGTGACTTTGCACGTAATATAAAAAATGAAGACCCTGGATTATTCTATCGGTTCCCGTAAAAAGCAAAATCAGATCTCTCTCGATTGATTCTATATTGATTTTCAAAGATTAAACTTTCAAGTTGTAAGGCACTTCCGGTTTGGACCGGAAGGAAGGGTCACGTGACTTTGCACGTAATATAAAAAATGAAGACCCTGGATTATTCTATCAGTTGCCGTAAAAAGCAAAATCAGATCTCTCTCGATTGATTTTATATTGATTTTCAAAGATTAAACTTTCAAGTTATAAGGCACTTCCGGTTTAGACCGGAAGGAAGGGTCACGTGACTTTGCACGTTATATAAAAAAAGAAGACCCTGGATTATTCTATCAGTTGTCGTAAAAAGCAAAATCAGATCTCTCTCGATTGATTCTATATTGATTTTCAAAGATTAAACTTTCAAGTTGTAAGGCACTTCCGGTTTGGACCGGAAGGAAGGGTCACGTGACTTTGCACGTAATATAAAAAATGAAGACCCTGGATTATTCTATCAGTTGCCGTAAAAAGCAAAGTCAGATCTCTCTTGATTGATTTTATATTGATTTTCAAAGATTAAACATTCAAGTTATAAGGCACTTCCGGTTTAGACCGGAAGGAAGGGTCACGTGACTTTGCACGTAATATAAAAAAAGAAGACCCTGGATTATTCTATCAGTTGCCGTAAAAAGCAAAATCAGATCTCTCTCGATTGATTTTATATTGATTTTCAAAGATTAAACTTTCAAATTATAAGGCACTTCCGGTTTGGACCGGAAGGAAGGGTCACGTGACTTTGCACATAATATAAAAAATGAAGACCCTGGATTATTCTATCGGTTCCCGTAAAAAGCAAAATCAGATCTCTCTCGATTGATTTTATATTGATTTTCAAAGATTAAACTTTCAAGTTATAAGGCACTTCCGGTTTAGACCGGAAGGAAGGGTCACGTGACTTTGCACGTAATACCAAAAATGAAGACCCTGGATTATTCTATCAGTTCACATTAAAGCAAAATCAGATCTCTCACGGTTGATTTTATATTGATTTTCAAAAACTAAATCTAGAAATCTTTGGTTGCTTGTAATCTGATACTTGATGACGTCATCGTGACGTCATTATCGGAAAACTCGAGAGCTATGTAAACTATGCTATCTGAAGCAGAAATCTGCATTATATCTCCTGCGGTTGATTTTTCAGCAATTTTTTTAGGTTTAAAGGTCTTTTCATTGCAACTTCCGGTCTGGTGACGTCATCAATCTTTCTCCACCTCAACTTGTTCTTAGCGTGAAGCCGATTACATACATCAATTATAGAGTGATTTCAACAAACTTCGCCACACACATCGACCGATTATTCATTTTAAGCATTTTTCAACTTGCCGCTAGAGGGCGCTCGAACATTTTATGACGTCACAAATAATTTTTTGGTGAAGTACAACCTAGTCGGAGACCAACATCGTTGAAAGCAAGTTCCCATCTTTTTCCACTTTCAAATGATGAGGCACTTCCGGTTTGGACCGGAAGGAAGGGTCACGTGATTTGACGCACACGAGATAAAATAAAGATCCTGGATTATACTATCAATTCCCACAAAAATCAAGTTCCGGGCTCTCACGGTTGATTTTATATTGATTTTCAAAGATTAAATCTGCTAATCTTTAATTGCTTGTAATTTGATACATGATGACGTCATCATGACGTCAGAGTAATATGCACGAGTTCAGTACAGGGTCTGAGTGTATGCCAACTCTCATTAAGATTGAAGTTTGTTTAAGGGCAAAAGTGCCGATTAGAAAAAACGTGCATAAAGTTTATGGGGTTTGGGGGAGAAAAAGATGAAGAAGAAGAAAAAAAAAAACCGGAACGAAAACAATACCTTTTCCGCAGGTATGCGGAAAAGCTAAAAAAAAAAAAACCGGAACGAAAACAATACCTTTTCCGCAGGTATGCGGAAAAGCTAAAAACGAGAGATGTGTGACTGTTGATGAACAGTACACATAGCTTTTCCGCTTGCATTTTTTTTTTTTTTTACATGAAAGGAATTAAGGAATAAAGAGTAAGTTTAAAGAGTGAAAGTATTAAGAGTGAAAGTATAATAAAGGTTGCATGAAATATATCTTAGATTTGTAGATATGTTTTCTTTGCGATTATAAGTATCGCACTTTGATGTGTTTTGGTTCATGTTGGTTCACGTCTTTATGGTCTTAATTTGGAGAATTAAAAACACAGAATTTAAAAAGGGAATCATTTACAACTCTATTTGTGGGGTTAGCACTGTACATTGTGTACAAATGGTGTAAATGCGCGATGCGCGGATGTTCGAGTGGCCAATTTTTTTCTCTAGGAAGGTTAGGGGAAATTACCATAAATGGGCGTATCTAGACCGCTATTACGATCAAGCATATTCATGATTAAGTTAATTTATATAACAAGCATCGCACGCATTATATGTTTTGTAAGTGACGTGACAGGGTTATGTGATGCATTACATCATCTTTTGGAATTTGCGAGCGGGTAAATTGTGGGGGGGGGGGGGGGGGTGGGGGGGGGGGGGGGGTTGAAAAGTGGTTGAAAAATTGCGTAAATGAGCTAAACAAATCACAATTAAGAGAAAAGAACAATGTTTTATTTAGTAACAAACTAATTGATTAAGTCCAAAATCATGTTTCAAAAATAACTTCTGTTTTTGTTATTTTTAAATACAGTCTGTTTTATGGTTGTATATTGTATAAGTCTTAAGCTAGATAAAATTACAAAATGGAATAGATATGTCAAAGTAGGTGCAAGTTTAATGTTCAAGATGTGATTTTAAAGTAATGTGCCTCTTCTACCGACGCAGTTGAGTGAGATTCAGTCAGATGAGTGAACTGTCGAAATGTTGTGGGAACTTTGAAATTCACATTGGAGAAATTGGAAGCTTATGTGACACATAATGGTGTATAACAGTTGTCAATGTGCACAAACATGATAATGAAGTTGGCTTGAAGTGCAAAAGTTCCAAAGATTGGATTTTGGTAGTTTGCCTGCGTTATTGGTCAGGAGTTAGAATAGTGTGCATTATGGCTGTTAGTTTAAAATGACATCTTGAAGTAAGACATCTTGAGTAAGCATATATAAAATACATGGAAACTTACAAACGTATGTTACATAAAAAATCAACAGTGCTGTTTAAAGAAGTGAGTGTTAAAATATACAAGGATAACTTGTGAGTGCTATAAAACAACTTTCAAATGTAAATAACGTGTTTTTACAAACGAACTTGAAAAAAATCAACATGAGGTGGCTGATGTAGAAGTCAGGTTGTTGGCACAATTATTTAATGTATTCTATTCTTCATTTGAAACATTCATAACAGCAGAAATATTTGGGATAAGCTTCCGGTGGCTATACAGTTATGAAGGTTGCAAAGGGGAAATGTGATTTATTTGTGTGTGTGTGTGTGTGAGTTTGTATATGCCGGCAATCGTGGACCTAGGACAAAAGAATTCGGGCGTAGACAAAGGGGTCCACGTTTGACCTAACGTCCACGATTGAAAATCGTGTACAAAACCAATGGGAGGCCTTCCGAAAAAGTTAGAGTATAAACAAAAGAGGAACAATGGGAGGTCCACGATTGCACCCGTTTACATGACTGTGTGTGTGTGTGAGTGTGTGAAAGAGAGACCCAACTGCAGGAGTAAATATTTTCTTTTAATACGTTAAATTATATTCGTTTGCACTAATAAACAGAATTTTGTTAACAGAGTTTGCTGTTAACAAAACAAGTCTAGTGATGTTATCCACTTTTATATATCAGGTCAATTGAATCCAAAAATGAAGAGAAATTAGTATTTAGTGTTCTTATTTTCTCTAAAAACATTATGGGAGTTTGGCTCCCCCTTTCCATCGGGTATATTTAATTACTTAACGTTTACGTACAAAGCTGTAACTGACTTGCTTTCAGAAGAACATGCTATCCTCCACATACATTCTCAATTGGTAATCTGTATTTATAATCTATTATGTTCAAGAAAATATGCCACTTCTGCATACTGATCTCCTCGTTTTGCATGACAGATTGCATTTGTAAATAGTGGGAAATGCATCATCAAACCTGTCAGATACTGAAGAAATGTATCTTTATCTGTCATTGTGCTGTTGCCTTGTTCGTCCTTATAACCTCAACTACACCCAGCCTGATATTTGTCCATTTCAGATAAATTCTGTGCAAGAGCAACCCAAATCTGAACTATTGAAAAGGATGAGTATCTTGATAGTAGCGTAGAGATGGGCCAATTTTTAAATTCTGCATTAAAATTTCACTTAAAACTTCATTGAATAATTCACACCCAAAGCAATAGTTTTGTTGCAGTATCTTTGTCAGATACAGTTTAATAAAAGGAATAAAAACATTCTGCAGTTAAAATGTCGTCTTCTTTTTTGTCAGTAAAATTTATGCTTTTGGGGCAGAAAGAAAATGCATGGTTTGAAAATTCTTTAATGGCAAAGAAAAACATGGGATTTCCAACCGAATTTATTGTGATTTATATTACTTGTTACTAGTATTTAGCTGTTGTTTTCTTAGCTTGGGAATCGATGGAGTTTGGGCTGCTGATCTGATTTAACTAAAGTTTTTGGTGTGATCAGCCAATTGGCTCCTGGTTTAGTCCAACGCGCTACGCTATGGCATTGTCAAAACTTGTCATATGAGGGCGCACTTTAAATATTTTCCCGTAACGCCAGGCAAACTCAACCAAAGTACCAAGAAAAACGTACATAGTTTATGCGAGTTAGGTACAACTTTAAACATGGGGGCATCATGGCGTCCAATATCTCCAGAACTAAATGTGGGATCTGGTTGAACTTCTATTTCTATACAGATAGAGACACACATCTGCCTTAGCTTACACCAGTAGTCGGGTAAACTTTGAACCACTTAAGTTGTGTGCTGCCCCCAGCGTTGGTTTGTGGGATCTTCATACGGTTTAGTCAAAATGTGACTTCTTATATTGCAGACCATGTGAGGATTTTGGCATATACATCGTACGTGCTTTGATTCTGATTGCCGAGGAAGACAACGGTAAAATATACCGGCCTACCTGCATACCACAATTGACTCCAATTGGATGTACAGTTCTCTGGATATAGGACCTAAACGTATGCACCTTTCAGATGTTGCCACGTGACGCATGGTGATGTCATCACGACAGCACTTGTAAAAACAAACATTTACAACATGGTCTTTGTCTGAGTCAAGATTGGATTCAATCTGATCAACACTGTCATTGATCAGATTGACTATTCAGATTTTGCATATCTCTCGCGGTTGATTTTTCAACATTTTCTTCAGGGTTCAAAGGACTTTTCATTGCAACTTCCGGTCTGGTGACGTCATCAATCTTTGCCCCCACTCAACTTGTTCTTAGCATGAAGCCGATTACATACATCAATTATAAAGTGATTTCAGCAAACTTCGCCACACACATCTACCGATTATTTATTTTAAAAAAAATTCAACCTGCCGCTAGAGGGCGCTCGAACATTTTATGACGTCACAATTTTGTGTGTGTAAAGTACAACCTAGCCAGAGACTAACATCGTTGAAAGCAAGTTTACATATTTTTTCACTTTCAAATGATGAGGCACTTCCGTTTTGGACCGGAAGGGAGGGTCACATGACTTTGCACGTAATATAAAAAATGAAGACCCTGGATTATTCTATCAGTTGCCGTAAAAAGCAAAATCAGATCTCTCTCGATTGATTTTATATTGATTTTCAAAGATTAAACTTTCAAATTATAAGGCACTTCCGGTTTGGACCGGAAGGAAGGGTCACGTGACTTTGCACGTAATATAAAAAATGAAGACCCTGGATTATTCTATCGGTTCCCGTAAAAAGCAAAATCAGATCTCTCTCGATTGATTTTATATTGATTTTCAAAGATTAAACTTTCAAGTTATAAGGCACTTCCGGTTTAGACCGGAAGGAAGGGTCACGTGACTTTGCACGTAATACCAAAAATGAAGACCCTGGATTATTCTATCAGTTCACATTAAAGCAAAATCAGATCTCTCTCGATTGATTTTATATTGATTTTCAAAGATTAAACTTTCAAATTATAAGGCACTTCCGGTTTGGACCGGAAGGAAGGGTCACGTGACTTTGCACGTAATATAAAAAATGAAGACCCTGGATTATTCTATCGGTTCCCGTAAAAAGCAAAATCAGATCTCTCTCGATTGATTCTATATTGATTTTCAAAGATTAAACTTTCAAGTTGTAAGGCACTTCCGGTTTGGACCGGAAGGAAGGGTCACGTGACTTTGCACGTAATATAAAAAAAGAAGACCCTGGATTATTCTATCAGTTGCCGTAAAAAGCAAAATCAGATCTCTCTCGATTGATTTTATATTGATTTTCAAAGATTAAACTTTCAAATTAGAAGGCACTTCCGGTTTGGACCGGAAGGAAGGGTCACGTGACTTTGCACGTAATATAAAAAATGAAGACCCTGGATTATTCTATCAGTTCCCGTAAAAAGCAAAATCAGATCTCTCTCGATTGATTTTATATTGATTTTCAAAGCTTAAACTTTCAAATTATAAGGCACTTCCGGTTTGGACCGGAAGGAAGGGTCACGTGACTTTGCACGTAATACAAAAAATGAAGATCCTGGATTATTCTATCAGTTCACATTAAAGCAAAATCAGATCTCTCACGGTTGATTTTATATTGATTTTCAAAAACTAAATCTAGAAATCTTTGGTTGCTTGTAATCTGATACTTGATGACGTCATCGTGACGTCATTATCGGAAAACTCGAGAGCTATGTAAACTATGCTATCTGAAGCAGAAATCTGCATTATATCTCTTGCGGTTGATTTTTCAGCAAATTGTTTAGGTTTAAAGGTCTTTTCATTGCAACTTCCGGTCTGGTGACGTCATCAATCTTTCTCCACCTCAACTTGTTCTTAGCGTGAAGCCGATTACATACATCAATTATAGAGTGATTTCAGCAAACTTCGCCACACACATCGACCGATTATTCATTTTAAGCATTTTTCAACTTGCCGCTAGAGGGCGCTCGAACATTTTATGACGTCACAAATAATTTATTTGTGAAGTACAACCTAGTCGGAGACCAACATCGTTGAAAGCAAGTTCCCATCTTTTTCCACTTTCAAATGATGAGGCACTTCCGGTTTGGACCGGAAGGAAGGGTCACGTGATTTTACGCACACGAGATAAAATAAAGATCCTGGATTATACTATCAATTCCCACAAAAATCAAGTTCCGGGCTCTCACGGTTGATTTTATATTGATTTTCAAAGATCAAATCTGCTAATCTTTAATTGCTTGTAATTTGATACATGATGACGTCATCATGACGTCAGAGTAATATGCACGAGTTCAGTACAGGGTCTGAGTGTATGCCAACTCTCATTAAGATTGAAGTTTGTTTAAGGGCAAAAGTGCCGATTAGAAAAAACGTGCATAAAGTTTATGGGGTTTGGGGGAGAAAAAGATGAAGAAGAAGAAAAAAAAAAACCGGAACGAAAACAATACCTTTTCCGCAGGTATGCGGAAAAGCTAAAAAAAAAAAAACCGGAACGAAAACAATACCTTTTCCGCAGGTATGCGGAAAAGCTAAAAACGAGAGATGTGTGACTGTTGATGAACAGTACACATAGCTTTTCCGCTTGCATTTTTTTTTTTTTTTACATGAAAGGAATTAAGGAATAAAGAGTAAGTTTAAAGAGTGAAAGTATTAAGAGTGAAAGTATAATAAAGGTTGCATGAAATATATCTTAGATTTGTAGATATGTTTTCTTTGCGATTATAAGTATCGCACTTTGATGTGTTTTGGTTCATGTTGGTTCACGTCTTTATGGTCTTAATTTGGAGAATTAAAAACACAGAATTTAAAAAGGGAATCATTTACAACTCTATTTGTGGGGTTAGCACTGTACATTGTGTACAAATGGTGTAAATGCGCGATGCGCGGATGTTCGAGTGGCCAATTTTTTTCTCTAGGAAGGTTAGGGGAAATTACCATAAATGGGCGTATCTAGACCGCTATTACGATCAAGCATATTCATGATTAAGTTAATTTATATAACAAGCATCGCACGCATTATATGTTTTGTAAGTGACGTGACAGGGTTATGTGATGCATTACATCATCTTTTGGAATTTGCGAGCGGGTAAATTGTGGGGGGGGGGGGGGGGGGTGGGGGGGGGGGGGGGTTGAAAAGTGGTTGAAAAATTGCGTAAATGAGCTAAACAAATCACAATTAAGAGAAAAGAACAATGTTTTATTTAGTAACAAACTAATTGATTAAGTCCAAAATCATGTTTCAAAAATAACTTCTGTTTTTGTTATTTTTAAATACAGTCTGTTTTATGGTTGTATATTGTATAAGTCTTAAGCTAGATAAAATTACAAAATGGAATAGATATGTCAAAGTAGGTGCAAGTTTAATGTTCAAGATGTGATTTTAAAGTAATGTGCCTCTTCTACCGACGCAGTTGAGTGAGATTCAGTCAGATGAGTGAACTGTCGAAATGTTGTGGGAACTTTGAAATTCACATTGGAGAAATTGGAAGCTTATGTGACACATAATGGTGTATAACAGTTGTCAATGTGCACAAACATGATAATGAAGTTGGCTTGAAGTGCAAAAGTTCCAAAGATTGGATTTTGGTAGTTTGCCTGCGTTATTGGTCAGGAGTTAGAATAGTGTGCATTATGGCTGTTAGTTTAAAATGACATCTTGAAGTAAGACATCTTGAGTAAGCATATATAAAATACATGGAAACTTACAAACGTATGTTACATAAAAAATCAACAGTGCTGTTTAAAGAAGTGAGTGTTAAAATATACAAGGATAACTTGTGAGTGCTATAAAACAACTTTCAAATGTAAATAACGTGTTTTTACAAACGAACTTGAAAAAAATCAACATGAGGTGGCTGATGTAGAAGTCAGGTTGTTGGCACAATTATTTAATGTATTCTATTCTTCATTTGAAACATTCATAACAGCAGAAATATTTGGGATAAGCTTCCGGTGGCTATACAGTTATGAAGGTTGCAAAGGGGAAATGTGATTTATTTGTGTGTGTGTGTGTGTGAGTTTGTATATGCCGGCAATCGTGGACCTAGGACAAAAGAATTCGGGCGTAGACAAAGGGGTCCACGTTTGACCTAACGTCCACGATTGAAAATCGTGTACAAAACCAATGGGAGGCCTTCCGAAAAAGTTAGAGTATAAACAAAAGAGGAACAATGGGAGGTCCACGATTGCACCCGTTTACATGACTGTGTGTGTGTGTGAGTGTGTGAAAGAGAGACCCAACTGCAGGAGTAAATATTTTCTTTTAATACGTTAAATTATATTCGTTTGCACTAATAAACAGAATTTTGTTAACAGAGTTTGCTGTTAACAAAACAAGTCTAGTGATGTTATCCACTTTTATATATCAGGTCAATTGAATCCAAAAATGAAGAGAAATTAGTATTTAGTGTTCTTATTTTCTCTAAAAACATTATGGGAGTTTGGCTCCCCCTTTCCATCGGGTATATTTAATTACTTAACGTTTACGTACAAAGCTGTAACTGACTTGCTTTCAGAAGAACATGCTATCCTCCACATACATTCTCAATTGGTAATCTGTATTTATAATCTATTATGTTCAAGAAAATATGCCACTTCTGCATACTGATCTCCTCGTTTTGCATGACAGATTGCATTTGTAAATAGTGGGAAATGCATCATCAAACCTGTCAGATACTGAAGAAATGTATCTTTATCTGTCATTGTGCTGTTGCCTTGTTCGTCCTTATAACCTCAACTACACCCAGCCTGATATTTGTCCATTTCAGATAAATTCTGTGCAAGAGCAACCCAAATCTGAACTATTGAAAAGGATGAGTATCTTGATAGTAGCGTAGAGATGGGCCAATTTTTAAATTCTGCATTAAAATTTCACTTAAAACTTCATTGAATAATTCACACCCAAAGCAATAGTTTTGTTGCAGTATCTTTGTCAGATACAGTTTAATAAAAGGAATAAAAACATTCTGCAGTTAAAATGTCGTCTTCTTTTTTGTCAGTAAAATTTATGCTTTTGGGGCAGAAAGAAAATGCATGGTTTGAAAATTCTTTAATGGCAAAGAAAAACATGGGATTTCCAACCGAATTTATTGTGATTTATATTACTTGTTACTAGTATTTAGCTGTTGTTTTCTTAGCTTGGGAATCGATGGAGTTTGGGCTGCTGATCTGATTTAACTAAAGTTTTTGGTGTGATCAGCCAATTGGCTCCTGGTTTAGTCCAACGCGCTACGCTATGGCATTGTCAAAACTTGTCATATGAGGGCGCACTTTAAATATTTTCCCGTAACGCCAGGCAAACTCAACCAAAGTACCAAGAAAAACGTACATAGTTTATGCGAGTTAGGTACAACTTTAAACATGGGGGCATCATGGCGTCCAATATCTCCAGAACTAAATGTGGGATCTGGTTGAACTTCTATTTCTATACAGATAGAGACACACATCTGCCTTAGCTTACACCAGTAGTCGGGTAAACTTTGAACCACTTAAGTTGTGTGCTGCCCCCAGCGTTGGTTTGTGGGATCTTCATACGGTTTAGTCAAAATGTGACTTCTTATATTGCAGACCATGTGAGGATTTTGGCATATACATCGTACGTGCTTTGATTCTGATTGCCGAGGAAGACAACGGTAAAATATACCGGCCTACCTGCATACCACAATTGACTCCAATTGGATGTACAGTTCTCTGGATATAGGACCTAAACGTATGCACCTTTCAGATGTTGCCACGTGACGCATGGTGATGTCATCACGACAGCACTTGTAAAAACAAACATTTACAACATGGTCTTTGTCTGAGTCAAGATTGGATTCAATCTGATCAACACTGTCATTGATCAGATTGACTATTCAGATTTTGCATATCTCTCGCGGTTGATTTTTCAACATTTTCTTCAGGGTTCAAAGGACTTTTCATTGCAACTTCCGGTCTGGTGACGTCATCAATCTTTGCCCCCACTCAACTTGTTCTTAGCATGAAGCCGATTACATACATCAATTATAAAGTGATTTCAGCAAACTTCGCCACACACATCTACCGATTATTTATTTTAAAAAAAATTCAACCTGCCGCTAGAGGGCGCTCGAACATTTTATGACGTCACAATTTTGTGTGTGTAAAGTACAACCTAGCCAGAGACTAACATCGTTGAAAGCAAGTTTACATATTTTTTCACTTTCAAATGATGAGGCACTTCCGTTTTGGACCGGAAGGGAGGGTCACATGACTTTGCACGTAATATAAAAAATGAAGACCCTGGATTATTCTATCAGTTGCCGTAAAAAGCAAAATCAGATCTCTCTCGATTGATTTTATATTGATTTTCAAAGATTAAACTTTCAAATTATAAGGCACTTCCGGTTTGGACCGGAAGGAAGGGTCACGTGACTTTGCACGTAATATAAAAAATGAAGACCCTGGATTATTCTATCGGTTCCCGTAAAAAGCAAAATCAGATCTCTCTCGATTGATTTTATATTGATTTTCAAAGATTAAACTTTCAAGTTATAAGGCACTTCCGGTTTAGACCGGAAGGAAGGGTCACGTGACTTTGCACGTAATACCAAAAATGAAGACCCTGGATTATTCTATCAGTTCACATTAAAGCAAAATCAGATCTCTCTCGATTGATTTTATATTGATTTTCAAAGATTAAACTTTCAAATTATAAGGCACTTCCGGTTTGGACCGGAAGGAAGGGTCACGTGACTTTGCACGTAATATAAAAAATGAAGACCCTGGATTATTCTATCGGTTCCCGTAAAAAGCAAAATCAGATCTCTCTCGATTGATTCTATATTGATTTTCAAAGATTAAACTTTCAAGTTGTAAGGCACTTCCGGTTTGGACCGGAAGGAAGGGTCACGTGACTTTGCACGTAATATAAAAAAAGAAGACCCTGGATTATTCTATCAGTTGCCGTAAAAAGCAAAATCAGATCTCTCTCGATTGATTTTATATTGATTTTCAAAGATTAAACTTTCAAATTAGAAGGCACTTCCGGTTTGGACCGGAAGGAAGGGTCACGTGACTTTGCACGTAATATAAAAAATGAAGACCCTGGATTATTCTATCAGTTCCCGTAAAAAGCAAAATCAGATCTCTCTCGATTGATTTTATATTGATTTTCAAAGCTTAAACTTTCAAATTATAAGGCACTTCCGGTTTGGACCGGAAGGAAGGGTCACGTGACTTTGCACGTAATACAAAAAATGAAGATCCTGGATTATTCTATCAGTTCACATTAAAGCAAAATCAGATCTCTCACGGTTGATTTTATATTGATTTTCAAAAACTAAATCTAGAAATCTTTGGTTGCTTGTAATCTGATACTTGATGACGTCATCGTGACGTCATTATCGGAAAACTCGAGAGCTATGTAAACTATGCTATCTGAAGCAGAAATCTGCATTATATCTCTTGCGGTTGATTTTTCAGCAAATTGTTTAGGTTTAAAGGTCTTTTCATTGCAACTTCCGGTCTGGTGACGTCATCAATCTTTCTCCACCTCAACTTGTTCTTAGCGTGAAGCCGATTACATACATCAATTATAGAGTGATTTCAGCAAACTTCGCCACACACATCGACCGATTATTCATTTTAAGCATTTTTCAACTTGCCGCTAGAGGGCGCTCGAACATTTTATGACGTCACAAATAATTTATTTGTGAAGTACAACCTAGTCGGAGACCAACATCGTTGAAAGCAAGTTCCCATCTTTTTCCACTTTCAAATGATGAGGCACTTCCGGTTTGGACCGGAAGGAAGGGTCACGTGATTTTACGCACACGAGATAAAATAAAGATCCTGGATTATACTATCAATTCCCACAAAAATCAAGTTCCGGGCTCTCACGGTTGATTTTATATTGATTTTCAAAGATCAAATCTGCTAATCTTTAATTGCTTGTAATTTGATACATGATGACGTCATCATGACGTCAGAGTAATATGCACGAGTTCAGTACAGGGTCTGAGTGTATGCCAACTCTCATTAAGATTGAAGTTTGTTTAAGGGCAAAAGTGCCGATTAGAAAAAACGTGCATAAAGTTTATGGGGTTTTGGGGAGAAGAAGAAAAAGAAGAAGAAGAAAAAAAAAAAAAACCGGAACAAAAACAATACCTTTTCCGCAGGTATGCGGAAAAGCTAACGAGAGATGTGTGACTGTTGATGAACAGTACACATAGCTTTTCCGCTCTTCATTTTCTTTTCTTTTTACATGAAAGGAATTAAGGAATAAAGAGTAAGTTTAAAGAGTGAAAGTATTAAGAGTGAAAGTATAATAAAGGTTGCATGAAATATACCTTAGATTTGTAGATATGTTTTCTTTGCGATTATAAGTATCGCACTTTGATGTGTTTTGGTACATGTTGGTTCACGTCATTATGGTCTTAATTTGGAGAATTAAAAACACAGAATTTTAAAAGGGAATCATTTACAACTCTATTTGTGGGGTTAGCACTGTACATTGTGTACAAATGATGTATATGCGCGATGCGCGGCTGTTCGAGTGGCAATTTTTTTTCTCTAGGAAGGTTAGGGGCAATTACCATAAATGGGCGTATCTAGACCGCTATTACGATCAAGCATATTCATGATTAAGTTAATTTATATAGAAAGCATCGCACGCATTATTCAGACAGCTATATAAGGTTGAAGTAAAAATATTTTGTCTGGCTACTGTTGTGGCTATATTGGTAGAGCACTGAAAGCTTTAGACTACAGAGGCCTGGGTTCGAATCCTCTGCCCGATTTATATTTCAAGGGAAAACACAACGTCTATTTATGACAATTGACCCTTACTTATCTCACTTCCGTTTTGGACCGGAAGGAAGGGTCACGTGAATTTGCACGTAATATAAAAAATGAAGACCCTGGATTATTCTATCGGTTCCCGTAAAAATCAAAATCAGATCTCTCTCGATTGATTTTTATATTGATTTTCAAAGATAAGGCACTTCCGGTTTGGACCGGAAGGAAGGGTCACGTGACTTTGCACGTAATATAAAAAATGAAGACCCTGGATTATTCTATCAGTTGCCGTAAAAAGCAAAATCAGATCTCTCTCGATTGATTTTATATTGATTTTCAAATATTAAACTTTCAAGTTATAAGGCACTTCCGGTTTAGACCGGAAGGAAGGGTCACGTGAATTTGCACGTAATATAAAAAATGAAGACCCTGGATTATTCTATCGGTTCCCGTAAAAATCAAAATCAGATCTCTCTCGATTGATTTTTATATTGATTTTCAAAGATTAAACTTTCAAGTTATAAGGCACTTCCGGTTTAGACCGGAAGGAAGGGTCACGTGACTTTGCACGTAATATAAAAAAAGAAGACCCTGGATTATTCTATCAGTTGCCGTAAAAAGCAAAATCAGATCTCTCTCGATTGATTTTATATTGATTTTCAAATATTAAACTTTCAAGTTATAAGGCACTTCCGGTTTAGACCGGAAGGAAGGGTCACGTGAATTTGCACGTAATATAAAAAATGAAGACCCTGGATTATTCTATCGGTTCCCGTAAAAATCAAAATCAGATCTCTCTCGATTGATTTTTATATTGATTTTCAAAGATTAAACTTTCAAATTATAAGGCACTTCCGGTTTGGACCGGAAGGAAGGGTCACGTGACTTTGCACGTAATATAAAAAAAGAAGACCCTGGATTATTCTATCAGTTGCCGTAAAAAGCAAAATCAGATCTCTCTCGATTGATTTTATATTGATTTTCAAATATTAAACTTTCAAGTTATAAGGCACTTCCGGTTTAGACCGGAAGGAAGGGTCACGTGAATTTGCACGTAATATAAAAAATGAAGACCCTGGATTATTCTATCGGTTCCCGTAAAAATCAAAATCAGATCTCTCTCGATTGATTTTTATATTGATTTTCAAAGATTAAACTTTCAAATTATAAGGCACTTCCGGTTTGGACCGGAAGGAAGGGTCACGTGACTTTGCACGTAATATAGAAAATGAAGACCCTGGATTATTCTATCGGTTGCCGTAAAAAGCAAAATCAGATCTCTCTCGATTGATTTTATATTGATTTTCAAAGATTAAACTTTCAAGTTATAAGGCACTTCCGGTTTAGACCGGAAGGAAGGGTCACGTGACTTTGCACGTAATATAAAAAAAGAAGACCCTGGATTATTCTATCAGTTGCCGTAAAAAGCAAAATCAGATCTCTCTCGATTGATTTTATATTGATTTTCAAAGATTAAACTTTCAAATTATAAGGCACTTCCGGTTTCGACCGGAAGGAAGGGTCACGTGACTTTGCACGTAATATAAAAAATGAAGACCCTGGATTATTCTATCGGTTCCCGTAAAAAGCAAAATCAGATCTCTCTCGATTGATTTTATATTGATTTTCAAAGATTAAACTTTCAAATTAGAAGGCACTTCCGGTTTGGACCGGAAGGAAGGGTCACGTGACTTTGCACGTAATACAAAAAATGAAGATCCTGGATTATTCTATCAGTTCACATTAAAGCAAAATCAGATCTCTCACGGTTGATTTTATATTGATTTTCAAAAACTAAATCTAGAAATCTTTGGTTGATTGTAATCTGATACTTGATGACGTCATCGTGAAGTCATTATCGGAAAACTCGAGAACTATGTAAACTATGCTATCTGAAGAAGAAATCTGCATTATATCTCCTGCGGTTGATTTTTCAGCAATTTTTTTAGGTTTAAAGGTCTTTTCATTGCAACTTCCGGTCTGGTGACGTCATCAATCTTTCTCCACCTCAACTTGTTCTTAGCGTGAAGCCGATTACATACATCAATTATAGAGTGATTTCAGCAAACTTCGCCACACACATCGACCGATTATTCATTTTAAGCATTTTTCAACTTGCCGCTAGAGGGCGCTCGAACATTTTATGACGTCACAAATAATTTTTTTGTGAAGTACAACCTAGTCGGAGACCAACATCGTTGAAAGCAAGTTCCCATCTTTTTCCACTTTCAAATGATGAGGCACTTCCGGTTTGGACCGGAAGGAAGGGTCACGTGATTTGACGCACACTAGATAAAATAAAGGTCCTGGATTATACTATCAATTCCCACAAAAATCAAGTTCCGGGCTCTCACGGTTGATTTTATATTGATTTTCAAAGATTAAATCTGCTAATCTTTAATTGCTTGTAATTTGATACATGATGACGTCATCATGACGTCAGAGTAATATGCACGAGTTCAGTACAGGGTCTGAGTGTATGCCAACTCTCATTAAGATTGAAGTTTGTTTAAGGGCAAAAGTGCCGATTAGAAAAAACGTGCATAAAGTTTATGGGGTTTTGGGGAGAAAAAGAAAAAGAAGAAGAAGAAAAAAAAACTAGATATAACTTTTCAACTTAATCGGACTTGTACTTTTGTTTATATTATATGGCTTCAAAAACTGCCCCTTTAAGATGACGTCACGTGACATGTAATGACGTCATCATCATGTCATGTCAATTTTCATCTATAAACCTACTGGGCTACCTAGATATTACTTTTAAACTTAATCGGACATGTACTTCTGTAGATATGCGCCTTCAAAAACTGCCCCTTTAAGATGACGTCACATGTGATGACGTCATCATAACGTCATGTCAATTTTCATTTATAAAACTACTGGAATACCTAGATATTACATTTTAACTTAATCGAACTTGTACTTTTGTAGATATATGGCTTAGAAAAATGCCCCTTTAAGATGACGTCACGTGACATGTGATGACGTCATTATGACGTAAAAGTTCGGCACACATTGTGAGCAGTTGGGGTAAGTGTCTGCCAAGTTTAAAATTAGGTAAAGTGGCCGGTAAGAAAGAAAACGTTTACAAATGCTATGGGCAATATTCTAGCGACTTGAAAAAAAGAATTTTTTCATGATGTCATCATGACGTCACACAATTTTCGCTTTTTAGGGCATATCTTTGAGACATACCAAAGCTATAACAAAAAGAATTTAGAAAATTTCTTGTTTTGTTCGCTAGATATATTGAAAAGAATGTTACGATTTACACAATTTTAAAATTCAGCGACTTGAACAAAGACTACAAATCAACCTTTTTATAAACAGCATGCACATTTAAGCCATGGTTATCTGCCCTTCCCAGAATTCCTTTGTGTTATATTGAATTTGGTCTAAATTTTGAAATGGCTGTTATTTCTTACTTGAGTGAGCCACGATCATGAAATTTTGGAATTAGGGAGAGGAAAATTCAATATATACATTTTTGTAATCGGATTGACCCTTACATGCGTTAAAAAAAAAAACATTTTTGATGACGTCATCATGACGTCACACAATTTTCGCTTTTTAGGGCATATCTTTGAGACATACCAAAGCTATAACAAAAAGAATTTCGAAAATATCTTGTTTTGTTCGCTAGATATATTGAAAAGAATTTTACGATTTTGAAATTTCAAAAATTCATAAAAAATCACGTGATGACGTCATCATGACGTAAATGTTCGGCATACATTCTGAGCAGTTAGTCCAAGTGTCTGCCAAGTTTAAAGCCAATCGGCAGCATAAAAGTAGCCAAAGTGCCGGTAAGAAAGAAAACGTGTACAAATGCTATGGGCATTTGGCTGAAAAAGAAAAAAAAAAAGAAAACTAGAGGCATGAGGTTGGTGTTTGTGGACAAACACAGGGCTGTTTCGTTTTTGTTTTTTTAATTTGGATGTGAAATGTGAATACAATAATTTAAGTTTGTCAAACGATCGCGCTGCTGCCAGTTTTCTTTGTTAATTTTGAAATTAATTAAAGTTGTTTGTAGTAGTAACATGTGATGACGTCATCATAACGTCACATAAATTTTCATCTATAAACTTGCTGACCTTCCTAGATATAACTTTTCAACTTAATCGGACTTGTACTTTTGTTTATATATGGCTTCAAAAACTGCCCCTTTAAGATGACGTCACGTGACATGTGATGACGTCATCATCATGTCATGTCAATTTTCATCTATAAACCTACTGGGCTACCTAGATATTACTTTTAAACTTAATCGGACTTGTACTTTGTAGATATGCGCCTTCAAAAACTGCCCCTTTAAGATGACGTCACATGTGATGACGTCATCATAACGTCATGTCAATTTTCATTTATAAAACTACTGGGATACCTAGATATTACATTTTAACTTAATCGAACTTGCACTTTTGTAGATATATGGCTTAGAAAAATGCCCCTTTAAGATGACGTCACGTGACATGTGATGATGTCATTATGACGTAAAAGTTTGGCACACATTGTGAGCAGTTGGGGTAAGTGTCTGCCAAGTTTAAAATTAGGTAAAGTGGCCGGTAAGAAAGAAAACGTTTACAAATGCTATGGGCAATATTCTAGCGACTTGAAAAAAAGAATTTTTTGATGACGTCATCATGACGTCACACAATTTTCGCTTTTTAGGGCATATCTTTGAGACATACCAAAGCTATAACAAAAAGAATTTAGAAAATTTCTTGTTTTGTTCGCTAGATATATTGAAAAGAATGTTATGATTTACACAATTTTAAAATTCAGCGACTTGAACAAAGACTACAAATCAACCTTTTTATAAACAGCATGCACATTTAAGCCATGGTTATCTGCCCTTCCCAGAATTCCTTTGTGTTATATTGAATTTGGTCTAAATTTTGAAATGGCTGTTATTTCTTACTTGAGTGAGCCACGTTCATGAAATTTTGGAATTAGGGAGAGGAAAATTCAATATATACATTTTTGTAATCGGATTGACCCTTACATGCGTTTAAAAAAAAAAACATTTTTGATGACGTCATCATGACGTCACACAATTTTCCCTTTTTAGGGCATATCTTTGAGACATGCCAAAGCTATAACAAAAAGAATTTCGAAAATATCTTGTTTTGTTCGCTAGATATATTGAAAAGAATTTTACGATTTTGAAATTTCAAAAATTCATAAAAAATCACGTGATGACGTCATCATGACGTAAATGTTCGGCATACATTCTGAGCAGTTAGTCCAAGTGTCTGCCAAGTTTAAAGCCAATCGGCAGCATAAAAGTAGCCAAAGTGCCGGTAAGAAAGAAAACGTGTACAAATGCTATGGGCATTCGGCTGAAGAAGAAAAAAAAAAAGAAACTAGAGCCAATAGTGTTTGTGGACAAACACAGGGCTGTTTCGGTTTTTGTGTGTAAAATTTGGTGATTAAAATGAAATTTCAAAAATTTTAATAAAATTTCAAAAATTAAAAAAATTATAGAAAATTAGCCGATGAGGTCATCATGACGTCACTCCGGCTTCTGCATGCTGGTGGCACTATCTACATACCCACCAATTTTTATGACGATCGGACCTACCCTTATATGTGTTTCAAAAAAGCATATTTTTGATGACGTCATGATGACATCACACATTTTCCCATTTATGTGAAAGAATATGGGAGCTAACAAAGCTATTACAAAAAGAATTTTGAATTTAGCATGTTCTGTTAAAGAGATATGGGTTTAAGAAACTTTAAGGTTGAAAAAACTTTACAATTACTATAAAATCGTATGATGAGGTCATCATGACGTCACCTCAATTTTCATCTATAACACGTACTTGTCTACCACCATAGCAGGTTTGAATGCAATCGGACCTACGGTTCTCTAGATATGTGCCCTTGAAAAATGCACCTTTAAGATGACGTCACATGACAAGTGATGACGTCATCATGACGTCACTCTTCGGCATACATTTTCAGCTCAGGGTCTCTGTTTGAGTTAAACCTGATTAAGATCTCAGGTTGTTTAGTGACCAAAGTGGCTCTTACAAAATTCGTGTACAAAGTCTATGGGATTTGGGATAGAACTAAAAATTCATAGAAAATCAGCCGATGACGTCATCATGACGTCACTTTGGATTTTACATGCTAGTGGCACTATCTACCTACCCACCAATTTTCATGACGATCGGACCTATCCTTATATGTGTTTTAAAAAAGCACATTTTTGATGACGTCATCATGACGTCACACAATTTTCGCCTTTTAGGGCATATCTTTGAGACATACCAAAGCTATAACGAAAAGAATTTTGAAAATATCTTGTTGTGTTCGTTAGATATATTGAAAAGAATGTTACGATTTTCAAAATTCAAAAATTCATAACAAATCACGTGATGACGTCATCATGACGTAAAAGTTCGGCATGCATTCTGACCAGTTGGTCTAATCGGTTGCTTAAAAGTAGCCAAAGTGCCGGTCAGAAAGAAAACGTGTACAAATGCTATGGGCAATAGTCTGAAAAGGAAAAAAAAGAAAAAAAAAAAAAAAGAAAAAAAAAAAAATCTTAACGAAAACAAGGGCTGTTTCGGAAAACTTCCGAAACAGCCAAAAAAAAAAAAAACTAGACATCTGGTGCAGTGTTTGTGGACAAACACAGGGCTGTTTTGTTTTTTTGTGTAAAATTATGTGATTTAAATGAAATTTCAAAAATGAAAAAAATCATAGAAAATTAGCCGATGACGTCATCATGACGTCACCATGACGTCACATACATTTTCATCTAACACATGCTGGCATAACTAAATACCACGTTTTAACTTAATGTGACTAGTACTTTTGTAGATATATGGTTTCCAAAAATGGCCCTTTAAGATGACGTCACGTGACATGTGATGACGTCATCATGACCTAAAAGTTCGGCGCACATTCTGAGCAGTTGGTGTAAGTATCTGCCTACGACTTGTCTAACGACTTGAAAAAAAGACTAGAGATCAACTCTTTATAGACAGCATGTCACATGAAAGCCATGGTTTCTGTCCTTCCCAGAATTCCTTTGTGTTATATTGAATTTGGTCACAATTTTTTAGATGCCTGTTATTTCTTACTACTTGAGTGAGCCACGATCACGAAATTGTTGAATTAGGTAGAGAAAAATTCAATGTATAAATTTTTAATCGGAACGACCCTTACATGCGTTAAAAAAAAAAATTTGATGACGTCATTATGACGTCACACAATTTTCGCCTTTTAGGGCATATCTTTGAGACATACCAAAAGCTGTATCAAAAAGAATTTTAAAAATCTCTTGTTTTGTTTGCGAGATATATTTAAAAGAATGTTACAATTTCAAAATTTCAAAAATTCATAACAAATCACATGATGACGTCATTATGACGTCACTTTGGATTTTGCATCCTAGTACCAGTATCTACCTACCCACCAATTTTCATGACGATCGGACCTATCCTTATATGTGTTTTAAAAAAGCACATTTTTGATGATGTCATCATGACGTCACACATTTTTTTCCTTTTTAGGGCATATCTTTGAGACCTACCAAAGCTATAACAAAAAGAATTTTGAAAATATCTTGTTTTGTTTGCCAGATATATTGAAAAGAATGTTACGATTTTCAAAATTTCAAAAATTCATAACAAATTACGTGATGACGTCATCATGACGTCACTTTGGATTTTGCATCCTAGTGCCAGTATCTACCTACCCACCAATTTTCATGACGATCGGACCTATCCGTATATGTGTTTTAAAAAAGCACATTTTTGATGACGTCATCATGACGTCACACATTTTTTTCCTTTTTAGGGCATATCTTTGAGACATACCAAAGCTATAACAAAAAGAATTTTGAAAATATCTTGTTTTGTTCGCTAGATATATTTAAAAAAAAATTACGATTTCAAAATTTCAAAAATTCATAAAAAATCACGTGATGACGTCATCATGACGTAAATGTGCGGCATACATTCTGAGCAGTTAGTCTAAGTGTCTGCCAAGTTTAAAGCCAATCGGCAGCATAAAAGTAGCCAAAGTGCCAGTAAGAAAGAAAACGTGTACAAATGCTATGGGCATTTGGCTGAAAAAGAAGCACAAAAAAAAAACTAGAGGCATGAGGTTGGTGTTTGTGGACAAACACAGGGCTGTTTCGTTTTTGTTTTTTTAGTTTGGATGTGAAATGTGAATACAATAATTTATGTTTGTCAAACAATCGCGCTGCTGCCAGTTTTCTTTGTTAATTTTGAAATTAATTAAAGTTGTTTGTAGTAGTAACATGTGATGACGTCATCATAGCGTCACATAAATTTTCATCTATAAACTTGCTGACCTACCTAGATATAACTTTTAAACTTAATCGGACTTGTACTTTTGTTTATATATGGCTTCAAAAACTGCCCCTTTAAGATGACGTCACGTGACATGTGATGACGTCAACATCATGTCATGTCAATTTTCATCTATAAACCTACTGGGCTACCTAGATATTACTTTTAAACTTAATCGGACTTGTACTTCTGTAGATATGCGCCTTCAAAAACTGCCCCTTTAAGATGACGTCACAAGTGATGACGTCATCATAACGTCATGTCAATTTGCATTTATAAAACTACTTGGATACCTAGATATTACATTTTAACTTAATCGAACTTGTACTTTTGTAGATATATGGCTTTGAAAAATGCCCCTTTAAGATGACGTCACGTGACATGTGATGACGTCATTATGACGTAAAAGTTCGGCACACATTGTGAGCAGTTGGGGTAAGTGTCTGCCAAGTTTAAAATTAGCCAAAGTGGCCGGTAAGAAAGAAAACGTTTACAAATGCTATGGGCAATATTCTAGCGACTTGAAAAAAAGAATTTTTTGATGACGTCATCATGACGTCACACAATTTTCGCTTTTTTGGGCATATCTTTGAGACATACCAAAGCTATAACAAAAAGAATTTTGAAAATTTCTTGTTTAGTTCGCTAGATATATTGAAAAGAATGTTACGATTTACACAATTTAAAAATTCAGCGACTTGAACAAAGACTACAAATCAACCTTTTTATAAACAGCATGCACATTTAAGCCATGGTTATCTGCCCTTCCCAGAATTCCTTTGTGTTATATTGAATTTGGTCTAAATTTTCAAATGGCTGTTATTTCTTACTTGAGTGAGCCACGATCATGAAATTTTGGAATTAGAGAGAGGAAAATTCAATGTATACATTTTTGTAATCGGATTGACCATTACATGCGTTTAAAAAAAAAAAAAATTGATGACGTCATCATGACGTCACACATTTTCTCCCTTTTAGGGGATATCTTTGAGACATACCAAAGCTATAACAAAAATAATTTTGAAAATGTATTGTTTTGTTCGCTAGATATATTGAAAAGAATGTTACGATTTTAAAATTAAAAAAATTCATAAAAAGTCACGTAATGACGTCATCATGACCTCATTTTAGATTTTGCATTCTAGTGACAGTATCTACCTACCCACCACTTTTCATGACGATCGGACCTATCCTTATATGTGTTTTAAAAAATCACATTTTTGATGACGTCATCATGACGTCACACATTTTTTCCCTTTTAGGGCATATCTTTGAGACATACCAAAGCTATCACAAAAAGAATTTTGAAAATATCTTGTTTTGTTTGCTAGATATATTGAAAAGAATGTTACGATTTTAAAACTTCAAAAATTCAGCGACTTGAAAAAAGACTAGGAATCATCCCCTTTTATAAACAGCAAGCACATTTAAGCCATGGTTATCTGCCCTTCCCAGAATTCCTTTGTGTTATATTGAATTTGGTCCAAATTTTGAAATGGTTGTTATTTCTTACTTGAGTGAGCCACGATCATGAAATTTTGGAATTACGTACAGCAAAATTCAATGTATACATTTTTGTAATCGGATTGACCCTTACATGCGTTAAAAAAAAAAAACATTTTTGATGACGTCATCATGACGTCACACATTTTCGCTTTTTAGGGCAATTCCTTTGTGTTATATTGAATTTGGTCCAAATTTTGAAATGGTTGTTATTTCTTACTTGAGTGAGCCACGATCATGAAATTTTGGAATTACGTACAGCAAAATTCAATGTATACATTTTTGTAATCGGATTGACCCTTACATGCGTTAAAAAAAAAAAACATTTTTGATGACGTCATCATGACGTCACACAATTTTCGCTTTTTAGGGCATATCTTTGAGACATACCAAAGCTATATCAAAAAGAATTATGAAAATATCTTGTTTTTTTAGTTAGATATATTGAAAAGAATGCTACGATTTTCAAATTTCAAAAATTCATAAAAAATCACGTGATGACGTCATCATTACGTAAAAGTGCGGCAGTCATTCTGAGCAGTTGGTCTAAGTGTCTGTTAAGTTTAAAGGCAATCGGTTGCTCAAAAGTGGCCAAAGTGCCGGTTAGAAAGAAAACGTGTACAAATGCTATGGGGAAAAGTCTGAAAAAGAAAAAAAAAAAAAAAAAAAAGAAAAAAAAAAAAAAAAAAAAGAAAAAAAAAAAAATCTTAACGAAAACAAGGGCTGTTTCGGAAAAGTTTCCGAAACAGCCAAAAAAGAAAAAAAAAAAAAGAAAAAAAAAAAAATCTTAACGAAAACAAGGGCTGTTTTGGAAAAGTTTCCAAAACAGCCAAAAAAAAAAATCTTAACGAAAACAAGGGCTGTTTCGGAAAAGTTTCCGAAACAGCCAAAAAGAAAAAAAAAAAAAGAAAACTAGACATCTGGTACAGTGTTTGTGGACAAACACAGGGCTGTTTTGTTTTTTTGTGTAAAATTGTGATTAAAATGAAATTTCAAAAATTTCAAAAATCATAAAAAAATTGACGATGACGTCATCATGACATCATTTCAGATTTTGCATGCTAGTGACAGTATCTACCTACCCACTACTTTTCATGACGATCGGACCTATCCTTATATGTGTTTTAAAAAAGCACATTTTTGATGACGTCATCATGACGTCACACATTTTTTTCCTTTTTAGGGCATATCTTTGAGACCTACCAAAGCTATAACAAAAAGAATTTTGAAACTATCTTGTTTTGTTTGCGAGATATATTTAAAAGAATGTTACGATTTCAAAATTTCAAAAATTCATAACAAATCATGTGATGACGTCATCATGACGTCACTTCGGCTTCTGCATCCTAGTGACAGTATCTACCTACCCACCAATTTTCATGACGATCGGACCTATCCTTATGTGTTTTAAAAAAGCACATTTTTGATGATGTCATCATGACGTCACACATTTTCTCCCTTTTAGGGCATATCTTTGAGACATACCAAAGCTATAACAAAAAGAATTTTGAAAATATCTTGTTTTGTTCGCTAGATATATTGAAAAGAATTTTACGATTTTGAAATTTCAAAAATTCATAAAAAATCACGTGATGACGTCATCATGACGTAAATGTTCGGCATGCATTCTGAGCAGTTGGTCTTAGTGTCTGCCAAGTTTAAAGCCAATCGGCAACATAAAAGTAGCCAAAGTGCCAGTAAGAAAGAAAACGTGTACAAATGCTATGGGCATTTGGCTGAAAAAGAAGGAAAAAAAAAAAACGAAAAAAAAAAAAAATAGACATCTGGTACAGTGTTTGTGGACAAACACAGGGCTGTTTTTTTTTTTTGTGTAAAATTGTGATTAAAATGAAATTTCAAAAATTTCAAAAAATCATAAAAAATATTGACGATGACGTCATCATGACATCATTTCAGATTTTGCATGCTAGTGATAGTATCTACCTACCCACTACTTTTCATGACGATCGGACCTATCCTTATATGTGTTTTAAAAAAGCACATTTTGGATGACGTCATCATGACGTCACACATTTTTTTCCCTTTTAGGGCATATCTTTGAGACCTACCAAAGCTATAACAAAAAGAATTTTGAAACTATCTTGTTTTGTTTGCGAGATATATTTAAAAGAATGTTACGATTTCAAAATTTCAAAAATTCATAACAAATCACGTGATGACGTCATCATGACGTCACTTCGGCTTCTGCATCCTAGTGACAGTATCTACCTACCCACCAATTTTCATGACGATCGGACCTATACTTATATGTGTTTTAAAAAAGCACATTTTTGATGATGTCATCATGACGTCACACATTTTCTCCCTTTTAGGGGATATCTTTGAGACATACCAAAGCTATAACAAAAAGAATTTTGAAAATATCTTGTTTTGTTCGCTAGATATATTGAAAAGAATTTTACGATTTTGAAATTTCAAAAATTCATAAAAAATCACGTGATGACGTCATCATGACCAAAAAGTTCGGGACACATTCTGAGCAGTTTGTCTAAGTGTCTGCCAAGTTTAAAGGCAATCGGGTGCACCAAAGTAGCCAAAGTGCCAGTAAGAAAGAAAACGTGTACAAATGCTATGGGAAAAAAGTCTGAAAAGGAAGCACAAAAAAAAAAAAAAACTAGACATCTGGTGCAGTGTTTGTGGACAAACACAGGGCTGTTTTGTTTTTTTGTGTAAAATTATGTGATTTAAATGAAATTTCAAAAATGAAAAAAATCATAGAAAATTAGCCGATGACGTCATCATGACGTCACCATGACGTCACATACATTTTCATCTAACACATGCTGGCATAACTAAATACCACGTTTTAACTTAATGTGACTTGTACTTTTGTAGATATATGGTTTCTAAAAATGCCCCTTTAAGATGACGTCACGTGACATGTGATGACGTCATCATGACATAAAAGTTCGGCGCACATTCTGAGCAGTTGGTGTAAGTATCTGCCTGCGACTTGTCTAACGACTTGAAAAAAAGACTAGAGATCAACTCTTTATAGACAGTATGCCACATGAAAGCCATGGTTTCTGTCCTTCCCAGAATTCCTTTGTGTTATATTGAATTTGGTCACAATTTTTAGATGCTTGTTATTTCTTAATACTTGAGTGAGCCACGATCACGAAATTGTTGAATTAGGTAGAGAAAAATTAAATGTATAAATTTTTAATCGGACCGACCCTTACATGCGTTAAAAAAAAAATTGATGACGTCATTATGACGTCACACAATTTTCGCCTTTTAGGGCATATCTTTGAGACATACCAAAAGCTGTATCAAAAAGAATTTTGAAAATCTCTTGTTTTGTTTGCCAGATATATTTAAAAGAATGTTACGATTTTCAAAATTTCAAAAATTCATAACAAATCACGTGATGACGTCATCATGACGTCACTTTGGATTTTGCATCCTAGTGCCAGTATCTACCTACCCACCAATTTTCATGACGATCGGACCTATCCTTATATGTGTTTTAAAAAAGCACATTTTTGATGATGTCATCATGACGTCACACACTTTTTTCCTTTTTAGGGCATATCTTTGAGACCTACCAAAGCTGTAACAAAAAGAATTTTGAAAATATCTTGTTTTGTTCGCTAGATATATTGAAAAGAATTTTACGAATTTAAAATTTCAAAAATTCATAAAAAATCACGTGATGACGTCATCATGACCAAAAAGTTCGGGACACATTCTGAGCAGTTTGTCTAAGTGTCTGCCAAGTTTAAAGGCAATCGGGTGCACCAAAGTAGCCAAAGTGGCGGTAAGAAAGAAAACGTGCACAAATGCTATGGGCAAAAAGTCTGAAAAGGAAAAAAAAAAAAAAGAAAAAAAAAAAAACTAGATGTATGGTGCAGTGTTTGTGGACAAACACAGGGCTGTTTTGTTTTTTTGTGGAAAAGTATGTGATTTAAAGGAAATTTGAAAAATGAAAAAAATTATAGAAAATTAGCCGATGACGTCATCATGACGTCACATAAATGTTCATCTAACACATGCTGGCATAACTAAATACCACGTTTTAACTTAATCTGACTTGTACTTTTGTAGATATATGGCTTCAAAAAATGCACCTTTAAGATGACGTCACATGACATTGGATGACGTCATCATGACCTAAAAGTTCGGCGCACATTCTGAGCAGTTGGTGTAAGTGTCTGCCTACGACTTGTCTAACGACTTGAACAAAAGACTAGAGATCAACTCTTTATAGACAGCATGCCACATGAAAGCCATGGTTTCTGTCCTTCCCAGAATTCCTTTGTGTTATATTGAATTTGGTCACAATTTTCAGATGCCTGTTATTTCTTAATACTTGAGTGAGCCACGATCACGAAATTGTTGAATTAGGTGGAGAAAAATTCAATGTATAATTTTTTTAATCGGACCGACCCTTACATGCGTAAAAAGAAAAAAATTGATGACGTGATTATGACGTCACACAATTTTCGCCTTTTAGGGCATATCTTTGAGACATACTGTATCAAAAAGAATTTTGAAAATATCTTGTTTTGTTTGCGAGATATATTTAAAAGAATGTTACGATTTCAAAATTTCATAACAAATCACGTGATGACGTCATCATGACGTCACTTTGGATTTTGCATCCTAGTGCCAGTATCTACCTACCCACCAATTTTCATGACGATCGGACCTATCCTTATATGTGTTTTTAAAAAGCACATTTTTGATGATGTCATCATGACGTCACACATTTTTTTCCTTTTTAGGGCATATCTTTGAGACCTACCAAAGTTATAACAAAAAGAATTTTGAAAATATCTTGTTTTGTTTGCCAGATATATTTAAAAGAATGTTACGATTTTCAAAATTTCAAAAATTCATAACAAATCACGTGATGACGTCATCATGACGTCACTTTGGATGTTGCATCCTAGTGCCAGTATCTACCTACCCACCAATTTTCATGACGATCGGACCTATCCTTATATGTGTTTTAAAAAAGCACATTTTTGATGATGTCATCATGACGTCACACATTTTCTCTCTTTTAGGGCATATCTTTGAGACATACCAAAGCTATAACAAAAAGAATTTTGAAAATATCTTGTTTTGTTCGCTAGATATATTGAAAAGAATTTTACGATTTTCAAATTTCAAAAATTCATAAAAAATCACGTGATGACGTCATCATGACCAAAAAGTTCGGGACACATTCTGAGCAGTTTGTCTAAGTGTCTGCCAAGTTTAAAGTCAATCGGATGCACCAAAGTAGCCAAAGTGCCGGTAAGAAAGAAAACGTGTACAAATGATATGGGAAAAAGTCTGAAAAGGAAGCACAAAAAAAAAAAAAAACTAGACATCTGGTGCAGTGTTTGTGGACAAACACAGGGCTGTTTTGTTTTTTTGTGTAAAATTATGTGATTTAAATGAAATTTCAAAAATGAAAAAAATCATAGAAAATTAGCCGATGACGTCATCATGACGTCACCATGACGTCACATACATTTTCATCTAACACATGCTGGCATAACTAAATACCACGTTTTAACTTAATGTGACTTGTACTTTTGTAGATAAATGGTTTCCAAAAATGCCCCTTTAAGATGACGTCACGTGACATGTGATGACGTCATCATGACCTAAAAGTTCGGCGCACATTCTGAGCAGTTGGTGTAAGTATCTGCCTACGACTTGTCTAACGACTTGAAAAAAAGACTAGAGATCAACTCTTTATAGACAGCATGCCACATGAAAGCCATGGTTTCTGTCCTTCCCAGAATTCCTTTGTGTTATATTGAATTTGGTCACAATTTGTTAGATGCCTGTTATTTCTTGATACTTGAGTGAGCCACGATCACGAAATTGTTGAATTAAGTAGAGAAAAATTCAATGTATAAATTTTTAATCGGACCGACCCTTACATGCGTTAAAAAAAAAAATTGATGACGTCATTATGACGTTACACAATTTTTGCCTTTTAGGGCATATCTTTGAGACATACCAAAAGCTGTATCAAAAAGAATTTTGAAAATCTCTTGTTTTGTTTGCGAGATATATTTAAAAGAATGTTACGATTTCAAAATTTCAAAAATTCATAACAAATCACGTGATGACGTCATCATGACGTCACTTTGGATTTTGCATCCTAGTACCAGTATCTACCTACCCACCAATTGTCATGACGATCGGACCTATCCTTATATGTGTTTTAAAAAAGCACATTTTTGATGATGTCATCATGACGTCACACATTTTTTTCCTTTTTAGGGCATATCTTTGAGACCTACCAAAGCTATAACAAAAAGAATTTTGAAAATATCTTGTTTTGTTTGCCAGATATATTTAAAAGAATGTTACGATTTTCAAAATTTCAAAAATTCATAACAAATCACGTGATGACGTCATCATGACGTCACTTTGGATTTTGCATCCTAGTGACAGTATCTACCTACCCACCAATTTTCATGACGATCGGACCTATTCTTATATGTGTTTTAAAAAAGCACATTTTTGATGATGTCATCATGACGTCACACACTTTTTTCCTTTTTAGGGCATATCTTTGAGACCTACCAAAGCTGTAACAAAAAGAATTTTGAAAATATCTTGTTTTGTTCGCTAGATATATTTAAAAGAATTTTACGATTTTAAAATTTCAAAAATTCATAAAAAATCACGTGATGACGTCATCATGACCAAAAAGTTCGGCACACATTCTGAGCAGTTTGTCTAAGTGTCTGCCAAGTTTAAAGGCAATCGGGTGCACCAAAGTAGCCAAAGTGCCGGTAAGAAAGAAAACGTGCACAAATGCTATGGGAAAAAGTCTGAAAAGGAAAACAAACAAAAACTAGACATCTGGTGCAGTGTTTGTGGACAAACACAGGGCTGTTTTGTTTTTTTGTGTAAAATTATGTGATTTAAATGAAATTTCAAAAATGAAAAAATCATAGAAAATTAGCCGATGACGTCATCATGACGTCACATAAATTTTCATCTAACACATGCTGGCATAACTAAATACCACGTTTTAACTTAATGTGACTTGTACTTTTGTAGATATATGGTTTCCAAAAATGCCCCTTTAAGATGACGTCACGTGACATGTGATGACGTCATCATGACCTAAAAGTTCGGCGCACATTCTGAGCAGTTGGTGTAAGTATCTGCCTACGACTTGTCTAACGACTTGAAAAAAAGACTAGAGATCAACTCTTTATAGACAGCATGCCACATGAAAGCCATGGTTTCTGTCCTTCCCAGAATTCCTTTGTGTTATATTGAATTTGGTCACAATTTTTTAGATGCCTGTTATTTCTTAATACTTGAGTGAGCCACGATCACGAAATTGTTGAATGAGGTAGAGAAAAATTCAATGTATAAATTTTTAATTGGACCGACCCTTACATGCGTTAAAAAAAAAAATTGATGACGTCATTATGACGTCACACAATTTTCGCCTTTTAGGGCATATCTTTGAGACATACCAAAAGCTGTATCAAAAAGAATTTTGAAAATCTCTTGTTTTGTTTGCGAGATATATTTAAAAGAATGTTACGATTTCAAAATTTCAAAAATTCATAACAAATCACATGATGACGTCATTATGACGTCACTTTGGATTTTGCATCCTAGTACCAGTATCTACCTACCCACCAATTTTCATGACGATCGGACCTATCCTTATATGTGTTTTAAAAAAGCACATTTTTGATGATGTCATCATGACGTCACACATTTTCTCCCTTTTCAGGGCATAGCTTTGAGACATACCAAAGCTATAACAAAAAGAATTTTGAAAATATCTTGTTTTGTTTGCCAGAAATATTTAAAAGAATGTTACGATTTTCAAAATTTCAAAAATTCATAACACATCACGTGATGACGTCATCATGACGTCATTTTGGATTTTGCATCCTAGTGCCAGTATCTACCTACCCACCAATTTTCATGACGATCGGACCTATCGTTATATGTGTTTTAAAAAAGCACATTTTTGATGATGTCATCATGACGTCACACATTTTCTCCCTTTTAGGGGATATCTTTGAGACATACCAAAGCTATAACAAAAAGAATTTTGAAAATATCTTGTTTTGTTCGCTAGATATATTGAAAAGAATTTTACGATTTTGAAATTTCAAAAATTCATAAAAAATCACGTGATGACGTCATCATGACCAAAAAGTTCGGGACACATTCTGAGCAGTTTGTCTAAGTGTCTGCCAAGTTTAAAGGCAATCGGGTGCACCAAAGTAGCCAAAGTGCCAGTAAGAAAGAAAACGTGTACAAATGCTATGGGAAAAAAGTCTGAAAAGGAAGCACAAAAAAAAAAAAAAACTAGACATCTGGTGCAGTGTTTGTGGACAAACACAGGGCTGTTTTGTTTTTTTGTGTAAAATTATGTGATTTAAATGAAATTTCAAAAATGAAAAAAATCATAGAAAATTAGCCGATGACGTCATCATGACGTCACCATGACGTCACATACATTTTCATCTAACACATGCTGGCATAACTAAATACCACGTTTTAACTTAATGTGACTTGTACTTTTGTAGATATATGGTTTCTAAAAATGCCCCTTTAAGATGACGTCACGTGACATGTGATGACGTCATCATGACATAAAAGTTCGGCGCACATTCTGAGCAGTTGGTGTAAGTATCTGCCTGCGACTTGTCTAACGACTTGAAAAAAAGACTAGAGATCAACTCTTTATAGACAGTATGCCACATGAAAGCCATGGTTTCTGTCCTTCCCAGAATTCCTTTGTGTTATATTGAATTTGGTCACAATTTTTAGATGCTTGTTATTTCTTAATACTTGAGTGAGCCACGATCACGAAATTGTTGAATTAGGTAGAGAAAAATTAAATGTATAAATTTTTAATCGGACCGACCCTTACATGCGTTAAAAAAAAAATTGATGACGTCATTATGACGTCACACAATTTTCGCCTTTTAGGGCATATCTTTGAGACATACCAAAAGCTGTATCAAAAAGAATTTTGAAAATCTCTTGTTTTGTTTGCCAGATATATTTAAAAGAATGTTACGATTTTCAAAATTTCAAAAATTCATAACAAATCACGTGATGACGTCATCATGACGTCACTTTGGATTTTGCATCCTAGTGCCAGTATCTACCTACCCACCAATTTTCATGACGATCGGACCTATCCTTATATGTGTTTTAAAAAAGCACATTTTTGATGATGTCATCATGACGTCACACATTTTCTCTCTTTTAGGGCATATCTTTGAGACATACCAAAGCTATAACAAAAAGAATTTTGAAAATATCTTGTTTTGTTCGCTAGATATATTGAAAAGAATTTTACGATTTTCAAATTTCAAAAATTCATAAAAAATCACGTGATGACGTCATCATGACCAAAAAGTTCGGGACACATTCTGAGCAGTTTGTCTAAGTGTCTGCCAAGTTTAAAGTCAATCGGATGCACCAAAGTAGCCAAAGTGCCGGTAAGAAAGAAAACGTGTACAAATGATATGGGAAAAAGTCTGAAAAGGAAGCACAAAAAAAAAAAAAAACTAGACATCTGGTGCAGTGTTTGTGGACAAACACAGGGCTGTTTTGTTTTTTTGTGTAAAATTATGTGATTTAAATGAAATTTCAAAAATGAAAAAAATCATAGAAAATTAGCCGATGACGTCATCATGACGTCACCATGACGTCACATACATTTTCATCTAACACATGCTGGCATAACTAAATACCACGTTTTAACTTAATGTGACTTGTACTTTTGTAGATAAATGGTTTCCAAAAATGCCCCTTTAAGATGACGTCACGTGACATGTGATGACGTCATCATGACCTAAAAGTTCGGCGCACATTCTGAGCAGTTGGTGTAAGTATCTGCCTACGACTTGTCTAACGACTTGAAAAAAAGACTAGAGATCAACTCTTTATAGACAGCATGCCACATGAAAGCCATGGTTTCTGTCCTTCCCAGAATTCCTTTGTGTTATATTGAATTTGGTCACAATTTGTTAGATGCCTGTTATTTCTTGATACTTGAGTGAGCCACGATCACGAAATTGTTGAATTAAGTAGAGAAAAATTCAATGTATAAATTTTTAATCGGACCGACCCTTACATGCGTTAAAAAAAAAAATTGATGACGTCATTATGACGTTACACAATTTTTGCCTTTTAGGGCATATCTTTGAGACATACCAAAAGCTGTATCAAAAAGAATTTTGAAAATCTCTTGTTTTGTTTGCGAGATATATTTAAAAGAATGTTACGATTTCAAAATTTCAAAAATTCATAACAAATCACGTGATGACGTCATCATGACGTCACTTTGGATTTTGCATCCTAGTACCAGTATCTACCTACCCACCAATTTTCATGACGATCGGACCTATCCTTATATGTGTTTTAAAAAAGCACATTTTTGATGATGTCATCATGACGTCACACATTTTTTTCCTTTTTAGGGCATATCTTTGAGACCTACCAAAGCTATAACAAAAAGAATTTTGAAAATATCTTGTTTTGTTTGCCAGATATATTTAAAAGAATGTTACGATTTTCAAAATTTCAAAAATTCATAACAAATCACGTGATGACGTCATCATGACGTCACTTTGGATTTTGCATCCTAGTGACAGTATCTACCTACCCACCAATTTTCATGACGATCGGACCTATTCTTATATGTGTTTTAAAAAAGCACATTTTTGATGATGTCATCATGACGTCACACACTTTTTTCCTTTTTAGGGCATATCTTTGAGACCTACCAAAGCTGTAACAAAAAGAATTTTGAAAATATCTTGTTTTGTTCGCTAGATATATTTAAAAGAATTTTACGATTTTAAAATTTCAAAAATTCATAAAAAATCACGTGATGACGTCATCATGACCAAAAAGTTCGGCACACATTCTGAGCAGTTTGTCTAAGTGTCTGCCAAGTTTAAAGGCAATCGGGTGCACCAAAGTAGCCAAAGTGCCGGTAAGAAAGAAAACGTGCACAAATGCTATGGGAAAAAGTCTGAAAAGGAAAACAAACAAAAACTAGACATCTGGTGCAGTGTTTGTGGACAAACACAGGGCTGTTTTGTTTTTTTGTGTAAAATTATGTGATTTAAATGAAATTTCAAAAATGAAAAAATCATAGAAAATTAGCCGATGACGTCATCATGACGTCACATAAATTTTCATCTAACACATGCTGGCATAACTAAATACCACGTTTTAACTTAATGTGACTTGTACTTTTGTAGATATATGGTTTCCAAAAATGCCCCTTTAAGATGACGTCACGTGACATGTGATGACGTCATCATGACCTAAAAGTTCGGCGCACATTCTGAGCAGTTGGTGTAAGTATCTGCCTACGACTTGTCTAACGACTTGAAAAAAAGACTAGAGATCAACTCTTTATAGACAGCATGCCACATGAAAGCCATGGTTTCTGTCCTTCCCAGAATTCCTTTGTGTTATATTGAATTTGGTCACAATTTTTTAGATGCCTGTTATTTCTTAATACTTGAGTGAGCCACGATCACGAAATTGTTGAATGAGGTAGAGAAAAATTCAATGTATAAATTTTTAATTGGACCGACCCTTACATGCGTTAAAAAAAAAAATTGATGACGTCATTATGACGTCACACAATTTTCGCCTTTTAGGGCATATCTTTGAGACATACCAAAAGCTGTATCAAAAAGAATTTTGAAAATCTCTTGTTTTGTTTGCGAGATATATTTAAAAGAATGTTACGATTTCAAAATTTCAAAAATTCATAACAAATCACATGATGACGTCATTATGACGTCACTTTGGATTTTGCATCCTAGTACCAGTATCTACCTACCCACCAATTTTCATGACGATCGGACCTATCCTTATATGTGTTTTAAAAAAGCACATTTTTGATGATGTCATCATGACGTCACACATTTTCTCCCTTTTCAGGGCATAGCTTTGAGACATACCAAAGCTATAACAAAAAGAATTTTGAAAATATCTTGTTTTGTTTGCCAGATATATTTAAAAGAATGTTACGATTTTCAAAATTTCAAAAATTCATAACACATCACGTGATGACGTCATCATGACGTCATTTTGGATTTTGCATCCTAGTGCCAGTATCTACCTACCCACCAATTTTCATGACGATCGGACCTATCGTTATATGTGTTTTAAAAAAGCACATTTTTGATGATGTCATCATGACGTCACACATTTTCTCCCTTTTAGGGGATATCTTTGAGACATACCAAAGCTATAACAAAAAGAATTTTGAAAATATCTTGTTTTGTTCGCTAGATATATTGAAAAGAATTTTACGATTTTGAAATTTCAAAAATTCATAAAAAATCACGTGATGACGTCATCATGACCAAAAAGTTCGGGACACATTCTGAGCAGTTTGTCTAAGTGTCTGCCAAGTTTAAAGGCAATCGGGTGCACCAAAGTAGCCAAAGTGCCAGTAAGAAAGAAAACGTGTACAAATGCTATGGGAAAAAAGTCTGAAAAGGAAGCACAAAAAAAAAAAAAAACTAGACATCTGGTGCAGTGTTTGTGGACAAACACAGGGCTGTTTTGTTTTTTTGTGTAAAATTATGTGATTTAAATGAAATTTCAAAAATGAAAAAAATCATAGAAAATTAGCCGATGACGTCATCATGACGTCACCATGACGTCACATACATTTTCATCTAACACATGCTGGCATAACTAAATACCACGTTTTAACTTAATGTGACTTGTACTTTTGTAGATATATGGTTTCTAAAAATGCCCCTTTAAGATGACGTCACGTGACATGTGATGACGTCATCATGACATAAAAGTTCGGCGCACATTCTGAGCAGTTGGTGTAAGTATCTGCCTGCGACTTGTCTAACGACTTGAAAAAAAGACTAGAGATCAACTCTTTATAGACAGTATGCCACATGAAAGCCATGGTTTCTGTCCTTCCCAGAATTCCTTTGTGTTATATTGAATTTGGTCACAATTTTTAGATGCTTGTTATTTCTTAATACTTGAGTGAGCCACGATCACGAAATTGTTGAATTAGGTAGAGAAAAATTAAATGTATAAATTTTTAATCGGACCGACCCTTACATGCGTTAAAAAAAAAATTGATGACGTCATTATGACGTCACACAATTTTCGCCTTTTAGGGCATATCTTTGAGACATACCAAAAGCTGTATCAAAAAGAATTTTGAAAATCTCTTGTTTTGTTTGCCAGATATATTTAAAAGAATGTTACGATTTTCAAAATTTCAAAAATTCATAACAAATCACGTGATGACGTCATCATGACGTCACTTTGGATTTTGCATCCTAGTGCCAGTATCTACCTACCCACCAATTTTCATGACGATCGGACCTATCCTTATATGTGTTTTAAAAAAGCACATTTTTGATGATGTCATCATGACGTCACACACTTTTTTCCTTTTTAGGGCATATCTTTGAGACCTACCAAAGCTGTAACAAAAAGAATTTTGAAAATATCTTGTTTTGTTCGCTAGATATATTGAAAAGAATTTTACGAATTTAAAATTTCAAAAATTCATAAAAAATCACGTGATGACGTCATCATGACCAAAAAGTTCGGGACACATTCTGAGCAGTTTGTCTAAGTGTCTGCCAAGTTTAAAGGCAATCGGGTGCACCAAAGTAGCCAAAGTGGCGGTAAGAAAGAAAACGTGCACAAATGCTATGGGCAAAAAGTCTGAAAAGGAAAAAAAAAAAAAAGAAAAAAAAAAAAACTAGATGTATGGTGCAGTGTTTGTGGACAAACACAGGGCTGTTTTGTTTTTTTGTGGAAAAGTATGTGATTTAAAGGAAATTTGAAAAATGAAAAAAATTATAGAAAATTAGCCGATGACGTCATCATGACGTCACATAAATGTTCATCTAACACATGCTGGCATAACTAAATACCACGTTTTAACTTAATCTGACTTGTACTTTTGTAGATATATGGCTTCAAAAAATGCACCTTTAAGATGACGTCACATGACATTGGATGACGTCATCATGACCTAAAAGTTCGGCGCACATTCTGAGCAGTTGGTGTAAGTGTCTGCCTACGACTTGTCTAACGACTTGAACAAAAGACTAGAGATCAACTCTTTATAGACAGCATGCCACATGAAAGCCATGGTTTCTGTCCTTCCCAGAATTCCTTTGTGTTATATTGAATTTGGTCACAATTTTCAGATGCCTGTTATTTCTTAATACTTGAGTGAGCCACGATCACGAAATTGTTGAATTAGGTGGAGAAAAATTCAATGTATAATTTTTTTAATCGGACCGACCCTTACATGCGTAAAAAGAAAAAAATTGATGACGTGATTATGACGTCACACAATTTTCGCCTTTTAGGGCATATCTTTGAGACATACTGTATCAAAAAGAATTTTGAAAATATCTTGTTTTGTTTGCGAGATATATTTAAAAGAATGTTACGATTTCAAAATTTCATAACAAATCACGTGATGACGTCATCATGACGTCACTTTGGATTTTGCATCCTAGTGCCAGTATCTACCTACCCACCAATTTTCATGACGATCGGACCTATCCTTATATGTGTTTTTAAAAAGCACATTTTTGATGATGTCATCATGACGTCACACATTTTTTTCCCTTTTAGGGCATATCTTTGAGACCTACCAAAGTTATAACAAAAAGAATTTTGAAAATATCTTGTTTTGTTTGCCAGATATATTTAAAAGAATGTTACGATTTTCAAAATTTCAAAAATTCATAACAAATCACGTGATGACGTCATCATGACGTCACTTTGGATGTTGCATCCTAGTGCCAGTATCTACCTACCCACCAATTTTCATGACGATCGGACCTATCCTTATATGTGTTTTAAAAAAGCACATTTTTGATGATGTCATCATGACGTCACACATTTTCTCTCTTTTAGGGCATATCTTTGAGACATACCAAAGCTATAACAAAAAGAATTTTGAAAATATCTTGTTTTGTTCGCTAGATATATTGAAAAGAATTTTACGATTTTCAAATTTCAAAAATTCATAAAAAATCACGTGATGACGTCATCATGACCAAAAAGTTCGGGACACATTCTGAGCAGTTTGTCTAAGTGTCTGCCAAGTTTAAAGTCAATCGGATGCACCAAAGTAGCCAAAGTGCCGGTAAGAAAGAAAACGTGTACAAATGATATGGGAAAAAGTCTGAAAAGGAAGCACAAAAAAAAAAAAAAACTAGACATCTGGTGCAGTGTTTGTGGACAAACACAGGGCTGTTTTGTTTTTTTGTGTAAAATTATGTGATTTAAATGAAATTTCAAAAATGAAAAAAATCATAGAAAATTAGCCGATGACGTCATCATGACGTCACCATGACGTCACATACATTTTCATCTAACACATGCTGGCATAACTAAATACCACGTTTTAACTTAATGTGACTTGTACTTTTGTAGATAAATGGTTTCCAAAAATGCCCCTTTAAGATGACGTCACGTGACATGTGATGACGTCATCATGACCTAAAAGTTCGGCGCACATTCTGAGCAGTTGGTGTAAGTATCTGCCTACGACTTGTCTAACGACTTGAAAAAAAGACTAGAGATCAACTCTTTATAGACAGCATGCCACATGAAAGCCATGGTTTCTGTCCTTCCCAGAATTCCTTTGTGTTATATTGAATTTGGTCACAATTTGTTAGATGCCTGTTATTTCTTGATACTTGAGTGAGCCACGATCACGAAATTGTTGAATTAAGTAGAGAAAAATTCAATGTATAAATTTTTAATCGGACCGACCCTTACATGCGTTAAAAAAAAAAATTGATGACGTCATTATGACGTTACACAATTTTTGCCTTTTAGGGCATATCTTTGAGACATACCAAAAGCTGTATCAAAAAGAATTTTGAAAATCTCTTGTTTTGTTTGCGAGATATATTTAAAAGAATGTTACGATTTCAAAATTTCAAAAATTCATAACAAATCACGTGATGACGTCATCATGACGTCACTTTGGATTTTGCATCCTAGTACCAGTATCTACCTACCCACCAATTTTCATGACGATCGGACCTATCCTTATATGTGTTTTAAAAAAGTACATTTTTGATGATGTCATCATGACGTCACACATTTTTTTCCTTTTTAGGGCATATCTTTGAGACCTACCAAAGCTATAACAAAAAGAATTTTGAAAATATCTTGTTTTGTTTGCCAGATATATTTAAAAGAATGTTACGATTTTCAAAATTTCAAAAATTCATAACAAATCACGTGATGACGTCATCATGACGTCACTTTGGATTTTGCATCCTAGTGACAGTATCTACCTACCCACCAATTTTCATGACGATCGGACCTATTCTTATATGTGTTTTAAAAAAGCACATTTTTGATGATGTCATCATGACGTCACACACTTTTTTCCTTTTTAGGGCATATCTTTGAGACCTACCAAAGCTGTAACAAAAAGAATTTTGAAAATATCTTGTTTTGTTCGCTAGATATATTTAAAAGAATTTTACGATTTTAAAATTTCAAAAATTCATAAAAAATCACGTGATGACGTCATCATGACCAAAAAGTTCGGCACACATTCTGAGCAGTTTGTCTAAGTGTCTGCCAAGTTTAAAGGCAATCGGGTGCACCAAAGTAGCCAAAGTGCCGGTAAGAAAGAAAACGTGCACAAATGCTATGGGAAAAAGTCTGAAAAGGAAAACAAACAAAAACTAGACATCTGGTGCAGTGTTTGTGGACAAACACAGGGCTGTTTTGTTTTTTTGTGTAAAATTATGTGATTTAAATGAAATTTCAAAAATGAAAAAATCATAGAAAATTAGCCGATGACGTCATCATGACGTCACATAAATTTTCATCTAACACATGCTGGCATAACTAAATACCACGTTTTAACTTAATGTGACTTGTACTTTTGTAGATATATGGTTTCCAAAAATGCCCCTTTAAGATGACGTCACGTGACATGTGATGACGTCATCATGACCTAAAAGTTCGGCGCACATTCTGAGCAGTTGGTGTAAGTATCTGCCTACGACTTGTCTAACGACTTGAAAAAAAGACTAGAGATCAACTCTTTATAGACAGCATGCCACATGAAAGCCATGGTTTCTGTCCTTCCCAGAATTCCTTTGTGTTATATTGAATTTGGTCACAATTTTTTAGATGCCTGTTATTTCTTAATACTTGAGTGAGCCACGATCACGAAATTGTTGAATGAGGTAGAGAAAAATTCAATGTATAAATTTTTAATTGGACCGACCCTTACATGCGTTAAAAAAAAAAATTGATGACGTCATTATGACGTCACACAATTTTCGCCTTTTAGGGCATATCTTTGAGACATACCAAAAGCTGTATCAAAAAGAATTTTGAAAATCTCTTGTTTTGTTTGCGAGATATATTTAAAAGAATGTTACGATTTCAAAATTTCAAAAATTCATAACAAATCACATGATGACGTCATTATGACGTCACTTTGGATTTTGCATCCTAGTACCAGTATCTACCTACCCACCAATTTTCATGACGATCGGACCTATCCTTATATGTGTTTTAAAAAAGCACATTTTTGATGATGTCATCATGACGTCACACATTTTCTCCCTTTTCAGGGCATAGCTTTGAGACATACCAAAGCTATAACAAAAAGAATTTTGAAAATATCTTGTTTTGTTTGCCAGATATATTTAAAAGAATGTTACGATTTTCAAAATTTCAAAAATTCATAACACATCACGTGATGACGTCATCATGACGTCATTTTGGATTTTGCATCCTAGTGCCAGTATCTACCTACCCACCAATTTTCATGACGATCGGACCTATCGTTATATGTGTTTTAAAAAAGCACATTTTTGATGATGTCATCATGACGTCACACATTTTCTCCCTTTTAGGGCATATCTTTGAGACATACCAAAGCTGTAACAAAAAGAATTTTGAAAATATCTTGTT
The DNA here is from genome assembly GCA_037893225.1 of Hippasteria phrygiana. Taxonomy (NCBI): domain Eukaryota; kingdom Metazoa; phylum Echinodermata; class Asteroidea; order Valvatida; family Goniasteridae; genus Hippasteria; species Hippasteria phrygiana. The sequence goes on from JAZGUH010000385.1 coordinate 312,789, forward strand.
TTGTTCGCTAGATATATTGAAAAGAATGTTACGATTTTCAAAATTCAAAAATTCATAAAAAATCAGGTGATGACGTCATCATGACCAAAAAGTTCGGGACACATTCTGAGCAGTTTGTCTAAGTGTCTGCCAAGTTTAAAGGCAATCGGATGCACCAAAGTAGCCAAAGTGCCAGTAAGAAAGAAAACGTGTACAAATGCTATGGGAAAAAGTCTGAAAAGGAAGCAAAAAAAAAAAAAACTAGAGGCAAGTGTTTGTGGACAAACACAGGGCTGTTTCTAATTTTTTTATTGTTAGTTTGGATGTCAAATGTGTATGCAATATTTAAAGTTGTTTGTTTGTTAACAATGACGGAGGGATGAAGATGTTATTGGATGTGTGAAGGATTGGTTTAAAAAAGGAATCGTGTACAAATGCTATGGGAAATAGCCTAGCGAATGCCCCTTTAAGATGACATCACATAACATGTAATGACTTCATCATGACTTCATCATAACGTCATGTCAATTTTCATCTATGACACCGGGTGGCATACCTAAATAGTGTGTTTCAACTGAATCGGACTTGTACATTTGTAGATATATGGCTTCGAAAAATGCCCCTTTAAGATGACGTCACGTGACATGTAATGACGTCATCATGACGTAAAAGTTAGGCACACATTCTGAGCAGTTGGGGTAAGTGTCTGCCAAGTTTAAAAGTAGCCAAACTGGCCGGTAAGAAAGAAAACGTTTACAAATGCAATGGGCAATAATCTAGCGAGTGCCCCTTTAAGATGACACCACGTGACATGTTATGACTTGATCATAACGTCATGTCAATGTTCATCTATAACACCCGGTGGCATACCTAGATATTACGTTCCAACTTAATCGGACTTGTACTTTTGTAGATATATGGCTTCGAAAAATGCCGCTTTAAGATGACGTCACGTGACATGTGATGACGTCATCATGACGTAAAAGTTCGGCACACATTGTGAGCAGTTGGTGTAAGTGTCTGCCAAGTTTAAAAGTAGCCAAAGTGGCCGGTAAGAAAGAAAACGTTTACAAATGCTATGTGCAATATTCTAGCGACTTGAAAAAAGAATTTTTTTCATGACGTCACACAATTTGCGCTTTTTAGGGCATATCTTTGAGACATACCAAAGCTATAACAAAAAGAATTTTGAAAATATCTTGTTTTGTTCGCTAGATATATTGAAAAGAATGTTACGATTCTAAAACTTCAACAATTTAGCGACTTGAAAAAAGACTAGAAATCAACCCGTTTTATAAACAGCAAGCACATAATACCCATGGTTATCAGCCCTTCCCAGAATTCCTTTGTGTTATATTGAATTTGGTCTAAATTTTGCAATGGCTCCTATTTCACACTTGAGTGAGCCACGATCATGAAATTTTTGAATTGGGTACAGAAAAATACAATGTATACATTTTTGTAATCGGATTGACCCTTACATGCGTTAAAAAAACAACATATTTTTGATGACGTCATCATGACGTCACACAATTTTCGCCTTTTAGGGCATATCTTTGAGACATACCAAAGCTATAACAAAAAGAATTTTGAAAATATCTTGTTTTGTTCGCTAGATATATTGAAAAGAATGTTACGATTTTAATACTTCAAAAATTCAGCGACTTGAAAAAAGACTAGAAATCAACCCCTTTTATAAACAGCAAGCTCATAATAGCCATGGTTATCAGCCCGTCCCAGAATTCCTTTGTGTTATATTGAATTTGGTCTAAATTTTGAAATGGCTGTTATTTCTTACTTGAGTGAGCCACGATCATGAAATTTTGGAATTGGGTACAGAAAAATACAATGTATACATTTTTGTAATCAGATTGACCCTTACATGCGTTTTAAAAAAGAAATATTGTTGATGACGTCATCATGACGTCACACAATTTTCGCCATTTAGGGCATATCTTTGAGACATACCAAAGCTGTAACACAAATAATTTTGAAAATATCTTGTTTTGTTCGCTAGATATATTGAAAAGAATGTTACGATTTTAAAACTTCAAAAATTCAGCGACTTGAAAAAAGTCTAGAAATCAACCCCTTTTATAAACAGCAAGCTCATAATAGCCATGGTTATCAGCCCGTCCCAGAATTCCTTTGTGTTATATTGAATTTGGTCTAAATTTTGAAATGGCTGTCATTTCTTACTTGAGTGAGCCACGATCATGAAATTTTGGAATTGGGTACAGAAAAATACAATGTATACATTTTTGTAATCGGATTGACCCTTACATGCGTTAAAAAAAAAAAAATTTTTGATGACGTCATCATGACGTCACACAATTTTCGCCTTTTAGGGCATATCTTTGAGACATACCAAAGCTATAACAAAAAGAATTTTGAAAATATCTTGTTTTGTTCGCTAGATATATTGAAAAGAATGTTACGATTTTAATACTTCAAAAATTCAGCGACTTGAAAAAAGACTAGAAATCAACCCCTTTTATAAACAGCAAGCACATAATAGCCATGGTTATCTGCCCTTCCCAGAATTCCTTTGTGTTATATTGAATTTGGTCTAAATTTTGAAATGGCTGTTATTTCTTACTTGAGTGAGCCACGATCATGAAATTTTGGAATTACGTACAGAAAAATTCAATGTATACATTTTTGTAATCGGATTGACCCTTACATGCGTTAACAAAAAAACACATTTTTGATGACGTCATCATGACGTCATAGAATTTTCGCTTTTTAGGGCATATCTTTGAGACATACCAAAGCTGTAACAAAAAGAATTTTGAAAATATCTTGTTTTGTTCGCTAGATATATTGAAAAGAATGTTACGATTTTCAAATTAAAAAAATTCATAAAAAATCACGTGATGACGTCATCATGACGTAAAAGTTCGGGGCACATTCTGAGCAGTTGGTCTAAGTGTCTGTTTAATTTAAAGGCAATCGGCTGCATAAAAGTAGCCAAAGTGCCGGGCAGAAAGAAATCGTGTACAAATGCTATGGGCAAAAAGTCTGAAAAAGAAAAAAAAAAAAAAAAAAAAAACTAGAGGCATGAGGTTGGTGTTTGTGGACAAACACAGGGCTGTTTCGTTTTTTTTTTTTTGTTTGGATGTGAAATGTGAATACAACAATTAAAGTTCGTCAAACAATCGCACTACTGCCACTTTTCTTTGTTAATTTTGAAATTAATTAAAGTTGTTTGTAATAGTGACATGTGATGACGTCATCATAAAGTCACATAAATTTTCATCTATAAACTTGCTGACCTACCTAGATATAACTTTTCAACTTTATCGGACTTGTACTTTTGTATATATATGGCTTCAAAAACTGGCTCTTTAAGATGACGTCACGTGACATGTGATGAAGTCATAATGTCATGTCAATTTTCATCTATAACCTGCAGACCTGCCTGGATATTACATTTCAACTTAATCGAACTTGTACTTTTGTTTATATGTGGCTTCAAAAACTGCCCCTTTAAGATGACGTCACGTAACATGTGATGACAACATGATAATGTCATGTCAATTTTCAACTATAGACCTATTGGGCTACCTAGATATTACTTTATAACTTAATTGGACTTGTACTTCTGTAGATATGGACCTTCAAAAACTGCCCCTTTAAGATGACGTCACGTGACATGTTCTGACTTATAATCATAACGTCATGTAAATTTTCATCTATAACACCCGGTGGCATACCTAGATATCACGTTCCAACTTAATCGGACTCGTACTTTTGTAGATATATGGCTTCGAAAAATGCCCCTTTAAGATGACGTCACGTGACATGTGATGACGTCATCATGACATAAAATTCGGCACACATTGTGAGCAGTTGGGGTAAGTGTCTGTCAAGTTTAAAAGTAGCCAAAGTGGCCGGTAAGAAAGAAAACGTTTACAAATGCTATGGGCAATAGTCTAGCGACTTGAAAAAAGACTACAAATCAACCCTTTTTATAAACAGCATGCACATTTGAGCCATGGTTATCTGCCCTTCCCAGAATTCCTTTGTGTTATATTGAATTTGGTCTAAATTTTGAAATGGCTGTTATTTCTTACTTGAGTGAGCCACGATCATGACATTTTGGAATTAGGGAGAGGAAAATTCAATATATACATTTTTGTAATCGGATTGACCCTTACATGCGTTAAAAAAAAAACATTTTTGATGACGTCATCATGACGTCACACAATTTTCGCCTTTTAGGGCATATCTTTGAGACATACCAAAGCTATCACAAAAAGAATTTTGAAAATATCTTGTTTTGTTCGCTAGATATATTGAAACAAATGTTACGATTTTCAAAATTCAAAAATTCATAAAAAATCACGTGATGACGTCATCATGACGTAAAAGTTCGGCACACATTCTGAGCAGTTGCTTTAAGTGTTTGCTAAGTTTAAAGACAATCGGCTGCATACAAGTAGCCAAAGTGCCGGTAAAAAGGAAAACGTGTACAAATGCTATGGGCAATAGTCTGAAAGAGAAAAAGAAAAAAAAAAGAAAATTAATTAAAGTTGTTTGTAATAGTGACATGTGATGACGTCATCATAAAGTCACATAAATTTTCATCTATAAACTTGCTGACCTACTTTTTCAACTTAATCGGACTTGTACTTTTGTATATATATGGCTTCAAAAACTGCCCCTTTAAGATGACGTCACGTGACATGTGATGAAGTCATAATGTCATGTCAGTTTTCATCTGTGAACCTGCAGACCTGCCTGGATATTACATTTCAACTTAATCGAACTTGTACTTTTGTTTATATGTGGCTTCAAAAACTGCCCCTTTAAGATGACGTCACGTAACATGTGATGACATCATGATAATGTCATGTCAATTTTCAACTATAAACCGACTGGGCTACCTAGATATTACTTTTCAACTTAATCGGACTTGTACTTTTGTTTATATATGGCTTTAAAAACTGCCCCTTTAAGATGACGTCACGTGACATGTGATGACGTCATCATAATGTCAAGTCAATTTTCATCTATAAACCTACTGGACTACCTAGATATTACTTTATAACTTAATTGGACTTGTACTTCTGTAGATATGGACCTTCAAAAACTGCCCCTTTAAGATGACATCACGTGACATGTGATGACGTCATCATAACGTCATGTCAATTTTTATTTATAAACCTACTGGGCTACCTGGATATTATTTTTCAACTTAATCGAATTTGTACTTTTGTAGATAAATGGCTTCAAAAACTGCCCCTTTAAGATGACGTCACGTGACATATTTTGACTTGATCATAACGGCATGTCAATTTTCATCTATAACACCCGGTGGCATACCTAGATATCACGTTCCAACTTAATTGGACTTGTACTTCTGTAGATATGGACCTTCAAAAACTGCCCCTTTAAGATGACGTCACGTGACATGTTCTGACTTATAATCATAACGTCATGTCAATTTTCATCTATAACACCCGGTGGCATACCTAGATATCACGTTCCAACTTAATCGGACTTGTACTTTTGTAGATATATGGCTTCGAAAAATGCCCCTTTAAGATGACGTCACGTGACATGTGACGACGTCATCATGACATAAAATTCGGCACACATTGTGAGCAGTTGGGGTAAGTGTCTGTCAAGTTTAAAAGTAGCCAAAGTGGCCGGTAAGAAAGAAAACGTTTACAAATGCTATGGGCAATAGTCTAGCGACTTGAAAAAAGACTACAAATCAACCCTTTTTATAAACAGCATGCACATTTGAGCCATGGTTATCTGCCCTTCCCAGAATTCCTTTGTGTTATATTGAATTTGGTCTAAATTTTGAAATGGCTGTTATTTCTTACTTGAGTGAGCCACAATCATGACATTTTGGAATTAGGGAGAGGAAAATTCAATATATACATTTTTGTAATCGGATTGACCCTTACATGCGTAAAAAAAAAAAAACATTTTTGATGACGTCATCATGACGTCACACAATTTTCGCCTTTTAGGGCATATCGTTGAGACATACCAAAGCTATCACAAAAAGAATTTTGAAAATATCTTGTTTTGTTTGCTAGATATATTGAAACAAATGTTACGATTTTCAAAATTCAAAAATTCATAAAAAATCACGTGATGATGTCATCATGACGTAAAAGTTCGGCACACATTCTGAGCAGTTGCTTTAAGTGTTTGCTAAGTTTAAAGACAATCGGCTGCATAAAAGTAGCCAAAGTGCCGGTAAAAAGGAAAACGTGTACAAATGCTATGGGCAATAGTCTGAAAGAGAAAAAGAAAAAAAAAAGAAAACTAGAGGCAAGTGTTTGTGGACAAACACAGGGCTGTTTCTAATTTTTTTATTGTTAGTTTGGATGTCAAATGTGTATGCAATATTTAAAGTTGTTTGTTAGTTAACAATGACGGAGGGATGAAGATGTTGTTATTGGATGTGTGAAGGATTGGTTTAAAAAAGGAATCGTGTACAAATGCTATGGGAAATAGCCTAGCGAATGCCCCTTTAAGATGACATCACATAACATGTAATGACTTCATCATAACGTCATGTCAATTTTCATCTATGACACCGGGTGGCATACCTAAATAGTGTGTTTCAACTGAATCGGACTTGTACATTTGTAGATATATGGCTTCGAAAAATGCCCCTTTAAGATGACGTCACGTGACATGTAATGACGTCATCATGACGTAAAAGTTAGGCACACATTCTGAGCAGTTGGGGTAAGTGTCTGCCAAGTTTAAAAGTAGCCAAACTGGCCGGTAAGAAAGAAAACGTTTACAAATGCTATGGGCAATAATCTAGCGAATGCCCCTTTAAGATGACACCACGTGACATGTTATGTCTTGATCATAATGTCATGTCAATGTTCATCTATAACACCCGGTGGCATACCTAGATATTACGTTCCAACTTAATCGGACTTGTACTTTTGTAGATATATGGCTTCGAAAAATGCCCCTTTAAGATGACGTCACGTGACATGTGATGACGTCTCATGACGTAAAAGTTCGGCACACATTGTGAGCAGTTGGTGTAAGTGTCTGCCAAGTTTAAAAGTAGCCAAAGTGGCCGGTAAGAAAGAAAACGTTTACAAATGCTATGTGCAATATTCTAGCGACTTGAAAAAAGAATTTTTTTCATGACGTCATCATGACGTCACACAATTTGCGCTTTTTAGGGCATATCTTTGAGACATACCAAAGCTATAACAAAAAGAATTTTGAAAATATCTTGTTTTGTTCGCTAGATATATTGAAAAGAATGTTACGATTCTAAAACTTCAAAAATTTAGCGACTTGAAAAAAGACTAGAAATCAACCCGTTTTATAAACAGCAAGCACATAATACCCATGGTTATCAGCCCTTCCCAGAATTCCTTTGTGTTATATTGAATTTGGTCTAAATTTTGAAATGGCTCCTATTTCACACTTGAGTGAGCCACGATCATGAAATTTTGGAATTAGGTACAGGAAAATTCAACGAATACATTTTTGTAATCGGATTGACCCTTACATGCGTTAAAAAAAAAAAGATTTGTTGATGACGTCATCATGACGTCACACAATTTTCGCCTTTTAGGGCATATCTTTGAGACATACCAAAGCTATAACAAAAAGAATTTTGAAAATATCTTGTTTTGTTCGCTAGATATATTGAAAAGAATGTTACGATTTTAATACTTCAAAAATTCAGCGACTTGAAAAAAGACTAGAAATCAACCCCTTTTATAAACATCAAGCACATAATAGCCATGGTTATCTGCCCGTCCCAGAATTCCTTTGTGTTATATTGAATTTGGTCTAAATTTTGAAATGGCTGTTATTTCTTACTTGAGTGAGCCACGATCATGAAATTTTGGAATTTGGTACAGCAAAATTCAATATATACATTTTTGTAATCAGATTGACCCTTACATGCGTAAAAAAAAAGAAGCATTTTTGATGACGTCATCATGACGTCACACAATTTTCGCTTTTTAAGGCATATCTTTGAGACATACCAAAGCTATAACAAAAAGAATTTTGAAAATATCTTGTTTTGTTCGCTAGATATAATTTAATGAATGTTACGATTTTCAAAATTCAAAAATTCATAAAAAATCACGTGATGACGTCATCATGACGTAAAAGTTCGGCATGCATTCTGAGCAGTTGGTCTAAGTGTCTGCTAAGTTTAAATGCAATCGGCTGCATAAAAGTAGCCAAAGTGCCTGGCAGAACGAAAACGTGTACAAAGTCTATGGGCAAAAAGTCTGAAAAAGAAGCAAAAAAAAACAAAACTAGAGCTTTGGTGTTTGTGGACAAACACAGGGCTGTTTCGTTTGGGGGTTTTTTGGTAGTTTGATTCTTAATTTTTGAGATTTCAATGGTGGATCAAAAAATCTCGTTTTACATTCATGGTCGTCTACGACAGGTCATGCAATCACGTAGGCTTATTCATAATCGTTTTGGAAATGTGAGCATACAAGGAGTTGATGACCATGATTACGTCATCAGACGTCACACATTTTTCACATTTATATTTAAGTGTGTATGACCTAAAAATATATTACAAGAATTATCAAAAATTGTTTAAAATTCATGTTAGATACCACGTTTCAACTTAATCGAACTTGTACTTTTGTAGATAGATGGCTTCAAAAACTGCCCCTTTAAGATGACGTCACGTGACATGTGATGAAGTCATCATAATGTCATGTCAATTTTCATCTATGAACCTGCAGATCTGCCTGGATATTACATTTCAACTTAATCGAACTTGTACTTTTGTTTATATGTGGCTTCAAAAACTGCCCCTTTAAGATGACGTCAGGTGACATGTGATGAAGTCATCATAACGTCATGTCAATTTTCATCTATAAACCTGCTGGCCTACTTAGATATTACATTTCAACTTAATCGAGCTTGTACTTTTGTAGATATGGCTTCAAAAACTGCCCCTTTAAGATGACGTCACGTGACATGTGATGACATCATGATAATGTCATGTCAATTTTCAGCTATAAACCTACTGGGCTACCTAGATATTACTTTTCAACTTAATCGAACTTGTAATTTTGTTTATATATGGCTTCAAAAACTGCCCCTTTAAGATGACGTCACGTGACATGTGATGACGTCATCATAACGTCAATTCAATTGTTATCTATAAACCTAGTGGGCTACCTAGATATTACTTTTGAACTTAATCGGATTTGTGCTTTTGTAGACATATGGCTTCAAAAACTGCCCCTTTAAGATGACGTCACGTGACATGTGATGACATCAATTATGATAATGTCATGTCAATTTTCAGCTATAAACCTACTGGGCTACCTAGATATTACTTTTCAACTTAATCGAATTTGTACTTTTGTAGATATATGGCTTCAAAAACTGCCCCTTTAAGATGACGTCACGTGGCATGTCATGACGTCATCAAGAGGTAAAAGTTCGGCACACATTGTGAGCAGTTAGTCTAAGTGTCTGCCAAGTTTAAAAGTACCCAAAGTGCCGGTAAGAAAGAAAACGTGTACAAATGCTATAGGCAATAATCTAGCGAGTGCCCCTTTAAGATGACACCACGTGACATGTTATGACTTGATCATAACGTCATGTCAATTTTCATCTATAACACCAGGTGGCATACCTTACGTTCCAACTGAATCGGACTTGTACTTTTGTAGATATATGGCTTCGAAAAATGCCCCTTTAAGATGACGTCACGTGACATGTGATGACGTCATCAGGACGTAAAAGTTCGGCACACATTGTGAGCAGTTGGGGTAAGTGTCTGCCAAGTTTAAAAGTAGCCAATGTGGCCGGTAAGAAAGTAAACATTTACAAATGCTATGGGCAATATTCTATCGACTTGAAAAAAGAATTTTTTTATGACGTCATCATGACGTCACACAATTTTCGCTTTTTAGGGCATATCTTTGAGACATACCAAAGCTATAACAAAAAGAATTTTGAAAATATCTTGTTTTGTTCGCTAGATATAGTGAAAAGAATGTTACGATTATAAAACTTCAAGAATTCAGCGACTTGAAAAAAGACTACAAATCAACCCTTTTTATAAACAGCATGCACATTTAAGCCATGGTTATCAGCCCTTCCCAGAATTCCTTTGTGTTATATTGAATTTGGTCTAAATTTTGAAATGGCTGTCATTTCTTACTTGAGTGAGCCACGATCATGAAATTTTGGAATTGGGTACAGAAAAATACAATGTATACATTTTTGTAATCAGATTGACCCTTACATGCGTTAAAAAAAAAACATATTTTTGATGACGTCATCATGACGTCACACAATTTTCGCAATTTAGGGCATATCTTTGAGACATACCAAAGTTATAAGAAAAAGAATTTTGAAAATATCTTGTTTTGTTCGCTAGATATAATTTAATGAATGTTACGATTTTCAAAATTCAAAAATTCATAAAAAATCACGTGATGACGTCATCATGACGTAAAAGTTCGGCATGCATCCTGAGTAGTTGGTCTAAGTGTCTGTTAAGTTTAAAGGCAATCGGCTGCATAAAAGTAGCCAAAGTCCCTGGTAGAAAGAAATCGTGTACAAACGCTATGGGCAAAAGTCTGAAAAAGAAAAAAAAAAAAAAACTAGAGGCATGAGGTTGGTGTTTGTGGACAAACACAGGGCTGTTTCGTTTTTTTTTTTTAGTTTGGATGTGAAATGTGAATACAACAATTAAAGTTTGTCAAACAATCGCACTACTGCCAATTTTCTTTGTTAATTTTGAAATTAATTAAAGTTGTTTGTAATAGTGACATGTGATGACGTCATCATAAAGTCACATAAATTTTCATCTATAAACTTGCTGACCTACCTTTTCAACTTAATCGGACTTGTACTTTTGTATATATATGGCTTCAAAAACTGCCCCTTTAAGATGACGTCACGTGACATGTGATGAAGTCATAATGTCATGTCAATTTTCATCTATGAACCTGCAGACCTGCCTGGATATTACATTTCAACTTAATCGAACTTGTACTTTTGTTTATATGTGGCTTCAAAAACTGCCCCTTTAAGATGACGTCACGTAACATGTGATGACGTCATCATAACGTCATGTCAATTTTTATTTATAAACCTACTGGGCTACCTGGATATTTGTTTTCAACTTAATCGAATTTGTACTTTTGCAGATAAATGGCTTCAAAAACTGCCCCTTTAAGATGACGTCACGTGACATGTTTTGACTTAATCATAACGGCATGTCAATTTTCATCTATAACACCCGGTGGCATACCTAGATATCACGTTCCAACTTAATCGGACTTGTACTTTTGTAGATATATGGCTTCAAAAAATGCCCCTTTAAGATGACGTCACGTGACATGTGATGACGTCATCATGACGTAAAATTCGGCACACATTGTGAGCAGTTGGGGTAAGTGTCTGTCAAGTTTAAAAGTAGCCAAAGTGGCCGGTAAGAAAGGAAACGTTTACAAATGCTATGGGCAATAGTCTAGCGACTTGAAAAAAGACTACAAATCAACCCTTTTTATAAACAGCATGCACATTTGAGCCATGGTTATCTGCCCTTCCCAGAATTCCTTTGTGTTATATTGAATTTGGTCTAAATTTTGAAATGGCTGTTATTTCTTACTTGAGTGAGCCACGATCATGACATTTTGGAATTAGGGAGAGGAAAATTCAATATATATATTTTTGTAATCGGATTGACCCTTACATGCGTTAAAAAAAACACATTTTTGATGACGTCATCATGACGTCACACAATTTTCGCCTTTTAGGGCATATCTTTGAGACATACCAAAGCTATAACAAAAAGAATTTTGAAAATATCTTGTTTTGTTCGCTAGATATATTGAAACAAATGTTACGATTTTCAAAATTCAAAAATTCATAAAAAATCACGTGATGACGTCATCATGACGTAAAAGTTCGGCACACATTCTGAGCAGTTGCTTTAAGTGTTTGCTAAGTTTAAAGACAATCGGCTGCATACAAGTAGCCAAAGTGCCGGTAAAAAGGAAAACGTGTACAAATGCTATGGGCAATAGTCTGAAAGAGAAAAAGAAAAAAAAAAGAAAAAAAAAAAAATCTTAACGAAAACAAAGGCTGTTTCGGAAAACTTCCGAAACAGCCAAAAAAAAAAATCTTAACGAAAACAAAGGCTGTTTCGGAAAACTTCCGAAACAGCCAAAAAAAAAAAAAAAAAAAAAAAAAAAAAAAAAAAAAAAAAAAATCTTAACGAAAACAAGGGCTGTTTTGGAAAAGTTTCCAAAACAGCCAACTAGACATCTGGTGCAGTGTTTGTGGACAAACACAGGGCTGTTTTGTTTTTTTGTGTAAAATTATGTGATTTAAATGAAATTTCAAAAATTTAAAAAATCATAGAAAATTAGCCGATGACGTCATCATGACGTCACATAAATTTTCATCTAACACATGCTGGCATAACTAAATAACACGTTTTAACTTAATCTGACTTGTACTTTTGTAGATATATGGCTTCAAAAAATGCACCTTTAAGATGACGTCACATGACATGTGATGACGTCATCATGACGTAAAAGTTCGGCGCACATTCTGAGCAGTTGGTGTAAGTGTCTGCCTACGACTTGTCTAACGACTTGAAAAAAAGACTAGAGATCAACTCTTTATAGACAGCATGCCACATGAAAGCCATGGTTTCTGTCCTTCCCAGAATTCCTTTGTGTTATATTGAATTTGGTCACAATTTTCAGATGCCTGTTATTTCTTAATACTTGAGTGAGCCACGGTCACGAAATTGTTGAATTAGGTAGAGAAAAATTCAATGTATAAATTTTTTAATCGGACCGACCCTTACATGCGTAAAAAGAAAAAAATTGATGACGTCATTATGACGTCACACAATTTTCGCCTTTTAGGGCATATCTTTGAGACATACCAAAAGCTGTATCAAAAAGAATTTTGAAAATATCTTGTTTTGTTTGCTAGATATATTTAAAAGAATGTTACGATTTCAAAATTTCAAAAATTCATAACAAATCACGTGATGACGTCATCATGACGTCACTTTGGATTTTGCATCCTAGTGCCAGTATCTACCTACCCACCAATTTTCATGACGATCGGACCTATCCTTATATGTGTTTTAAAAAAGCACATTTTTGATGATGTCATCATGACGTCACACATTTTGTTCCTTTTTAGGGCATATCTTTGAGACCTACCAAAGCTATAACAAAAAGAATTTTGAAAATATCTTGTTTTGTTTGCCAGATATATTTAAAAGAATGTTCCGATTTTCAAAATTTCAAAAATTCATAACAAATCACGTGATGACGTCATCATGACGTCATTTTGGATTTTGCATCCTAGTGCCAGTATCTACCTACCCACCAATTTTCATGACGATCGGACCTATCCTTATATGTGTTTTAAAAAAGCACATTTTTGATGATGTCATCATGACGTCACACATTTTCTCCCTTTTAGGGCATATCTTTGAGACATACCAAAGCTATAACAAAAAGAATTTTGAAAATATCTTGTTTTGTTCGCTAGATATATTGAAAAGAATGTTACGATTTTAAAAATTCAAAAATTCATAAAAAATCACGTGATGACGTCATCATGACCAAAAAGTTCGGGACACATTCTGAGCAGTTGGTCTAAGTGTCTGCCAAGTTTAAAGGCAATCGGGTGTACCAAAGTAGCCAAAGTGCCGGTAAGAAAGAAAACGTGCACAAATGCTATGGGCAAAAAGTCTGAAAAGGAAGCAAAAAAAAAAAAAAAAAAAAAGAAAAAAAAAAAAATCTTAACGAAAACAAGGGCTGTTTTGGAAAAGTTTCCAAAACAGCCAAAAAAAGAAACTAGACATCTGGTGCAGTGTTTGTGGACAAACACAGGGCTGTTTTTTTTTTTTTTGTAAAATTATGTGATTTAAATGAAATTTCAAAAATGAAAAAAATCATAGAAAATTAGCCGATGACGTCATCATGACGTCACCATGACGTCACATACATTTTCATCTAACACATGCTGGCATAACTAAATACCACGTTTTAACTTAATGTGACTTGTACTTTTGTAGATATATGGTTTCCAAAAATGCCCCTTTAAGATGACGTCACGTGACATGTGATGACGTCATCATGACCTAAAAGTTCGGCGCACATTCTGAGCAGTTGGTGTAAGTATCTGCCTACGACTTGTCTAACGACTTGAAAAAAAGACTAGAGATCAACTCTTTATAGACAGCATGCCACATGAAAGCCATGGTTTCTGTCCTTCCCAGAATTCCTTTGTGTTATATTGAATTTGGTCACAATTTGTTAGATGCCTGTTATTTCTTAATACTTGAGTGAGCCACGATCACGAAATTGTTGAATTAGGTAGAGAAAAATTCAATGTATAAATTTTTAATCGGACCGACCCTTACATGCGTAAAAAAAAAAAATTGATGACGTCATTATGACGTCACACAATTTTCGCCTTTTAGGGCATATCTTTGAGACATACCAAAAGCTGTATCAAAAAGAATTTTGAAAATCTCTTGTTTTGTTTGCGAGATATATTGAAAAGAATGTTACGATTTCAAAATTTCAAAAATTCATAACAAATCACGTGATGACGTCATCATGACGTCACTTTGGATTTTGCATCCTAGTGCCAGTATCTACCTACCCACCAATTTTCATGACGATCGGACCTATCCTTATATGTGTTTTAAAAAAGCACATTTTTGATGATGTCATCATGACGTCACACATTGTTTTCCTTTTTAGGGCATATGTTTGAGACCTACCAAAGCTATAACAAAAAGAATTTTGAAAATATCTTGTTTTGTTTGCCAGATATATTGAAAAGAATGTTACGATTTTCAAAATTTCAAAAATTCATAATAAATCACGTGATGACGTCATCATGACGTCACTTTGGATTTTGCATCCTAGTGCCAGTATCTACCTACCCACCAATTTTCATGACGAACGGACTTATTCTTATATGTGTTTTAAAAAAGCACATTTTTGATGATGTCATCATGACGTCACACACTTTTTCCTTTTTAGGGCATATCTTTGAGACCTACCAAAGCTGTAACAAAAAGAATTTTGAAAATATCTTGTTTTGTTCGCTAGATATATTGAAAAGAATTTTACGATTTTAAAATTTCAAAAATTCATAAAAAATCACGTGATGACGTCATCATGACCAAAAAGTTCGGCACACATTCTGAGCAGTTTGTCTAAGTGTCTGCCAAGTTTAAAGGCAATCGGGTGCACCAAAGTAGCCAAAGTGCCGGTAAGAAAGAAAACGTGCACAAATGCTATGGGAAAAAGTCTGAAAAGGAAAAAAAAAAAAAAAAACTAGAGGCATGAGGTTGGTGTTTGTGGACAAACACAGGGCTGTTTCGTTTTTTTTTTTTAGTTTGGATGTGAAATGTGAATACAACAATTAAAGTTTGTCAAACAATCGCACTACTGCCACTTTTCTTTGTTAATTTTGAAATTAATTAAAGTTGTTTGTAATAGTGACATGTGATGACGTCATCATAAAGTCACATAAATTTTCATCTATAAACTTGCTGACCTACCTAGATATAACTTTTCAACTTTATCGGACTTGTACTTTTGTATATATATGGCTTCAAAAACTGGCTCTTTAAGATGACGTCACGTGACATGTGATGAAGTCATAATGTCATGTCAATTTTCATCTATAACCTGCAGACCTGCCTGGATATTACATTTCAACTTAATCGGCTTCAAAAACTGCCCCTTTAAGATGACGTCACGTAACATGTGATGACAACATGATAATGTCATGTCAATTTTCAACTATAGACCTATTGGGCTACCTAGATATTACTTTATAACTTAATTGGACTTGTACTTCTGTAGATATGGACCTTCAAAAACTGCCCCTTTAAGATGACGTCACGTGACATGTTCTGACTTATAATCATAACGTCATGTAAATTTTCATCTATAACACCCGGTGGCATACCTAGATATCACGTTCCAACTTAATCGGACTCGTACTTTTGTAGATATATGGCTTCGAAAAATGCCCCTTTAAGATGACGTCACGTGACATGTGATGACGTCATCATGACATAAAATTCGGCACACATTGTGAGCAGTTGGGGTAAGTGTCTGTCAAGTTTAAAAGTAGCCAAAGTGGCCGGTAAGAAAGAAAACGTTTACAAATGCTATGGGCAATAGTCTAGCGACTTGAAAAAAGACTACAAATCAACCCTTTTTATAAACAGCATGCACATTTGAGCCATGGTTATCTGCCCTTCCCAGAATTCCTTTGTGTTATATTGAATTTGGTCTAAATTTTGAAATGGCTGTTATTTCTTACTTGAGTGAGCCACGATCATGACATTTTGGAATTAGGGAGAGGAAAATTCAATATATACATTTTTGTAATCGGATTGACCCTTACATGCGTTAAAAAAAAAACACATTTTTGATGACGTCATCATGACGTCACACAATTTTCGCCTTTTAGGGCATATCTTTGAGACATACCAAAGCTATCACAAAAAGAATTTTGAAAATATCTTGTTTTGTTCGCTAGATATATTGAAACAAATGTTACGATTTTCAAAATTCAAAAATTCATAAAAAATCACGTGATGACGTCATCATGACGTAAAAGTTCGGCACACATTCTGAGCAGTTGCTTTAAGTGTTTGCTAAGTTTAAAGACAATCGGCTGCATAAAAGTAGCCAAAGTGCCGGTAAAAAGGAAAACGTGTACAAATGCTATGGGCAATAGTCTGAAAGAGAAAAAGAAAAAAAAAAGAAAAAAAAAAAAATCTTAACGAAAACAAAGGCTGTTTCGGAAAACTTCCGAAACAGCCAAAAAAAAAAAAAAAAAAAGAAAAAAAAAAAAATCTTAACGAAAACAAGGGCTGTTTTGGAAAAGTTTCCAAAACAGCCAAAAAAAAAAACTAGACATCTGGTGCAGTGTTTGTGGACAAACACAGGGCTGTTTTGTTTTTTTGTGTAAAATTATGTGATTTAAATGAAATTTCAAAATTGAAAAAAATCATAGAAAATTAGCCGATGACGTCATCATGACGTCACCATGACGTCACATACATTTTCATCTAACACATGCTGGCATAACTAAATACCACGTTTTAACTTAATGTGACTTGTACTTTTGTAGATATATGGTTTCCAAAAATGCCCCTTTAAGATGACGTCACGTGACATGTGATGACGTCATCATGACCTAAAAGTTCGGCGCACATTCTGAGCAGTTGGTGTAAGTATCTGCCTACGACTTGTCTAACGACTTGAAAAAAAGACTAGAGATCAACTCTTTATAGACAGCATGCCACATGAAAGCCATGGTTTCTGTCCTTCCCAGAATTCCTTTGTGTTATATTGAATTTGGTCACAATTTGTTAGATGCCTGTTATTTCTTAATACTTGAGTGAGCCACGATCACGAAATTGTTGAATTAGGTAGAGAAAAATTCAATGTATAAATTTTTAATCGGACCGACCCTTACATGCGTTAAAAAAAAAAATTGATGACGTCATTATGACGTCACACAATTTTCGCCTTTTAGGGCATATCTTTGAGACATACCAAAAGCTGTATCAAAAAGAATTTTGAAAATCTCTTGTTTTGTTTGCGAGATATATTTAAAAGAATGTTACGATTTCAAAAATTTCAAAAATTCATAACAAATCACGTGATGACGTCATCATGACGTCACTTTGGATTTTGCATCCTAGTGCCAGTATCTACCTACCCACCAATTTTCATGACGATCGGACCTATCCTTATATGTGTTTTAAAAAAGCACATTTTTGATGATGTCATCATGACGTCACACATTTTTTTCCTTTTTAGGGCATATCTTTGAGACCTACCAAAGCTATAACAAAAAGAATTTTGAAAATATCTTGTTTTGTTCGCCAGATATATTTAAAAGAATGTTACGATTTTCAAAATTTCAAAAATTCATAACAAATCACGTAATGACGTCATCATGACGTCATTTTGGATTGTGCATCCTAGTGCCAGTATCTACCTACCCACCAATTTTCATGACGATCGGACCTATCCTTATATGTGTTTTAAAAAAGCACATTTTTGATGACGTCATCATGACGTCACACAATTTTTACTTTTTAGGGCATATCTTTGAGACATACCAAAGCTATAGCAAAAAGAATTTTAAAAATATCTTGTTTTGTTCGCTAGATATATTGAAAAGAATGTTACGATTTTCAAAATTCAAAAAATCATAAAAAATCACGTGATGACGTCATCATGACCAAAAAGTTCGGGACACATTCTGAGCAGTTGGTCTAAGTGTCTGCCAAGTTTAAAGGCAATCGGGTGTACCAAAGTAGCCAAAGTGCCGGTAAGAAAGAAAACGTGCACAAATGCTATGGGCAAAAAGTCTGAAAAGGAAGCAAAAAAAAAAAAAAACTAGATGTATGGTGCAGTGTTTGTGGACAAACACAGGGCTGTTTTGTTTTTTTGTGTAAAATTATGTGATTTAAATGAACTTTCAAAAATGAAAAAAATTATAGAAAATTAGCCGATGACGTCATCATGACGTCACATAAATTTTAATCTAACACATGCTGGCATAACTAAATACCACGTTTAAACTTAATCTGACTTGTACTTTTGTAGATATATGGTTTCCAAAAATGCCCCTTTAAGATGACGTCACGTGACATGTGATGACGTCATCATGACGTAAAAGTTCGGCGCACATTCTGAGCAGTTGGTGTAAGTGTCTGCCTACGACTTGTCTAACGACTTGAAAAAAAGACTAGAGATCAACTCTTTATAGACAGCATGCCACATGAAAGCCATGGTTTCTGTCCTTCCCAGAATTCCTTTGTGTTATATTGAATTTGGTCACAATTTTCAGATGCCTGTTATTTCTTAATACTTGAGTGAGCCACGATCACGAAATTGTTGAATTAGGTAGAGAAAAATTCAATGTATACATTTTTTTAATCGGACCGACCCTTACATGCGTAAAAAGAAAAAAATTGATGATGTCATTATGACGTCACACAATTTTCGCCTTTTAGGGCATATCTTTGAGACATACCAAAAGCTGTATCAAAAAGAATTTTGAAAATCTCTTGTTTTGTTTGCGAGATATATTTAAAAGAATGTTACGATTTCAAAATTTCAAAAATTCATAACAAATCACGTGATGACGTCATCATGACGTCACTTTGGATTTTGCATCCTAATACCAGTATCTACCTACCCACCAATTTTCATGACGATCGGACCTATCCTTATATGTGTTTTAAAAAAGCACATTTTTGATGATGTCATCATGACGTCACACATTTTTTTCCTTTTTAGGGCATATCTTTGAGACCTACCAAAGCTGTAACAAAAAGAATTTTGAAAATATCTTGTTTTGTTCGCTAGATATATTGAAAAGAATTTTACGATTTTAAAATTTCAAAAATTCATAAAAAATCACGTGATGACGTCATCATGACCAAAAAGTTCGGCACACATTCTGAGCAGTTTGTCTAAGTGTCTGCCAAGTTTAAAGGCAATCGGGTGCACCAAAGTAGCCAAAGTGCCGGTAAGAAAGAAAACGTGCACAAATGCTATGGGAAAAAGTCTGAAAAGGAAAAAAAAAAAAAAAAACTAGAGGCATGAGGTTCGTGTTTGTGGACAAACACAGGGCTGTTTCGTTTTTTTTTTTTAGTTTGGATGTGAAATGTGAATACAACAATTAAAGTTTGTCAAACAATCGCACTACTGCCACTTTTCTTTGTTAATTTTGAAATTAATTAAAGTTGTTTGTAATAGTGACGTGATGACGTCATCATAAAGTCACATAAATTTTCATCTATAAACTTGCTGACCTACCTAGATATAACTTTTCAACTTAATCGGACTTGTACTTTTGTATATATATGGCTTCAAAAACTGGCTCTTTAAGATGACGTCACGTGACATGTGATGAAGTCATAATGTCATGTCAATTTTCATCTATGAACCTGCAGACCTGCCTGGATATTACATTTCAACTTAATCGAACTTGTACTTTTGTTTATATGTGGCTTCAAAAACTGCCCCTTTAAGATGACGTCACGTAACATGTGATGACAACATGATAATGTCATGTCAATTTTCAACTATAGACCTATTGGGCTACCTAGATATTACTTTATAACTTAATTGGACTTGTACTTCTGTAGATATGGACCTTCAAAAACTGCCCCTTTAAGATGACGTCACGTGACATGTTCTGACTTATAATCATAACGTCATGTCAATTTTCATCTATAACACCCGGTGGCATACCTAGATATCACGTTCCAACTTAATCGGACTTGTACTTTTGTAGATATATGGCTTCGAAAAATGCCCCTTTAAGATGACGTCACGTGACATGTGACGACGTCATCATGACATAAAATTCGGCACACATTGTGAGCAGTTGGGGTAAGTGTCTGTCAAGTTTAAAAGTAGCCAAAGTGGCCGGTAAGAAAGAAAACGTTTACAAATGCTATGGGCAATAGTCTAGCGACTTGAAAAAAGACTACAAATCAACCCTTTTTATAAACAGCATGCACATTTGAGCCATGGTTATCTGCCCTTCCCAGAATTCCTTTGTGTTATATTGAATTTGGTGTAAATTTTGAAATGGCTGTTATTTCTTACTTGAGTGAGCCACAATCATGACATTTTGGAATTAGGGAGAGGAAAATTCAATATATACATTTTTGTAATCGGATTGACGCTTACATGCGTTAAAAAAAAAAAACATTTTTGATGACGTCATCATGACGTCACACAATTTTCGCCTTTTAGGGCATATCTTTGAGACATACCAAAGCTATCACAAAAAGAATTTTGAAAATATCTTGTTTTGTTTGCTAGATATATTGAAACAAATGTTACGATTTTCAAAATTCAAAAATTCATAAAAAATCACGTGATGATGTCATCATGACGTAAAAGTTCGGCACACATTCTGAGCAGTTGCTTTAAGTGTTTGCTAAGTTTAAAGACAATCGGCTGCATAAAAGTAGCCAAAGTGCCGGTAAAAAGGAAAACGTGTACAAATGCTATGGGCAATAGTCTGAAAGAGAAAAAGAAAAAAAAAAGAAAAAAAAAAAAATCTTAACGAAAACAAAGGCTGTTTCGGAAAACTTCCGAAACAGCCAAAAAAAAAAAAAAAAAAAAAAAAAAAAGAAAAAAAAAAAAATCTTAACGAAAACAAGGGCTGTTTTGGAAAAGTTTCCAAAACAGCCAAAAAAAAAAAAAAAAAAAAAATCTTAACGAAAACAAGGGCTGTTTTGGAAAAGTTTCCAAAACAGCCAAAAAAAGAAAAAAAAAAAAATCTTAACGAAAACAAGGGCTGTTTTGGAAAAGTTTCCAAAACAGCCAAAAAGAATTTTGAAAATATCATGTTTTGTTCGCTAGATATATTTATAGAAAATGTTACGATTTTAAAATTTCGAAAATTCATACAAAAATCACGTGATGACGTCATCATGACCTCATTTCAGATTTTGCATGCTAGTGACAGTATCTACATACCCACCACTTTTCATGACAATCGGACCTATCCTTATATGTGTTTTAAAAAAGCACATTTTTGATGACGTCATCATGAAATCACACATTTTTTTCCCTTTTAGTGCATATCTTTGAGACATACCAAAGCTATAACAAAAAGAATTTCGAAAATATCTTGTTTTGTTCGCTAGATATATTGAAAAGAATATTACGATTTTCAAAATTCAAAAATTCATAAAAAATCACGTGATGACGTCATCATGACGTAAAAGTTCGTGACATATTCTGAGCAGTTGGTCTAAGTGTCTGCCAAGTTTAAAGGCAATCGGGTGCACCAAAGTAGCCAAAGTGCCGATAAGAAAGAAAACGTGTACAAATGCTATGGGCAAAAGTCTGAAAAGGAAAACTAGATGTATGATGTAGTGTTTGTGGACAAACACAGGGCTGTTTCGTTTTTTTTGTGATTGAAATGAAATTTCAAAAATTAAAACAATCATAGACAATTAGCCGATGACGTCATCATGATGCACTTCGGATTTTGCATGCTAGTGACAGTATCTACCAACCCACCAATTTTCATGACAATTGGACCTACCCTTATATGTGTCTCAAAAAAGCACATTTTGGATGACGTCAATATGACGTCACACATTTTTCACATTTATACGTAAGTATCTATTACCTAACAGACCTATTAAAAAGTAATTTCGAAATTGGCATGTACTGTTAATGAGATAAGACTTTAAGGTTCAAAAAGTTTTGAAAACAATATAAAATCGTATGATGACGTCATCATGACGTCACATCAATTTTAATCTAACACAAGCTGGCATAACTAAATACCACGTTTCAACTTAATCTGACTTGTACTTTTGTAGATATATGGCTTCAAAAAATGCCCCTTTAAGATGACGTCACTTGACATGTGATGATGTCATCATAACGTGATGTCAATTTTCAACTATAAACCTGCTTGGCTACCCTGGATATTACTTTTCAACTTAATCGGACTTGTACTTCTGTAGATATATGGCTTCAAAAAATGCTCCTTTAAGATGACGTCACTTGACATGTGATGACGTCATCATAACGTGATGTCAATTTTCAACTATAAACCTTTGGCTATTCCTGACTGATTTTAATGAGGGTATTGTGGTAAATTATTTCCAAGTTTCTATTTTAAACATCAAACTCTTTACGTACAATGTGTATTTTACACGTACAAAGAAATAAAATTTGCTGACAACGTGTGAGTTTAAATTACGCGACGTTATATGCACAGTGCGAAACCTTTTGAGATTGTGTGGTCTTATACCTGAAATATTCCTTTTTTGTACATGCTTATACCTGAGATAAATGTGGTTTTCTAAGCTTGACTTCGCTGAAACTCCGTGCTAAAATGTTTTTTATCTCGCGTTCACAGCAACAGCCATAGATTTAGATGAAGGAAGTGATAAGAACAGTCACGTGTAATTTTAACAAATGTGTACATTATTTCCGCAATCTTATAGCACGTTATGGTCACTCGAGCGCATATTTAGACACTTGCACCAAAAGTCCTGTGTAGAAAAAGAAGGGCACGAAGTGTATGGAGTAAAGTACGTTTTTGAACCGCGGTGACAAGGTTGCCTGCTGCCCTTAGCATTGGTTTGTATACCTAGTACATGCACATCTAGTCCGAGTAACTTGGACCCTCGCTTTTTTGCACATTTGGATATGATCTGGCAATAGTAGGGTCCAAGTACGTGTGCGGCATTTTCCTATTCATTAATTAGGTACGTCCGAATACCCAACAAAAACATCGGATTTCACCCTTAAAACGGCCACCAAAATACCAGATATGCCACTTGAGGAACAAGTAGAGTTCAATTATTAAGATAGAGGTACTAAGGTTCACTTACCATCCGGATAAAAAGTGAAAGGCACATCGAAGAAAATCCATGCAGTCTGTACGCCATTGATATGCTACAAGCTCGTATATTATGCAACGTAAACCTATGTGTAGTATTGCGCTACGTATAGCACTGCTCCGTGTACATTGTATATATATATACGGAGCAGTGATGTACGTAGCGCAATGATGCACATAGGTTTACGTTGGAGTGTAGTTATGGGATGAATTAAGGACATTTCTCAAAAATGGCTTGGGCTTCGGGTTCGCGTAATTTTATGTTCCCATATTTGTTTTTGCTACATGTACATCAAAGTCTTATACTTTAACCCAGAGCCAGAGCGTGTTCATCTATTTACGTATCCAAGCCTTCAGATTGGCAATGGGACTGGGAAATAGCTGGAGACGACGCCCAAGCCCAAACCCAAGCCCAAGCCACCGGTTGAGAAACGCCCTGAGGACGCGCAACATAACACCCATGGTTACACTGCCTTCCAAAAATTCCTTTGTTATCATATTGTTTTGGAGCTAAATATTGAAATGGGTATATTTTGACGCTGGAGTGAGCTATGATCATGGGAACTTGGAATTAGGTACACAAAAATAGAGTGTATAAAACTTCCGAAGGTTTTTGTCATAAGAGATTGCTAAATATACCAAATTTTGACTTGAATTTAATGACCTCTAGATGACGTCATGATGACGTCATCATGACGTCACATCAATTTTTTTATCTGTAACAAATTCTGGCCTGTCAGCATTAAGACTGCACCCAATCGGAAGTACGGTTCTCTAGATATAGGACCTTAAAGTGTGCACCTTTAAGATGACGTCACGTGACCCATGATGACGTCATCACAACGGTACTTGTCAAAGCAAACATTTGCAACGTGGTCTTGGCCTGGGTCGAGTCTAGAGTCAATCTCATCAATGACAGTGTAAAATTTTGAGAGCACATTGAAATTTGAAACATTGAAAAATTCATAGAAAATCAACCGATGACGTCACAATGACGTCACTTCGGATTTTGCATGCTATTGACAATATCTGCCTACCCACCAATTTTTATGACGATCGGACTTACCCTTATATGTGTTTCAAAAAAGTACATTTTTGATGACGTCATGATTACGTCACACATTTTTCCTATTTATGTGAAAGAGTATAGGAGCTAACAAATCTATTACAAAAAGAATTTTGAATTTAGCATGTTCTGTCGATGAGATATGGCTTTAAGAAACTTTAAGATTCAAAAACTTAAACATTACAATAAAATCGTATGATGACGTCATCATGACGTCACCTCAATTTTCATCTATAACACGTGGTGGCTCACCAACATACCAGGTTTAAAGGCAATCGGACTTACGGTTCTCTAGATATGGGCCCTTGAAAAATGCACCTTTATGATGACGTCACGTAACACGTGATGACGTCATCGTGACGTCACACTTCGGCACACTATTTGAGCTTAGGGTCTATGTTTGTGTTAAGTTTGATTAAGATCTGATGTTGTTTAGTGACCAAAGTGCCGGTGAGAAAATTTAGCTTAATGAAGAAACCAAAATAGCGGGTATTGTGTAGTTTAGGATTTGCGTATTAATTGTGTTCATGTTAGCGCCTGGAGCATTTGATTCTTCCAAAAGCATTTTTTGTCACTAAAGTAGACTTCTCTGAATTCGAATGACACGTGCTTTTGTGATTTGAAAAGGTTTTTCAAGGCGAAAAATATGATTTTCTTACGCGGGTCACGTTTTGGCTAGGTCAACCCCGACCCAGCCCCTACTCTCGGACCAGCATTATACCCGTGTACAACGGGGTATTGCGCAATCGCGTATTTTTTGCCCTCTTAACTACAGATTTCACTCAAAAAAAACCTGCAGATGTTCTTCGACGTGGCCCTTTCTTCTGAATATGGCAAAACGAACAATTTTCAAGTAGATTGTGTACATGCCTGGGCGAAAGTGTACTAAACTACACAATCGCCGCAACAGAACAAAAACAAGGGCTGTTTCGAAAAACTTTCGAAACAGCCAAAAAACCAAAACAACTAGAGGCATGAGGTTGGTGTTTGTGGACAAACACAGGGCTGTTTCGTTTTTGGCTGTTTTGGAAACTTTTCCAAAACAGCCCTTGTTTTCGTTAAGATTTTTTGTTTTTTTTTTGGCTGTTTTGGAAACTTTTCCAAAACAGCCCTTGTTTTCGTTAAGATTTTTTTTTTGGGCTGTTTTGGAAACTTTTCCAAAACAGCAATTGTTTTCGTTAAGATTTTTTAATTTATTTTTTGGCTGTTTTGGAAACTTTTCCAAAACAGCCCTTGTTTTCGTTAAGATTTTTTTTTTTTTTTTTTTTGGCTGTTTTGGAAACTTTTCCAAAACAGCCCTTGTTTTCGTTAAGATTTTTTTTTTGGCTGTTTCGAAAGTTTTTCGAAACAGCCCTTGTTTTCGTTAAGATTTTTTTTTTTGGCTTTTCCGAAAACCTTCGGAAAAGGCATTGTTTTTGTTCTGATTTTTTTTTTTTTATTGGCTTTTCCGACACTCCGTCGGAAAAGGCCTTGTTTTTGTTCTGATTTTTTTTTTAGGTGTTGGGCTTCAGCCCAAAACCTATTGTTATTGTATTGATTATTATTAGGTGTTGGGCTTCAGCCCAAAACCTATTGTTATTGTATTGATTATTAGGTGTTGGGCTTCAGCCCAAAACCTATTGTTATTGTTAGAATTATTCTTATTAGGTGTTGGGCTTCAGCCCAAAACCTATTGTTATTGTATTGATTATTAGGTGTTGGGCTTTCAGCCCAAAACCTATTGTTTTTGTATTGATTATTCTTATTAGGTGTTGGGCTTTCAGCCCAAAACCTATTGTTTTTGTATTGATTATTATTATTAGGTGTTTGGGCTCAAGCCCAAACACCTATTGTTATTGTTCGGATTATTAGGTGTTGGGCTAAACAGCCCAACACCTATTGTTATTGTACGGATTATTAGGTGTTGGGCTATACAGCCCAACACCTATTGTTATTGTTCGGATTATTAGGTGTTGGGCTATACAGCCCAACACCTATTGTTATTGTTCGGATTATTAGGTGTTTGGGCTCAAGCCCAAACACCTATTGTTATTGTTAGAATTATTAGGTGTTTGGGCTACAGCCCAAACACCTATTGTTATTGGCTGTTTTGGAAACTTTTCCAAAACAGCCCTTGTTTTCGTTAAGATTTTTTTATTTTTTTAATTGGCTGTTTCGTAGTTTTACGAAACAGCCCTTGTTTTCGTTAAGATTTTTTTTTTTTTTTTTGGCTGTTTCGAAAGTTTTTCGAAACAGCCCTTGTTTTCGTTAAGATTTTTTTTTTTTTCTTTTTTTTTTTTTTTTCTTCTTTTTCAGACTTTTGCCCATAGCATTTGTACACGATTTCTTTCTGCCAGGCACTTTGGCTACTTTTATGCAGCCGATTGCCTTTAAACTTAACAGACACTTAGACCAACTACTCAGGATGCATGCCGAACTTTTACGTCATGATGACGTCATCACGTGATTTTTTATGAATTTTTGAATTTTGAAAATCGTAACATTCATTAAATTATATCTAGCGAACAAAACAAGATATTTTCAAAATTCTTTTTCTTATAGCTTTGGTATGTCTCAAAGATATGCCTTAAAAAGCGAAAATTGTGTGACGTCATGATGACGTCATCAAAAATGCTTTTTTTTTTTTACGCATGTAAGGGTCAATCTGATTACAAAAATGTATATATTGAATTTTGCTGTACCCAATTCC
Organism: Hippasteria phrygiana; assembly: GCA_037893225.1. Taxonomy (NCBI): domain Eukaryota; kingdom Metazoa; phylum Echinodermata; class Asteroidea; order Valvatida; family Goniasteridae; genus Hippasteria; species Hippasteria phrygiana. The sequence goes on from JAZGUH010000385.1 coordinate 339,944, forward strand.
AAAATTTCATGATCGTGGCTCACTCAAGTAAGAAATGACAGCCATTTCAAAATTTAGACCAAATTCAATATAACACAAAGGAATTCTGGGACGGGCTGATAACCATGGCTATTATGAGCTTGCTGTTTATAAAAGGGGTTGATTTCTAGTCTTTTTTCAAGTCGCTGAATTTTTGAAGTATTACAATCGTAACATTCTTTTCAATATATCTAGCGAACAAAACAAGATATTTTCAAAATTATTTTTGTTATAGCTTTGGTATGTCTCAAAGATATGCCCTAAAAGGCGAAAATTGTGTGACGTCATGATGACGTCATCAAAAATATTGGTTTTTTTTAACGCATGTAAGGATCAATCCGATTACAAAAATGTATACATTGTATTTTTCTGTACCCAATTCCAAAATTTCATGATCGTGGCTCACTCAAGTAAGAAATGACAGCCATTTCAAAATTTAGACCAAATTCAATATAACACAAAGGAATTCTGGGACGGGCTGATAACCATGGCTATCATGAGCTTGCTGTTTATAAAAGGGGTTGATTTCTAGTCTTTTTTCAAGTCGCTGAATTTTTGAAGTTCTAAAATCGTAACATTCTTTTCAATATATCTAGCGAACAAAACAAGATATTTTCAAAATTATTTTTGTTACAGCTTTGGTATGTCTCAAAGATATGCCCTAAATGGCGAAAATTGTGTGACGTCATGATGACGTCATCAACAATATTTTTTTTTTAAAACGCATGTAAGGGTCAATCTGATTACAAAAATGTATACATTGAATTTTCCTGTACCTAATTCCAAAATTTCGTGATCGTGGCTCACTCAAGTAAGAAATAGGAGCCATTTCAAAATGTAGACCAAATTCAATATAACACAAAGGAATTCTGGGAAGGGCTGATAACCATGGCTTAAATGTGCATGCTGTTTATAAAAAGGGTTGATTTGTAGTCTTTTTTCAAGTCGCTGAATTCTTGAAGTTTTAAAATCGTAACATTCTTTTCAATATATCTAGCGAACAAAACAAGATATTTTCAAAATTATTTTTGTTATAGCTTTGGTATGTCTCAAAGATATGCCCTAAAAGGCGAAAATTGTGTGACGTCATGATGACGTCATCAACAATATTTTTTTTTTTTAACGCATGTAAGGGTCAATCCGATTACAAAAATGTATACATTGAATTTTTCTGTACGTAATTCCAAAATTTCATGGTCGTGGCTCACTCAAGTAAGAAATAGGAACCGTTTCAAAATTTAGACCAAATTCAATATAACACAAAGGAATTCTGGGAAGGGCAGATAACCATGGCTTAAATGAGCATGCTGTTTATAAAAAGGGTTGATTTGTAGTCTTTTTTCAAGTCGCTGAATTTTAAATTTTTGGAATCGTAACATTCTTTTCAATATATCTAGCGAACAAAACAAGATATTTTCAAAATTCTTTTTGTTATAGCTTTGGTATGTCTCAAAGATATGCCCTAAAAAGCGAAAATTGTGTGACGTCATGATGACGTCATAAAAAAAAATCTTTTTTCAAGTCGCTAGAATATTGCCCATAGCATTTGTAAACTTTTTCTTTCTTACCGGCCACTTTGGCTACTTTTAAACTTAGCAGACACTTACTCCAACTGCTCACAATGTGTGCCGAACCTTTACGTCATGATGACGTCATCACATGTCACGTGACGTCATCTTAAAGGGGCATTTTTCGAAGCCATATATCTACAAAAGTACAAGTCCGATTAAGTTGGAACGTAATATCTAGGTATGCCACCGGGTGTTATAGATGAACATTGACATGACGTTATGATCAAGTCATAACATGTCACGTGGTGTCATCTTAAAGGGGCACTCGCTAGATTATTGCCCATAGCATTTGTAAACGTTTTCTTTCTTACCGGCCAGTTTGGCTACTTTTAAACTTGGCAGACACTTACCCCAACTGCTCAGAATGTGTGCCTAACTTTTACGTCATGATGACGTCATCACATGTCACGTGACGTCATCTTAAAGGGGCATTTTTCGAAGCCATATATCTACAAATGTACAAGTCCGATTCAGTTGAAACACACCATTTAGGTATGCCACCCGGTGTCATAGATGAAAATTGACATGACGTTATGATGAAGTCATTACATGTTATGTGATGTCATCTTAAAGGGGCATTCGCTAGGCTATTTCCCATAGCATTTGTACACGATTCCTTTTTTTAAACCAATCCTTCACACATCCAATAACAACATCTTCATCCCTCCGTCATTGCTAACTAACAAACAACTTTAAATATTGATACACATTTGACATCCAAACTAACAATAAAAAAAATCGAAACAGCCCTGTGTTTGTCCACAAACACTTGCCTCTAGTTTTTTTTTTTTTTCTTCTTTTTCAGACTTTTGGCCCATAGACTTTGTACACGTTTTCGTTCTGCCAGGCACTTTGGCTACTTTTATGCAGCCGATTGCCTTTAAACTTAACAGACACTTAGACCAACTGCTCAGGATGCATGCCGATCTTTTACGTCATGGTGACGTCATCACGTGATTTTTTATGAATTTTTGAATTTTGAAAATCGTAACATTCATTAAATTATATCTAGCGAACAAAACAAGATATTTTCAAAATTCTTTTTCTTATAGCTTTGATATGTCTCAAAGATATGCCTTAAAAAGCGAAAATTGTGTGACGTCATGATGACGTCATCAAAAATGCTTTTTTTTTTTAACGCATGTAAGGGTCAATCTGATTACAAAAATGTATATATTGAATTTTGCTGTACCCAATTCCAAAATTTCATGATCGTGGCTCACTCAAGTAAGAAATAACAGCCATTTCAAAATTTAGACCAAATTCAATATAACACAAAGGAATTCTGGGACGGGTTGATAACCATGGCTATTATGAGCTTGCTGTTTATAAAAGGGGTTGATTTCTAGTCTTTTTTCAAGTCGCTGAATTTTTGAAGTATTAAAATCGTAACATTCTTTTCAATATATCTAGCGAACAAAACAAGATATTTTCAAAATTCTTTTTGTTATAGCTTTGGTATGTCTCAAAGATATGCCCTAAAAGGCGAAAATTGTGTGACGTCATGATGACGTCATCAAAAATATTTTTTTTTTTAACGCATGTAAGGGTCAATCCGATTACAAAAATGTATACATTGTATTTTTCTGTACCCAATTCCAAAATTTCATGATCGTGGCTCACTCAAGTAAGAAATGACAGCCATTTCAAAATTTAGACCAAATTCAATATAACACAAAGGAATTCTGGGACGGGTTGATAACCATGGCTATTATGAGCTTGCTGTTTATAAAAGGGGTTGATTTCTAGTCTTTTTTCAAGTCGCTGAATTTTTGAAGTATTAAAATCGTAACATTCTTTTCAATATATCTAGCGAACAAAACAAGATATTTTCAAAATTCTTTTTGTTATAGCTTTGGTATGTCTCAAAGATATGCCCTAAAAGGCGAAAATTGTGTGACGTCATGATGACGTCATCAAAAATATTTTTTTTTTTAACGCATGTAAGGGTCAATCCGATTACAAAAATGTATACATTGTATTTTTCTGTACCCAATTCCAAAATTTCATGATCGTGGCTCACTCAAGTAAGAAATGACAGCCATTTCAAAATTTAGACCAAATTCAATATAACACAAAGGAATTCTGGGACGGGCTGATAACCATGGCTATTATGAGCTTGCTGTTTATAAAAGGGGTTGATTTGTAGTCTTTTTTCAAGTCGCTGAATTCTTGAAGTTTTATAATCGTAACATTCTTTTCACTATATCTAGCGAACAAAACAAGATATTTTCAAAATTCTTTTTGTTATAGCTTTGGTATGTCTCAAAGATATGCCCTAAAAAGCGAAAATTGTGTGACGTCATGATGACGTCATAACAAAAAATATTTTTTCAAGTCGCTAGAATATTGCCCATAGCATTTGTAAACTTTTTCTTTCTTACCGGCCACTTTGGCTACTTTTAAACTTAGCAGACACTTACTCCAACTGCTCACAATGTGTGCCGGACCTTTACGTCATGATGACGTCATCACATGTCATGTGACGTCATCTTAAAGGAGCATTTTTCGAAGCCATATATCTACAAAAGTACAAGTCCGATTAAGTTGGAACGTAATATCTAGGTATGCCACCGGGTGTTATAGATGAACATTGACATGACGTTATGATCAAGTCATAACATGTCACGTGGTGTCATCTTAAAGGGGCACTCGCTAGATTATTGCCCATAGCATTTGTAAACGTTTTCTTTCTTACCGGCCAGTTTGGCTACTTTTAAACTTGGCAGACACTTACCCCAACTGCTCAGAATGTGTGCCTAACTTTTACGTCATGATGACGTCATCACATGTCACGTGACGTCATCTTAAAGGGGCATTTTTCGAAGCCATATATCTACAAATGTACAAGTCCGATTCAGTTGAAACACACCATTTAGGTATGCCACCCGGTGTCATAGATGAAAATTGACATGACGTTATGATGAAGTCATTACATGTTATGTGATGTCATCTTAAAGGGGCATTCGCTAGGCTATTTCCCATAGCATTTGTACACGATTCCTTTTTTTAAACCAATCCTTCACACATCCAATAACAACATCTTCATCCCTCCGTCATTGCTAACTAACAAACAACTTTAAATATTGCATACACATTTGACATCCAAACTAACAATAAAAAAAATCGAAACAGCCCTGTGTTTGTCCACAAACACTTGCCTCTAGTTTTTTTTTCTTTCCTTTTCAGACTTTTTGCCCCTAGCATTTGTGCACGTTTTCTTTCTTACCGGCACTTTGGCTACTTTGGTACACCCGATTGCCTCTAAACTTGGCAGACACTTAGACCAACTGCTCAGAATGTATGCCGAACATTTACGTCATGATGACGTCATCACGTGATTTTTTATGAATTTTTGAAATTTGAAAATCGTAAAATTCTTTTCAATATATCTAGCGAACAAAACAAGATATTTTCAAAATTCTTTTTGTTACAGCTTTGGTAGGTCTCAAAGATATGCCCTAAAAAGGAAAAAAGTGTGTGACGTCATGATGACATCATCAAAAATGTGCTTTTTTAAAACACATATAAGAATAAGTCCGATCGTCATGAAAATTGGTGGGTAGGTAGATACTGGCACTAGGATGCAAAATCCAAAGTGACGTCATGATGACGTCATCACGTGATTTGTTATGAATTTTTGAAATTTTGAAAATCGTAACATTCTTTTAAATATATCTGGCAAACAAAACAAGATATTTTCAAAATTCTTTTTGTTATAGCTTTGGTAGGTCTCAAAGATATGCCCTAAAAAGGAAAAAAATGTGTGACGTCATGATGACATCATCAAAAATGTGCTTTTTTAAAACACATATAAGGATAGGTCCGATCGTCATGAAAATTGGTGGGTAGGTAGATACTGGTACTAGGATGCAAAATCCAAAGTGACGTCATGATGACGTCATCACGTGATTTGTTATGAATTTTTGAAATTTTGAAATCGTAACATTCTTTTAAATATATCTCGCAAACAAAACAAGAGATTTTCAAAATTCTTTTTGATACAGCTTTTGGTATGTCTCAAAGATATGCCCTAAAAGGCGAAAATTGTGTGACGTCATAATGACGTCATCAATTTTTTTTTTTAACGCATGTAAGGGTCGGTCCGATTAAAAATTTATACATTGAATTTTTCTCTACCTAATTCAACAATTTCGTGATCGTGGCTCACTCAAGTATTAAGAAATAACAGGCATCTAAAAAATTGTGACCAAATTCAATATAACACAAAGGAATTCTGGGAAGGACAGAAACCATGGCTTTCATGTGGCATGCTGTCTATAAAGAGTTGATCTCTAGTCTTTTTTTCAAGTCGTTAGACAAGTCGTAGGCAGATACTTACACCAACTGCTCAGAATGTGCGCCGAACTTTTAGGTCATGATGACGTCATCACATGTCACGTGACGTCATCTTAAAGGGGCATTTTTGGAAACCATATATCTACAAAAGTACAAGTCACATTAAGTTAAAACGTGGTATTTAGTTATGCCAGCATGTGTTAGATGAAAATGTATGTGACGTCATGGTGACGTCATGATGACGTCATCGGCTAATTTTCTATGATTTTTTTCATTTTTGAAATTTCATTTAAATCACATAATTTTACACAAAAAAACAAAACAGCCCTGTGTTTGTCCACAAACACTGCACCAGATGTCTATTTTTTTTTTTTTTTTTTTTTTTTTTTGCTACCTTTTCAGACTTTTTCCCATAGCATTTGTGCACGTTTTCTTTCTTACCGGCACTTTGGCTACTTTGGTGCACCCGATTGCCTTTAAACTTGGCAGACACTTAGACCAACTGATCAGAATATGTCCCGAACTTTTTGGTCATGATGACGTCATCACGTGATTTTTTATGAATTTTTGAAATTTGAAAATCGTAAAATTCTTTTCAATATATCTAGCGAACGAAACAAGATATTTTCAAAATTCTTTTTGTTATAGCTTTGGTATGTCTCAAAGATATGCCCTAAAAGAAATAAAATGTGTGACGTCATGATGACATCATCAAAAATGTGCTTTTTTAAAACACATATAAGGATAGGTCCGATCGTCATGAAAATTGGTGGGTAGGTAGATACTGGCACTAGGATGCAAAATCCAAAGTGACGTCATGATGATGTCATCACGTGATTTGTTATGAATTTTTGAAATTTTGAAATCGCAACATTCTTTTAAATATATCTGGCAAACAAAACAAGATATTTTCAAAATTCTTTTTGATACAGCTTTTGGTATGTCTCAAAGATATGCCCTAAAAGGCGAAAATTGTGTGACGTCATAATGACGTCATCAATTTATTTTTTTTACGCATGTAAGGGTCGGTCCGATTAAAAAAATGTATACATTGAATTTTTCTCTACCTAATTCAACAATTTCGTGATCGTGGCTCACTCAAGTATTAAGAAATAACAGGCATCTGAAAATTGTGACCAAATTCAATATAACACAAAGGAATTCTGGGAAGGACAGAAACCATGGCTTTCATGTGGCATGCTGTCTATAAAGAGTTGATCTCTAGTCTTTTTTTCAAGTCGTTAGACAAGTCGTAGGCAGACACTTACACCAACTGCTCAGAATGTGCGCCGAACTTTTACGTCATGATGACGTCATCACATGTCACGTGACGTCATCTTAAAGGGGAATTTTTGGAAACCATATATCTACAAAAGTACAAGTCAGATTAAGTTAAAACGTGGTATTTAGTTATGCCAGCATGTGTTAGATGAACATTTATGTGACGTCATAATGACGTTATCGGCTAATTTTCTATAATTTGTTTCATTTTTGAAAGTTCATTTAAATCACATAATTTTACACAAAAAAACAAAACAGCCCTGTGTTTGTCCACAAACACTGCACCATACATCTAGTTCTATTGATTATTAGGTGTTGGGCTTCAGCCCAAAACCTATTGTTATTCTATTGATTATTATTCTTTTTCTTCCTCTTCACATAACTTTCTTCTCCGGAGTTGTTTGACTACATGCAAACTCATATCAAGTTCATATTTGGTACATATATGTACATCACATTGAAGATTCCGGAAAATGTAATGACGTCATGATGACGTCATCAGGTATCAAATTACAAGCAATTAACCATTTCTATTTTTAATCTTTGAAAATCGATATAAAATCAACCGTGAAAGACCGGAACTTGATTTTTACGGCAATTGATAGGATAATATTAGATCTTCAATTTTGATCGTGCGTGCAAAATCACGTGACCCTTCCTTCCGGTCGAAACCGGAAGTGCCTTATAATTTGAAAGTGGAAAAAGATTTGAACTTGCTTTCAGCGATGTTAGTCCTTGGCCAGGCTGAACTTTTCAAAAATGTTAGCTGTGACGTCATAAAATATTCGAGCGCCCTCTAGCGGCAGGTTGAAAAGTGTTCAAAATGAACTTTCAGTCGATGTGTGTGGCGAAGTTTGCGGTAATCACTTTATAATTGATATATATGATGACCTTCATGCAGGCAACACGTGTGCGAGGGCTCAGATTGATGACGTCATCAGACCGGAAGTTGCAATGAAAAGACCTTGAAACGTTCAAAAATCGCTGAAAAATCAACCGCGACAGATATATTTCAGATTTTTGCTTCAGATGGCACAGTTGACATAGCTCTCGAGCTTTGTGATAATGACGTCACGATGACGTCATCAAGTATCATATTACAAGCAATCAAAGATTTCTTGATTTAATGTTTGAAAATCAATATAAAATCAACCGAGAGAGATCTGATTTTGCTTTTTACGGGAATTGATGGAATAATGCAGGGTCTTCATTTTTTATATTACGTGCAAAATCACATGACCCTTCCTTCCGGTCCAAACCGGAAGTGCCTTATAATTTGAAAGTGGATACAGATTTGAACTTGCTTTCAACGATGTTAGTCTTTGGCCAGGCTGAACTTTTCAAAAATGTGTGCGGTGACGTCATAAAATCTTCGAGCGCCCTCTAGCGGCAGGTTGAAAAATGTTTAAAATTAACTTTCAGTCGATGTGTGTGGCAAAGTTTGCGGTAATCACTTTATAATTGATATATATGATGACCTTCATGCAGGCAACACGTGTGCAAGGGCTCAGATTGATGACGTCATCAGACCGAAAGTTGCAATGAAAACACCTTTTAACCTTAAAAAATGGCTGAAAAATCAACCGCGACAGATATAATTCAGATTTTTGCTTCAGATGGCACAGTTGACATAGCTCTCGAGTTTTGTGATAATGACGTCACGATGACGTCATCAAGTATCAGATTACAAGCAATCAAAGATTTCTTGATTTAATGTTTGAAAATCAATATAAAATCAACCGAGAGAGATCTGATTTTGCTTTTTACGGGAATTGATGGAATAATGCAGGGTCTTCATTTTTGATATTACGTGCAAAATCACATGACCCTTCCTTCCGGTCCAAACCGGAAGTGCCTTATAATTTAAAAGTGGAAACAGATTTGAACTTGCTTTCAACGATGTTAGTCTTTGGCCAGGCTGAACTTTTCAAAAATGTGTGCGGTGACGTCATAAAATATTCGAGCGCCCTCTAGCGGCAGGTTGAAAAATGTTTAAAATTGACTTTCAGTCGATGTGTCTGCCAAAGTTTGCGGTAATCACTTTATAATTGATATATATGATGACCTTCATGCAGGCAACACGTGTGGAAGGGCTCAGATTGATGACGTCATCAGACCGGAAGTTGCAATGAAAAGACCTTTAAACCTTAAAAAATCGCTGAAAAATCAACCGTGACAGATATATTTCAGATTTTTGCTTCAGATGGCACAGTTGACATAGCTCTCGAGCTTTGTGATAATGACGTCACGATGACGTCATCAAGTATCATATTACAAGCAATCAAAGATTTCTTGATTTAATGTTTGAAAATCAATATAAAATCAACCGAGAGAGATCTGATTTTGCTTTTTACGGCAATTGATGGAAAAATCTAGGGTCTTCATTTTTGATATTACGTGCAAAATCACATGACCCTTCCTTCCGGTCCAAACCGGAAGTGCCTTATAATTTGAAAGTGGAGAAAGATGTGAACTTGCTTTCAACGATGTTAGTCTCTGGCTAGTTTGTACTTTTCAAAAAAATTACCGGTGACGTCATAAAATGTTAGAGCGCCCTCTAGCGGCAGGTTGAAAAATGTTTAAAATGAATAATCCGTTGATGTGTTTGGCGAAGTTTGCTGAAATCACTTTATAATTGATATATATGATGACCTTCATGCAGGCAACACGTGTGCAAGGGCTCAGATTGATGACGTCATCAGACCGGAAGTTGCAATGAAAAAACCTTTAAACCTTAAAAAATCGCTGAAAAATCAACCGCGACAGATATAATTTAGATTTTTGCTTCAGATGGCACAGTTGACATAGCTCTCGAGCTTTTTGATAATGACGTCACGATAACGTCATCAAGTGTCGGATTACAAGCAATCAAATATTTCTAGATTTAATCTTTGAAAATCAATATAAAATCAACCGAGAGAGACCTGATTTTGCTTTTTACGGGAATTGATAGAATAATCCAGGGTCTTCATTTTTGATATTACGTGCAAAATCACATGACCCTTCCTTCCGGTCCAACCGGAAGTGTCTGATAATTTGAAAGTGAAAGAACTTTTAGTCTATGTGTGTGGCGAAGTTTGCGGTAATCACTTTATAATTGATCGATATGATGACCTTCATGCAGGCAACATGTGTCCGAGGGCTCAGATTGATGACGTCATCAGACCGGAAGTTGCAAGAAAAGACCTTTAAACCTTAAAAAATCGCTAAAAAATCAACCGCAACAGAATAAATCAGATTTTGGCTTCAGATGGCACAGTTCACATAGCTCTCGACCTTTCTGGTAATGACGTCACGATGACGTCATCAAGTATCAGATTACAAGCAATCAAAGATTTCTAGATTTAATCTTTGAAAATCAATATAAAATCAACCGAGAGGTATCTGATTTTGCTTTTTACGGGAATTGATAGAATAATCCAGGGTCTTCATTTTTTATATTACGTGCAAAATCACAAGACATTCACAAGACCTTTAATCCTTAAAAAAATGCTGAAAAATCAACCGTGAGAGATATAATCCAGATGTTTACTTCAAATGACATGGTAAACATAGATCTCAAGCTTTATTGTAATGACGTCATGATGACGTCATCATGTATCAAATAACAAGCAGTTCGAAATGAACATTTTAAATCTTTAAAAATCAATATATAATCAATTGTGAAAGACCTGAAATTTCTGTTTACGGCAATGAATAGAGTAATAACTAGGTCTTCATTTATTAAATATTGAGTGCAAAATCACGTGACCCTTCATTCCTGTCGAAACCGGAAGTGCCTTATAATTTGAAATGGGTAAAATATATGAACTTGCTTTTAACGATGTTAGTCTCTGGTAGGTGTGGGCTTTTCAAAAATGTGACCAGTGACGTCGCAAACTGCAAATTAACTGCGTTGGTAATGTGCACAGATGTAATGAAGTCGTGATGACGTCATCAAGGTCAAATTACAAAAACCTCAAAAATCTACATTTTTTGGAACGTCATGCTTCATGAACTGCAGCACTCAAGCTTTTCACAATTGGTGATTACATACAGGTGGATCTATTATCTTATGTAATCAGACTGAAAAAGCCCAAGACCGTTGTGTTTGTACTACAAACTCTAGTTCTTTTTTTTCTTCTTCACATAACTTTCTTCTCCGGAGTTGTTTGGCTACATGCAAACTCATATCAAGTTCATATTTGGTACATATATGTACATCACATTGAAGATTCCGGAAAATGTGATGACGTCATGATGACGTCATCAGGTATCAGATTACAAGCAATTAAACATTTCTATTTTTAATGTTTGAAAATCGATATAAAATCAACCGTGAAAGACCGGAACTTGATTTTTACGGCAATTGATAGGATAATATTAGATCTTCAATTTTGATCAGGCGTGCAAAATCACGTGACCCTTCCTTCCGGTCGAAACCGGAAGTGCCTTATAATTTGAAAGTGGAAAAAGATTTGAACTTGCTTTCAGCGATGTTAGTCCTTGGCCAGGCTGAACTTTTCAAAAATGTTAGCTGCGACGTCATAAAATATTCGAGCGCCCTCTAGCGGCAGGTTGAAAAATGTTCAAAATGAACTTTTAGTCGATGTGTGTGGCGAAGTTTGCGGTAATCACTTTATAATTGATATATATGATGACCTTCATGCAGGCAACACGTGTGCGAGGGCTCAGATTGATGACGTCATCAGACCGGAAGTTGCAATGAAAAGACCTTGAAACCTTCAAAAATCGCTGAAAAATCAACCGCGACAGATATATTTCAGATTTTTGCTTCAGATGGCACAGTTGACATAGCTCTCGAGCTTTGTGATAATGACGTCACGATGACGTCATCAAGTATCATATTACAAGCAATCAAAGATTTCTTGATTTAATGTTTGAAAATCAATATAAAATCAACCGAGAGAGATCTGATTTTGCTTTTTACGGGAATTGATGGAATAGTCCAGGGTCTTCATTTTTGATATTACGTGCAAAATCACATGACCCTTCCTTCCGGTCCAAACCGGAAGTGCCTTATAATTTGAAAGTGGAAACAGATTTGAACTTGTTTTCAACGATGTTAGTCTTTGGCCAGGCTGAACTTTTCAAAAATGTGTGCGATGACGTCATAAAATCTTCGAGCGCCCTCTAGCGGCAGGTTGAAAAATGTTTAAAATTAACTTTCAGTCGATGTGTGTGGCAAAGTTTGCGGTAATCACTTTATAATTGATATATATGATGACCTTCATGCAGGCAACACGTGTGCAAGGGCTCAGATTGATGACGTCATCAGACCGAAAGTTGCAATGAAAAGACCTTTAAACCTTAAAAAATCGCTGAAAAATCAACCGCGACAGATATAATTCAGATTTTTGCTTCAGATGGCACAGTTGACATAGCTCTCGAGCTTTGTGATAATGACGTCACGATGACGTCATCAAGTATCAGATTATAAGCAATCAAAGATTTCTTGATTTAATGTTTGAAAATCAATATCAAATCAACCGAGAGAGATCTGATTTTGCTTTTTACGGGAATTGGTGGAATAATCTAGGGTCTTCATTTTTGATATTACGTGCAAAATCACATGACCCTTCCTTCCGGTCCAAACCGGAAGTGCCTTATAATTTAAAAGTGGAAACAGATTTGAACTTGCTTTCAACGATGTTAGTCTCTGGCTAGGTTGTACTTCACAAAAAAAATACCGGTGACGTCATAAAATGTTAGAGCGCCCTCTAGCGGCAGGTTGAAACATGTTTAAAATGAATAATCGGCTGATGTGTGTGGCGAAGTTTGGTGAAATCACTTTATAATTGATATATATGATGACCTTTACGCAGGCAACACGTGTGCTAGGGCTTAGATTGATGACGTCATCAGACCGGAAGTGACAATGAAAAAACTTTAAAACCTTCAAAAATTGCTAAAAAATCAACGGCGACAGACATAATCCAGATTTTTGCTTCAGATAGCAAAGTTAACATAGCTCTCGAGCTTTCTGGTAATGACGTCACGATGACGTCATCAAGTATCAGATTACAAGCAATCAAATATTTCTAGATTTAATCTTTGGAAATCAATATAAAATCAACCGAGAGAGACCTGATTTTGCTTTTTACGGGAATTGATAGAATAATCCAGGGTCTTCATTTTGATATTACGTACAAAATCACATGACCCTTCCTTTCTTTCCAAACTGGAAGTGCCTTAGAATTTGAAAGTGGAAAAGAAAAAGGTTTGAATTTGCTTTCGACGATGTTAGTCTTTTAGCAGGCTGATCTTTTCAAAAATGTTAGCGGTGACGTCATAAAATGTTCCAGCACCCTCTAGCGGCAGGTTGAAAAATGTTCAAAACAAACTTTCAGTCGATGTGTGTGGCGAAGTTTGCGGCAACACGTGTGCAAGGGCTCATATTGATGATGTCATCAGACCGGAAGTTGCGCTGAAAAGACCTTTAAACCTTAACAAAAATTATGAAAAATCAACCGTGAGAGATATAATCCAGATTTTCACTTCAAATGGCAGGGTAAACATAGGTCTCCAGCTTTATTGTAATGACGTCATTATGACATCGTCATGTATCAAATAACAAGCAATTCAAAATGAATATTTTTAATCTTTGAAAATCAATATAAAATCAACTGTGAAAGACCTAAAATTTCTGTTTGCGGCAATGGATAAAGTAATAACAGGTCTTCATTTTTTATATTGAGTGCAAAATCACGTGACCCTTCCTTCCTGTCGAAACCGGAAGTGCCTTATAATTCGAAATTGGTAAAAGATATGAACTTGCTTTCCACGATGTTAGTCTTTGGCAGGTATGTGCTTTTCAAAACGTGACCAGTGACGTCGCAAACTGCAGATTAACTGCGTTGGTAATGTGTACAGATGTAATAGTGTCATGATGACGTCATCAAGGTCAAATTACAAAAACCTAAAAAATGTACATTTTTGAGAACGTCATGCTTCAGGAACTGCAGCACACAAACTTTTCACAATTAGTGATTACATACATGTGGATCTATTCTCTTATGTAATCAAACTGAAAAAGTCCAACACCGTGTGTTTGTTCTACAAACTCTAGTTAGGTGTTGGGCTTCAGCCCAAAACCTATTGTTATTGAAAGAATTATTCTTATTAGGTGTTGGGCTTCAGCCCAAAACCTATTGTTATTGTATTGATTATTAGGTGTTGGGCTATACAGCCCAACACCTATTGTTATTGTTCGGATTATTCTTATTAGGTGTTGGGCTACAGCCCAAAACCTATTGTTATTGTATTGATTATTATTCCTTTTTTTCTTCTTCACATAACTTTCTTCTCCGGAGTTGTTTGGCTACATGCAAACTCATATCAAGTTCATATTTGGTACATATATGTACAACCAACTGAAGATGGTTTTTTTTGTAATGACGTCATGATGACGTCATCAGGTATCAAATTACAAGCAATTAACCATTTCTATTTTTAATGTTTGAAAATCGATATAAAATCAACCGTGAAAGACCGGAACTTGATTTTTACGGCAATTGATAGGATAATATTAGATCTTCAATTTTGATCCGGCGTGCAAAATCACGTGACCCTTCCTTCCGGTCGAAACCGGAAGTGCCTTATAATTTGAAAGTGGAAAAAGATTTGAACTTGCTTTCAGCGATGTTAGTCCTTGGCCAGGCTGAACTTTTCAAAATGTGAGCCGTGACGTCATAAAACATTCGAGCGCCCTCTAGCGGCAGGTTGAAAAATGTTCAAAATGAACTTTCAGTCGATGTGTGTGGCGAAGTTTGCGGTAATCACTTTATAATTGATATATATGATGACCTTCATGCAGCCAACACGTGTGCGAGGGCTCAGATTGATGACGTCATCAGACCGGAAGTTGCAATGAAAAGACCTTTAAACCTTAAAAAGTCGCTGAAAAATCAACCGTGACAGATATATTTCAGATTTTTGCTTCAGATGGCACAGTTGACATAGTTCTCGAGCTTTGTGATAATGACGTCACGATGACGTCATCAAGTATCATATTACAAGCAATCAAAGATTTCTTGATTTGATGTTTGAAAATCAATATAAAATCAACCGAGAGAGCTCTGATTTTGCTTTTTACGGGAATTGATGGAATAATGCAGGGTCTTCATTTTTGATATTACGTGCAAAATCACATGACCCTTCCTTCCGGTCCAAACCGGAAGTGCCTTATAATTTAAAAGTGGAAACAGATTTGAACTTGCTTTCAACGATGTTAGTCTTTGGCCAGGCTGAACTTTTCAAAAATGTGTGCGGTGACGTCATAAAATATTCGAGCGCCCTCTAGCGGCAGGTTGAAAAATGTTTAAAATTGACTTTCAGTCGATGTGTCTGCCAAAGTTTGCGGTAATCACTTTATAATTGATATATATGATGACCTTCATGCAGGCAACACGTGTGGAAGGGCTCAGATTGATGACGTCATCAGACCGGAAGTTGCAATGAAAAGACCTTTAAACCTTAAAAAATCGCTGAAAAATCAACCGTGACAGATATATTTCAGATTTTTGCTTCAGATGGCACAGTTGACATAGCTCTCGAGCTTTGTGATAATGACGTCACGATGACGTCATCAAGTATCAGATTACAAGCAATCAAAGATTTCTTGATTTAATGTTTGAAAATCAATATAAAATCAACCGAGAGAGATCTGATTTTGCTTTTTACGGGAATTGATGAAATAATCCAGGGTCTTCATTTTTGATATTACGTGCAAAATCACATGACCCTTCCTTCCGGTCCAAACCGGAAGTGCCTTATAATTTAAAAGTGGAAACAGATTTGAACTTGCTTTCAACGATGTTAGTCTTTGGCCAGGCTGAACTTTTCAAAAATGTGTGCGGTGACGTCATAAAATATTCGAGCGCCCTCTAGCGGCAGGTTGAAAAATGTTTAAAATTGACTTTCAGTCGATGTGTCTGCCAAAGTTTGCGGTAATCACTTTATAATTGATATATATGATGACCTTCATGCAGGCAACACGTGTGGAAGGGCTCAGATTGATGACGTCATCAGACCGGAAGTTGCAATGAAAAGACCTTTAAACCTTAAAAAATCGCTGAAAAATCAACCGTGACAGATATATTTCAGATTTTTGCTTCAGATGGCACAGTTGACATAGCTCTCGAGCTTTGTGATAATGACGTCACGATGACGTCATCAAGTATCAGATTACAAGCAATCAAAGATTTCTTGATTTAATGTTTGAAAATCAATATAAAATCAACCGAGAGAGATCTGATTTTGCTTTTTACGGGAATTGATGAAATAATCCAGGGTCTTCATTTTTGATATTACGTGCAAAATCACATGACCCTTCCTTCCGGTCCAAACCGGAAGTGCCTTATAATGTAAAAGTGGAAATAGATTTGAACTTGCTTTCAACGATGTTAGTCTCTGGCTAGGTTATACTTCACAAAAAAAATACCGGTGACGTCATAAAACATTCGAGCGCCCTCTAGCGGCAGGTTGAAAAATGTTCAAAATGAACTTTCAGTCGATGTGTGTGGCGAAATTTACGGTAATCACTTTATAATTGATATATATGATGACCTTCATGCAGGCAAGACGTGTGCGAGGGCTCAGATTGATGACGTCATCAGACCGGAAGTTGCAATGAAAAGACCTTTAAACCTTAAAAAATCGCTGAAAAATCAACCGTGACAGATATATTTCAGATTTTTGCTTCAGATGGCACAGTTGACATAGCTCTCGAGCTTTGTGATAATGACGTCACGATGACGTCATCAAGTATCATATTACAAGCAATCAAAGATTTCTTGATTTAATGTTTGAAAATCAATATAAAATCAACCGAGAGAGATCTGATTTTGCTTTTTACGGCAATTGATGGAAAAATCTAGGGTCTTCATTTTTGATATTACGTGCAAAATCACATGACCCTTCCTTCCGGTCCAAACCGGAAGTGCCTTATAATTTGAAAGTGGAGAAAGATGTGAACTTGCTTTCAACGATGTTAGTCTCTGGCTAGTTTGTACTTTTCAAAAAAATTACCGGTGACGTCATAAAATGTTAGAGCGCCCTCTAGCGGCAGGTTGAAAAATGTTTAAAATGAATAATCCGTTGATGTGTTTGGCGAAGTTTGGTGAAATCACTTTATAATTGATATATATGATGACCTTCATGCAGGCAACACGTGTGCAAGGGCTCAGATTGATGACGTCATCAGACCGGAAGTTGCAATGAAAAAACCTTTAAACCTTAAAAAATCGCTGAAAAATCAACCGCGACAGATATAATTTAGATTTTTGCTTCAGATGGCACAGTTGACATAGCTCTCAAGCTTTTTGATAATGACGTCACGATAACGTCATCAAGTGTCGGATTACAAGCAATCAAAGATTTCTAGATTTAATCTTTGAAAATCAATATAAAATCAACCGAGAGAGACCTGATTTTGCTTTTTACGGGAATTGATAGAATAATCCAGGGTCTTCATTTTTGATATTACGTGCAAAATCACATGACCCTTCCTTCCGGTCCAACCGGAAGTGTCTGATAATTTGAAAGTGAAAGAACTTTTAGTCTATGTGTGTGGCGAAGTTTGCGGTAATCACTTTATAATTGATCGATATGATGACCTTCATGCAGGCAACATGTGTCCGAGGGCTCAGATTGATGACGTCATCAGACCGGAAGTTGCAATGAAAAGACCTTTAAACCTTAAAAAATCGCTAAAAAATCAACCGCAACAGAATAAATCAGATTTTGGCTTCAGATGGCACAGTTCACATAGCTCTCGACCTTTCTGGTAATGACGTCACGATGACGTCATCAAGTATCAGATTACAAGCAATCAAAGATTTCTAGATTTAATCTTTGAAAATCAATATAAAATCAACCGAGAGGTATCTGATTTTGCTTTTTACGGGAATTGATAGAATAATCCAGGGTCTTCATTTTTTATATTACGTGCAAAATCACAAGACATTCACAAGACCTTTAATCCTTAAAAAAATGCTGAAAAATCAACCGTGAGAGATATAATCCAGATGTTTACTTCAAATGACATGGTAAACATAGATCTCAAGCTTTATTGTAATGACGTCATGATGACGTCATCATGTATCAAATAACAAGCAGTTCGAAATGAACATTTTAAATCTTTAAAAATCAATATATAATCAATTGTGAAAGACCTGAAATTTCTGTTTACGGCAATGAATAGAGTAATAACTAGGTCTTCATTTATTAAATATTGAGTGCAAAATCACGTGACCCTTCATTCCTGTCGAAACCGGAAGTGCCTTATAATTTGAAATGGGTAAAATATATGAACTTGCTTTTAACGATGTTAGTCTCTGGTAGGTGTGGGCTTTTCAAAAATGTGACCAGTGACGTCGCAAACTGCAAATTAACTGCGTTGGTAATGTGCACAGATGTAATGAAGTCGTGATGACGTCATCAAGGTCAAATTACAAAAACCTAAAAAATCTACATTTTTTGGAACGTCATGCTTCATGAACTGCAGCACTCAAGCTTTTCACAATTGGTGATTACATACAGGTGGATCTATTATCTTATGTAATCAGACTGAAAAAGCCCAAGACCGTTGTGTTTGTACTACAAACTCTAGTTTATTATTATTCTTACTTTTTCTAGCTCTTTTTTTCCTGAATGTTTTGGCCACATGCAAACTCGTATCAAGTTCAAACCTCACATATGCTTGCACACTGTATTGAAGATGTATAAAAATGTAATGACGTCATGATGACGTCATCATGTATCAGATTACAAGCAATCTAAGATTTCTAGATTTAATCTTTGAAAATCAATATAAAATCAACCGTAACAGACCTGAACTTGATTTTTACGGCAATTGATATGATAAATATGGGTCTTCATTTTTTGTCATGCGTGCAAAATCACGTGACCCTTCCTTCCGGTCCAAACCGGAAGTGCCCTATCATTTGAAAGTGGAAAAAGATTTAAACTTCCTTTCAACGATGTTAGTCTTTGGCCAGGCTGAACGTTTCAAAAATTTGTGCGGTGACGTCATAAAATATTCGAGCGCCCTCTAGCGGCAGGTTTAAAAATGTTCAAAATGAACTTTCAGTTGATGTGTGTGGCGAAGTTTGCGGTAATCACTTTATAATTGATATGTATGATGACCTTCATGCAGGCAACACGTGTGCGAGGGCTCAGATTGATGACGTCATCAAACCGGAAGTGACAATGAAAAGACTTTGAAACCTTCAAAAATTGCTGAAAAATCAACCGCGAGAGATATAATCCAGATTTTTGCTTTAGATAGGACAGTTGACATAGCTCTCGAGCTTTTTGATAATGACGTCACGATGACGTCATCAAGTATAAGATTACAAGCAATCAAAGATTTCTAGATTTAATCTTTGAAAATCAATATAAAATCAACCGTTAGAGATCTGATTTTGCTTTTTACGGGAATTGATGGAATAATCCAGGGTCTTCATTTTTTATATTATGTGCAAAATCACATGACCTTTCCTTCCGGTCCAAACCGGAAGTGCCTTATAATTTAAAAGTGGGGAAAGATGTTAACTTGCTTTCAACGATGTTAGTCTCTGGCTAGGTTGTACTTCACACAAAAATTACCGGTGACGTCATAAAATGTTAGAGCGCCCTCTAGCGGCAGGTTGAAAAATGTTTAAAATTAATAATCGGATGATGTGTGCGGCGAAGTTGGCTGAAATCACTTTATAATAATGTAGATAATCAGCTTCATGCTAAGAACAAGTTGTGGGGGAGAAAGATTGACGACGTCACCAGACCGGAAGTTACAATGAAAAGACCTTTAAACCTTAAAGGCTGAAAAATCAACCGCGATAGCTATAATCCACATTTTTGCTTATGATGACATTGCTCTCGGGCTTGCTGATAATGACATCACGATGACGTAATCAAGTATCAGATGACAAGCAATCAAAGATTTCTAGACTTAACTTCAAAAATCAACATAAAATCAACCGTGAGAGACCTGAATTTGACTTTAGTGGGAATTGATAGAATATATCCAGGGTTTATTATCATTTCCTTCCAGTTCAAACAGGAAGTGCCTGATATAATTTGAAATTGGAGAAAGATGCGAAATTTCTTTCAACGATGTTAATATTACCTGTGACGTTATGAAATATTCGAATGTTCTCTAGCGGCGGGTTGAAAAGAAAAATCTCCAAAATGCATTTTCAGTCAATGTCTGTGGCAATGTTCACTTCATGACTTATATATATGATGACCCCGGACAGGCCTAGATGTTTACTTCAAATGGCAAAGAAAAAGTAGGTCTCAAACGTCTTTGTGTTTCTTCGCAATCTGCTAACTAAAACATTCCCTACGGCACCCCTGAAATGTTACTTCGACCACCCGCCAACTCCCATATAACGTGTATTAGCGCCGTGCCTTGCAGAAAACAAATACTTAAAAGAGGGCGCTAGGCCGACCTAACGGTCCCGGACCGCACGCATTCAGTTAAGTTAAGTTCGGGACCGTTAGATCGGTCTAGCGCCCTCTCGAGTTTTTCCCAAGAGGCTGTTGAGGGAATGGAATGGGACGTGATGCAATAACAATTTGCTGATTTGGGAGCAAGCCGTATATTTCCCATATATTGTTGATCTCCATGGTGACGTTATGAAATATTCGAATGTTCTCTAGCGGCGGGTTGAAAAGAAAAATCTCCGAAATGCATTTTCAGTCAATGTCTGTGGCAATGTTCACTTCATGACTTATATATATGATGACCCCCGGACAGGCCTAGATGTTTACTTCAAATGGGAAAGAAAAAGTAGGTCTCAAACGTCTTTGTGTTTCTTCGCAATCTGCTAACTAAAACATTCCCTACGGCACCCTTGAAATGTTACTTCGACCACCAGCCAACTCCCATATAACGTGCATTAGCGTCGTGCCTTGCAGAAAACAAATACTCAAAAGAGGGCGCTAGGCCGACCTAACGGTCCCGGACCGCACGCATTCAGTTAAGTTAAGTTCGGGACCGTTAGATCGGTCTAGCGCCCTCTCGAGTTTCCGCACGCGTTCAGTTAAGTTAAGTTCCGGACCGTTAGACCGGTCTAGCGCCCTCTCGAGTTTTTCCCATGAGGCTGTTGAGGGAATGGAATGGGACGTGATGCAATAACAATTTGCTGATTTGGGAGAATCAACCGCGAGAGATATAATTCAGATTTTTGCTTCACATAGCACAGTTAACATCGCTCTCGATCTTTCTGATAATGACTTAATTCACGCTGACGTTATCTGCTTTCAGATCAAAGATTTCTAGATTTAATCTTTGAAAATCAATATAATATCAACCGTGAGAGATCTGTTTTGCTTTTTACGTGAATTGATAGAATAATCCAGGGTCTTTGATATTACGTGCAAAATCACGTGACCCTTCCTTCTGTTGGAAACCGGAAGTGCCTTATAATTTGACATTAGAGAAAGATGTAAAATTCGAAATATTTAGCCGCACTCTTGCGGCAGGTTGAAAAATCTCCAAAATGCATGTTCAGTCAATGTCTGTGGTGAAGTTTGCGATTTTCACTTCATGAGTTATATGATGACCCTCGGGCAGACAACACGTGTGTGCATGATCAGATTGATGACGTCATCAGGCTGGAAATAGCAATGAAAAGAGCCTTTCTCATTTCAAAAATTCTGAAAAATCAACCCTAACAGCTATAGCCTTCATGTCTATTTCAAATGGTAGAGAAAAGTAGGTCATAAACTTCCTTGTATTTCTTGGCAATCAGCGAACTTGAAAAATTCCCTTTGGCACCCTTGGAATGTCACTTCGACCACCCACCAACTCCCTCATAAAACGTGCTTTAGCGTAGTGCCTCGTGGAAAAAATATTCAAGAGAGGGCGCCAGACCAACCTAACGGTCCCGAACTGTACGCGTGCAGTTGGGGACCGTTAGGTCGGTCCACCACCTACATCTGGGTATTTTTTTTCTGATCAGGCTGTTGAGGGTAGCATTGGAATGGGACGTGATGCTACAAGAAAATTCATTTGCTGATTGGGTAGCAAGCCGTACATTCCCCATAATTGTTGATCTCCATCTCTGGCTCCGCCAGTGTCAATAATAGCCTCATCATATTGTTGAATATTTCTATGAATTATTTTTCTTCTTGTCTTTCTTTATTCCCCAGAACTGTATAACAACATGCTACTTCATATCAAATTTAAACTTGTTACATTTAATTCATACACACTCTATTGAAGATGTGCAAAAATGTAATGACGTCATGATGTGTCAATTTACAAGCAGAAGTATGATATTTCAGGTTTTTATAATGTGAACATCAGATAGATCTAATGTACATCGAAATTGTTGGTGTTTATTATTTGACCTCTACGTCTGGGATCATCGGAAGCTCAAAGTCAACGGATGGTACAGGGACAGCAATTCACGGATCAGTAACATGAATACAAACATATCCGGACGTACATGGCAGAAACAAAGTAGATTTAAAACTTCCTTGTATTTATTGGTAATCAGCGAACTTAAACATTCCCTATGGAAAAACAAAATAGAAAAGTCGAAAAAATTATTTTACAAAAACGTTAAATCTGTTTTTTCTGCTATTCTCCCTTACAATGTCACTTCGACCATCCGCCAACCCCTCATAGAACGTGCGTAAGCGTCGTGCAGTTCGGGACCGTTAGGTCGGTCTAGCGCCCTCCCTTTCGTATTTTTCGATGAAGCTGTTGAGGTCAGCATTGCAATGTGACGTTATGTTATGAGAAATTAATTTGCTGATTGGTGAGAAAGCCGTACATTTCACATACCGGTGATCCCCGTCCGGGGCTCCACAAGTGTCAATAACACCCTCATCATTATATGTCATGTGATTATTATTCTATGAATTATACCTGTTAAAGTACCCTCAAGGAGACACTTTGTCATCATTTTTTATACCTTAGGGAGACAAATGACATACTTGTACATGTATATACATACATACTCTGTTGAAGATGTTCACAAATGCAATGACGTCATGATGACGTCATCAGGTGTCAAATTACAAGCCAAAAAGCACAAAATCAAGCAAATTTTTGAAACGTCATATGTCATGAGGTACAAAACACAAGGTTTTCATATTTGCCGATTAGATGTTAGTCTCCGGTAAGACTGTGCTTTTCAAAAAATGTTACCAGTGACGTCATAAAATACTCGAGCGCCCTCTAACATGGCCTCAATCCGTCATCCGACTCACAACAAAATAATCAAAAACCAATCCGTTTTATTGGGTATAGTTCACTGCACATTCATTCTGTGCTTCTTTCGATTGTTGAAATCAAAATAAACCACATATGCATCTTTTCTCTAATGTATTTCAGTGTCGAACAGTCTACCAGACGTCACTGTTGGTGACCCCACGACAGCAGGAAGCAAGGCCTTCTGCTCAAGAGTACACAATTTGCTTTAAAATAATTACTCTGGTGTTTTCATGTTTCTTTTCCTAATCACTTCTTTCAACAAATGTACGTCTTAATACTGTACTTTCCTTATCCATAAATATACAAAAAACAGACAAAGCCAAACACCTAGTGTTTGTAACAACAAACTCTAGCTCTAGTTATTATTATTATTATTATTATTTATTATTATTCTTACTTTTTCCAGCTCTTTTTTTCCTGAATGTTTTGGCCACATGCAAACTCGTATCAAGTTCAAACCTCACATATGCATGCACACTGTATTGAAGATGTATAAAAATGTAATGACGTCATGATGACGTCATCATGTATCAGATTACAAGCAATCTAAGATTTCTAGATTTAATCTTTGAAAATCAATATAAAATCAACCGTGACAGACCTGAACTTGATTTTTACGGCAATTGATATGATAAATATGGGTCTTCATTTTTTGTCATGCGTGCAAAATCACGTGACCCTTCCTTCCGGTCCAAACCGGAAGTGCCCTATCATTTGAAAGTGGAAAAAGATTTAAACTTTCTTTCAACGATGTTAGTCTTTGGCCAGGCTGAGCGTTTCAAAAATTTGTGCGGTGACGTCATAAAATATTCGAGCGCCCTCTAGCGGCAGGTTTAAAAATGTTCAAAATGAACTTTCAGTTGATGTGTGTGGCGAAGTTTGCGGTAATCACTTTATAATTGATACATATGATGACCTTCATGCAGGCAACACCTGTGCAAGGGCTCAGATTGATGACGTCATCAAACCGGAAGTGACAATAAAAAGACTTTAAAACCTTCAAAAATTGCTGAAAAATCAACGGCGAAAGATATAATCCAGATTTTTGCTTCAGATAGCACAGTTGACATAGCTCTCAAGCTTTCTAATAATGACGTCACGATGACGTCATCAAGTATCAGATTACAAGCAATCAAATATTTCTAGATTTAATCTTTGAAAATCAATATAAAATCAACCGAGAGAGATCTGATTTTGCTTTTTACGGGAATTGATAGAATAATCCAGGGTCTTCATTTTGTATATTACGTGCAAAATCACATGACCCTTCCTTCCGGTCCAAACCGGAAGTGCCTGATAATTTAAAAGTGGGGAAAGATGTGAACTTGCTTTCAACGATGTTAGTCTCTGGCTAGGTTGTATTTCATACACAAAATACCGGTGACGTCATAAAATGTTAGAGCGCCCTCTAGCGGCAGGTTGAAAAATGTTTAAAATTAATAATCGGCTTATGTGTGCGGCGAAGTTGGCTGAAATCACTTTATAATAATGTAGATAATCAGCTTCATGCTAAGAACAAGTTGAGGTGGAGAAATATTGATGACGTCATCAGACCGGAAGGTAAAATTAAAAGACCTTTAAACCTTCAAAGATTGCTGAAGAATCAACCGCGAGAGATAT
Organism: Hippasteria phrygiana; assembly: GCA_037893225.1. NCBI lineage: Eukaryota > Metazoa > Echinodermata > Asteroidea > Valvatida > Goniasteridae > Hippasteria > Hippasteria phrygiana. The sequence continues at coordinate 364,964 of JAZGUH010000385.1, forward strand.
AATTCAGTGCGGCAGGTTGAAAAATCTTCAAAATGCATGTTCAGTCAATGTCTGTGGCGAAGTTTGCGATTTTCACTTCATGAGTTATATGATGACCCTCGGGCAGACAACACGTGTGTGCATGATCAGATTGATGACGTCATCAGGCTGGAAATAGCAATGAAAAGAGCCTTTCTCATTTCAAAAATTCTGAAAAATGAACCCTAACAGCTATAGCCTTCATGTCTATTTCAAATGGTAGAGAAAAGTAGGTCATAAACTTCCTTGTATTTCTTGGCAATCAGCGAACTTGAAAAATTCCCTTTGGCACCCTTGGAATGTCACTTCGACCACCCACCAACTCCCTCATAAAACGTGCTTTAGCGTAGTGCCTCGTGGAAAAAATATTCAAGAGAGGGCGCCAGACCAACCTAACGGTCCCGAACTGTACGCGTGCAGTTGGGGACCGTTAGGTCGGTCCACCACCTACATCTGGGTATTTTTTTCTGATCAGGCTGTTGAGGGTAGGATTGGAATGGGACGTGATGCTACAAGAAAATTCATTTGCTGATTGGGTAGCAAGCCGTACATTCCCCATAATTGTTGATCTCCATCTCTGGCTCCGCCAGTGTCAATAATAGCCTCATCATATTGTTGAATATTTCTATGAATTATTTTTCTTCTTGTCTTTCTTTATTCCCCAGAACTGTATAACAACATGCTACTTCATGTCAAATTTAAACTTGTTACATTTAATTCATACACACTCTATTGAAGATGTGCAAAAATGTAATGACGTCATGATGTGTCAATTTACAAGCAGAAGTATGATATTTCAGGTTTTTATAATGTGAACATCAGATAGATCTAATGTACATCGAAATTGTTGGTGTTTATTATTTGACCTCTACGTCTGGGATCATCGGAAGCTCAAAGTCAACGGATGGTACAGGGACAGCAATTCACGGATCAGTAACATGAATACAAACATATCCGGACGTACATGGCAGAAACAAAGTAGATTTAAAACTTCCTTGTATTTATTGGTAATCAGCGAACTTAAACATTCCCTATGGAAAAACAAAATAGAAAAGTCGAAAAAATTATTTTACAAAAACGTTAAATCTGTTTTTTCTGCTATTCTCCCTTACAATGTCACTTCGACCATCCGCCAACCCCTCATAGAACGTGCGTAAGCGTCGTGCAGTTCGGGACCGTTAGGTCGGTCTAGCGCCCTCCCTTTCGTATTTTTCGATGAAGCTGTTGAGGTCAGCATTGCAATGTGACGTTATGTTATGAGAAATTAATTTGCTGATTGGTGAGAAAGCCGTACATTTCACATACCGGTGATCCCCGTCCGGGGCTCCACAAGTGTCAATAACACCCTCATCATTATATGTCATGTGATTATTATTATATGAATTATACCTGTTAAAGTACCCTCAAGGAGACACTTTGTCATCATTTTTTATACCTTAGGGAGACAAATGACATACTTGTACATGTATATACATACATACTCTGTTGAAGATGTTCACAAATGCAATGACGTCATGATGACGTCATCAGGTGTCAAATTACAAGCCAAAAAGCACAAAATCAAGCAAATTTTTGAAACGTCATATGTCATGAGGTACAAAACACAAGGTTTTCATATTTGCCGATTAGATGTTAGTCTCCGGTAAGACTGTGCTTTTCAAAAAATGTTACCAGTGACGTCATAAAATACTCGAGCGCCCTCTAACATGGCCTCAATCCGTCATCCGACTCACAACAAAATAATCAAAAACCAATCCGTTTTATTGGGTATAGTTCACTGCACATTCATTCTGTGCTTCTTTCGATTGTTGAAATCAAAATAAACCACATATGCATCTTTTCTCTAATGTATTTCAGTGTCGAACAGTCTACCAGACGTCACTGTTGGTGACCCCACGACAGCAGGAAGCAAGGCCTTCTGCTCAAGAGTACACAATTTGCTTTAAAATAATTACTCTGGTGTTTTCATGTTTCTTTTCCTAATCACTTCTTTCAACAAATGTACGTCTTAATACTGTACTTTCCTTATCCATAAATATACAAAAAACAGACAAAGCCAAACACCTAGTGTTTGTAACAACAAACTCTAGCTCTAGTTATTCTTACTTTTTCTAGCTCTTTTTTTCCTGAATGTTTTGGCCACATGCAAACTCGTATCAAGTTCAAACCTCACATATGCATGCACACTGTATTGAAGATGTATAAAAATGTAATGACGTCATGATGACGTCATCATGTATCAGATTACAAGCAATCTAAGATTTCTAGATTTAATCTTTGAAAATGAATATAAAATCAACCGTGACAGACCTGAACTTGATTTTTACGGCAATTGATAGGATAAATATAGGTCTTCATTTTTTGTCCTGCGTGCAAAATCACGTGACCCTTCCTTCCGGTCCAAACCGGAAGTGCCTTATAATTTGAAAGTGGAAAAAGATGTGAACTTCCTTTCAACGATGTTAGTCTTTGGCCAGGCTGAACGTTTCAAAAATTTGTGCGGTGACGTCATAAAATATTCGAGCGCCCTCTAGCGGCAGGTTTAAAAATGTTCAAAATGAACTTTCAGTTGATGTGTGTGGCGAAGTTTGCGGTAATCACTTTATAATTGATATGTATGATGACCTTCATGCAGGCAACACGTGTGCGAGGGCTCAGATTGATGACGTCATCAAACCGGAAGTGACAATGAAAAGACTTTGAAACCTTCAAAAATTGCTGAAAAATCAACCGCGAGAGATATAATCCAGATTTTTGCTTTAGATAGGACAGTTGACATAGCTCTCGAGCTTTTTGATAATGACGTCACGATGACGTCATCAAGTATAAGATTACAAGCAATCAAAGATTTCTAGATTTAATCTTTGAAAATCAATATAAAATCAACCGAGAGAGATCTGATTTTGCTTTTTACGGGAATTGATAGAATAATCCAGGGTCTTCATTTTGTATATTACGTGCAAAATCACATGACCCTTCCTTCCGGTCCAAACCGGAAGTGCCTGATAATTTAAAAGTGGGGAAAGATGTGAACTTGCTTTCAACGATGTTAGTCTCTGGCTAGGTTGTATTTCACACACAAAATACCGGTGACGTCATAACATGTTAGAGCGCCCTCTAGCGGCAGGTTGCAAAATGTTTAAAATTAATAATCGGCTTATGTGTGCGGCGAAGTTGGCTGAAATCACTTTATAATAATGTAGATAATCAGCTTCATGCTAAGAACAAGTTGAGGTGGAGAAATATTGATGACGTCATCAGACCGGAAGGTAAAATTAAAAGACCTTTAAACGTTCAAAGATTGCTGAAGAATCAACCGCGAGAGATATAATTCAGTGCGGCAGGTTGAAAAATCTTCAAAATGCATGTTCAGTCAATGTCTGTGGCGAAGTTTGCGATTTTCACTTCATGAGTTATATGATGACCCTCGGGCAGACAGCACGTGTGTGCATGATCAGATTGATGACGTCATCAGGCTGGAAATAGCAATGAAAAGAGCCTTTATCATTTGAAAAATTCTGAAAAATCAACCCTAACAGCTATAGCCTTCATGTGTATTTCAAATGGCAGAGAAAAGTAGGTCATAAACTTCCTTGTATTTCTTTGCAATCAGCGAACTTGAACATTCCCCACGGCACCCTTGGAATGTCACTTCGACCACCCACCAACTCCCTCATCAAACGTGCTTTAGCGTAGTGCCTCGTGCAAAAAAAGTACTCAAGAGAGGGCGCTAGACCAACCTAACGGTCCCGAACTGTACGCGTGCAGTTGGGGACCGTTATGTCGGTCCACCACCTACATCTGGGTATTTTGTTTCTGATGAGGCTGTTGAGGGTAGACATTGGAATGGGACGTGATGCTACAAGAAAATTCATTTGCTGATTGGGTAGCAAGCCGTACATTCCCCATAATTGTTGATCTCCATCCCTGGCCCGCAATTTTCGATAATAACCTCATCATTGTTGAATATTTCTATGAATTGTTTTTCTTCTTGTCTTTCTTTATTCCCCAGAACTGTATAACAACATGCAACTTCATATTAAGTTTAAACTTGGTACATTTCATAGACACTCTATTGAAGATGTGCAAAAATTTAATGACGTCATGATGTGTCAATTTACAAGCAGCAGTATGATATTTCAAGTTTTCATATGTGAACATCAGATAGATCTAATGTACATAGACATTTTTGGTGTTTTTTAGTTGAGCTCTACGTTTAGGATCATCGGAAGCTCAAAGTCAACGGATGGTACACGGACAGCAATTCACGGATCAGTAACATGAATACAAACATATGCGGACGTACATGGCAGAAACAAAGTAGATCTCAAACTTCCTTGTATTTATTGGTAATCAGCCAACTTAAACATTCCCTATGGAAAAAAAAATAGAAAAGTCGAAAAAATATTTTTACAAAAACGTTAAATCTGTTTTTTCTGCTATTCTCCCTTACAATGTCACTTCGACCATCCGCCAACCCCTCATAGAACGTGCGTAAGCGTCGTGCAGTTCGGGACCGTTAGGTCGGTCTAGCGCCCTCCCTTTCGTATTTTTCCATGAAGCTGTTGAGGGCAGCATTGCAATGTGACGTTATGTTATAAGAAATGAATTTGCTGATTGGTGAGAAAGCCGTACATTTCCCATACCGGTAATCCCCGTCCGGGGCTACACAAGTGTCAATAACACCCTCATCATTATATGTTATGTGATTATTATTATATGAATTATACCTGTTAAAGTACCCTCAAGGAGACACTTTGTCATCATTTTTGATACCTTAGGGAGACAAATGACATACTTGTACATGTATATACATACATACTCTGTTGAAGATGTTCACAAATGCAATGACGTCATGATGACGTCATCAGGTGTCAAATTACAAGCAAAAAAGCACAAAATCAAGGACATTTTTGAAACGTCATATGTCATGAGGCACAAAACACAAGGTTTTCATATTTTTGCGATTAGATGTTAGTCTCCGGCAAGACTGTGCTTTTCAAAAAATGTTACCAGTGACGTCATAAAATACTCGAGCGCCCTCTAACATGGCCTCAATCCGTCTTCCGACTCACAACAAAATAATCAAAAACCCATCCGTATTATTGAGTATAGTTCACTGCACATTCATTCTGTGCTTCTTTCGATTGTTGAAATCAAAATAAACCACATATGCATCTTTTCTCCAATGTATTTCAGTGTCGAACAGTCTACCAGACGTCACTGTTGGTGACCCCACGACAGCAGGAAGCAAGGCCTTCTGCTCAAGAGTACATAATTTGCTTTAAAATAATTACATTGGTGTTTTCATGTTTCTTTTCCTAATCACTTCTTTCAACAAATGTACGTCTTAATACTGTACTTTCCTGATCCATAAATATAAAAAAACAGACAAAGCCAAACACCTAGTGTTTGTAACAACAAACTCTAGCTCTAGTTAGGTGTTGGGCTATACAGCCCAACACCTATTGTTATTGTACGGATTATTATTCCTTTTTTACTTCTTCACATAACTTTCTTCTCCGGAGTTGTTTGGCTACATGCAAACTCATATCAAGTTCATATTGAACACATGAATACACAACCAACTGAAGATGGTTTTTTTTGTAATGACGTCATGATGACGTCATCGGGTATCAGATTACAAGCAATTAAACATTTATATTATTAATCTTTAAAAATCGATATAAAATCAACCGTGAGAGACCCGAACTGGATTTTTACATCAATTGATAGGATAATAAATGATCTTCATTTTTGATCAGGCGTGCAAAATCACGTGACCCTTCCTTCCGGTCGAAACCGGTCCAAACCGGAAGTGCTTTATAATTTAAAAGTGGAAAAAGATTTGAACTTGCTTTCAACGATGTTAGTCTTCAGCCAGGCTGAACTTTTCAAAAATGTTAGCTGTGACGTCATAAAATATTCGAGCGCCCTCTAGCGGCAGGTTGAAAAATGTTCAAAATGAACTTTCAGTCGATGTGTGTGGCGAAGTTTGCGGTAATCACTTTATAATTGATATATATGATGACCTTCATGCAGGCAACACGTGTGCGAGGGCTCAGATTGATGACGTCATCAGACCGGAAGTTGCAATGAAAAGACCTTTAAACCTTAAAAAATCGCTGAAAAATCAACCGTGACAGATATATTTCAGATTTTTGCTTCAGATGGCACAGTTGACATAGCTCTCGAGCTTTGTGATAATGACGTCACGATGACGTCATCAAGTATCATATTACAAGCAATCAAAGATTTCTTGATTTAATGTTTGAAAATCAATATAAAATCAACCGAGAGAGATCTGATTTTGCTTTTTACGGGAATTGATGGAAAAATCCAGGGTCTTCATTTTTGATATTACGTGCAAAATCACATGACCCTTCCTTCCGGTCCAAACCGGAAGTGCCTTATAATTTAAAAGTGGAAACAGATTTGAACTTGCTTTCAACGATGTTAGTCTTTGGCCAGGCTGAACTTTTCAAAAATGTGTGCGGTGACGTCATGAAATATTCGAGCGCCCTCTAGCGGCAGGTTGAAAAAGGTTCAAAATGAACTTTCAGTCGATGTGTGTGGCGAAGTTTGCGGTAATCACTTTATACTTGATACATATGATGACCTTCATGCAGGCAACAGGTGTGCGAGGGCTCAGATTGATGACGTCATCAGACCGGAAGTTGCAATGAAAAGACCTTTAAAGTTAAACAAATTGCAGAAAAATCAACCGTGACAGATATAATTCAGATTTTTGCTTCAGATGGGACAGTTGACATAGCTCTCGAGCTTTGTGATAATGACGTCACGATGACGTCATCAAGTGTCAGATTACTAAAAATCTAAGATTTCTTGATTTAATGTTTGAAAATCAATATCAAATCAACCGAGAGAGATCTGATTTTGCTTTTTACGGGAATTGATAGAATAATCCAGGGTCTTCATTTTTGATATTACGTGCAAAATCACATGACCCTTCCTTCCGGTCGAAACCGGAAGTGCCTTATAATTTGAAAGTGGAAAAAGATTTGAACTTGCTTTCAGCGATGTTAGTCTTTGACCAGGCTGAACTTTTCAAAAATGTGTGCGGTGACGTCATAAAATATTCGAGCGCCCTCTAGCGGCAGGTTAAAAAATGTTCAAAATGAACTTTCATTCGATGTGAGTGGCGAAGTTTGAGGTAATCACTTTATAAATGATATATATGATGACCTTCATGCAGGCAACACGTGTGCGAGGGCTCAGATTGATGACGTCATCAGACCGGAAGTTGTAATGAAAAGACATTTAAACATTAAAAAATCGCTGAAAAATCAACCGTAAGAGATATATGCCAGATTTTTGCTGCAGGTAGCACAGTTCACATAGCTCTCGAGCTTTGTGATAATGACGTCACGATGACGTCATCAAGTATCATATTACAAGCAATCAAAGATTTCTCAATTTAATGTTTGAAAATCAATATAAAATCAACCGAGAGAGATCTGATTTTGCTTTTTACGGGAATTGATGGAAAAATCTAGGGTCTTCATTTTTTATATTACGTGCAAAATCACATGACCCTTCCTTCCGGTCCAAACCGGAAGTGCCTTATAATTTAAAAGTGGAAACAGATTTGAACTTGCTTTCAACGATGTTAGTCTTTGGCCGGGCTGAACTTTTCAAAAATGTGTGCGGTGACGTCATGAAATATTCGAGCGCCCTCTCTCTAATGTATTTCAGTGTCAAACATTCTACCAGACGTCACCCCACGACAGCAGGAAGCAAGGCCTTCTGCTCAAGAGTACATAATTTGCTTTAGAAATATTACATTGGTGTTTTCATGTTTTATGTTTTTCCTAATCATTTCTTTCAACAAATGTACCTCTTAATACTGTACTTTCCTTATCCGTAAATTAAAAAAACAGACAAAACCCAACACCGTGTGTTTGTATTCAAACTCTAGTTCTTTTTCTTCTTCTTACCATCACTTTCTTCTCCGGAGTTGTTTGACTACATGCAAACTCATATCAAGTTCATATTTGGTACATATATGTACATCACATTGAAGATTCCGGAAAATGTGATGACGTCATGATGACATCATCAGGTATCAAATTACAAGCAATTAATCATTTCTATTTTTAATGTTTGAAAATCGATATAAAATCAACCGTGAAAGACCGGAACTTGATTTTTACGGCAATTGATAGGATAATATTAGATCTTCAATTTTGATCAGGCGTGCAAAATCACGTGACCCTTCCTTCCGGTCGAAACCGGAAGTGCCTTATAATTTGAAAGTGGAAAATGATTTGAACTTGCTTTCAGCGATGTTAGTCCTTGGCCAGGCTGAACTTTTCAAAAATGTTAGCTGTGACGTCATAAAATATTCGAGCGCCCTCTAGCGGCAGGTTGAACAATGTTCAAAATGAACTTTCAGTCGATGTGTGTGGCGAAGTTTGCGGTAATTACTTTATAATTGATATGTATGATGACCTTCATGCAGGCAACACGTGTGCGAGGGCTCAGATTGATGACGTCATCAGCCTTGAAGTTGCAATGAAAAGACCTTTAAACCTTAAAAAATCGCTGAAAAATCAACCGCGACAGATATAATTCAGATTTTTGCTTTAGATGGCACAGTTGACATAGCTCTCGAGCTTTGTGATAATGACGTCACGATGACGTCATCAAATATCATATTACAAGCAATCAAAGATTTCTTGATTTAATCTTTGAAAATCAATATAAAATCAACCGAGAGAGATCTGATTTTCCTTTTTACGGGAATTGATGGAAAAATGCAGGGTCTTCATTTCTTATATTACGTGCAAAATCACATGACCCTTCCTTCCGGTCCAAACCGGAAGTGCCTTATAATTTAAAAGTGGAAACAGATTTGAACTTGCTTTCAACGATGTTAGTCTTTGGCCAGGCTGAACTTTTCAAAAATGTGTGCGGTGACGTCATAAAATATTCGAGCGCCCTCTAGCGGCAGGTTGAAAAATGTTTAAAATAAACTTTCAGTCGATGTGTGAGGCAAAGTTTACGGTAATCACTATATAATTGATATATATGATGACCTTCATGCAGGCAGCACGTGTGCAAGGGCTCAGATTGATGACGTCATCAGACCGGAAGTTGCAATGAAAAGACCTTTAAACCTTTAAAAATCGCTGAAAAATCAACCGTGACAGATATATTTCAGATTTTTGCTTCAGATAGCACAGTTGACATAGCTCTCGAGCTTTGTGATAATGACGTCACGATGACGTCATCAAGTATCAGATTACAAGCAATCAAATATTTCTTGATTTAATCTTTGAAAATCAATATAAAATCAACCGAGAGAGATCTGATTTTGCTTTTTACGGGAATTGATGGAATAATCCAGGGTCTTCATTTTTGATATTACGTGCAAAATCACATGACCCTTCCTTCCGGTCCAAACCGGAAGTGCCTTATAATTTGAAAGTGGAAATAGATTTGAACTTGCTTTCAACGATGTTAGTCTCTGGCTAGGTTGTACTTCACAAAAAAAATACCGGTGACGTCATAAAATGTTAGAGCGCCCTCTAGCGGCAGGTTGAAACATGTTTAAAATGAATAATCGGCTGATGTGTGTGGCGAAGTTTGGTGAAATCACTTTATATTTAATATATATGATGATCTGTACGCAGGCAACACGTGTGCGAGGGCTCAGATTGATGACGTCATCAGACCGGAAGTTGTAATGAAAAGACCTTTAAACATTCAGAAATCGCTGAAAAATCAACCGTGAGAGATATAATCCAGATTTTTGCTTCAGATGCACAGTTCACATAGCTCGCGAGGTTTCTGGTAATGACCTCACGATGACGTCATCAAGTATCAGATTACAAGCAATCAAATATTTCTAGATTTAATCTTTGGAAATCAATATAAAATCAACCGAGAGAGACCTGATTTTGCTTTTTACGGGAATTGATGGAATAATCCAGGTCTTCATTTTTCATATTACGTACAAAATCACATGACCCTTCCTTCCTTTCCAAACTGGAAGTGCCTTAGAATTTGAAAGTGGAAAAATGTTTGAACTTGCTTTCAACGATGTTAGTCTTTGGCCAGGCTGAACTTTTCAAAAATGTGTGCGGTGACGTCATAAAATATTCGAGCGCCCTCTAGCGGCAGGTTGAAAAATGTTTAAAATAAACTTTCAGTCGATGTGTGAGGCAAAGTTTACGGTAATCACTATATAATTGATATATATGATGACCTTCATGCAGGCAGCACGTGTGCAAGGGCTCAGATTGATGACGTCATCAGACCGGAAGTTGCAATGAAAAGACCTTTAAACCTTTAAAAATCGCTGAAAAATCAACCGTGACAGATATATTTCAGATTTTTGCTTCAGATAGCACAGTTGACATAGCTCTCGAGCTTTGTGATAATGACGTCACGATGACGTCATCAAGTATCAGATTACAAGCAATCAAATATTTCTTGATTTAATCTTTGAAAATCAATATAAAATCAACCGAGAGAGATCTGATTTTGCTTTTTACGGGAATTGATGGAATAATCCAGGGTCTTCATTTTTGATATTACGTGCAAAATCACATGACCCTTCCTTCCGGTCCAAACCGGAAGTGCCTTATAATTTGAAAGTGGAAATAGATTTGAACTTGCTTTCAACGATGTTAGTCTCTGGCTAGGTTGTACTTCACAAAAAAAATACCGGTGACGTCATAAAATGTTAGAGCGCCCTCTAGCGGCAGGTTGAAACATGTTTAAAATGAATAATCGGCTGATGTGTGTGGCGAAGTTTGGTGAAATCACTTTATATTTAATATATATGATGATCTGTACGCAGGCAACACGTGTGCGAGGGCTCAGATTGATGACGTCATCAGACCGGAAGTTGTAATGAAAAGACCTTTAAACATTCAGAAATCGCTGAAAAATCAACCGTGAGAGATATAATCCAGATTTTTGCTTCAGATGCACAGTTCACATAGCTCGCGAGGTTTCTGGTAATGACCTCACGATGACGTCATCAAGTATCAGATTACAAGCAATCAAATATTTCTAGATTTAATCTTTGGAAATCAATATAAAATCAACCGAGAGAGACCTGATTTTGCTTTTTACGGGAATTGATGGAATAATCCAGGTCTTCATTTTTCATATTACGTACAAAATCACATGACCCTTCCTTCCTTTCCAAACTGGAAGTGCCTTAGAATTTGAAAGTGGAAAAATGTTTGAACTTGCTTTCGACGATGTTAGTCTTTTAGCAGGCTGATCTTTTCAAAAATGTTAGCGGTGACGTCATAAAATATTCCAGCACCCTCTAGCTGCATATTGAAAAATGTTCAAAATATACTTTCAGTCGATGTGTGTGGCGAAGTTTGCGGTAATCACTTTATAATTGATATAATAATTATATCAATTATAAAGTGACCTTCATGCAGGCAACACATGTGCAAGGGCTCATATTGATGATGTCATCAGACCGGAAATTGCGCTGAAAAGACCTTTAAACCTTAACAAAAATTATGAAAAATCAACCGTGAGAGATATACTCCAGATTTTCACTTCAAATGGCAAGGTAAACATAGGTCTCCAGCTTTATTGTAATGACGTCATTATGACATCGTCATGTATCAAATAACAAGCAATTCAAAATGAATATTTTTAATCTTTGAAAATCAATATAAAATCAACTGTGAAAGACCTAACATTTCTGTTTGCGGCAATGGATAAAGTAAGAACAGGTCTTCATTTTTTATATTGAGTGCAAAATCACGTGACCCTTCCTTCCTGTCAAAACCGGAAGTGCCTTATAATTCAAAATTGGTAAAAGATATGAACTTGCTTTCCACGATGTTAGTCTTTGGCAGGTATGTGCTTTTCAAAAAGCGACCAGTGACGTCGCAAACTGCAGATTAACTGCGTTGGTAATGTGCACAGATGTAATAGTGTCATGATGACGTCATCAAGGTCAAATTACAAAAACCTAAAAAATCTACATTTTTGAGAACGTCATGCTTCATGAACTGCAGCACACAAACTTTTCACAATTAGTGATTACATACATGTGGATCTATTCTCTTATGTAATCAAACTGAACAAGTCCAACACCGTGTGTTTGTTCCACAAACTCTAGTTCTTTTTCTTCTTCTTCCCATCACTTTCTTCTCCGGAGTTGTTTGACTACATGCAAACTCATATCAAGTTCATATTTGGTACATATATGTACATCACATTGAAGATTCCGGAAAATGTGATGACGTCATGATGACATCATCAGGTATCAATTTACAAGCAATTAATCATTTCTATTTTTAATGTTTGAAAATCGATATAAAATCAACCGTGAAAGACCGGAACTTGATTTTTACGGCAATTGATAGGATAATATTAGATTTTCAATTTTGATCAGGCGTGCAAAATCACTTGACCCTTCCTTCCGGTCCAAACAGGAAGTGCCTTATAATTTGAAAGTGGAAAAAGATTTGAACTTGCTTTCAGCGATGTTAGTCCTTGGCCAGGCTGAACTTTTCAAAAATGTTAGCTGTGACGTCATAAAATATTCGAGCGCCCTCTAGCGGCAGGTTGAAAAATGTTCAAAATGAACTTTCAGTCGATGTGTGTGGCGAAGTTTGCGGTAATCACTTTATAATTGATATATATGATGACCTTCATGCAGGCAACACGTGTGCGAGGGCTCAGATTGATGACGTCATCAGACCGGAAGTTGCAATGAAAAGACCTTGAAACCTTTAAAAATCGCTGAAAAATCAACCGTGACAGATATATTTAAGATTTTTGCTTCAGATGGCACAGTTGACATAGCTCTCGAGCTTTGTGATAATGACGTCACGATGACGTCATCAAGTATCATATTACAAGTAATCAAAGATTTCTTGATTTAATGTTTGAAAATCAATATAAAATCAACCGAGAGAGATCTGATTTTGCTTTTTACGGGAATTGATGGAATAGTCGAGGGTCTTCATTTTTGATATTACGTGCAAAATCACATGACCCTTCCTTCCGGTCCAAACCGGAAGTGCCTTATAATTTGAAAGTGGAAACAGATTTGAACTTGCTTTCAACGATGTTAGTCTTTGGCCAGGCTGAACTTTTCAAAAATGTGTGCGGTGACGTCATAAAATCTTCGAGCGCCCTCTAGCGGCAGGTTGAAAAATGTTTAAAATTAACTTTCAGTCGATGTGTGTGGCAAAGTTTGCGGTAATCACTTTATAATTGATATATATGATGACCTTCATGCAGGCAACACGTGTGCAAGGGCTCAGATTGATGACGTCATCAGACCGAAAGTTGCAATGAAAAGACCTTTAAACCTTAAAAAAATCGCTGAAAAATCAACCGCTACAGATATAATTCAGATTTTTGCTTCAGATGGCACAGTTGACATAGCTCTCGAGCTTTGTGATAATGACGTCACGATGACGTCATCAAGTATCAGATTACAAGCAATCAAAGATTTCTTGATTTAATGTTTGAAAATCAATATAAAATCAACCGAGAGAGATCTGATTTTGCTTTTTACGGGAATTGATGGAATAATCCAGGGTCTTCATTTTTGATATTACGTGCAAAATCACATGACCCTTCCTTCCGGTCCAAACCGGAAGTGCCTTATAATTTAAAAGTGGAAACAGATTTGAACTTGCTTTCAACGATGTTAGTCTCTGGCTAGGTTGTACTTCACAAAAAAAATACCGGTGACGTCATAAAATGTTAGAGCGCCCTCTAGCGGCAGGTTGAAACATGTTTAAAATGAATAATCGGCTGATGTGTGTGGCGAAGTTTGGTGAAATCACTTTATAATTGATATATATGATGACCTTTACGCAGGCAACACGTGTGCTGGGGCTTAGATTGATGACATCATCAGACCGGAAGTGACAATGAAAAAACTTTAAAACCTTCAAAAATTGCTAAAAAACCAACGGCGACAGACATAATCCAGATTTTTGCTTCAGATAGCAAAGTTAACATAGCTCTCGAGCTTTCTGGTAATGACGTCACGATGACGTCATCAAGTATCAGATTACAAGCAATCAAATATTTCTAGATTTAATCTTTGGAAATCAATATAAAATCAACCGAGAGAGACCTGATTTTGCTTTTAACGGGAATTGATAGAATAATCCAGGGTCTTCATTTTTGATATTACGTACAAAATCACATGACCCTTCCTTTCTTTCCAAACTGGAAGTGCCTTAGAATTTGAAAGTGGAAAAGAAAAAGGTTTGAATTTGCTTTCGACGATGTTAGTCTTTTAGCAGGCTGATCTTTTCAAAAATGTTAGCGGTGACGTCATAAAATGTTCCAGCACCCTCTAGCGGCAGGTTGAAAAATGTTCAAAATAAACTTTCAGTCGATGTGTGTGGCGAAGTTTGCGGCAACACGTGTGCAAGGGCTCATATTGATGATGTCATCAGACCGGAAGTTGCGCTGAAAAGACCTTTAAACCTTAACAAAAATTATGAAAAATCAACCGTGAGAGAAATAATCCAGATTTTCACTTCAAATGGCAGGGTAAACATAGGTCTCCAGCTTTATTGTAATGACGTCATTATGACATCGTCATGTATCAAATAACAAGCAATTCAAAATGAATATTTTTAATCTTTGAAAATCAATATAAAATCAACTGTGAAAGACCTAAAATTTCTGTTTGCGGCAATGGATAAAGTAATAACAGGTCTTCATTTTTTATATTGAGTGCAAAATCACGTGACCCTTCCTTCCTGTCGAAACCGGAAGTGCCTTATAATTCGAAATTGGTAAAAGATATGAACTTGCTTTCCACGATGTTAGTCTTTGGCAGGTATGTGCTTTTCAAAACGTGACCAGTGACGTCGCAAACTGCAGATTATCTGCGTTGGTAATGTGTACAGATGTAATAGTGTCATGATGACGTCATCAAGGTCAAATTACAAAAACCTAAAAAATGTACATTTTTGAGAACGTCATGCTTCAGGAACTGCAGCACAAACTTTTCACAATTAGTGATTACATACATGTGGATCTATTCTCTTATGTAATCAAACTGAAAAAGTCCAACACCGTGTGTTTGTTCTACAAACTCTAGTTTTTTCTTCTTCTTTTAGTTCTGACCAAAATCCCATAGACTTTGTACACGAATTTTCTCCGCGGCACTTTAGGTCTTAAAAAACCTCAGATCTTAACCAAACTTACCTCAAACATAGACCCTAAGCTGAAATAGTATGTATTTATTGTTTGTACATAATTATTTGACATGTATTGAATTTGCATGACTTGTGATTTGGTTTCTAAATCTTGGATTGTTTTTTTTTTTTTTTCCCATTGTTGTTTATTGACCCTTTTTTGGACTAGTGATTTTGTATGTAATCATTTGAGTTATTGTTTATACTTTATTGCTTGTCATTTATTTTGCTATGATTTTGCATGACTTAAGACTCTTTCTATATATTTGAGTTGTTTATGTTATTGTTTATGTTATTTACTTTGCACGATTTATGATTTGGTTTCGAATTTTGTGACACTATCACTGTTTATACTTTGTGTTTACTTTGTATATATTTTTATTTTTGTACATATGTATATACATATATAATTTACTAATGTGTTGTAATATTGTATTTGTGTTGAGTATATAGAATAAATGGAGTTGTATAACTCCACTTTTCACGAAAAAAAAAAAAAAAAAAAAAAAAATTAGTGGGTAGGTAGATAGTGCTACTAGCATGTAAAATCCGAGGTGACGTCATGATGACGTCATCGGCTGATTTTCTGTGAATTTTTTAGTTCTATCCCAAATCCCATAGACTTTGTACACGAATTTTGTAAGTGGCACTTTGCTCACTAAACAACCTCAGATCTTAATCAGGCTTAACACAAACAAAGACCCTAAGCTAAAAATGTATGCCGAAACGTGACATCATGATGACGTCATGATGACGTCATCACGTGTCACGCGACGTCATTTTAAAGGTGCATTTTTCATTTTATCAATGAAAATTGTGGTGACTTCATGATGACGTCATCATATCATCTTATATTAATTTTTAAGTTTTGTTAGCTCCGATATTCTTTCATTTCAATGTGAAAAAGTGTGACCTCATCATGACGTCAAAAATGTGCTTTTGAAAAACACATAAGAATAGGTCTGATTATTATAAAAATTGGTGGGTAGGTAGATAGTGCCAGTAGAATGTAACATCCGAAGTGACGTCATGATGACGTCATCTTCTAATTTTCTATGAATCTTTTTGTTCTATCCAAAATCCCGTAGACTTTTACACGAATTTTGTACAAATCACTTTACTCACTATAAACATCAGATCTTAATCAAACTTAACACAAACATAGAACGTACGCTGAAGTTTTAGGGTGGAAAAAAAAAACACGGAAAAGCCTTGTGTTCTGTTTCAAACTGACACAAACCTCTAGTTTTCTTTTTGGCTGTTTCGAAAGTTTTTCGAAACAGCCTTTGTTTTCGTTAAGATTTTTTTTTTTTTCTTTTTTTTTTTTTGGCTGTTTCGAAAGTTTTTCGAAACAGCCCTTGTTTTCGTTAAGATTTTTTTTTTTTTCTTTTTTTTTTTTTTTTCTTTTTTTTTTTTTTCTTTTTCAGACTTTTTGCCCATAGCATTTGTACACGTTTTCTTTCTGCCAGGCACTTTGGCAACTTTTATGCAGCCGATTGCCTTTAAACTTAACAGACACTTAGACCAACTGCTCAGGATGCATGCCGAACTTTTACGTCATGATGACGTCATCACGTGATTTTTTATGAATTTTTGAATTTTGAAAATCGTAACATTCATTAAATTATATCTAGCGAACAAAACAAGATATTTTCAAAATTCTTTTTCTTATAGCTTTGGTATGTCTCAAAGATATGCCCTAAATTGCGAAAATTGTGTGACGTCATGATGACGTCATCAAAAATGTGTTTTTTTGTTAACGCATGTAAGGGTCAATCCGATTACAAAAATGTATATATTGAATTTTCCTGTACCCAATTCCAAAATTTCATGATCGTGGCTCACTCAAGTATGAAATAGGAGCCATTTCAAAATTTAGACCAAATTCAATATAACACAAAGGAATTCTGGGAAGGGCTGATAACCATGGGTATTATGTGCTTGCTGTTTATAAAAGGGGTTGATTTCTAGTCTTTTTTCAAGTCGCTAAATTTTTTAAGTATTAAAATCGTAACATTCTTTTCAATATATCTAGCGAACAAAACAAGATATTTTCAAAATTATTTTTGTTACAGCTTTGGTATGTCTCAAAGATATGCCCTAAAAAGCGAAAATTGTGTGACGTCATGATGACGTCATCAACAAATCTTTTTTTTTTAAACGCATGTAAGGGTCAATCCGATTACAAAAATGTATTCGTTGAATTTTCCTGTACCTAATTCCAAAATTTCATGATCGTGGCTCACTCAAGTATGAAATAGGAGTCATTTCAAAATTTAGACCAAATTCAATATAACACAAAGGAATTCTAAGAAGGGCTGATAACCATGGGTATTATGTGCTTGCTGTTTATAAAAGGGGTTGATTTCTAGTCTTTTTTCAAGTCGCTAAATTTTTGAAGTTTTAGAATCGTAACATTCTTTTCAATATATCTAGCGAACAAAACAAGATATTTTCAAAATTCTTTTTGTTATAGCTTTGGTATGTCTCAAAGATATGCCATAAAAAGCGCAAATTGTGTGACGTCATGATGACGTCATAACAAAAATTCTTTTTTCAAGTCGCTAGAATATTGCACATAGCATTTGTAAACGTTTTCTTTCTTACCGGCCACTATGGCTACTTTTAAACTTGGCAGACACTTACACCAACTGCTAACAATGTGTGCCGAACTTTTACGTCATGATGACGTCATCACATGTCACGTGACGTCATCTTAAAGGGGCATTTTTTCGAAGCCATATATCTACAAAAGTACAAGTCCGATTAAGTTGAAACGTAATATCTAGGTATGCCACCGGGTGTTATAGATGAACATTGACATGATGTTATGATGACGTCATCACATGTCACGTGACGTCATCTTAAAGGGGCATTTTTCGAAGCCATATATCTACAAAAGTACAAGTCCGATTAAGTTGGAATGTAATATCTAGGTATGCCACCGGGTGTTATAGATAAACATGGACATAACGTTATGATCAAGTCATAACATGTCACGTGGTGTCATCTTAAAGGGGCACTTGCTAGATTATTGCCCATAGCATTTTTAAACGTTTACTTTCTTACCGGCCACTTTGGCTACTTTTAAACTTGGTAGACACTTTCCCCAACTACTCACAATGTGTGCCAAACTTTTACGTCATGATGATGTCATCACATGTCACGTGACGTCATATTAAATGGGCATTTTTTCAAAGCTATATATCTACAAAAGTACATGTCCGATTAAGTTGAAAAGTAATATCCAGGTAGCCTAGTAGGTTTATAGATGAAAATTGACATTACGTTATGATGACGTCATCACATGTTACGTGACGTCATCTTAAAGGGGCAGTTTTTGAATCCATATATATTAAGAAGTACATGTCTGATTAAGTTGAAAAGTAATATCTAGGTAGCCCAATAGGTTTATAGATGAAAATTTACATGACATTATTATGATGTCATCACATGTTACATGACGTCATCTTAAAGGTGCAGTTTTTGAAGCCATATATAAACAAAAGTACAAGTCCGATTAAGTTCAAAAGTAATATCTAGGTAGCCCAGTAGGTGTTTTAAATTTAAAAAATTATGATGTCATGATTACGTCATCACTTGTTTCTTGTCATTATCTTAAAGAGGCATTTTTCAAAGCCATATATCTACAAAAGTACAGCTCCGATTTATTTGAAATGTAATATATAGTCGGGTAGGCAAGCAGGTTTATAGATGAAAACGTTATAGATGACATGACGTTATGATGACGTCATCACATGTCACGTGACGTTATCTTAAAGGGGCAGTTTTTGAAGCCATACATTGTATATCTACAAAAGTACAAGTTTGATTATTTTAAATGTAATATCTAGGTAGGTCAGCAAGTTTACAGATGAAAATTTACATTACGTTATTTTGACGTCATCACAAGTGACTATTACAAACAACTTTAATCATTTTCAAAGTCTAACAAAGAAAACTGGCAGGAGCGCGATTGTTTGACGAACTTTAATTATTGTATTCACATTTCACATCCAAACTAAAAAAAATAAAAAGCGAAACAGCCCTGTGTTTGTCCACAAACACCGTCCGTCTAGTTTTTTTTTTTTTTCTTTTTCAGACTTTTTGCCCATAGCATTTGTACACGTTTTCTTTCTGCCAGGCACTTTGGCTACTTTTATGCAGCCGATTGCCTTTAAATTTAACAGACACTTAGACCAACTGCTCAGGATGCATGCCGAACTTTTACGTCATGATGACGTCATCACGTAATTTTTTATGAATTTTTGAATTTTGAAAATCGTAACATTCATTAAATTATATCTAGCGAACCAAATAAGATATTTTCAAAATTCTTTTTCTTATGGCTTTGGTATGTCTCAAAGATATGCCCTAAATTGCGAAAATTGTGTGACGTCATGATGACGTCATCAAAAATGTGTTTTTTTGTTAACGCATGTAAGGGTCAATCCGATTACAAAAATGTATATATTGAATTTTCCTGTACCCAATTCCAAAATTTCATGATCGTGGCTCACTCAAGTATGAAATAGGAGCCATTTCAAAATTTAGACCAAATTCAATATAACACAAAGGAATTCTGGGAAGGGCTGATAACCATGGGTATTATGTGCTTGCTGTTTATAAAAGGGTTGATTTCTAGTCTTTTTTCAAGTCGCCAAATTTTTGAAGTATTAAAATCGTAACATTCTTTTCAATATATCTAGCGAACAAAACAAGATATTTTCAAAATTATTTTTGTTACAGCTTTGGTATGTCTCAAAGATATGCCCTAAAAAGCGAAAATTGTGTGACGTCATGATGACGTCATCAACAAATCTTTTTTTTTTTAACGCATGTAAGGGTCAATCCGATTACAAAAATGTATACATTGTATTTTTCTGTACCCAATTCCAAAATTTCATGATCGTGGCTCACTCAAGTAAGAAATGACAGCCATTTCAAAATTTAGACCAAATTCAATATAACACAAAGGAATTCTGGGACGGGCTGATAACCATGGCTATTATGAGCTTGCTGTTTATAAAAGGGGTTGATTTCTAGTCTTTTTTCAAGTCGCTGAATTTTTGAAGTTTTAAAATCGTAACATTCTTTTCAATATATCTAGCGAACAAAACAAGATATTTTCAAAATTATTTTTGTTACAGCTTTGGTATGTCTCAAAGATATGCCCTCAATGGCGAAAATTGTGTGACGTCATGATGACGTCATCAACAAATCTTTTTTTTTTAAACGCATGTAAGGGTCAATCCGATTACAAAAATGTATTCGTTGAATTTTCCTGTACCTAATTCCAAAATTTCATGATCGTGGCTCACTCAAGTATGAAATAGGAGTCATTTCAAAATTTAGACCAAATTCAATATAACACAAAGGAATTCTGGGAAGGGCTGATAACCATGGGTATTATGTGCTTGCTGTTTATAAAAGGGGTTGATTTCTAGTCTTTTTTCAAGTCGCTAAATTTTTGAAGTTTTAGAATCGTAACATTCTTTTCAATATATCTAGCGAACAAAACAAGATATTTTCAAAATTCTTTTTGTTATAGCTTTGGTATGTCTCAAAGATATGCCATAAAAAGCGCAAATTGTGTGACGTCATGATGACGTCATAACAAAAATTCTTTTTTCAAGTCGCTAGAATATTGCACATAGCATTTGTAAACGTTTTCTTTCTTACCGGCCACTATGGCTACTTTTAAACTTGGCAGACACTTACACCAACTGCTAACAATGTGTGCCGAACTTTTACGTCATGATGACGTCATCACATGTCACGTGACGTCATCTTAAAGGGGCATTTTTTCGAAGCCATATATCTACAAAAGTACAAGTCCAATTAAGTTGAAACGTAATATCTAGGTATGCCACCGGGTGTTATAGATGAACATTGACATGATGTTATGATGACGTCATCACATGTCACGTGACGTCATCTTAAAGGGGCATTTTTCGAAGCCATATATCTACAAAAGTACAAGTCCGATTAAGTTGGAATGTAATATCTAGGTATGCCACCGGGTGTTATAGATAAACATGGACATAACGTTATGATCAAGTCATAACATGTCACGTGGTGTCATCTTAAAGGGGCACTTGCTAGATTATTGCCCATAGCATTTTTAAACGTTTACTTTCTTACCGGCCACTTTGGCTACTTTTAAACTTGGTAGACACTTTCCCCAACTACTCACAATGTGTGCCAAACTTTTACGTCATGATGATGTCATCACATGTCACGTGACGTCATATTAAATGGGCATTTTTTCAAAGCTATATATCTACAAAAGTACATGTCCGATTAAGTTGAAAAGTAATATCCAGGTAGCCTAGTAGGTTTATAGATGAAAATTGACATTACGTTATGATGACGTCATCACATGTTACGTGACGTCATCTTAAAGGGGCAGTTTTTGAATCCATATATATTAAGAAGTACATGTCTGATTAAGTTGAAAAGTAATATCTAGGTAGCCCAATAGGTTTATAGATGAAAATTTACATGACATTATTATGATGTCATCACATGTTACATGACGTCATCTTAAAGGTGCAGTTTTTGAAGCCATATATAAACAAAAGTACAAGTCCGATTAAGTTCAAAAGTAATATCTAGGTAGCCCAGTAGGTGTTTTAAATTTAAAAAATTATGATGTCATGATTACGTCATCACTTGTTTCTTGTCATTATCTTAAAGAGGCATTTTTCAAAGCCATATATCTACAAAAGTACAGCTCCGATTTATTTGAAATGTAATATATAGTCGGGTAGGCAAGCAGGTTTATAGATGAAAACGTTATAGATGACATGACGTTATGATGACGTCATCACATGTCACGTGACGTTATCTTAAAGGGGCAGTTTTTGAAGCCATACATTGTATATCTACAAAAGTACAAGTTTGATTATTTTAAATGTAATATCTAGGTAGGTCAGCAAGTTTACAGATGAAAATTTACATTACGTTATTTTGACGTCATCACAAGTGACTATTACAAACAACTTTAATCATTTTCAAAGTCTAACAAAGAAAACTGGCAGGAGCGCGATTGTTTGACGAACTTTAATTATTGTATTCACATTTCACATCCAAACTAAAAAAAATAAAAAGCGAAACAGCCCTGTGTTTGTCCACAAACACCGTCCGTCTAGTTTTTTTTTTTTTTCTTTTTCAGACTTTTTGCCCATAGCATTTGTACACGTTTTCTTTCTGCCAGGCACTTTGGCTACTTTTATGCAGCCGATTGCCTTTAAATTTAACAGACACTTAGACCAACTGCTCAGGATGCATGCCGAACTTTTACGTCATGATGACGTCATCACGTAATTTTTTATGAATTTTTGAATTTTGAAAATCGTAACATTCATTAAATTATATCTAGCGAACCAAATAAGATATTTTCAAAATTCTTTTTCTTATGGCTTTGGTATGTCTCAAAGATATGCCCTAAATTGCGAAAATTGTGTGACGTCATGATGACGTCATCAAAAATGTGTTTTTTTGTTAACGCATGTAAGGGTCAATCCGATTACAAAAATGTATATATTGAATTTTCCTGTACCCAATTCCAAAATTTCATGATCGTGGCTCACTCAAGTATGAAATAGGAGCCATTTCAAAATTTAGACCAAATTCAATATAACACAAAGGAATTCTGGGAAGGGCTGATAACCATGGGTATTATGTGCTTGCTGTTTATAAAAGGGTTGATTTCTAGTCTTTTTTCAAGTCGCCAAATTTTTGAAGTATTAAAATCGTAACATTCTTTTCAATATATCTAGCGAACAAAACAAGATATTTTCAAAATTATTTTTGTTACAGCTTTGGTATGTCTCAAAGATATGCCCTAAAAAGCGAAAATTGTGTGACGTCATGATGACGTCATCAACAAATCTTTTTTTTTTTAACGCATGTAAGGGTCAATCCGATTACAAAAATGTATACATTGTATTTTTCTGTACCCAATTCCAAAATTTCATGATCGTGGCTCACTCAAGTAAGAAATGACAGCCATTTCAAAATTTAGACCAAATTCAATATAACACAAAGGAATTCTGGGACGGGCTGATAACCATGGCTATTATGAGCTTGCTGTTTATAAAAGGGGTTGATTTCTAGTCTTTTTTCAAGTCGCTGAATTTTTGAAGTTTTAAAATCGTAACATTCTTTTCAATATATCTAGCGAACAAAACAAGATATTTTCAAAATTATTTTTGTTACAGCTTTGGTATGTCTCAAAGATATGCCCTCAATGGCGAAAATTGTGTGACGTCATGATGACGTCATCAACAATATTTTTTTTTTAAAACGCATGTAAGGGTCAATCTGATTACAAAAATGTATACATTGTATTTTTCTGTACCCAATTCCAAAATTTCATGATCGTGGCTCACTCAAGTAAGAAATGACAGCCATTTCAAAATTTAGACCAAATTCAATATAACACAAAGGAATTCTGGGACGGGCTGATAACCATGGCTATTATGAGCTTGCTGTTTATAAAAGTGTTGATTTCTAGTCTTTTTTCAAGTCGCTGAATTTTTGAAGTATTAAAATCGTAACATTCTTTTCAATATATCTAGCGAACAAAACAAGATATTTTCAAAATTCTTTTTGTTATAGCTTTGGTATGTCTCAAAGATATGCCCTAAAAGGCGAAAATTGTGTGACGTCATGATGACGTCATCAACAATATTTTTTTTTTTAACGCATGTAAGGGTCAATCCGATTACAAAAATGTATACATTGAATTTTTCTGTACGTAATTCCAAAATTTCATGGTCGTGGCTCACTCAAGTAAGAAATAGGAACCGTTTCAAAATTTAGACCAAATTCAATATAACACAAAGGAATTCTGGGACGGGCTGATAACCATGGCTATTATGAGCTTGCTGTTTATAAAAGTGTTGATTTCTAGTCTTTTTTCAAGTCGCTGAATTTTTGAAGTATTAAAATCGTAACATTCTTTTCAATATATCTAGCGAACAAAACAAGATATTTTCAAAATTCTTTTTGTTATAGCTTTGGTATGTCTCAAAGATATGCCCTAAAAGGCGAAAATTGTGTGACGTCATGATGACGTCATCAACAATATTTTTTTTTTTAACGCATGTAAGGGTCAATCCGATTACAAAAATGTATACATTGAATTTTTCTGTACGTAATTCCAAAATTTCATGGTCGTGGCTCACTCAAGTAAGAAATAGGAACCGTTTCAAAATTTAGACCAAATTCAATATAACACAAAGGAATTCTGGGAAGGGCAGATAACCATGGCTTAAATGAGCATGCTGTTTATAAAAAGGGTTGATTTGTAGTCTTTTTTCAAGTCGCTGAATTTTAAATTTTTGGAATCGTAACATTCTTTTCAATATATCTAGCGAACAAAACAAGATATTTTCAAAATTCTTTTTGTTATAGCTTTGGTATGTCTCAAAGATATGCCCTAAAAAGCGAAAATTGTGTGACGTCATGATGACGTCATAAAAAAAAATCTTTTTTCAAGTCGCTAGAATATTGCCCATAGCATTTGTAAACTTTTTCTTTCTTACCGGCCACTTTGGCTACTTTTAAACTTAGCAGACACTTACTCCAACTGCTCACAATGTGTGCCGAACCTTTACGTCATGATGACGTCATCACATGTCACGTGACGTCATCTTAAAGGGGCATTTTTCGAAGCCATATATCTACAAAAGTACAAGTCCGATTAAGTTGGAACGTAATATCTAGGTATGCCACCGGGTGTTATAGATGAACATTGACATGACGTTATGATCAAGTCATAACATGTCACGTGGTGTCATCTTAAAGGGGCACTCGCTAGATTATTGCCCATAGCATTTGTAAACGTTTTCTTTCTTACCGGCCAGTTTGGCTACTTTTAAACTTGGCAGACACTTACCCCAACTGCTCAGAATGTGTGCCTAACTTTTACGTCATGATGACGTCAGTTTTTTTTTTTTTTCTTTTTCAGACTTTTGCCCATAGCATTTGTACACGTTTTCTTTCTGCCAGGCACTTTGGTTACTTTTATGCAGCCGATTGCTTTTAAACTTAACAGACACTTAGACCAACTGCTCAGGATGCATGCCGATCTTTTACGTCATGGTGACGTCATCACGTGATTTTTTATGAATTTTTGAATTTTGAAAATCGTAACATTCATTAAATTATATCTAGCGAACAAAACAAGATATTTTCAAAATTCTTTTTGTTATAGCTTTGGTATGTCTCAAAGATATGCCTTAAAAAGCGAAAATTGTGTGACGTCATGATGACGTCATCAAAAATGCTTTTTTTTTTTAACGCATGTAAGGGTCAATCTGATTACAAAAATGTATATATTGAATTTTGCTGTACCCAATTCCAAAATTTCATGATCGTGGCTCACTCAAGTAAGAAATAACAGCCATTTCAAAATTTAGACCAAATTCAATATAACACAAAGGAATTCTAGGACGGGCAGATAACCATGGCTATTATGTGCTTGCTGTTTATAAAAAGGGTTGATTTCTAGTCTTTTTTCAAGTCGCTAAATTTTTGAAGTTTTAGAATCGTAACATTCTTTTCAATATATCTAGCGAACAAAACAAGATATTTTAAAAATTATTTTTGTTATAGCTTTGGTATGTCTCAAAGATATGCCCTAAAAAGCGAAAATTGTGTGACGTCATGATGACGTCATCAAAAATATGTTTTTTTTTTAACGCATGTAAGGGTCAATCCGATTACAAAAATGTATACATTGAATTTTCCTGTACCCAATTCCAAAATTTCATGATCGTGGCTCACTCAAGTAAGAAATGACAGCCATTTCAAAATTTAGACCAAATTCAATATAACACAAAGGAATTCTGGGACGGGCAGATAACCATGGCTATGTTTATAAAAGGGGTTGATTTCTAGTCTTTTTTCAAGTCGCTGAATTTTTGAAGTATTAAAATCGTAACATTCTTTTCAATATATCTAGCCAACAAAACAAGATATTTTCAAAATTCTTTTTGTTATAGCTTTGGTATGTCTCAAAGATATGCCCTAAAAGGCGAAAATTGTGTGACGTCATGATGACGTCATCAACAAATCTTTTTTTTTTTAACGCATGTAAGGGTCAATCCGATTACAAAAATGTATTCGTTGAATTTTCCTGTACCTAATTCCAAAATTTCATGATCGTGGCTCACTCAAGTGTGAAATAGGAGCCATTTCAAAATTTAGACCAAATTCAATATAACACAAAGGAATTCTGGGAAGGGCTGATAACCATGGGTATTATGTGCTTGCTGTTTATAAAACGGGTTGATTTCTAGTCTTTTTTCAAGTCGCTAAATTTTTGAAGTTTTAGAATCGTAACATTCTTTTCAATATATCTAGCGAACAAAACAAGATATTTTAAAAATTATTTTTGTTATAGCTTTGGTATGTCTCAAAGATATGCCATAAAAAGCGCAAATTGTGTGACGTCATGATGACGTCATGAAAAAAATTCTTTTTTCAAGTCGCTAGAATATTGCACATAGCATTTGTAAACGTTTTCTTTCTTACCGGCCACTTTGGCTACTTTTAAACTTGGCAGACACTTACACCAACTGCTCACAATGTGTGGCGAACTTTTACGTCATGATGACGTCATCACATGTCACGTGACGTCATCTTAAAGGGGCATTTTTTCGAAGCCATATATCTACAAAAGTACAAGTCCGATTAAGTTGAAACGTAATATCTAGGTATGCCACCGGGTGTTATAGATGAACATTGACATGATGTTATGATTACGTCATCACATGTCACGTGACGTCATCTTAAAGGGGCAGTTTTTGAAGCCATATATAAACAAAAGTACAAGTTCGATTAAGTTGAAATGTAATATCCAGGTAGGTCTGCAGGTTTATGGACGAAAATTGACATGACATTATGATGATGATGTCATCACACGTCACGTGACGTCATCTTAAAGGTGCAGTTTTTGAAGCCATATATAAACAAAAGTACAAGTCCGATTAAGTTGAAACATGTATCTAGGTATGCCACCGGGTGTTATAGGTGAACATTGACTTGACGTTATGAAGTGATCACATGTCACGTGATGTCATTTTAAAGGGGCATTCGCTACACTATTCCCCATAACATTTGTTCTCGATTTCTTTCTTTAAACCAATCCTTCACACATCCAATAACGTTAATTATTGTATAAACATTTGACTAACTAACACAATAAAAAAAACACGAAACAGCCCTGTGTTTGTCCACGGGACAAACACATAACATGTCTAGTTTTTTTTTGCTTCTTTTTCAGACTTTTTGCCCATAGACTTTGTACACGTTTTCGTTCTGCCAGGCACTTTGGCTACTTTTAAGCAACCGATTGCATTTAAACTTAGCAGACACTTAGACCAACTGCTCAGAATGCATGCCGATCTTTTACGTCATGATGACGTCATCACGTGATTTTTTATGAATTTTTGAAATTTGAAAATCGTAACATTCATTAAATTATATCTAGCGAACAAAACAAGATATTTTCAAAATTCTTTTTCTTATAGCTTTGGTATGTCTCAAAGATATGCCATAAAAAGCGAAAATTGTGTGACGTCATGATGACGTCATCAAAAATGCTTTTTTTTTTTTACGCATGTAAGGGTCAATCCGATTACAAAAATGTATACATTGTATTTTTCTGTACCCAATTCCAAAATTTCATGATCGTGGCTCACTCAAGTAAGAGATGACAGCCATTTCAAAATTTAGACCAAATTCAATATAACACAAAGGAATTCTGGGACGGACTGATAACCATGGCTATTATGAGCTTGCTGTTTATAAAAGGGGTTGATTTCTAGTCTTTTTTCAAGTCGCTGAATTTTTGAAGTTTTAAAATCGTAACATTCTTTTCAATATATCTAGCGAACAAAACAAGATATTTTCAAAATTATTTTTGTTACAGCTTTGGTATGTCTCAAAGATATGCCCTAAATGGCGAAAATTGTGTGACGTCATGATGACGTCATCAACAATATTTTTTTTTTAAAACGCATGTAAGGGTCAATCTGATTACAAAAATGTATACATTGTATTTTTCTGTACCCAATTCCAAAATTTCATGATCGTGGCTCACTCAAGTAAGAAATAACAGCCATTTCAAAATTTAGACCAAATTCAATATAACACAAAGGAATTCTGGGACGGGCAGATAACCATGGCTATTATGTGCTTGCTGTTTATAAAAGGGGTTGATTTCTAGTCTTTTTTCAAGTCGCTAAATTTTTGAAGTTTTAAAATCGTAACATTCTTTTCAATATATCTAGCGAACAAAACACGATATTTTCAATTTCTTTTTTGTGATAGCTTTGGTATGTCTCAAAGATATGCCCTAAAAGGGAAAAAATGTGTGACGTCATGATGACGTCATCAAAAGTGTGATTTTTTCAAACACATATAAGGATAAGTCCGATCGTCATGAAAAGTGGTGGGTAGGTAGATACTGTCACTAGCATGCAAAATCTAAAATGAGGTCATAATGACGTCATCACGTGACTTTTTATGAATTTTTGAAATTTTTAAATCGTAACATTCTTTTCAATATATCTAGCGAACAAAACAATATATTTTCAAAATTATTTTTGTTATAGCTTTGGTATGTCTCAAAGATATCCCCTAAAAGGGAGAAAATGTGTGACGTCATGATGACGTCATCAAAACATTTCTTTTTTTAAACGCATGTATGGGTCAATCCGATTACAAAAATGTATATATTGAATTTTCCTCTCCCTGATTCCAAAATTTCATGATCGTGGCTCACTCAAGTAAGAAATAAGAGCCATTTCAAAATTTAGACCAAATTCAATATAACACAAAGGAATTCTGGGACGGGCAGATAACCATGGCTATTATGTGCTTGCTGTTTATAAAAGGGGTTGATTTCTAGTCTTTTTTCAAGTCGCTAAATTTTTGAAGTTTTAAAATCGTAACATTCTTTTCAATATATCTAGCGAACAAAACATGATATTTTCAATTTCTTTTTTGTGATAGCTTTGATATGTCTCAAAGATATACCCTAAAAGCGAAAATTGTGTGACGTCATGATGACGTCATAAAACAATTCTCTTTTTCAAGTCGCTAGAATATTGCCCATAGCAATTGTAAATTTTTTCTTTCTTACCAGCCACTTTGGCTACTTTTAAACTTGGCAGACACTTACCCCAACTGCTCACAATGTGTGCCGAACTTTTACGTCATGGTGACGTCATCACATGTCACGTGACGTCATCTTTAAAGGGGCATTTTTCGAAGTCATATATCTACAAAAGTACAAGTCCGATTAAGTTGGAACGTAATATCTAGGTATGCCACTGGGTGTTATAGATGAACATTGACATAACGTTATGATCAAGTCATAACATGTCACGTGGTTTCCTCTTAAAGGGGCACTCGCTAGATTATTGCCCTTAGCATTTGTAAACGTTTTCTTTCTTACCGTTCACTTTGGCTACTTTTAAACTTGGCAGACACTTACCCCAACTGCTCACAACGTGTGCCAAACTTTTACGTCATGATGATGTCATCACATGTCACGTGATGTCATCTTAAAGGGGCATTTTTTCGAAGCCATATATCTACAAAAGTACAAGTCCGATTAAGTTGAAACGTAATATCTAGGTATGCCACCGGGTGTTATAAATGGAAATTGACATGACGTTATGTTGACGTCATCACATGTCACGTGACGTCATCTTAAAGGGGCAGTTTTTGAAGCCATATATAAACAAAAGTACAAGTCCGATTAAGTTGAAAAGTAATATCTAGGTAGCCTAGTAGGTTTATAGATGAAAATTGACATTACATTATGATGACGTCATCACATGTTACGTGACGTCATCTTAAAGGGGCAGTTTTTGAAGCCATATATATTAAGAAGTACAAGTCCGATTAAGTTGAAACGTGGTATCTAACATGAATTTTAAACAATTTTGTAGAATTATTTTTGTAATATATTTTTAGGTCATACACACTTAAATATAAATGTGAAAAATGTGTGACGTCTGATGACGTAATCATGGTCATCAACTGCTTGTATGCTCACATTTCTAAAAAGATTATGAATAAGCCTACATGATTGCTTGACCTAGACGACCATAAAACGAGATATTTTATCCACCATTGAAATCTCAAGAATAAGAATCAAACTACCAAAAAAAACCAAAACGAAACAGCCCTGTGTTTGTCCACAAACACTAAAGCTCTAGTTTTTCTTTTTTTTTTCTTTTTTTTTTTCTTCTTTTTCAGCCAAATGCCCATTGCATTTGTACACGTTTTCTTTCTTACTGGCACTTTGGCTACTTTTATGGTGCCGATTGGCTTTAAACTTGGCAGGCACTTAGACCAACTGCTCAGAATGTATGCCGAACATTTACGTCATGATGACGTCATCACGTGATTTTTTATGAATTTTTGAAATTTCAAAATCGTAAAATTCTGTTCAATATATCTAGCGAACAAAACAAGATATTTTCAAAATTCTTTTTGTTATAGCTTTGGTATGTCTCAAAGATATGCCCTGAAAGGGAGAAAATGTGTGACGTCATGATGACATCATCAAAAATGTGCTTTTTTAAAACACATATAAGGATAGGTCCGATCGTCATGAAAATTGGTGGGTAGGTAGATACTGTCACTAGGATGCTGAATCCAAAGTGACGTCATGATGACGTCATCACATGATTTTTTATGAATTTTTCAAAATTTTAAAATCGTAACATTCTTTTCAATATATCTAGCAAACAGAACAAGATATTTTCAAAATTATTTTTGTTATAGCTTTGGTATGTCTCAAAGATATGCCCTGAAAGGGAGAAAATGTGTGACGTCATGATGACATCATCAAAAATGTGCTTTTTTAAAACACATATAAGGATATGTCCGATCGTCATGAAAATTGGTGGGTAGGTAGATAGTGCCACTAGCATGTAAAATCCAAAGTGACGTCATGATGACGTCATCAGCTGATTTTCTATGACTTTTTAGTTTTATCCCAAATCCCATAGACTTTGTACACGAATTTTGTAAGAGCCACTTTGGTCACTAAACAACCTCAGATCTTAATCAGGTTTAACTCAAACAGAGACCCTAAGCTAAGAATGTATGCCGAAGAGTGACGTCATGATGACGTCATCACTTGTCATGTGACGTCATCTTAAAGGTGCATTTTTCAAGGGCACATATCTAGAGAACCGTAGGTCCGATTGCATTCAAACCTGCTATGGTGGTAGACAAGTACGTGTTATAGATGAAAATTGAGGTGACGTCATCATGACGTCATCATGACGTCATCATACGATTTTATAGTAATTTTTAAGTTTTTTAACCTTAAAGTTTCTTAAACCCATATCTCATCACCAGAACATGCTAAATTCAAAATTCTTTTTGTAATAGCTTTGTTAGCTTCTATATTCTTTCACATAAATGAGAAAATGTGTGACGTCATCATGACGACATCAAAAATATATTTAAAAAAAAACACATATAAGGGTAGGTCCAATCGTCATAAAAATTGGTGGGTATGTAGATAGTGTGCCACAAGCATGCGGCAGCCGAAGTGACGTCATGATGACGTCATCGGCAAATTTTCTATGATTTTTTTTATTTTGTAAATTTTATGTTCCTCCCAACAACAACATCCTAACCCCTCCGTCTTTAACTAACAAACACCTTTTACTATTATAAGCATATTACACATCCAAAATAACAAAACAACCCCGAAACAGCCCTGTGTTTGTCATAACGTGACAAACACATAGCATGTCTAGTTTTCTTTTTTTTTTCTTTTTTTTTTTCTTCTTTTTCAGCCAAATGCCCATTGCATTTGTACACGTTTTCTTTCTTACTGGCACTTTGGCTACTTTTATGGTGCCGATTGGCTTTAAACTTGGCAGGCACTTAGACCAACTGCTCAGAATGTATGCCGAACATTTACGTCATGATGACGTCATCACGTGATTTTTTATGAATTTTTGAAATTTCAAAATCGTAAAATTCTGTTCAATATATCTAGCGAACAAAACAAGATATTTTCAAAATTCTTTTTGTTATAGCTTTGGTATGTCTCAAAGATATGCCCTGAAAGGGAGAAAATGTGTGACGTCATGATGACATCATCAAAAATGTGCTTTTTTAAAACACATATAAGGATAGGTCCGATCGTCATGAAAATTGGTGGGTAGGTAGATACTGTCACTAGGATGCTGAATCCAAAGTGACGTCATGATGACGTCATCACATGATTTTTTATGAATTTTTCAAAATTTTAAAATCGTAACATTCTTTTCAATATATCTAGCAAACAGAACAAGATATTTTCAAAATTATTTTTGTTATAGCTTTGGTATGTCTCAAAGATATGCCCTGAAAGGGAGAAAATGTGTGACGTCATGATGACATCATCAAAAATGTGCTTTTTTAAAACACATATAAGGATATGTCCGATCGTCATGAAAATTGGTGGGTAGGTAGATAGTGCCACTAGCATGTAAAATCCAAAGTGACGTCATGATGACGTCATCAGCTGATTTTCTATGACTTTTTAGTTTTATCCCAAATCCCATAGACTTTGTACACGAATTTTGTAAGAGCCACTTTGGTCACTAAACAACCTCAGATCTTAATCAGGTTTAACTCAAACAGAGACCCTAAGCTAAGAATGTATGCCGAAGAGTGACGTCATGATGACGTCATCACTTGTCATGTGACGTCATCTTAAAGGTGCATTTTTCAAGGGCACATATCTAGAGAACCGTAGGTCCGATTGCATTCAAACCTGCTATGGTGGTAGACAAGTACGTGTTATAGATGAAAATTGAGGTGACGTCATCATGACGTCATCATGACGTCATCATACGATTTTATAGTAATTTTTAAGTTTTTTAACCTTAAAGTTTCTTAAACCCATATCTCATCACCAGAACATGCTAAATTCAAAATTCTTTTTGTAATAGCTTTGTTAGCTTCTATATTCTTTCACATAAATGAGAAAATGTGTGACGTCATCATGACGACATCAAAAATATATTAAAACAAAAACACATATAAGGGTAGGTCCAATCGTCATAAAAATTGGTGGGTATGTAGATAGTGTGCCACAAGCATGCGGCAGCCGAAGTGACGTCATGATGACGTCATCGGCAAATTTTCTATGATTTTTTTTATTTTGTAAATTTTATGTTCCTCCCAACAACAACATCCTAACCCCTCCGTCTTTAACTAACAAACACCTTTTACTATTATAAGCATATTACACATCCAAAATAACAAAACAACCCCGAAACAGCCCTGTGTTTGTCATAACGTGACAAACACATAGCATGTCTAGTTTTCTTTTTTTTCCTTTTCAGACTATTGCCCATAGCATTTGTACACGTTTTCTTTCTGACCGGCACTTTGGCTACTTTTAAGCAACCGATTGCCTTTAAACTTAACAGACACTTAGACCAACTGGTCAGAATGCATGCCGAACTTTTACGTCATGATGACGTCATCACGTGATTTTGTATGATTTTTTGAATTTTGAAAATCGTAACATTCATTAAATTATATCTAGCGAACAAAACAAGATATTTTCAAAATTCTTTTTCTTATAGCTTTGGTATGTCTCAAAGATATGCCTTAAAAAGCGAAAATTGTGTGACGTCATGATGACGTCATCAAAAATATATATTTTTTTTTAACGCATGTAAGGGTCAATCCGATTACAAAAATGTATACATTGTATTTTTCTGTACCCAATTCCAAAATTTCATGATCGTGGCTCACTCAAGTAAGAAATGACAGCCATTTCAAAATTTAGACCAAATTCAATATAACACAAAGGAATTCTGGGACGGGCTGATAACCATGGCTATTATGAGCTTGCTGTTTATAAAAGGGGTTGATTTCTAGTCTTTTTTCAAGTCGCTGAATTTTTGAAGTTTTAAAATCGTAACATTCTTTTCAATATATCTAGCGAACAAAACAAGATATTTTCAAAATTATTTTTGTTACAGCTTTGGTATGTCTCAAAGATATGCCCTAAATGGCGAAAATTGTGTGACGTCATGATGACGTCATCAACAATATATTTTTTTTTAAACGCATGTAAGGGTCAATCTGATTACAAAAATGTATACATTGTATTTTTCTGTACCCAATTCCAAAATTTCATGATCGTGGCTCACTCAAGTAAGAAATAACAGCCATTTCAAAATTTAGACCAAATTCAATATAACACAAAGGAATTCTGGGAAGGGCTGATAACCATGGCTATTATGAGCTTGCTGTTTATAAAAGGGGTTGATTTCTAGTCTTTTTCAAGTCGCTGAATTTTTGAAGTTTTAAAATCGTAACATTCTTTTCAATATATCTAGCGAACAAAACAAGATATTTTAAAAATTCTTTTTGTTATAGCTTTGGTATGTCTCAAAGATATGCCATAAAAAGCGCAAATTGTGTGACGTCATGATGACGTCATGAAAAAAATTCTTTTTTCAAGTCGCTAGAATATTGCACATAGCATTTGTAAACGTTTTCTTTCTTACCGGCCACTTTGGCTACTTTTAAACTTGGCAGACACTTACACCAACTGCTCACAATGTGTGGCGAACTTTTACGTCATGATGACGTCATCACATGTCACGTGACGTCATCTTAAAGGGGCATTTTTTCGAAGCCATATATCTACAAAAGTACAAGTCCGATTAAGTTGAAACGTAATATCTAGGTATGCCACCGGGTGTTATAGATGAACATTGACATGATGTTATGATTACGTCATCACATGTCACGTGACGTCATCTTAAAGGGGCAGTTTTTGAAGCCATATATAAACAAAAGTACAAGTTCGATTAAGTTGAAAAGTAATATCTAGGTAGCCCAATAGGTTTCTAGATGAAAATTGACATGACATTATTATGATGTCATCACATGTCACATGACGTCATCTTAAAGGTGCAGTTTTTGAAGCCATATATAAACAAAAGTACAAGTCCGATTAAGTTGAAACATGTATCTAGGTATGCCACCGGGTGTTATAGGTGAACATTGACTTGACGTTATGAAGTGATCACATGTCACGTGATGTCATTTTAAAGGGGCATTCGCTACACTATTCCCCATAACATTTGTACTCGATTTCTTTCTTTAAACCAATCCTTCACACATCCAATAACGTTAATTATTGTATAAACATTTGACTAACTAACACAATAAAAAACACACGAAACAGCCCTGTGTTTGTCCACGGGACAAACACATAACATGTCTAGTTTTTTTTTTTTTTTTTTTTTTTTTTTTTTTTTTTTCCTTTTCAGACTTTTTGCCCATAGCATTTGTGCACGTTTTCTTTCTTACCGGCACTTTGGCTACTTTGGTGCACCCGATTGCCTTTAAACTTGGCAGACACTTAGACAAACTGCTCAGAATGTGTGCCGAACTTTTTGGTCATGATGACGTCATCACGTGATTTTTTATGAATTTTTGAAATTTTAAAATCGTAACATTCTTTTCAATATATCTAGCGAACAAAACAAGATATTTTCAAAATTCTTTTAGTTACAGCTTTGGTAGGTCTCAAAGATATGCCCTAAAAAGGAAAAAGTGTGTGACGTCATGATGACATCATCAAAAATGTGCTTTTTTAAAACACATATAAGAATAGGTCCGTTCGTCATAAAAATTGGTGGGTAGGTAGATACTGGCACTAGGATGCAAAATCCAAAGTGACGTCATGATGACGTCATCACGTGATTTGTTATGAATTTTTGAAATTTTGAAAATCGTAACATTCTTTTCAATATATCTGGCAAACAAAACAAGATATTTTCAAAATTCTTTTTGTTATAGCTTTGGTAGGTCTCAAACATATGCCCTAAAAAGGGAAAAAATGTGTGACGTCATGATGACATCATCAAAAATGTGCTTTTTTAAAACACATATAAGGATAGGTCCGATCGTCATGAAAATTGGTGGGTAGGTAGATACTGGTATTAGGATGCAAAATCCGAAGTGACGTCATGATGACGTCATCACGTGATTTGTTATGAATTTTTGAAATTTTGAAATCGTAACATTCTTTTAAATATATCTCGCAAACAAAACAAGAGATTTTCAAAATTCTTTTTGATACAGCTTTTGGTATGTCTCAAAGATATGCCCTAAAAGGCGAAAATTGTGTGACGTCATAATGACGTCATCTATTTTTTTTTTTTAACGCATGTAAGGGTCGGTCCGATTAAAAATTTATACATTGAATTTTTCTCTACCTAATTCAACAATTTCGTGATCGTGGCTCACTCAAGTATTAAGAAATAACAGGCATCTAACAAATTGTGACCAAATTCAATATAACACAAAGGAATTCTGGGAAGGACAGAAACCATGGCTTTCATGTGGCATGCTGTCTATAAAGAGTTGATCTCTAGTCTTTTTTTCAAGTCGTTAGACAAGTCGTAGGCAGACACTTACACCAACTGCTCAGAATGTGCGCCGAACTTTTACGTCATCACATGTCACGTGACGTCATCTTAAAGGGGCATTTTTGGAAACCATATATCTACAAAAGTACAAGTCAGATTAAGTTAAAACGTGGTATTTAGTTATGCCAGCATGTGTTAGATGAAAATTTATGTGACGTCATAATGACGTTATCGGCTAATTTTCTATAATTTGTTTCATTTTTGAAAGTTCATTTAAATCACATAATTTTACACAAAAAAACAAAACAGCCCTGTGTTTGTCCACAAACACTGCACCATACATCTAGTTTTTTTTCCTTTTCAGACTTTTTCCCATAGCATTTGTACACGTTTTCTTTCTTACCGGCACTTTGGCTACTGAGGTGCACCCGATTGGCTTTAAACTTGGCAGACACTTAGACTAACTGCTCAGAATGTGTGCCGAACATTTACGTCATGATGACGTCATCACGTGATTTTTTATGAATTTTTGAAATTTCAAAATCGTAAAATTCTTTTTAATATATCTAGCCAACGAAACAAGATATTTTCAAAATTCTTTTTGTTACAGCTTTGGTATGTCTCAAAGATATGCCCTAAAAGAAAAAAAGTGTGTGACGTCATGATGACATCATCAAAAATGTGCTTTTTTAAAACACATATAAGGATAGGTCCGATCCTCATGAAAATTGGTGGGTGGGTAGACACTGTCACTAGGGTGCTGAATCCGAAGTGACGTCATGATGACGTCATCACGTGATCTTTTATGAATTGTTCAAAATTTGAAAATCGTAACATTCTTTTCAATATATCTGGCAAACAAAACAAGATATTTTCAAAATTCTTTTTGTTATAGCTTTGGTAGGTCTCAAAGATATGCCCTAAAAAGGAAAAAAATGCGTGACGTCATGATGACATCATCAAAAATGTGCTTTTGTAAAACACATATAAGGATAGGTCCGATCGTCATGAAAATTGGTGGGTAGGTAGAAACTGTAACTAGCATGCAAAATCTGAAATGATGTCATGATGACGTCATCGTAAACTTTTTTTATGATTTTTGAAATTTTTGAAATTTCATTTTAATCACAATTTTACACAAAAAAACAAAACAGCCCTGTGTTTGTCCACAAACACTGTACCAGATGTCTAGTTTTTTGGCTGTTTCGAAAGCTTTCGAAACAGCCCTTGTTTTCGTTAAGATTTTTTTTTTTTTTTGGCTTTTCCGACAATCCGTCGGAAAAGGCTTTGTTTTTGTTCTGATTTTTTTATTGGCTTTTCCGACAATCCGTCGGAAAAGGCCTTGTTTTTGTTCTGATTTTTTTTTTTCTTTTTGGCTGTTTTGGAAACTTTTCCAAAACAGCCCTTGTTTTCGTTAAGATTTTTTTTTTTTTTTTTTTTTTTTTTTTTTTTTTTTTTTTTTTTTTCTTCTTTTTCAGCCAAATGCCCATAGCATTTGTACACGTTTTCTTTCTTACTGGCACTTTGGCTACTTTTATGGTGCCGATTGGCTTTAAACTTGGCAGACACTTAGACCAACTGCTCAGAATGTATGCCGAACATTTGCGTCATGATGACGTCATCACGTGATTTTTTATGAATTTTTGAAATTTCAAAATCGTAAAATTCTTTTCAATATATCTAGCGAACAAAACAAGATATTTTCAAAATTCTTTTTGTTATAGCTTTGGTATGTCTCAAAGATATGCCCTAAAAAGTAAAAATTGTGTGACGTCATGATGACATCATCAAAAATGTGCTTTTTTAAAACACATATAAGGATAGGTCCGATCGTCATGAAAATTGGTGGGTAGGTAGATACTGTCACTAGGATGCAAAATCCAAAGTGACGTCATGATGACGTCATCACGTGATTTGTTATGAATTTTTGACATTTTGAAATCGTAACATTCTTTTAATTAAATATATCTGGCAAACAAAACAAGATATTTTCAAAATTCTTTTTGATACAGCTTTTGGTATGTCTCAAAGATATGCCCTAAAAAGGAAAAAAATGTGTGACGTCATGATGACATCATCAAAAATGTGCTTTTTTAAAACACATATAAGGATAGGTCCGATCGTCATGAAAATTGGTGGGTAGGTAGATACTGTCACTAGCA
This sequence comes from Hippasteria phrygiana, assembly GCA_037893225.1. NCBI lineage: Eukaryota > Metazoa > Echinodermata > Asteroidea > Valvatida > Goniasteridae > Hippasteria > Hippasteria phrygiana. The sequence continues at coordinate 403,766 of JAZGUH010000385.1, forward strand.
TGCAAAATCTGAAATGATGTCATGATGACGTCATCGTCAATTTTCTATGATTTTTTTCATTTTTGAAATTTCATTTAAATCACATAATTTTACACAAAAAAACAAAACAGCCCTGTGTTTGTCCACAAACACTGCACCAGATATCTAGTTTTTTTTTCTTTTTTTTCCTTTTCAGACTATTGCCCATAGCATTTGTACACGTTTTCTTTCTGACCGGCACTTTGGCTACTTTTAAGCAACCGATTGCCTTTAAACTTAACAGACACTTAGACCAACTGGTCAGAATGCATGCCGAACTTTTACGTCATGATGACGTCATCACGTGATTTGTTATGAATTTTTGAATTTTGAAAATCGTAACATTCTTTTCAATATATCTGGCGAACAAAACAAGGTATTTTCAAAATTCTTTTTGGTATAGCTTTGGTATGTCTCAAAGATATCCCCTAAAAGGGAAAAAATGTGTGACGTCATGATGACGTCATCAAAAATGTGCTTTTTTAAAACACATATAAGGATAGGTCCGATCGTCATGAAAATTGGTGGGTAGGTAGATAGTGCCACTAGCATGTAAATTCCAAAGTGACGTCATGATGACGTCATCGGCTGATTTTCTATGAATTTTTAGTTCTATCCCAAATCCCATAGACTTTGTACACGAATTTTGTAAGAGCCACTTTGGTCACTAAACAACTTCAGATCTTAATCAGGTTTAACTTAAACAGAGACCCTAAGCTGAAAATGTATGCCGAAGAGTGACGTCATGATGACGTCATCACTTGTCATGTGACGTCATCTTAAAGGTGCATTTTTCAAGGGCACATATCTAGAGAACCGTAGGTCCGATTGCATTCAAACCTGCTATGGTGGTAGACAAGTACGTGTTATAGATGAAAATTGAGGTGACGTCATGATGACCTCATCATACGATTTTATAGTAATTGTACAGCTTTTTAACCTTAAAGTTTCTTAAAACCCATATCTCTTTAACAGAACATGCTAAATTCAAAATTCTTTTTGTAATAGCTTTGTTAGCTCCTATATTCTTTCACATAAATGGGAAAATGTGTGACGTCATCATGACGTCATCAAAAATATGCTTTTTTGAAACACATATAAGGGTAGGTCCGATCGTCATAAAAATTGGTGGGTATGTAGATAGTGCCACCAGCATGCAGAAGCCGAAGTGACGTCATGATGACCTCATCGGCTAATGTTCTATAATTTGTTTAATTTTTGAAATTTTATTAAAATTTTTGAAATTTCATTTTAATCACCAAATTTTACACACAAAAACCGAAACAGCCCTGTGTTTGTCCACAAACACTATTGGCTCTAGTTTTTTTTTTTTTTCCTTTTCAGACTTTTTGCCCATAGCATTTGTACACGATTTCTTTCTTACCGGCACTTTGGCTACTTTGGTGCACCCGATTGGCTTTAAACTTGGCAGACACTTAGACTAGCTGCTCAGAATGTGTGCCGAACTTTTTGGTCATGATGACGTCATCACGTGATTTTTTATGATTTTTTGAAATTTGAAAATCGTAAAATTCTTTTCAATATATCTAGCGAACAAAACAATATATTTTCAAAATTCTTTTTGTTATAGCTTTGGTATGTCTCAAAGATATGCCCTAAAAGAAAAAAAATGTGTGACGTCATGATGACATCATCAAAAATGTGCTTTTTTAAAACACATATAAGGATAGGTCCGATCGTCATGAAAATTGGTGGGTAGGTAGATACTGTCACTAGGATGCTGAATCCGAAGTGACGTCATGATGACGTCATCACGTGATTTTTTATGAATTTTTCAAAATTTGAAAATCGTAACATTCTTTTCAATATATCTGGCGAACAAAACAAGATATTTTCAAAATTCTTTTTGTTATAGCTTTGGTATGTCTCAAAGATATGCCCTAAAAAGGAAAAAAATGTGTGACGTCATGATGACGTCATCAAAAATGTGCTTTTTTAAAACACATATAAGGATAGATCCGATCGTCATGAAAATTGGTGGGTAGGTAGATACTGGCACTGGGATGCAAAATCTGAAATGACGTCATGATGACGTCATCACGTGATTTGTTATGAATTTTTGAAATTTTGAAATCGTAACATTCTTTTAAATATATCTCGCAAACAAAACAAGAGATTTTCAAAATTCTTTTTGATACAGCTTTTGGTATGTCTCAAAGATATGCCCTAAAAGGCGAAAATTGTGTGACGTCATAATGACGTCATCAATTTTTTTTTTTTACGCATGTAAGGGTCGGTCCGATTAAAAAAATGTATACATTGAATTTTTCTCTACCTAATTCAACAATTTCGTGATCGTGGCTCACTCAAGTATTAAGAAATAACAGGCATCTGAAAATTGTGACCAAATTCAATATAACACAAAGGAATTCTGGGAAGGACAGAAACCATGGCTTTCATGTGGCATGCTGTCTATAAAGAGTTGATCTCTAGTTCTTATTTTAGTTCTATCCTAAATCCCATAGACTTTGTACACGAATTTTATAGGTGGCACTTTGGTCACTAAACAATCTCAGATCTTAATTAAACTTAACACAAACATAGACCCGAACCTGAAATTGTATGCCGAAGAGTGACGTCATAATGACGTCATCACGTGATTTTTTATGATTTTTTGAATTTTGAAAATCGTAACATTCTTTTCAATATATCTAGCAAACAAAACAAGATATTTTCAAAATTCTTTTTGTTATGGCTTTGGTATGTCTCAAAGATATGCCCTAAAAAGCGAAAATTGTGTGACGTCATGATGACTTCATCAAAAATTTGTTTTTTTTTAAACGCATGCAAGTGTAAATCCGATTTCAAAAATGTATACATTTAATTTTTCTGTACGTAATTCCAAAATTTCATGATCGTGGCTCACTCAAGTAAGAAATAACAGCCATTTCAAAATTTAGACCAAATTCAATATAACACAAAGGAATTCTGGGACGGGCAGATAACCATGGGTATTATGTGCTTGCTGTTTATAAAAGGGGTTCATTTCTAGTCTTTTTTCAAGTCGCTGAATTTTTGAAGTTTTAAAATCGTAACATTCTTTTTAATATATCTAGCGAACAAAACAAGATATTTTCAAAATTCTTTTTTGTTATAGCTTTGGTATGTCTCAAAGATATGCCCTAAAAAGCGAAAATTGTGTGACGTCATGATGACGTCATCCAACAATTTTTTTTTTTTTAAACGCATGTAAGGGTCAATCTGATTACAAAAATGTATACATTGAATTTTTCTCTACCTAATTCCAAAATTTCATGATCGTGGCTAACCCAAGTAAGAAATAGCAGCCATTTCAAAATTTAGACCAAATTCAATATAACACAAAGGAATTCTGGGAAGGGCAGATAACCATGGCTTAAAAGTGCATGCTGTTTATAAAAAGAATTGATTTGTAGTCTTTTTTCAAGTCGCTGAATTTCTAAATTGTTTAAATCGTAACATTCTTTTCAATATATCTAGCGAACAAAACAAGATATTTTAAAAATTATTTTTGTTATAGCTTTGGTATGTTTCAAAGATATGCCCTAAAAAGCGAAAATTGTGTGACGTCATGATGACGTAACAAAATAAATCTGTTTTCAAGTCGCTAGAATAGTGCCCATAGCATTGTAAACGTTTTCTTTCTTACCGGCCACTTTGGCTACTTTTAAACTTGGCAGACACTTACCCCAACTGCTCACAATGTGTGCCGACCTTTTACGTCATGATGACGTCATCACATGTCACGTGACGTCATCTTAAAGATGATTTTTCAAGGGCCCATATCTAGAGAGCCGTAGGTCCGATTGCCTTTAAACCCGGTATGTTGGTAGACCACCACGTGTTATAGATGAAAATTTACGTGACGTCATGATGACGTCATCATACGATTTTATAGTAATTTTAAAGTTTTTGAACATTAAAGTTTCTTAAAGCCATATCTCATCAACAGAACATGCTAAATCCAAAATTCTTTTTGGAATAGCTTTGTTAGCTCCTATATTCTTTCACATAAATGTGAAAAATGTGTGACGTCATCATGACGTCATCAAAAATGTGCTTTTTTGAAACACATATAAGGGTACGTCCGATCGTCATAAAAATTAGTGGGTAGGTAGATAGTGCTAATAGCATGTACAATCCAAAGTGACGTCATGATGACGTCATCGGCTGATTTTCTATAAATTGTTTAGTTCTATCCCAAATCCCATAGACTGTACACGACATTTGTAAGAGCCACTTTGGTCACTAAACAATTTCAGATCTTAATCAGACTTAACACAAACATACACCCTAAGCTGAAATTGTATGCCGAAGAGTGGCGTCATGATGACGTCATCGTGTGTGTAAAGTGACATAAACTTCTCCGTTAAATTTTTTAGTTTGAATTTTAGGTCCTACTAACCTAAGGTCTTTATTACATTGTACATTTACCATACACATTCGCCGTATAAAAAATTACCCTATTTTGTATTTTGTCTTCTCTTGATAATAAACAAGATGATATCCAATGAAATAGTGAAAATAACGGAAAAGCCCTCTGTTCTGTTATTTCTTTTTTTTTTTTTCTTTTTTTTTTTTTTTTTCTTTTTCAGCCAAATGCCCATAGCATTTGTACACGTTTTCTTTCTTACCGGCACTTTGGCTACTTTTGTGGTGCCGATTGGCTTTAAACTTGGCAGACACTTAGACTAACTACTCAGAATGTATGCCGAACATTTACGTCATGATGACGTCATCACGTGATTTTTTATGAATTTTTGAAATTGTAAAATCGTAACATTCTTTTCAATATATCTGGCGAACAAAACAAGATATTTTCAAAATTCTTTTTGGTATAGCTTTGGTATGTCTCAAAGATATCCCCTAAAAGGGAGAAAATGTGTGACGTCATGATGACATCATCAAAAATGTGCTTTTTTAATACACATATAAGGACAGGTCCGATCGTCATGAAAATTGGTGGGTAGGTAGATAGTGCCACTAGCATGTAAAATCCAAAGTGACGTCATGATGACGTCATCGGCTGATTTTCTATGAATTTTTAGTTCTATCCCAAATCCCATAGACTTTGTACACGAATTTTGTAAGAGCCACTTTGGTCACTAAACAACCTCAGATCTTAATCAGGTTTAACTCAAACAGAGACCCTAAGCTGAAAATGTATGCCGAAGAGTGACGTCATGATGACGTCATCACTTGTCATGTGACGTCATCTTAAAGGTGCATTTTTCAAGGGCACATATCTAGAGAACCGTAGGTCCGATTGCATTCAAACCTGCTATGGTGGTAGACAAGTACGTGTTATAGATGAAAATTGAGGTGACGTCATGATGACCTCATCATACGATTTTATAGTAATTTTAAAGTTTTTTAACCTTAAAGTTTCTTAAACCCATATCTCTTTAACAGAACATGCTAAATTCAAAATTCTTTTTGTAATAGCTTTGTTAGCTCCTATATTTTTTCACATAAATGGGAAAATGTGTGACGTCATCATGACGTCATCAAAAATATGCTTTTTTGAAACACATATAAGGGTAGGTCCGATCGTCATAACAATTGGTGGGTATGTAGATAGTGCCACCAGCATGCAGAAGCCGAAGTGACGTCATGATGACCTCATTGCTAATTTTCTATATTTTTTTAAATTTTTGAAATTTTATTTAAATTTTTGAAATTTCATTTTAATCACCAAATTTTACACAAAAAAACCGAAACAGCCCTGTGTTTGTCCACAAACACTATTGGCTCTAGTTTTTTTTTTGTTTTTTTTTTCCTTTTCAGACTTTTTCCCATAGCATTTGTACACGTTTTCTTTCTTACCGGCACTTTGGCTACTTTTATGTTACCGATTGACTTCAAACTTGGCAGACACTTAGACTAACTGCTCAGAATGTATGCCGAACATTTACGTCATGATGACGTCATCACGTGATTTTTTATGAATTTTTGAAATTTCAAAATCGTAATATTCTTTTTAATATATCTAGCGAACAAAACAAGATATTTTCAAAATTCTTTTTGTTATAGCTTTGGTATGTCTCAAAGATATGCACTAAAAGAAAAAAAAATGTGTGATGTCATGATGACGTCATCAAAAATGTGCTTTTTTAAAACACATATAAGGATAGGTCAGATCGTCATGAAAATTGGTGGGTAGGTAGATACTGGCACTAGGATGCAAAATCCAAAATGACGTCATGATGACGTCATCACGTGATTTGTTATGAATTTTTGAAATTTTGAAAATCGTAACATTCTTTTAAATATATCTGGCAAACAAAACAAGATATTTTCAAAATTCTTTTTGTTATAGCTTTGGTAGGTCTCAAAGATATGCCCTAAAAAGGAAAAAATGTGTGACGTCATGATGACATCATCAAAAATGTGCTTTTTTAAAACACATATAAGGATAGGTCCGATCGTCATGAAAAATGGTGGGTAGGTAGATACTGTCACTAGCATGCAAAATCTGAAATGATGTCATGATGACGTCATCGGCAATTTTTTTTATGATTTTTGAAATTTTTGAAATTTCATTTTAATCACAAAATTTTACACAAAAAAACAAAACAGCACTGTGTTTGTCCACAAACACTGTACCATATGTCTAGTTTTTTTTTTTTTCCTTTTCAGACTTTTTCCCATAGCATTTGTACACGTTTTCTTTCTTACCGGCACTTTGGCTACTTTGGTGAACCCGATTGCCTTTAAACTTGGCAGACACTTAGACAAACTGCTCAGAATGTGTGCCGAACTTTTTGGTCATGATGACGTCATCACGTAATTTTTTATGAATTTTTGAAATTTGAAAATCGTAACATTCTTTTCAATATATCTAGCGAACAAAACAAGATATTTTCAAAATTCTTTTTGTTATAGCTTTGGTATGTCTCATAGATATGCCCTAAAAGAGAGAAAATGTGTGACGTCATGATGACATCATCAAAAATGTGCTTTTTTAAAACACATATAAGGATAGGTCCGATCGTCATGAAAATCGGTGGGTAGGTAGATACTAGCACTGGGATGCAAAATCCGAAATGACGTCATGATGACGTCATCACGTGATTTTTTATGAATTTTTGAATTTTGAAAATCGTAACATTCTTTTCAATATATCTAGCGAACAAAACAAGATATTTTCAAAATTCTTTTTGTTATAGCTTTGGTATGTCTCAAAGATATGCCCTAAAAAGGAAAAAAATGTGTGACGTCATGATGACATCATCAAAAATGTGCTTTTTAAAAACACATATAAGGATAGGTCCGATCGTCATGAAAATTGGTGGGTAGGTAGATACTGTCACTAGGATGCTGAATCCAAAGTGACGTCATGATGACGTCATCACGTGATTTTTTATGAATTTTTGAAAATTTGAAAATCGTAACATTCTTTTCAATATATCTAGCGAACAAAACAAGATATTTTCAAAATTCTTTTTGTTATAGCTTTGGTATGTCTCAAAGATATGCCCTAAAAAGGAAAAAAATGTGTGACGTCATGATGACATCATCAAAAATGTGCTTTTTTAAAACACATATAAGGATAGGTCCGATCGTCATGAAAATTGGTGGGTAGGTAGATACTGGCACTAGGATGCAAAATCCAAAGTGACGTCATGATGACGTCATCACGTGATTTGTTATGAATTTTTGAAATTTTGAAATCGTAACATTCTTTTAAATATATCTCGCAAACAAAACAAGATAGTTTCAAAATTCTTTTTGTTATAGCTTTGGTAGGTCTCAAAGATATGCTCTAAAAGGGAAACAAATGTGTGACGTCATGATGACGTCATCCAAAATGTGCTTTTTTAAACACATATAAGGATAGGTCCGATCGTCATGAAAAGTAGTGGATAGGTAGATACTGTCACTAGCATGCAAAATCTGAAATGATGTCATGATGACGTCATCGTCAATTTTGTTTATGATTTTTGAAATTTTTGAAATTTCATTTTAATCACAATTTTACACAAAAAAACAAAACAGCCCTGTGTTTGTCCACAAATACTGTACCAGATGTCTATTTTTTTTTTTTTTTTTTTTTTTTTTTTTTCCTTTTCAGACTTTTTCCCATAGCATTTGTACACGTTTTCTTTCTTACCGGCACTTTGGCTACTTTGGTGCACCCGATTGCCTTTAAACTTGGCAGACACTTAGACAAACTGCTCAGAATGTGTGCCGAACTTTTTGGTCATGATGACGTCATCACGTAATTTTTTATGAATTTTTGAAATTTGAAAATCGTAACATTCTTTTCAATATATCTAGCGAACAAAACAAGATATTTTCAAAATTCTCTTTGTTATAGCTTTGGTATGTCTCATAGATATGCCCTAAAAGAGAGAAAATGTGTGACGTCATGATGACATCATCAAAAATGTGCTTTTTTAAAACACATATAAGGATAGGTCCGATCGTCATGAAAATCGGTGGGTAGGTAGATACTGGCACTGGGATGCAAAATCCGAAATGACGTCATGATGACGTCATCACGTGATTTGTTATGAATTTTTGAAGTGTTGAAAATCGTAACATTCTTTTAAATATATCTGGCAAACAAAACAAGATATTTTCAAAATTCTTTTTGTTATAGCTTTGGTAGGTCTCAAAGATATGCCCTAAAAAGGAAAAAAATGTGTGACGTCATGATGACATCATCAAAAATGTGCTTTTTTAAAACACATATAAGGGTAGGTCCGATCGTCATGAAAATTGGTGGGTAGGTAGATACTGGCACTAGGATGCAAAATCCAAAGTGACGTCATGATGACGTCATCACGTGATTTGTTATGAATTTTTGAAATTTTGAAATCGTAACATTCTTTTAAATATATCTCGCAAACAAAACAAGATATTTTCAAAATTCTTTTTGATACAGCTTTTGGTATGTCTCAAAGATATGCCCTAAAAGGCGAAAATTGTGTGACGTCATAATGACGTCATCAATTTTTTTCTTTTTACGCATGTAAGGGTCGGTCCGATTAAAACAATTTATACATTGAATTTTTCTCCACCTAATTCAACAATTTCGTGATCGTGGCTAACTCAAGTATTAAGAAATAACAGGCATCTGAAAATTGTGACCAAATTCAATATAACACAAAGGAATTCTGGGAAGGACAGAAACCATGGCTTTCATGTGGCATGCTGTCTATAAAGAGTTGATCTCTAGTCTTTTTTTCAAGTCGTTAGACAAGTCGTAGGCAGATACTTACACCAACTGCTCAGAATGTGCGCCGAACTTTTAGGTCATGATGACGTCATCACATGTCACGTGACGTCATCTTAAAGGGGCATTTTTGGAAACCATATATCTACAAAAGTACAAGTCACATTAAACAGAAAATCTGTGACTCAGATTTATCAGGTGATTTCCCTGATGATGTTAACAGTATTGTAAGGCAATATAACAGTAAATTGAAGGACATTGTAGACTTCTTAGCACCCATATGTTCTCGTATGATCAAGCTGAGGCCAAATGCTCCATGGTATACGGATAATTTGAGGGGAGAAAAGCGAAAGAGGAGAAAAATGGAGCGGACCTGGCGGAAAACTGGACTTGTGATACATCACCAATTATATAGGCAGCAGTGTGCTATGGTCAACAAACTACTGTCCACAACCAAAACGTCCTACTATTCTAACAAAATCAAAAGCTGTGGTCATGACCAGAAATCTATCCACAAAATCGTTAATCACCTGCTGGGAAGTGCTAAAAAGACAACTTCTCCACAACTTGTCTTGAAGGATGATCTGGTAGAAAATTTCAGTGATTTTTTCACAAAGAAAATTATTACTATTAGGGATAAAATGTCCAGCACTGCAACAACGTTGATAAGTGTCCCTTCTGTTTCTGATGTTGGTACAGAATTAAGGGACTTGAGGCCGGCATCGCAAGAGGAAATCCGCAAAATCATCAAGGAATCTCAGAGTAAGTCTTGCGAGCTTGACCCCATTCCTACATGGTTGCTGAAGGAGTGTCTGGATGAGCTGCTCCCAGTTGTCACATCCATCGTCAATCAGTCACTTGTTAGTGGAGTTGTGCCTTTGGAATTGAAATGTGCACATATCCGACCTGTTTTGAAATCGGCTAATCTTGATACTGAAGTTCTGAACAACTACAGACCAATTTCCAACCTTCCATTTCTGAGCAAAGTTTTGGAAAAAGTAGTGGCATCGCGAATTGAGCAGCATCTCACCGCAAATAGGCTGCATGAGGTTTCACAATCTGCATATAGAAGGTTCCACTCAACGGAAACGGCCTTGACCAAGGTCCATGGAGACATCCTCGAAACACTGGATCAAGGATCTGCAACCGTACTTGCACTATTAGATATGTCAGCAGCATTCGATACCCTTGACCATGGTGCATTGCTACATCGTCTGGATAATGTCTTTGGATTGAAGGACATTGCCATTAGTTGGATGAGATCATATCTTAAACAACGCTACCATAAAGTCAGTATTGATAATCTCTCAAATCCTGCTCATCTTAATTTTGGGGTGCCACAAGGTTCTGTACTTGGCCCCAAATTATTCTCCATGTTTATTAAGCCATTGGGTAAACTCATAAGAAAGCATAAGCTGAGCGTTCATTTTTACGCGGATGATATACAGATATACGGTACTTTTAACCCGTGTTCGCATGAAAGTCAATCACTGATGACCGCGAGAATGAACAACTGTATTGGTGAGGTGCGACAATGGCTCACTTGCAACAAACTGAAGCTTAATGACAAGAAGACTGAAATCATGCTCTTTACATCAAAGTACAGACCGAAGTCAGTTAGTGATCTGCTCATAACTGTGGGTGACGTTCAACTGTCAACTGCAAAAACTGCCCGAAACCTCGGTGTCATTTTCGACCAGCATATGACCATGGTCCAACACGTAAACACAGTATGTCGCTCAGCATACATGCAGTTAAGGAACATTGGGTACATTCGTCGGTTTCTCACATCGGATGTTACCAAGTCCCTTATCCACTCTCTTGTGACATCTAGACTTGATTATTGTAATGGTCTCCTCTATGGTCTGCCGTCTTTACTACTCAATAAGCTTCAGCGGGTACAAAATACGGCAGCTAGGATCATAACCAGGACGCCTCGCCGTGATCACATCACTCCGGTTCTGAAGCAGCTCCACTGGTTACCACTCAGACGTCGTCTTGAGTATAAAGTCTTGTCAAACACCTTTAAGGCCTTGCATGGTTTTGCACCACAGTACCTCCAGGACATGGTTAATATACACAAGCCAGTGAGATCACTACGTTCCAGCAACAGCATTACTCTGGTTGTGCCGCGCACCAAAACAGTTGGATATGGTGATCGACATTTCAGAAAATCTGCTGCTATACTCTGGAATTCCCTCCCATTAGAACTCAGGGAAATTAATATACTTGATAAATTTCATAGATCTCTAAAGACTTATTTATTTGAAGTTGAGTATTTTTAAAGTGGGGTTTCATTGTTTTTTTCTTTTGGTTTTTAACTTTCCCTAGGGAGACTGGGTAGGATGTGTTTTGGATGTTTCTAAATGGATTTTAACGTAGGTTTAAATGTTTTTTAATAGTTTAAATGGCATTTCTTATTGTAATTCCTTTCTAAATTGTTTATGTAAAGCGCCTTAGAGCGTGTTTTTCACGAATTTAGCGCTATATAAAACTTGTATTATTATTATTATTATTATTAAGTTAAAACGTGGTATTTAGTTATGCCAGCATGTGTTAGATGAAAATGTATGTGACGTCATGGTGACGTCATGATGACGTCATCGGCTAATTTTCTATGATTTTTTTCATTTTTGAAATTTCATTTAAATCACATAATTTTACACAAAAAAACAAAACAGCCCTGTGTTTGTCCACAAACACTGCACCAGATGTCTATTTTTTTTTTTTTTTTTTTTACTTCCTTTTCAGACTTTTTACCCATAGCATTTGTGCACGTTTTCTTTCTTACCGGCACTTTGGCTACTTTGGTGCACCCGATTGCCTTTAAACTTGGCAGACACTTAGACAAACTGCTCAGAATGTGTCCCGAACCTTTTGGTCATGATGACGTCATCACGTGATTTTTTATGAATTTTTGAATTTTGAAAATCGTAACATTCTTTTTAATATATCTAGCGAACAAAACAAGATATTTTTAAAATTCTTTTTGCTATAGCTTTGGTATGTCTCAAAGATATGCCATAAAAAGTAAAAATTGTGTGACGTCATGATGACGTCATCAAAAATGTGCTTTTTTAAAACACATATAAGGATAGGTCCGATCGTCATAAAAATTGGTGGGTAGGTAGATACTGTCACTAGGATGCTGAATCCAAAGTGACGTCATGATGACATCATCACGTGATTTTTTATGAATTTTTCAAAATTTGAAAATCGTAACATTCTTTTCAATATATCTAGCGAACAAAACAAGATATTTTCAAAATTCTTTTTGTTATAGCTTTGGTATGTCTCAAAGATATGCCCTAAAAAGAAAAAAATGGGTGACGTCATGATGACGTCATCAAAAATGTGCTTTTTTAAAACACATATAAGGATAGGTCCGATCGTCATGAAAATTGGTGGGTAGGTCGATGCTGCCACCAGCATGCCAAATCTGAAATGACGTCATGATGACGTCATCACGTGATTTGTTATGAATTTTTGAAATTTTGAAATCGTAAAATTCTTTTAAATATATCTGGCAAACAAAACAAGATATTTTCAAAATTCTTTTTGTTATAGCTTTGGTAGGTCTCAAAGATATGCCCTAAAAAGGAAAAAAATGTGTGACGTCATGATGACGTCATCAAAAATGTGCTTTTTAAAAACACATAAGGATAGGTCCGATCGTCATGAAAATTGGTGGGTAGGTAGATACTGTCACTAGCATGCAAAATCTGAAATGATGTCATGATGACGTCATCGTCAATTTTTGTTATGATTTTTTTAATTTTTTAAATTTCATTTTAATCACAATTTTACACAAAAAAACAAAACAGCCCTGTGTTTGTCCACAAACACTGTACCAGAGGTCTAGTTTTTTTTTAGTTTGGATGTGAAATGTGAATACAACAATTAAAGTTTGTCAAACAATCGCACTACTGCCACTTTTCTTTGTTAATTTTGAAATTAATTAAAGTTGTTTGTAATAGTGACATGTGATGACGTCATCATAAAGTCACATAAATTTTCATCTATAAACTTGCTGACCTACCTAGGTATAACTTTTCAACTTAATCGGACTTGTACTTTTGTATATATATGGCTTCAAAAACTGGCTCTTTAAGATGACGTCACGTGACATGTGATGAAGTCATAATGTCATGTCAATTTTCATCTATGAACCTGCAGACCTGCCTGGATATTACATTTCAACTTAATCGAACTTGTACTTTTGTTTATATGTGGCTTCAAAAACTGCCCCTTTAAGATGACGTCACGTAACATGTAATGACAACATGATAATGTCATGTCAATTTTCAACTATAGACTGTCACAGAGTGACTTTATTTTAATAAAAACGAATTTACTCTTCTTGGTTGTAAAAACAAGATTTAATTTTATGTGGCCTGAATCTAGTAGTTGGAATACGTATTAGGTGGAGAGTAACATAATTTATTTTTATAGAGGCTCTCGCACCCAAGATTCATGGGATAGGTGGGCTGACCGGACCGTGTTTTGTTGAGCCTGTGACGTTAGCCACACCTAGTTTTTCATTGGCCAATATACGTATAGTACGATACTAAAGGTGAATTTTGAAAAGGCACAGAGGAGCCTGAGTGGACAGAATAAAACCGAACCATTTTAGATTATGCATATGAATAATCTCACTTTGGGGTAAAAAGCATAGGCAAATGTGAGAGCAAGGACTTGCTGAGAGAAATTCCGAGTAGAGGGCAGTGGCCAGACTCGATGACCAACGTATAGTTATTATGAATATAAGCCAAAGGAGAGGGCATAGCCGGCCTAAGGCAGAGCTAATGAGAGCTCATTAGAAAATTGAGTCTTGTGATTTTGCTGGAGACAACATAACTTGTGAAGCTGAGATTACAGCATATAGGCCAGGAGTCTTCCAATTCCTGTAAGTTTCACTCTAAATGTAATTATTTTTGTATTAAACCTTGCTTGATTTAATTGGGGCGAACATATCACTTTACGAATTAGCAATTAATATTATGAGATTTTGCAAGGTTAAGCGTGGAATATCTTGACTAGAACTCGGCATTAATTGTTGTATAAAATACAATAAGGCTTATTCGGTATCTGTGGATAATAATGTATCGAGCAGTGACCGATTATTGTACTTAATTTTTGCGTAAAAGAGAAAAGTGTTAGCCGACTGAGTTACGCTTGAAGGGATGTGGCCGAACGAACATTTAGTGTTGTTACTTGGAAATGTTTTGATATTTTGGCGAACGAATTAAATTGCTTGCTTAGAATATTATCAGGTTGGCAGAAATATCTAGAGCACCCGTCCGTTGTTATTGCTATATTTTCAGGGCTTTTAATCTTGGTGTGAGATTGCGTTCCCTTGACCAAAGGAGTGAGGCCAGACCGCAGCGGCGGGACCAGAGGACCTTGCGTACTCTGCTGGCCAAGTAAGGAAGCTGCGAGCATTTGCAGTACACGAGAAAACAAGGGACGCTGTAACTAATTAACGATTTATGATTGTATTTGAATATTGCTAAGTGCCCCCTGAATCCAATTTAATGAGGACTTTAAACTATGTAAGATACGTCTTGTGAATAAAATGTAAATATTGTAGAGATGAGTGTGACGGCCTATAGTTTATCTGAGTGTCAGAATTGTACTGTGGGTGGTGACTAACCAAGGGTCTATTTCATGGGGTGGGGCGACCCCTGGGATGTGACTATTGGGCTACCTAGATATTACTTTATAACTTAATTGGACTTGTACTTCTGTAGATATGGACCTTCAAAAACTGCCCCTTTAAGATGACGTCACGTGACATGTGATGACTCATCATAACGTCATGTAAATTTTTATTTATAAACCTACTGGGCTACCTGGATATTAATTTTCAACTTAATCGAATTTGTACTTTTGTAGATAAATGGCTTTAAAAACTGCCCCTTTAAGATGACGTCACGTGACATGTTCTGACTTAAAGGGGCTGTGTCTTCATGATCATAGCAGGCTTGCGGCTGTACACTGAATCCCGAACTGATGAACACAGATGAACCCAGTAACTGCAAATAATACCCCACGACCGCGCGCTGACCTACAGGGCGCGCGCGCGCTGACCCACAGGGCGCGCGCGCGCTGACCCACAGGGCGCGCGCGCGCTGACCCACAGGGCGCGCGCGCGCTGACCCACAGGGCGCGCGCGCGCTGACCCACAGGGCGCGCGCGCGCTGACCCACAGGGCTCGCGCGCGCTGACCCACAGGGCTCGCGCGCGCTGACCCACAGGGCTCGCGCGCGCTGACCCACAGGGCGCGCGCGCGCTGACCCACAGGGCGCGCGCGCGCTGACCCACAGGGCGCGCGCGCCAGATCAGATTACAATTGCAATGACTGTTGCATGCAGGATCCTGTAGTTATGATACATACTGCATGTACAAGTATTTTGTATGTGTTTGTGCCACCAAAAATATACGATAGGCCTACAGTCAGTCGAACATATAGTCCGTGACACCCCACCCGCCAAACGCCAAAATGTACCATGACAGAACCAAACGAAAATAAGCAAATAAGTAAATCTGTAATTAAAATTGTTAAATAAATAATGCACCAGCCCCTTCCTATACAAAAATAAAGTTGTAGGCCTATGTATCGGAATAAATTTCGACTAAAATCGGCTGTGCGTGCAATGATGAGCAAATCAAAGTAAAACAGCTATACTGATGGCGATATTGAGTCCGCGACCTTGTGTTACATTTGACGGCAGAACTTTATGGAAAGTTACATCATAAGAGTTATTTCAACACTATCAAATAGTAAACACAATAATAACAGTTAATACCAATAATTAATATGCGCCAATGAAATGAGATTTCACCAGTGGCGAGTAAATCCGTGTCGAAAAGTGGGGATGATTATTGAATTTGTCAAAGAAGTACTGCATTTTGAACTTTTTCTCAACGGGATACCCCCGCCCCAAACACCGCTTGAAATTTGAAACATCACTTTGTGTACAATTTCCCCTTTTTAAATTTACGAAACAAAAAAGAAATACAAATCGGCGGGCCCCTGAACTCCTTCCCCGTGTTTACGCCACTGGCGCACAAATCCCCACATCACTATGATAAAGATGACTACCGAAGAAACAAAGAAATAAACACCGGCCGACAAATATTCAAACAACCCTAATTTTCACCTGTTTTGCACGAATTATTCGCTTATTACTTTTTATGACATGAACAATTCACATACCGAGTACATGGATTGGATGTACTGTACATGTAATGTATGTACTGTACATGTTGACTATACATTACATGTAGACTTGATGTGCGGAAATATTGTTTCACACAGCGAGTTGTTGACAAGTGCCATTGGAATAGCGACCAAGTGAAGTTGTTTCAGCTCCATCTATCAACTGTTTAAAATAAAATGTACTTCTAAGTTCTAGATTTTAAATTGTTTTTGTCTTCGCTGCTAAATAACTGTCTGCAGCCACTACCCCTCTTTTAGTAGCATGATAATTTTGTTATTGAAGTGATGGGTCAAAATAAGCCTGAAGCTTTTATCGACCTAAGTTTACAAGCAAGATACGAACATAATAAATCAAGATGAATGTACACATAATACATAGACCCTTTTACGGATACCCCGCCTGTGGGATTTTGTTGGATGTTCATTAGGAGTGTCTCCTTCTGAATCTGTGTAGACGTCACTGTAATTAAGGCTGGACTTTGGTCGTTTTCTTTTTTGAGTTTGAAACTGCGTATTACTTTGTGCCTGGCTATATACTACGTCAAAGGTTGATCGTGGATGATCGTCATGATTTGTATGATCTTGAGCATCCATTGGGGTTTGTTGCGAAAGTTTATCCCATGATGTCATCAGAAACTGAATCTGAATCTGTGGATAAATCGGCCATTACCGATATCAAGAAAGGAAGATTTCCAATACACCTCGCGATTTAATGATATTGCTTACCTGTGTCCTAAAAGGTAAAGTTAGTGATCAAGGATCAGCCGTTGATAAGGGGCAACATTTAAATTTCGCGCCACACAGACACGTCCGCACCACGTCACCGCTCGACAGGAAGTTTTTCCGATTTTGCATACTTTGCGACGTCGACATAGAACCGACGCCACACAAAGACCATGGTGAGAATTCTATATTGTAATTGTGGGACTGACTGTATAGAGTACCGAAGTGATGACGTCAATCAATACAATGTTTGGAACCAGAATACATTCTAAACTGCATTTGTTTGGAACCATTGCCGCGGCAACTGACGTCAGACTTCGGGTACTCTATACAGTAGGCCTACAGTTGTCTACCTAGTCTTGGTTCAAGACGTTGTTACGTATATACGCGATAACCGGCCGTCGCGAGAGGGCGTTATCACGACAAAATATTAAGCACGAACGGCCAGTAACAACGTCTTGGGAATTTCGTAGAAGCCGTGTTGTGCTCACGCACCTGCTTAGCCCAATAATTACAGCGCGCATTATGTAGTTTGCAACTTCCAATTCCCCGTCGTATCTCCCTCGCGTCGATCGTCACAGTTGCAAGACGTCGCATGCGAACACGAGCGGTGAACTTGACACTGCAGCCGCTAGCGCATAGCCGGCAAAGCATAGCAGCTTCGATCGCGAACGGCGCCCCTTCGCCAGTATAGATAGCTACCAGACTATTGTGCAACTTCATGCTCTTCTTCGTATGTGCGCGTGCGTGAAGAGAAAATGTTCCTCATTTTCATACAGAATTGACGCATGCGCACTAGTTTCCCTCATTTTTCAAATTTACAGTTATAAAGCCATGATTCTTAACCCCTTGGGCACGGTATTTTACGGGAGACGTCGGGGTGTTGCAGCGGTTCTGGCAGCCAAATCGAACCGCTACAATGTGTTTTTGCAGTCAAGCATGACATAAACAATAATCCAACAATGGATTGAAACTGCACAAACGGCGGCCAATGGCGTCATCCGGCCGCATAATTTTGTTTCCAAGGAAGGTAAGGGAGTAGTATAGAAAGTACCGGTCCCATGTCATTTCCTGTTTTTTCACTTTTTTCCCCAATTTTGCTGTGGGTACATACGTCAAATTTTTTAAAAACAAAATAGTCAAAAAATCGCCCAAAAATTTTGCTGGGGTACTATACACCAAAATTTGCAAAAAATCAAGAAAATAAACAGTATTTTCCATAGTCTACAAGCGTACTAAATCACCAGGGCGCCCGGGCGAAAAAGGCAAAAACATGATTTGTAGCAAGCCAAAAAAAACCCTCACCTCCACACTCGGTAGAGACGAGGGTTTTTTTGTGTTACTAACTACAACTACTCTTTGCAAGGAGCGCTAGGCCTAGTCTCTAAACTCTCTTGAGCACTTGTGTAGCTAGGAGGCTCATCTCTACTCACGTTAGAATCACGCTCATACTCTTTACATATTTCTAATTTAAAGTTGTAAGTTTTGCGATAAGATCTTTTTTTTCTTTCGCTAGAAGCTCGACCACTTTCTTTTTGACCTCATCGTCTATTTCTTTTTGGTTAGAAACAGACTCTTCTCTCGCTTTAGTTTGTGTCCTAATAGCTTCTTTCATTCCGTAAAACTTTTTTAATTCATCGTTAATCAAAGCAAATTCTTCGTGACTTACATCGCCATCGTCTACAGCCTGAGATACTAATTCATTTATCGTATTTAATTTTGTTTCGGCTACTACTCTAATCTCATCGTGTTTCTTAGCTTTACCTCTAAACTTTTTACTAAATCGTTTTAATGCAAAACTTACACCCACGCATCCTATAGCTAATCCTTCTAACACCACACCTATAGGTATACTAATGACACTTACAACGCTGACTATGCCTATGGTACCGGATAAAACTCCTAAACATTCTATAACGGTCTCTGCGTTAGATAAACAGGTAATAATTTTATTATACTTTTTATGTAACCGTTCTCTCTTATCTCTCTCGTTGGCTATCTCTTTTTGCACTCGTTCGATTTTATTTAACCTAAAGACTGAAGACTCGTTCGTTTCTATAGGGACAACGGGCAATTTAGGGTAAATGGATTCTGCGGTCATTTTATAAAGTCTTATATTAAAATTAATTTTAATAAATTAATTGTTTTTTTGCATGTATACTAGAATCAAAGCACCGACACCTACCAATAATGCCCACACGTGCTCCGACAACCAACCTACCGACTTACTTAACAACGTGAACAACCAACTCGCGATACTACCCAAAATACCAGGTAAAGCGGCTAATAACTTACCCCCGAGCTTTTTTAGCAAATTAGCCAAGTTTTTTAAATGGTTACTTATCCAATCTTTCACGTTACCTCCGGGTTTAGGCGTAGGAGTAACAGGCGTAGGAGTAACAGGCTTAGGGGTCGGAGCAGGAACAGCAGCTGTTGCAGCGCCGCCACCAATAGCCGCCACCAAAGAAGCAACGATCGTACTTATAGCTAAAGCAAACGCGGCCAATATACTTACAACCGTCACACCCTGTTCTCGAAACAGAATTCTAATCTTTTCTCTTAGCGAGGTATCACCATATAGTATTTTATTCATCGTTTCTTCGATTCTAGCGAATTGATCATTCATGCTTAGTTTAAGGTCGCGCTTGAGACTTAATCTATTCTCTATTTCATCTTCAATTTCGTCTTGTTCTTTTAATAGGTCTTGCATCTCATTATCGTTTTCTACTACTTCGAGGGCTGTTTTTATCTCCTTGCGTCTATCGTATAGTTTACTCAGTTCGGCTAAATTTAATTCGACATTACCGCTCATAGTTTGTAGTTTTTTGTCTAAAGCTTCAAGTTCTCTATAATTTAACCCCTCAGTTTGCGCTTGAGCATCTACTTCTATCGGTTGAGCATCTACTTCTATCGGTTGAGCATCTACTTCTATCGGTTGAGCATCTACTTCTATCGGTTGAGCATCTACTTCTATCGGTTGAGCATCTACTTCTATCGGTTGAGGGGGAGGAATTATATGACTACTGATCGCATACATACTTTTTAAGTGCTCGTGCAGATCGCCAGCCATCTCAACTTGTCGTTTTGGAGTGGCGTTGATAGCATGAGCACTTAAAAAGTCTTTTACTTCTTTCTCTTTACGTTCTTTTTCTGTTAATAAACCCAAATCTTCTTTAAAAAATTTAGAAAAGTCTCCGTTTGGAAACCTCTCTTTAAAGTTTTTAATGAACGTATCTGTAGCTATAAAATTACCGGGATTTTTTTTAGAAGTCAATCTAACACGGTCGAAGTAAATACCTTTTTCATCTCTAGTAAAACGTTCGTACTTAATGAGTTTTGGTCTATTTAAATCATTGTGTCTATCCTCCCAATAATCATAAAAATCATTAGCTAAACCTTCTATTACTATATCACGATGTCTATCTATCGTCTCAGGTGGTTGTGGTTCAGCCGATCTATCCCGTTCAAAATCATGGTAGGGGTCTATTCCTAAATCATCGTCGGCATTAGCATCGTCGGCATCATTTTGTTCGTCTTCTCGACCTCGGTCGCCCATTTCGAAATCTTCTCCACCTTCAGCCATTTTATAAAGTCGTATATTTTTATACAACTTTATATTTTAAATTTTTTTGCACGTATACTAGAATCAAAGCACCGACACCTACCAATAATGCCCACACGTGCTCCGCCAACCAACCTACCGACTTACTTAACAACGTGAACAACCAACTCGCGATACCGCCCAAAATACCCGGTAAAGCGGCTAATAACTTACCACCGAGCTTTTTTAGCAAATTGGACAAGTTTTTTAAATGATTACTTATCCAATCTTTCACGTTACCTCCGGGCTTAGGTGGAACCGGGGTCGGAGTAGGAACAGCCGCCACCCCAGCAAAAGCCGCCACCAAAGAAGAAACGATCGTACTTATAGCTAAAGCAAACGCGGCCAATATACTAACGACCGTCACGCCCTGTTCTCGAAACAGAATTCTAATCTTTTCCGCTAGCGAGGTATCTCCTTCTAATATTTTATTAATCGTTTCTTTGATTCTAACGATTTGACTTTTGAGTCCTCGTTCATTTTCGAGCGCCGATGTCATTCTAGCGGATCTTTCATCATTTAGATCTTTTAATCGTTCGGTTATTACTCGTCTATCTTCATCGTTCGTTGCTTCAATTAGTTCAGCTTTGGTTTGATTAATTTCATCATCTAGTCTTCTTATTTTAGCTAAATTTAATTCTAAATTACCTTTGAGAGTTTGTAACGCTTTGTTTAAACCAGCAATTTCTCTCAAGTTGTTTAATCCCGTAATTTTTTTAATTACTATTTCTCGTTCATCTAATACTTTTTCTAGTTCATCCGATACTCTTTCTCGTTCATTCAATACTCTTTTTCGTTCATCTACTCTTTCGTTCGATCTATCTAATGTTTTTACTCGTTCATCTAATGTTCTAGCTAATTTATCTAATGCGTTTACTCGTTCATCTAACTCTTTTTTTTGTTTATCTAATCTTCTTTTGTATTCACCTAATAATTCACTTTGTTCATTTATTTCTCCTCGTGGATCTACTTCTATTAATACATCCTCTACTATTTCTTCTACGATTCTTCTAACAA
Source organism: Hippasteria phrygiana (assembly GCA_037893225.1). Taxonomy (NCBI): domain Eukaryota; kingdom Metazoa; phylum Echinodermata; class Asteroidea; order Valvatida; family Goniasteridae; genus Hippasteria; species Hippasteria phrygiana. The sequence continues at coordinate 425,528 of JAZGUH010000385.1, forward strand.
TATCAGCGACTTCTGGAATATCTCTCTGATCAATATTTTCAAGTTGTATCTGATTTAATTCTTGTTGTAATTGCATCTTTTTAGTTTTACTAGATGTATAATCAGAAATACCAAGATTATTTCTGATAAATTCTACGCTAGTTTTACCTTGAATAGTTTTTAATTGTAAAAACAAGCGCGGATTTTTTCTTTGTGTTAATTTAATCCATATTTTTTTTTCTCTATCCAATATTACAGATAATCCCCCATCTTCATCACTTATAAAATTAGTAGTATCTTCAATACCTGGTGTATATCCACTAGTCTTATATATATATTTATAGAACTTGGATAGTTTTTCTTTTACCAACTCTACCTTAAGTTTTTCTATTGATGTAAAGTCATCTTTATTTAGTAGTTTTAACCGATTTTCTAATTCTTCTTGATAATTATCGTCTCTGTTTAATTCGAAATCAGCATCAGCATCATTTTGTTCGTCTTCTCGACCTCGGTCGCCTATTTCGAAATCTTCTCCACCTTCAGCCATTTTATAAAGTCGTATATTTTATATTTTACGTGGTATTTACCACATTCTGAGGAATTACTCCTTGACTCACCAACCAAGTCTGAGTAGCTAGAGCGCTACCTACCGTAGCGGTGATTTTAACCGTATCTTCTACGTCTAACTTTCCTAAATCGGCGGGCTTAATTTTCAAAAGTTTTTTACTCAACATAGTATAACCTACGGTCAACAAACTCAACACAGCGCCGTGATAAAGAGTATTTGCAACGTTCTTCGTATCCATTTTACTTGTACAAACATTTTTTTATTTTTTATTTATTCCATTTCTAATAGTTCTTCAACTTTAGGGGTTGAGATCGTAACTCCTACCCCCATCTCTCGATGCGAATCTACAGGTTTACTCTTTTTAAACGCGAGATGTCCAATTCCTAAAACAACCAAACCAACTATCGCGTATCCCCAGCTCGGAATGTCTCTCATCGTCAGCGCTGGCGTTTGCTCTTCTTCTATACTTTGCATTTGTTGTATTTGTTCTTTCATCTTTCTGTTTCTTTCAGCCAGTTTTTTACCTTGTTCTACTCTTTTAGGGTCTTTTGCTCTTTTTTTTGTGACTCTTGATAGAGCCGACTGAGTCGGCTCTTGTGGAGGCGGAGTCGGCTCTTGGGGAGGCGGAGCCGGCTCTTGGGGAGGCGGAGCCGGCTGTTGGGGAGGCGGTGGAGTCTCTGCTATTTGATCCGTCGTTGTCGTTTCTAGACTCATCTTTTATAGTAATACTACTATTATTTGTAATAGTAGTATTACTACTATTATTTGTAACGCTATTATTACTACTATCTACCTGTAAATGTTTAGTCGTAATCATCATAGCCACCAAAGGAGATAAATAAACCCCATAATTATAATGCACTTCGCAAAGTAAACTGGACAAGCTGCTAGAAATAACGGGATCTTTTTCTAAGTCGTTAACGAGGGCTTCTTCAGAATCTAAACAAAGTTTATAACCGAATGGTGAAGCCAGCGGCAAAGTCGCGCCTAAAGCTTTTGCGTAACAGGTCAACACGCAGCTCCCCAAACTGACTATCATTTCTTTACCGAGCTTGGCTTCGTATCTTTTATATAGCTTTTCTTGTTTTTCCGCAGTCAAGCCCTCTATTTCATTGACGGAGTATTCTTTACCGAAATATTTTTTAGAATCACCAGAAGCAACTACACCCAAAAGTCTATTTTTAGGCATAGTTGCTTCTGGGATCGTGGGTGTAGCAGCTACTATTGGCTGAGGTTCTTGAGATAACGTGCTTAGAGATTCTATCGACTTGCTCATTTAAAATAGAACTATATTTTTTAATCTTATTTCTACAAGAAATATAATCGTAAGAAAATAAAGATAAGTTGATGGCTATTACTAGTTTTAATAATAGGTCTAGATATTCTATCATATTTTATAGATGACTAGATAATCTATAGATCATCTATTAGTTATCTATAGATCATCTATTAGTTATCTAACAGTTATCTAACAGTTATCTAACAGTTATCTATAAACCATCTATAGGTCATCTAACAGTTATCTATAATTCATCTACAGTTCATCTAACAGTTATCTAATAGATCAACTGCCAACAGACTGGAGGATCAGTTTTTACTAATAATTTACTAAAAGGCACATCTCTTAAAATCTTTTTAATTCTCGATCTTTCTTCTAGGGGCACCGCATCATTTTCATCGAGACATTGATCGAAACTATTTTTATCTTTGCAATAGAACAATACGACAAATGCAGTTTGAGCTCTAAAATCTGTCATTACGCAATTATACTTTTGAGTCATTAACCAACAGTAGTGATTGTCATGCCTACCGCTAAACGCCAATTTCGTTAAAACGCAAGTGTTTTTACCGAGCGCCGCCTTACGATATTTTATGTCTTGTTCCGAGCTACAATCGTCTATCAAAAATAGAACGTGCGATCCTTTAAATCGAGCTCTATAAAATGCTAATGCTTCGTTTAGAGACACCTTTTCTACCTCTAAATCGCATAGGTATATCTCGGGATCTGACCACAACCAACGTCTCTCGCGATATGTCTTGTTGTTGCTCAACGTAGGACAAATAACTACGATATTTTCAAAGTGATCTTTATACTCAGTTTCTAATAGATCTCAAATATATTTGGTTTTGCCCGAATTAGTCCTACCGCATACTAGCGCGCAGTGTGGTGCTTTTGGAAACGTTTTATACATATTTAATAGTAATGTAGATAATTTACTCTTTTAAGAATAACTACCGCTAAATCGTCCATCTTCTAGCACCAACTGACCATCCATCACCAAGAAAACGTAACACGTTAGAGAACCAGATGCCTCAGCCTCTCTTTCTAAATGGAGAGAAATACCGCCACCTACGTCTCCTATTTTCCTGCCAGAACCGTGACTTTTGTTGTCGTCGGTTACCCTCGTATCTAGCCAAAGACCGTAACTAGTGGTTAAGTAGGAGCCTAGCGACATATCGTGCAATTCTAAGTCTTTGGACACGCTGGCACCAAATTCTGTATTAGAGTCGCCGAAAAACTTGGTAATCTCGTCCCAGTGTTGATAACGCTTCATGCCCTGACTATACAATTGATTCGGCTTACCCTCTATCGTAACGTCTACTTTTTCGATCTTTGGATTATAAAAAATTCGAGGATCTTTTTCGGCCGATTCTTTAAATAAAAGAAGTATACCTTTGAGACTTCTAATGGCTTGATTAAGATTAATGTTCCAAGTAGTGTCGGACTTGTTTAACGTTAAAACCGTATATCTTTGAACTTTTTCGTATAGAAAATGAGTTTTACCTCGATATTTTAGTCTGATATTATCGGCCAATGTTTTATTGGTCACCGTTTCAAACTCGAGATCTAACCCCGAAATTTTATACTTCGCGTTAGAATCGGTAGATTTTACTACGCTCGAGTGATCGTTAAATGTAAATTCGTAAGTTAGTCTATCTTTGAGCGTCGATGGACTAAAAGGCTGATGATCCGTAAGCATTTCAAAATCTAGAGGAATGTAATATCGATTACCGTAAGCGTTGGCAATCGCTTTGTCTTTTCCACCGTTCGCGCCAGCAACCCCATCGCTAGCGTCGATTCTGAGTTTCGTAACGTTGCTATCTTCAAGTCCTCGATACGCATCGTTCGCGCTGGCTGGTCGCCACAAGTCTTTATACGCGTTATATACATCGGCATCCGTAAACGCTACGAAATCTTTACCTTCTAGTTTGATTCTTACGCCACTAATTAAATTTCGGGCGACGTTATAATATAGAGTTCTTGCATCATCTTCGCCAGTGCCTTCAGATTCTAAGTCTATATTAAAAGCTAATCGTACAGTACCCGGTACGACTACATCGTCTTGACTCAACATAGGAAATTCAACGATCAACAGACTGCCAGCCGACGCGGTACTAGGATTATGAGTAATAACCATCGATTGTCTCAACCCTTTTAACGCTCTAGGATTTTTTAAACTTCTGTGTGGATTCAGTTTGCTTCCATAAATTGCGTTCATTTTACTTAACGAAACAAAATAAAAAACAAAAAAACTTTTAGACAAACCTAAAACAAAAGCAAAAACTTTTAAACAAACTTATAAACTAAATAACCTAAAACAGCAGTGCCTCCTACGATAAATGCAATTTCGCCATCTTTTTGACCTTCGCTAGGTGCGTAAAAGTCTGACAATACAGGTTCACGAGGCAATCGCATATCGTCGTTGGTTACTTCGTTATATAGTCTCAACGCGTCATCTACATTTTTAAAATCTTTTTGAGCCCTGGCTTCTTTATGTAGTCGATCGTTTAGATAATCTAGAACCTTGGTTCTTTGTTCCACCCACTCTTGTTTAGCTCGAGTTAATTGTTCTAAAGCTAAATCATGTCGTTTACGTTCTACATCCGACGACCCACCCAGCTTAGAAAATATAAAGCTCGATCCTGTAAACGCTACAGCATTTATTATAGCTCCACCAATCATCATTAATACACTCGCCATTTTTTGTGTGTGTTCGTTTATAAAAACTTATTATAATATGGAAACAAAATTAAGTAAAATATTTTACAGTCCTAAAGGATATTGGAAAGGTGCAGGCGCCATAAAAAAATTGTTCTTAAAAGCCAACGTACCCGAGCCAGACGTTAGAAATTGGTTGAGAAAACAAGCCATGTGGCAAATATATTTACCAGCCCCCAGTTTTATACCGAGACCTACGAGTCTCAATAAGGCTATAGGGCGACCCAATGAACAACATCAAGCGGATCTGTTGTATCTACCTCACGATGTAGTTAAACGGAAAAGATATAAATACGCGTTGACGATCGTCGATGTGGCCACTCGATATAAAGAAGCTGAACCCTTGACGAATAAAACGAGTACTCAAGTTGTAGAGGCGATAAAAAAGATTTACAAAAGATCGCCCTTGTCTTGGCCTCTCACGATAAAAGTAGACCCCGGTACAGAATTTATGGCTGAATTTAATACTTTGATGCGGACTCGCAACGTCGCAGTACAGAAAGGCGAGGTTGGCAATCATAGAGCTCAAGGTATAGTAGAAAGATTTAATCGTACTTTAGCCGAAAGATTATTCGGTCATCAATACGCTCAAGAAATGTTAGAGCCTACCGAGCGTAGCCGCGAGTGGGCAAAAAGATTGCCCGATGTTATAAAAGCGTTAAACAACGAAGAAACTAGATTGATATCGACAATGAAAGGTAAACCGTTAACTCCTAGAGCGGCTATGTCTCAGTTAGAAATAAAACAATTGAGTTCCTCAGGGCTCAAGAGCCCCGAAGTCGCGCTAAGCGTAAATGACGATATCGTTAGATATCTTTACGCTCCTGGAGAGCTCGAAAAAGACGTTAGAAGAAGAGCTACCGATCCTATTTGGAGCTTGGAAATATATACGATTAGAAGGAGAACGACGAATCCCGGACAGCCCGCGTTGTACTGGCTGACTCACGGCCCCAAGAGATCGTTCGTTAAGAAAGAATTAATGGTCGTTCCGTCAGATACTGAGTTACCTCCTTCTTCAGCGACGTAGAATATCGTAAGCTAGATACCCAACCCCAGCAGCAGCCATTAATCCAACGACCAAAGCCGTTTTTTCTTGTTCGTGCGAGTCTGGCGGTTGAGTTGGTACTTGCGTAGCTACTCGCGTAGCTACGCTCGTAGAAAGTGGCGGTGGGGGTACTTGAGTATCTACTCGCGTAGGGGTTGGTGACGGGTCTAAATCGTCTAAATCGTCTAAATTCTGCTGGGTTACTAGCTTACTCTTTTTTACGGGAGAGGGTGGGGTTGGTGACGGGTCTAAATCGTCTAAATCATCTAAATTCTGCTGGGTATCTATCTTACTCTTTTTTACGGGAGAGGGTGGCGCTGGTGGCGTAGCTACTCGCGTAGATACGCTCGTAGGGCGTACAACGTCTGAGTTCAAGTTGATGTTTAATCCTATCGATGCGCCGGGTGTAGCTATCTGTATATTATTATTATAACCTTGGTGAATACCAACTAAAAGCTCCATATTTGATGGAATTAAGTACAATCCAGGGCTAATCACAAAGTTTAACGAGCTTCTAGCGTACTGTAAAGAATTTTGAAATCTGGTTATAGAAGATTCCAAGTCCGTATGGCTGTTGATTATGTCTTCTACTATATTTTCAAATTGTCTTTGCGCATCTAATCCGGTACCTGCAGTTAGTATACTCGTTTTTGTTTGGGCTTGCGCACCGAGTATGGCGTACACGTACGTTCTCACGCTTTCGTTTATTTTTTCTATACCAACGTCGGTAAACGAGCTCTTCTGACGTATAAACTTTCTAAAACCGAGTCGTACAACGTCAGCAGATTGTCTGACCCACGAGACTGTATATCTACTAAAATGATACTCATCACCCGATTCTCCAAAACCCATATAGGTAGCACCGGGGTATTTCCGCCAATCGTATACGACCTCATTCTGATCGAGCTCGTGGGAGTCGTAATTTCTACCGGGTACAGGTATATATTTAGGCGAGTCCATATTGTAATAATACGCCGTACCTAATCCTCCAGAAGTTAAGTCTACGGTCTGTTTAAAACTCACGTTTTTATCGACATTAAAATGCCGACAAGTATCGCTATAAGCGCCTTTATCAATGCCATTGTCTAGATCGTCGAATACATTGTCTCCTGGAACTGGGCATTTTAGAAAGTAAAGTATCTTTCTGATCGTGAAATATACGTGAAACTTGAATAAAGCCGATATTACGGGGTTTTTATGAAGCAATAAGTCTAGTCCTACGCCGCAACCCGACGTCGCGCACCAAAATGCAAAGTTGAGTTGATTTTGATAAAACGTCATGGGGTCCGATGCGTAACGTTCGACCACTTCGTCGTGTTTTACGTCGGACATTTTATAAGCGCTAAATATATCAACTAGTCGAGCGATAAAAGACCTGTTGTCGTTGGTGTTTACGATGATGTTAAGTTGACTCAAGTGCATGTTTAACGGGGTACTCTCTTGGGTAATTGCTTCGTAGCTCGTAGGGCGTACTCGCGTATCGTCTTGACCTCTAGCTAGATTCGCGATATCTAGAGCTGGGCTTATCGCTTCGTGTTTGTCGCTAACGCTTTGTGCTTGCGTACGCCCTATGCGGGCAGCTAGATTCATTCGGTCTAAAAATTTCATTTTAATTTATAATAAACCAAATATTTTTTTGTTCTAATAAAATGGAATCGCACGTTTTTGAACTGTTTGATAACGAACAAACGTTTAGACTGTCAAAACCTATAGATAACTCAAAGGGAGATTACAGTATGAGTTTAACCAGCGCGATATTAACCGCGGGTTTCTACAACATGGCTAGCAATAGCGAAATTCTCTATTTTATACATCAAATCGATCCAAACACTGGTAAAAAAACGGGTAGTACGGATGGTAAAATTGATATTCCTGCTGGATATTACGATATAGATTGGATCGAAGAGAGACTCAGTAAATTAGTTTGGTTAGAAGTCTCCGTAGATAAACTTAATAAAAAAATATCTTTAAATGTAACGGAAGAAAATAACGTTCTACGCTTTGATAAAAACATTAAACAATTGTTGGGGATAACGGTCAAAAACTTAGTTTTTGGCGTAGATTATGTAGGGCATTATAATACAATGCCTGTCGATGCAATTGTTTTACATTGCGATCAGTTATCTACGTCTAATAGACGTTATACCGATAACGAAAAGAGACGATACGATTATCGAGCGTGCAAGATTAACCGCTCGTAGACTCGTGGGTGATAAGATAAACCAACTTAGCTTTAGTATCAGAGACCGAGACGGCGATTTAATAAATAATCGAGGAAAAAAGATTAGTTTTAACTTGGCGATAGGTAAATTTTAAGAGATTTTTTAAAGATTTTGTAAGCTTAAATAAAATGGAATCGCACGTTTTTGAAATGGTTAGTAACGAACGAACGTTTACTTTGTCAAAACCTATAGATAACTCTAAGGGAGATTACTGTATGAGTTTAAACAACGCGATATTTACCGTCGGTTTTTATAATATATCTCAACGTATGACTATAGTATGGAGTACATATGGCGGCGATACGGCGAGTAACCAAAACGGTGAAAAGGTAATTCCACCTGGAAATTATACTATCGATGAGTTAATAGCTGAATTTAATACATTAGCTTTGATCGTAGTTTCCGCAGACAAGATTAATAAAAAGATTATTTTTAATGCCGGTGCGATATCGGAAGATAAATATGTTTATATTAATTTCGATCTATATACTCAAAAAGTGTTGGATCTACCCCGTAATTGGTTCCCCATAACTGATGGTGAAATTGTAGGATATTATAATATAAATTATGTGAATACAATTTTTTTACATTGCGATCAGTTATCTACGTCTAATAATTTCTATAACGGAAAGAGCACGCACTTGTTAGACGTTATACCGATTGTATATACTGAGGTTGAATCGAATGTAATATCGACTGTCCAGAATAAAAGAAAAACTGTCATACCTCTAATTAGGAGTAAAATACCCGAACTGAGTTTTTCTTTCAGAGACTGCGATGGCGAGTTAATCTATAATAACCATAAGATATTTATTTTTCGAGTAGATATATATCGATCGTCTTGTTCTGGTTAAAACGATGACCATAAGCCAGAGTGTCTATGCCATTAGGTAAAATATATCTCTTCGTATCTAAAGGATTTAACGATTGCTTGACTTGAGCCTCCGTGTATATCATGTGGCGCTCAGTTCCAAAACGAATCATCTTGTTTGAATAGCATTCGTTCGATAAAACGCATCGCTTATACTTTTCGTAAGATAGATCGTTGTTTATAACCACTCGGTTTACACCTTTGGCCTTTTTTAGTATATCGTGTTCTCCGTATAAAATCGAGTACATCTTCGATCTGATGCAAGTAGCTTCGCTTATGACTTTTCCTCCGCATTCGTCCTTGAACTTACCGATAACTTTCTTGTTTGTCTCGTGGTATAAAAAGTGGTCTTTCTCGTAGTTAGAAAAATCGTACAAGTCAGACTGTTTTTCTAGATTCCGATAAACGTCTTTCGTATAGATAATCAAAAGCAGCGAGTCCGTGTCTGTATACATCAATCTTACTTTGTCGCCGTACGTCTTTTTTAATTGGTTGTAATAAAAGTCATACATTAGAGTCTTCGATAAATCTAAGATACTAACGCCGCAATAGATGGGTTTATTTAAATACGTTTTCTTTTTGTACGATTCCACGAATGAGAGACCGCATTCTTTAAACGCTGTAGTAGACTTGTAACAAGGTTTAGAAACCATCTCTTTGTATTCTTTTACTTGATCGTTTCTTAATAGCACACCATCTATTCTATTTCTGACATTTTCCATCGTTTTTCCGAATACGGAATTATTCATTAATTTGAAAAAGTCTTTTTCGAAATCCGACTTTGCTTTCGTTCTGAGTTGCGTGTTTTTATCGATGTACGATTTCATCCAAGGTTTTTGTTTAAATTGTAACGCCCGATGTACTTTAGTTAGTTTTAGGCCTAGTCTCAAACACTGTTTCAAATTGACGTAGTGCAATACATATTTTTCTTTGCGATATAGCGTGCCGGTTAATTTGTTTACCTTGGTAGAGTCTCCTATCTCACTCGCCAACTCTCGTTGATACTCGGATAACCATTCTTCAGGTATGATTATATTATCGGCGGCTAAAGGATAATCGTTGTGTAGATCGTGTAGTTCGGCTGGATATTCCAGGTCAACTTCGAACATATATCCCGTTTTAGTATCATCTTTTAACGCCATGATGCGATCGTGGGTAAATTGTTTCGTATTGACCCATTTAAATCCTCCGTAAGGTAGCGGTAGACTCATGGCCCATCCGTAGAGGTTGTTGGCGTCTAGATAGAGAATATACGAATCGGGTTTATCTTGATCGTAATCTTTCAGGTACTTATTGTTGGCCTTAGCATAGCGCGTACTACCAACGCTCGATATTCCTCCTCTTTTTGCTTTTTCAAAAAATAGATGTTTATCTACATCGGTTAAAAGTTCTAATTCTATTTTAGTGTGTCTTAGTAGCGCGTCCCAACTTAATCCCGGTGCCGTGAAGTAGTTGGCTGGATCTAACTTGTAATTCGTTCTACACATTTGCCTAAAATTCTCGAATACGCCGGCTAGTAATAGAGTATCCGCGGTTACGTACAAGTCGTGGTATTCGCCCATGTTTTTGAGGTCAAATGTCCGCCATACTCGTTGCGCGCGCGAGTAGTCTTCGTCCGTTATATGTTTGTCTTTTAGAGCGCTGAAAAAAGATTCTTTAGGCGGCAGAGTAGCTTCGCTAAATCGTTCAAAGCTGTCCATGTACTCGTAGGGATATACACCCTTTTGTAATAAGAGGTCCGCGTTTTCTTCGCCATAACGTTTCAGGAGTAGCCTAAAGGCGTCTCTAGGGCAAGACGTTACCAATTTGTCGAGACCGCTAGACATAAAATGAAACGAGTCTATAAATCTATATTGACCGATCGAAAATGAAATGTATTTTTCTGAATTTTTGGGTATACACCAGATATCTCGTTGATACTTGGAAATGCCCTGCATGATCAAATGCGCGTCATAATTTTCTAAGTTGTGAAAGACGACCGGTATTTTCGTTTCACCGGGTTTTACTCGTAATTTAAGATTGCAGTAAGCGTGTGCGGCTCCTCTGTACTTGCCGGTAGTGTGACAATGATCTCTTACTTTTCGAAATTTGTTAATTTTCTTTTGGCAGAACATACATGTTTTCTCGACGTATCCCTTTTCGTTTTCGTACGTGTATTCTTCAAGTTCTTCTTTACTTTTAGGTTCTACAGGTTTGCAGCACAGGCAATTACACGAGTAATTTGGATAAATTGGTTTTTCGCAAATCCAGCACTCGTTAGAGTTTAGGTGTACAACCTCTTCTTTTAGCGTATATATTATCGGCTTAATGCGAGCTAGTAATTCATTAATCTTAGGTTCGAGTTCTTGCAACGAGGTTATAAAATTGTCTATAGCGCGTTCACCTCTATACGTCTTTCGCTTGATCTGCCGGCCATCGCATCTCACTACAACGTACGAATAACCGCAGGCTTTGTGCGTTGCGATTTTACCCTCAGTCTCTCTTTCTGGTACGATCGTACTCGCGTAGCTACGGGGTGTAGAGGGTACCAAGATAGATTCAAAATCCGCGTATATGACATAGGGTGCGTCTTGTAAATTCTTAAAGTTTTTAAACATTAATTTGCTTTTGTCTATGTTCGCGCTTTTGTGCGGCATTTTAACGGTAGATAAAGCAGAGTCTATTCCTTCGCAATCTTTTACGTGTATGTCCAGCTTCTCTTTCGAACTAAAATGCGTTAAACATCTTAAGCAAAACAGTTTACGATGTTGACTATTGGTAACGCCATATAAGAATCTAGGTAAGTCACTTATCCAACAATAATGACCGTCATATAATAGCAAACTGATAGTTTCCGTATCGTATGGTCTTTTAGATAAATATAGCGGATATATCAAGCCCCTTTTATCTTGCGGATAGGTTTTATTTTTGCAGTCTGTGTCGTATCCTAACACGTTTATACTTATATCGTTTTGTCTTTCTATTCTCGGTATCTGATTTATGGGTGTGGGGAAGTCTATGTTGGTGAAGTTTAATCCGTCATCGGTTTTATAAGTAGATGGATTATTTCCGCGAAATTGGTACTTTGGGTTTGTTGCTAATTGGTTTTTAACTCTATCGGTATATATACCTAGGGCGGCTCTTAAACACCATCTTATACACTCTTGATCTTCGTTTTTGATGTTGGCGGTTGCGCGTTTGTTAGTTATATATTCGGGTAGTTTTACGTAAGAAGCGCCTACCAGAGGGTTAACTCTGTTTATGTTTATGTAAAACGCGACTATTTTATCTATACTCCAACCACTTCCTTCATTCGTATATTTATCTATCTGAGATAATATCGTTTCGTATTGCTGCCTGATAGTCGTAGCTATCTCGCTCTTGTTTAGGACCCGATTTTGATAACTAAAATGAGTAGCGGTTGATGTTGTAGTCTCAACACCTGATTTTTTTACATACTTTATTTTCATAGCGATCTGTAGTTTCATCGTTTTTATTTGTATTAATTCAGCGACGATTTTGTTTTTTATCATCGACGTATGGGTGTTGTAAAATTGCTCTGGATCGTCGGTAAACAGACTCGGAATCAGTTCCAAATTTCTATAACTGTTTTCAAATCTTCTAGTCTCTCGAAAGTCTGCTTCTCGAAAAGTATTTTGCTCCTTAAATCTTTTTATAGCTTCGACGTAATCTTTTTTTATCGCTCGACCATTTCTACCCGTTGATACAACTCGAATATTTTTATCGTGCGCGAGTTGCGCTAACGAAGCTTTAGATCGTATTCTCAAATTTTTATACTTCCCTTCTTCTCTTTTTATAGCTAGAATATAATCTCGCCTGATATACGTATTACGGCGTCCTGTTGGCGATCCTAAAGATAATTTATACTTATCGATATATCTTTTTAAAGATGTTTTGTTCCATCTATTGTACTCTCGAATCATGGGTTGTGTTTCCATCTTTATAGTAACAACTATAATATTTTTTTTAAAAAATAAAAATTTATTTAATTTTTTTTGCCCTATGTCATTTTAGAGCAATATGTTTGTTCGCCCGGGCGCCCTGGTGATTTAGTACGCTTGTAGACTATGGAAAATACTGTTTATTTTCTTGATTTTTTGCAAATTTTGGTGTATAGTACCCCAGCAAATTTTTTGGGCGATTTTTTGACTTTTGTTTTTAAAAAATTTGACGTATGTACCCACAGCAAAATTGGGGAAAAAAGTGAAAAAACAGGAAATGACATGGGACCGGTACTTTCTATACTACTAAGGGGCAGTTATCATAAATGGGCGTATCTAGATCGGCATTACCATCATGCATATTCATGATTAAGTTATTTCTTATAATAGGCATCGCACGCATCATTCAGACGACAATATAAGGTTGAAGTAAAAATATTTGGTCCAGCTACTGTTGTGGCTATATTGGTAGAGCATAAGGCTTTGGACTACAGAGGCCTGGGTTCGAATCCTTTGCCCGATTTATATTTCTTTTTCTTGTACTAATTGTGGTGTGGAGGATTTTATTTCAAGGGAAAACAAGTCTGAGAACCTGTCTCAGCTCACACAGCCAAGTACAGCGCCCATTTATGATAATGGCCCTAACTTTCCTAGGGAAAAAAAATAACGCCATCCGGCCTGGTGGCATTTTTTTGACGCCATATGGCGTCATCCGTACGCAAGGGATAATGGTATCCATTCAACCATGGTCGGGTATTGTACTGCCGCCGTGTGGTTTCTTCTCTGTGTAACCGGGGAGAGTGTAAGGGAGAAGGATGACAAATTAATGATCGCACACTCTCTGCACAACCGAGCGGTTACCACTACTAAAAAATTGAATCGGGTGTGGAAGCACGAATTTGTGTTTGTCTGTACACAAATAGTTTTATTTACAATAAGCTACATTTATATACAAAATATGGTCGACTCCTAAATGAAGTCTATGTGTATATCGGTGGCTTAATAAAGTCGATTGTTATGGTGAATAGCCACAGATAGTATGGTTATTAAAGAACGTATAGTATATAATGCAAAAAGATACAGTAAAATTGGAATTCACAAAAACAGAACTTAACTTATCTTTCCCATCGCAAGAACTTGACAAAAAAAATGGCAAAACAACTGTGGTGTGCCTAATTTATGAGTAAAGGTTTGGGTTTCCAATCGATTTTGCCGAACCAGATTGTTTTTCTTGAAGGTTGGACAAAGAGCCGAAACCACACAACGGCCATGGTAACCTGCTTCGCTGCACGTCCAATACAACCCAGGCGGTACAGTGCAGTCAGGTATAGATACCGGCTGCGCGAGTAAAGTCATATGCAAAAAGATACAGTAAAATCGGAATTCACTCGCGCAATACAGTGCTGTATATCTGATATGAACTGTAAATCAGGTGATGTTCAGTAAAGACTGGAAATGTACAGTACAGTCGAATTACACGTAACAATTAAATACCGGATTCGCGAGTAATGTCATATGCAGAAAAGTACAGTCAAATCGGAATTCACTCGCGCATTACAGTGCTGTATATCTGATATGAACTGTAAATCAGGTGATGTTCAGTAAAGACTGGACATGTACAGTACAGTCGAATTACACGTAACAATTAAATACCGGATTCGCGAGTAATGTCATATGCAGAAAAGTACAGTAAAATCGGAATTCACTCGCGCAATACAGTGCTGTATATCTGATATGAACTGTAAATCAGGTGATGTTCAGTAAAGACTGGACATGTACAGTACTGTCGAATTACACGTCACAATTAAATACTGGATTCGCGAGTAAAGTCATATGCAGAAAAGTACAGTAAAATTGGAATTCCTTCGCGCATTACAGTGCTGTAAATCTGACATGACGTGTAAATCAGGTGATGTTCAGTAAAGACATGGACATGTACAGTACAGTCGAATTACAAGTAATATTAAGTACAGTTAACTCCAGCCAGTTTATTTTTACTTGAAATTTGCTATTTTGTTTTCGTCTGTCGACCTAACTAAATTCTGGAATAGATTTGGCAATTTGATTTAACAGAAATTAAATAAAAAGTGCATTGATTAGGACGAAAACAGAACTTAACTTATCTTTCCCATCGCAAGAACCAGATTGTTTTTCTTGAAGGTTGGACAAAGAGCCGAAACCACACAACGGCCATGGTAACCTGCTTCGCTGCACGTCCAATACAACCCAGGCGGTACAGTGCAGTCAGGTATCAATACCGGCTGCGCGGGTAAAGTCATATGCAGAAAGGTTTGAATTTTCTCTGCAAGTGTTAACTTTATGAAGCCGCCGATGATTGCAAAATGTAGCGGCAGATCTAAGCTATCCATACATGTCAAAATTACTGCATTTGGTTGATATTGCATGCAATTATGAATGTGTAAAGCAAGCCCATACCCCAGGGAATTAGAGAGGCATGGTGCAATAAATAGACGGTAATATGCACACAGAGGGTGGGCGGAAAGAAAAAAATAATGCGAGGTTGAAATTTTCTCCACAAGTTTTAAAACTAGGAAACCGCCGATGATTGCAAAATGTAGCCCTAGATCTAAGCTATCCATACATGTCAAAATTACTGCCTTTGGTTGATATTTCATGCAATTATGAATGTGTAAAGCAAGCCCATACCCCAGGGAATTAGACAGGCATGGTGCAATAAATAGACGGTAATATGCACACAGGGGATGGCCTGGAAGAAAATAAACATTGCGAGGTTTGCATTTTCGCAACAAGTTTAAACTCTAGGAAGCCGCCGATGATTGCCAAATGTAGCGGCAGATCTAAAATATCCATACATGTCAAAATTACTGCATTTGGTTGATATTGCATGCAATTTAGAATGAGTAAAGCAAATCTATACCGCCAGGAATTGCACGGGCATGGAGCAATAAATACACGGCAATATGCACACAGAGGGTGGGCGGAAAGAAAAAAATAATGCGAGGTTGAAATTTTCTCCACAAGTTTTAAAACTAGGAAGCCGCCGATGATTGCAAAATGTAGCCCTAGATCTAAGCTATCCATACATGTCAAAATTACTGCATTTGGTTGATATTCCATGCAATTATGAATGTGTAAAGGAAGCCCATACCCCAGGGAATTAGACAGGCATGGTGCAATAAATAGACGGTAATATGCACACAGGGGATGGCCTGGAAGAAAATAGACATTGCGAGGTTTGAATTTTCTCTGCAAGTTTTAACTTTAGGAAGCCGCCGATGATTGCAAAATGTAGCCCTAGATCTAAGCTATCCATACATGTCAAAATTACTGCATTTGGTTAATATTCCATGAAATTATGAATGAGTAAAGCAAGTCCATACCCCAGGGAATTAGACAGGCATGAAGCAATAAATAGACGGTAATATGCACACAGAGGGTGGCAGGAAAGAAAAAAATAATGTGAGGTTGAAATTTTCTCCACAAGTTTTAAATCAAGGAAGCTGCCGATGATTGCAAAATGTAGCCCTAGATCTAAGCTATCCATACATGTCAAAATTAATGCATTTGGTTGATATTCCATGAAATTATGAATGAGTAAAGCAAGTCCACACCCCAGGAATTAGACAGGCATGGTGCAATAAATAGACGGTAATATGCACACAGAGGGTGGGCGGAAAGAACAAAATAATGCGAGGTTGAAATTTTCTCCACAAGTTTTAAATCTAGGAAGCCGCCGATGATTGCAAAATGTAGCCCTAGATCTAAGCTATCCATACATGTCAAAATTAATGCATTTGGTTGATATTCCATACAATTATGAATGTGTAAAGCAACTCCATACCCCAGGGAATTAGACAGACATGGAGCAATAAATGGACGGTAATATGCACACGGGGGGTGGCCGGGAAGACAAATATTGCGAGGTTGAAATTTTCTCAACAAGTTTGAAATCTAGGAAGCCGCCGATGATTGCAAAATGTAGCCCTAGATCTAAGCTATCCATACATTTCAAAATGACTGCATTTGGTAAATATTCCATGAAATTATGAATGAGTAAAGCAAGTCCATACCCCAGGGAATTAGACAGGCATGAAGCAATAAATAGACGGTAATATGCACACAGAGGGTGGCCGGAAAGAAAAATATTGTGAGGTTGAAATTTTCTCCACAAGTTTTAAATCTAGGAAGCCGCCGATGATTGCAAATTGTAGCCCTTGATCTAAGCTATCCATACATGTCAAAATTACTGCATTTGGTTGATATTCCATGCAATTATGAATGTGTAAAGCAAGTCCATACCCCAGGGAATTAGACGGGCAAGGAGCAATAAATAGACGGTATTATGCACACAGAGGGTGGCCGGAAAGAAAAATATTGTGAGGTTGAAATTTTCTCCACAAGTTTTAAATCTAGGAAGCCGCCGATGATTGCAAATTGTAGCCCTAGATCTAAGCTATCCATACATGTCAAAATTACTGCATTTGGTTGATATTCCATGCAATTATGAATGTGTAAAGCAAGCCCATACCCCAGGGAATTAGACAGGCATGGAGCAATAAATAGACGGTAATATGCACACAGAGGGTGGCAGGAAAGAAAAAAATAATGTGAGGTTGAAATTTTCTCCACAAGTTTTAAATCAAGGAAGCTGCCGATGATTGCAAAATGTAGCCCTAGATCTAAGCTATCCATACATGTCAAAATTAATGCATTTGGTTGATATTCCATGAAATTATGAATGAGTAAAGCAAGTCCACACCCCAGGAATTAGACAGGCATGGTGCAATAAATAGACGGTAATATGCACACAGAGGGTGGGCGGAAAGAACAAAATAATGCGAGGTTGAAATTTTCTCCACAAGTTTTAAATCTAGGAAGCCGCCGATGATTGCAAAATGTAGCCCTAGATCTAAGCTATCCATAAATGTCAAAATTACTGCCTTTGGTTAATATTCCATGAAATTATGAATGAGTAAAGCAAGTCCATACCCCAGGAATTAGACAGGCATGAAGCAATAACTAGACGGTAATATGCACACGGAGGGTGGCCTGGAAGAAAACTATTGCGAGGTTGAAATTTTCTCAACAAGTTTTAAATCTAGGAAGCCGCCGATGATTGCAAAATGTAGCCCTAGATCTAAGCTATCCATACATGTCAAAATTACTGCATTTGGTTGATATTCCATGCAATTATGAATGTGTAAAGCAAGTCCATACCCCAGAGAATTAGACAGGCATGGAGCAATAAATAGACGGTAATATTCACACAGGGGGTGGCCTGGAAGAAAATAAACATTGCGAGGTTTGAATTTTCTCTGCAAGTTTTAACTTTAGGAAGCCGCCGATGATTGCAAAATGTAGCGGCAGATCTAAGCTATCCATACATGTCAAAATTACTGCCTTTGGTTGATATTCCATGCAATTATGAATGTGTAAAGCAAGCCCATACCCCAGGGAATTAGACAGGCATGAAGCAATAAATAGACGGTAATATGCACACAGAGGGTGGCCGGAAAGAAAAATATTGTGAGGTTGAAATTTTCTCCACAAGTTCTAAATCTAGGAAGCCGCCGATGATTGCAAATTGTAGCCCTAGATCTAAGCTATCCATACATGTCAAAATTACTGCCTTTGGTTGATATTCCATGCAATTATGAATGTGTAAAGCAAGCCCATACCCCAGGGAATTAGACAGGCATGGTGCAATAAATAGACGGTAATATGCACACAGAGGGTGGGCGGAAAGAAAAAAATAATGCGAGGTTGAAATTTTCTCCACAAGTTTTAAAACTAGGAAGCCGCCGATGATTGCAAAATGTAGCCCTACATCTAAGCTATCCATACATGTCAAAATTACTGCCTTTGGTTAATATTCCATGAAATTATGAATGAGTAAAGCAAGTATATACCACAGGAATTAGACAGGCATGAAGCAATAAATAGACGGTAATATGCACACGGAGGGTGGCCGGGAAGAAAAATATTGCGAGGTTGAAATTTTCTAAACAAGGTTTAAAGCTAGGAAGCCGCCGATGATTGCAAAATGTAGCCCTAGATCTAAGCTATCCATACATGTCAAAATTAATGCATTTGGTTGATATTCCATACAATTATGAATGTGTAAAGCAACTCCATACCCCAGGGAATTAGACGGGCATGGAGCAATAAATAGACAGTAATATGCACACAGGGGGTGGCCTGGAAGAAAATAAACATTGCGAGGTTTGAATTTTCTCCGCAAGTGTTAACTTTATGAAGCCGCCGATGATTGCAAAATGTAGCGGCAGATCTAAGCTATCCATACATGTCAAAATTACTGCATTTGGTTAATATTCTATGAAATTATGAATGAGTAAAGCAAGTCCATACCCCAGCGAATTAGACAGGCATGGTGCAATAAATAGACAGTAATATGCACACAGAGGGTGGGCGGAAAGAAAAAAATAATGCGAGGTTGAAATTTTCTCCACAAGTTTTAAATCTAGGAAGCCGCCGATGATTGCAAAATGTAGCCCTAGATCTAAGCTATCCATACATGTCAAAATTAATGCATTTGGTTGATATTCCATACAATTATGAATGTGTAAAGCAACTCCATACCCCAGGGAATTAGACAGACATGGTGCAATAAATAGACGGTAATATGCACACAGAGGGTGGGCGGAAAGAAAAAAATAATGCGAGGTTGAAATTTTCTCCACAAGTTTTAAAACTAGGAAGCCGCCGATGATTGCAAAATGTAGCCCTAGATCTAAGCTATCCATACATGTCAAAATTAATGCATTTGGTTGATATTCCATACAATTATGAATGTGTAAAGCAACTCCATACCCCAGGGAATTAGACAGACATGGAGCAATAAATGGACGGTAATATGCACACGGGGGGTGGCCGGGAAGACAAATATTGCGAGGTTGAAATTTTCTCAACAAGTTTGAAATCTAGGAAGCCGCCGATGATTGCAAAATGTAGCCCTAGATCTAAGCTATCCATACATTTCAAAATGACTGCATTTGGTAAATATTCCATGAAATTATGAATGAGTAAAGCAAGTCCATACCCCAGGGAATTAGACAGGCATGAAGCAATAAATAGACGGTAATATGCACACAGAGGGTGGCCGGAAAGAAAAATATTGTGAGGTTGAAATTTTCTCCACAAGTTTTAAATCTAGGAAGCCGCCGATGATTGCAAATTGTAGCCCTTGATCTAAGCTATCCATACATGTCAAAATTACTGCATTTGGTTGATATTCCATGCAATTATGAATGTGTAAAGCAAGTCCATACCCCAGGGAATTAGACGGGCAAGGAGCAATAAATAGACGGTATTATGCACACAGAGGGTGGCCGGAAAGAAAAATATTGTGAGGTTGAAATTTTCTCCACAAGTTTTAAATCTAGGAAGCCGCCGATGATTGCAAATTGTAGCCCTAGATCTAAGCTATCCATACATGTCAAAATTACTGCATTTGGTTGATATTCCATGCAATTATGAATGTGTAAAGCAAGCCCATACCCCAGGGAATTAGACAGGCATGGAGCAATAAATAGACGGTAATATGCACACAGAGGGTGGCAGGAAAGAAAAAAATAATGTGAGGTTGAAATTTTCTCCACAAGTTTTAAATCAAGGAAGCTGCCGATGATTGCAAAATGTAGCCCTAGATCTAAGCTATCCATACATGTCAAAATTAATGCATTTGGTTGATATTCCATGAAATTATGAATGAGTAAAGCAAGTCCACACCCCAGGAATTAGACAGGCATGGTGCAATAAATAGACGGTAATATTCACACAGGGGGTGGCCAGGAAGAAAATAAACATTGCGAGGTTTGAATTTTCTCTGCAAGTTTTAACTTTAGGAAGCCGCCGATGATTGCAAAATGTAGCGGCAGATCTAAGCTATCCATACATGTCAAAATTACTGCCTTTGGTTGATATTCCATGCAATTATGAATGTGTAAAGCAAGCCCATACCCCAGGGAATTAGACAGGCATGAAGCAATAAATAGACGGTAATATGCACACAGAGGGTGGCCGGAAAGAAAAATATTGTGAGGTTGAAATTTTCTCCACAAGTTCTAAATCTAGGAAGCCGCCGATGATTGCAAATTGTAGCCCTAGATCTAAGCTATCCATACATGTCAAAATTACTGCCTTTGGTTGATATTCCATGCAATTATGAATGTGTAAAGCAAGCCCATACCCCAGGGAATTAGACAGGCATGGTGCAATAAATAGACGGTAATATGCACACAGAGGGTGGGCGGAAAGAAAAAAATAATGCGAGGTTGAAATTTTCTCCACAAGTTTTAAAACTAGGAAGCCGCCGATGATTGCAAAATGTAGCCCTACATCTAAGCTATCCATACATGTCAAAATTACTGCCTTTGGTTAATATTCCATGAAATTATGAATGAGTAAAGCAAGTATATACCACAGGAATTAGACAGGCATGAAGCAATAAATAGACGGTAATATGCACACGGAGGGTGGCCGGGAAGAAAAATATTGCGAGGTTGAAATTTTCTAAACAAGGTTTAAAGCTAGGAAGCCGCCGATGATTGCAAAATGTAGCCCTAGATCTAAGCTATCCATACATGTCAAAATTAATGCATTTGGTTGATATTCCATACAATTATGAATGTGTAAAGCAACTCCATACCCCAGGGAATTAGACGGGCATGGAGCAATAAATAGACAGTAATATGCACACAGGGGGTGGCCTGGAAGAAAATAAACATTGCGAGGTTTGAATTTTCTCCGCAAGTGTTAACTTTATGAAGCCGCCGATGATTGCAAAATGTAGCGGCAGATCTAAGCTATCCATACATGTCAAAATTAATGCATTTGGTTGATATTCCATACAATTATGAATGTGTAAAGCAACTCCATACCCCAGGGAATTAGACAGACATGGTGCAATAAATAGACGGTAATATGCACACAGAGGGTGGGCGGAAAGAAAAAAATAATGCGAGGTTGAAATTTTCTCCACAAGTTTTAAAACTAGGAAACCGCCGATGATTGCAAAATGTAGCCCTAGATCTAAGCTATCCATACATGTCAAAATTAATGCATTTGGTTGATATTCCATACAATTATGAATGTGTAAAGCAACTCCATACCCCAGGGAATTAGACAGACATGGAGCAATAAATAGACGGTAATATGCACACGGGGGGTGGCCGGGAAGAAAAATATTGCGAGGTTGAAATTTTCTCAACAAGTTTGAAATCTAGGAAGCCGCCGATGATTGCAAAATGTAGCCCTAGATCTAAGCTATCCATACATTTCAAAATGACTGCATTTGGTAAATATTCCATGAAATTATGAATGAGTAAAGCAAGTCCATACCCCAGGGAATTAGACAGGCATGAAGCAATAAATAGACGGTAATATGCACACAGAGGGTGGCCGGAAAGAAAAATATTGTGAGGTTGAAATTTTCTCCACAAGTTTTAAATCTAGGAAGCCGCCGATGATTGCAAATTGTAGCCCTTGATCTAAGCTATCCATACATGTCAAAATTACTGCATTTGGTTGATATTCCATGCAATTATGAATGTGTAAAGCAAGTCCATACCCCAGGGAATTAGACGGGCAAGGAGCAATAAATAGACGGTATTATGCACACAGAGGGTGGCCGGAAAGAAAAATATTGTGAGGTTGAAATTTTCTCCACAAGTTTTAAATCTAGGAAGCCGCCGATGATTGCAAATTGTAGCCCTAGATCTAAGCTATCCATACATGTCAAAATTACTGCATTTGGTTGATATTCCATGCAATTATGAATGTGTAAAGCAAGCCCATACCCCAGGGAATTAGACAGGCATGGAGCAATAAATAGACGGTAATATTCACACAGGGGGTGGCCTGGAAGAAAATAAACATTGCGAGGTTTGAATTTTCTCTGCAAGTTTTAACTTTAGGAAGCCGCCGATGATTGCAAAATGTAGCGGCAGATCTAAGCTATCCATACATGTCAAAATTACTGCATTTGGTTAATATTCTATGAAATTATGAATGAGTAAAGCAAGTCCATACCCCAGGGAATTAGACAGGCATGGTGCAATAAATAGACAGTAATATGCACACAGAGGGTGGGCGGAAAGAAAAAAATAATGCGAGGTTGACATTTTCTCCACAAGTTTGAAATCTAGGAAGCCGCCGATGATTGCAAAATGTAGCCCTAGATCTAAGCTATCCATACATTTCAAAATTAATGCATTTGTTTGATATTCTATGCAATTATTAATGTGTAAAGCAAGCCCATACCCCAGGGAATTAGACGGGCAAGGAGCAATAAATAGACGGTAATATGCACACAGAGGGCGGCCGGAAAGAAAAATATTGTGAGGTTGAAATTTTCTCCACAAGTTTTAAATCTAGGAAGCCGCCGATGATTGCAAATTGTAGCCCTAGATCTAAGCTATCCATACATGTCAAAATTACTGCCTTTGGTAGATATTTCATGCAATTATGAATGTGTAAAGCAAGCCCATACCCCAGGGAATTAGACAGGCATGGTGCAATAAATAGACGGTAATATGCACACAGAGGGTAGGCGGAAAGAAAAAAATAATGCGAGGTTGAAATTTTCTCCACAAGTTTTAAAACTAGGAAACCGCCGATGATTGCAAAATGTAGCCCTAGATCTAAGCTATCCATACATGTCAAAATTAATGCATTTGGTTGATATTCCATACAATTATGAATGTGTAAAGCAACTCCATACCCCAGGGAATTAGACAGACATGGAGCAATAAATAGACGGTAATATGCACACGGGGGGTGGCCGGGAAGAAAAATATTGCGAGGTTGAAATTTTCTCAACAAGTTTGAAATCTAGGAAGCCGCCGATGATTGCAAAATGTAGCCCTAGATCTAAGCTATCCATACATTTCAAAATTAATGCATTTGTTTGATATTCCATGCAATTATGAATGTGTAAAGCAAGCCCATACCCCAGGGAATTAGACAGGCATGGTGCAATAAATAGACGGTAATATTCACACAGGGGGTGGCCTGGAAGAAAATAAACATTGCGAGGTTTGAATTTTCTCTGCAAGTTTTAACTTTAGGAAGCCGCCGATGTTTGCAAAATGTAGCGGCAGATCTAAGCTATCCGTACATGTCAAAATTACTGCATTTGGTTAATATTCTATGAAATTATGAATGAGTAAAGCAAGTCCATACCCCAGGGAATTAGACAGGCATGGTGCAATAAATAGACAGTAATATGAACACAGAGGGTGGGCGGAAAGAAAAAAATAATGCGAGGTTGACATTTTCTCCACAAGTTTTAAAACTAGGAAGCCGCCGTTGATTGCAAAATGTAGCCCTAGATCTAAGCTATCCATACATGTCAAAATGACTGCATTTGGTAAATATTCCATGAAATTATGAATGAGTAAAGCAAGTCCATACCCCAGGGAATTAGACAGGCATGAAGCAATAAATAGACGGTAATATGCACACAGAGGGTGGCCGGAAAGAAAAATATTGTGAGTTTGAAATTTTCTCAACAAGTTTTAAATCTAGGAAGCCGCCGATGATTGCAAATTGTAGCCCTAGATCTAAGCTATCCATACATGTCAAAATTACTGCCTTTGGTTGATATTTCATGCAATTATGAATGTGTAAAGCAAGCCCATACCCCAGGGAATTAGACAGGCATGGTGCAATAAATAGACGGTAATATGCACACAGAGGGTGGGCGGAAAGAAAAAAATAATGCGAGGTTGAAATTTTCTCCACAAGTTTTAAAACTAGGAAGCCGCCGATGATTGCAAAATGTAGCCCTAGATCTAAGATATCCATACATGTCAAAATTAATGCATTTGGTTGATATTCCATACAATTATGAATGTGTAAAGCAGCTCCATACCCCAGGGAATTAGACAGACATGGAGCAATAAATAGACGGTAATATGCACACGGGGGGTGGCCGGGAAGAAAAATATTGCGAGGTTGAAATTTTCTCAACAAGTTTGAAATCTAGGAAGCCGCCGATGATTGCAAAATGTAGCCCTAGATCTAAGCTATCCATACATTTCAAAATTAATGCATTTGTTTGATATTCCATGCAATTATTAATGTGTAAAGCAAGTCCATACCCCAGGGAATTAGACAGGCATGGAGCAATAAATAGACGGTAATATTCACACAGGGGGTGGCCTGGAAGAAAATAAACATTGCGAGGTTTGAATTTTCTCTGCAAGTTTTAACTTTAGGAAGCCGCCGATGTTTGCAAAATGTAGCGGCAGATCTAAGCTATCCGTACATGTCAAAATTACTGCATTTGGTTAATATTCTATGAAATTATGAATGAGTAAAGCAAGTCCATACCCCAGGGAATTAGACAGGCATGGTGCAATAAATAGACAGTAATATGAACACAGAGGGTGGGCGGAAAGAAAAAAATAATGCGAGGTTGACATTTTCTCCACAAGTTTTAAAACTAGGAAGCCGCCGTTGATTGCAAAATGTAGCCCTAGATCTAAGCTATCCATACATGTCAAAATGACTGCATTTGGTAAATATTCCATGAAATTATGAATGAGTAAAGCAAGTCCATACCCCAGGGAATTAGACAGGCATGAAGCAATAAATAGACGGTAATATGCACACAGAGGGTGGCCGGAAAGAAAAATATTGTGAGTTTGAAATTTTCTCAACAAGTTTTAAATCTAGGAAGCCGCCGATGATTGCAAATTGTAGCCCTAGATCTAAGCTATCCATACATGTCAAAATTACTGCCTTTGGTTGATATTTCATGCAATTATGAATGTGTAAAGCAAGCCCATACCCCAGGGAATTAGACAGGCATGGTGCAATAAATAGACGGTAATATGCACACAGAGGGTGGGCGGAAAGAAAAAAATAATGCGAGGTTGAAATTTTCTCCACAAGTTTTAAAACTAGGAAGCCGCCGATGATTGCAAAATGTAGCCCTAGATCTAAGATATCCATACATGTCAAAATTAATGCATTTGGTTGATATTCCATACAATTATGAATGTGTAAAGCAGCTCCATACCCCAGGGAATTAGACAGACATGGAGCAATAAATAGACGGTAATATGCACACGGGGGGTGGCCGGGAAGAAAAATATTGCGAGGTTGAAATTTTCTCAACAAGTTTGAAATCTAGGAAGCCGCCGATGATTGCAAAATGTAGCCCTAGATCTAAGCTATCCATACATTTCAAAATTAATGCATTTGTTTGATATTCCATGCAATTATTAATGTGTAAAGCAAGTCCATACCCCAGGGAATTAGACAGGCATGGAGCAATAAATAGACGGTAATATTCACACAGGGGGTGGCCTGGAAGAAAATAAACATTGCGAGGTTTGAATTTTCTCTGCAAGTTTTAACTTTAGGAAGCCGCCGATGATTGCAAAATGTAGCGGCAGATCTAAGCTATCCATACATGTCAAAATTACTGCATTTGGTTAATATTCTATGAAATTATGAATGAGTAAAGCAAGTCCATACCCCAGGGAAATAGACAGGCATGGTGCAATAAATAGACAGTAATATGCACACAGAGGGTGGGCGGAAAGAAAAAAATAATGCGAGGTTGAAATTTTCTCCACAAGTTTTAAAACTAGGAAGCCGCCGATGATTGCAAAATGTAGCCCTAGATCTAAGCTATCCATACATGTCAAAATGACTGCATTTGGTAAATATTCCATGAAATTATGAATGAGTAAAGCAACTCCATACCCCAGGGAATTAGACAGACATGGAGCAATAAATAGACGGTAATATGCACACGGGGAGTGGCCGGGAAGAAAAATATTGCGAGGTTGAAATTTTCTCAACAAGTTTTAAATCTAGGAAGCCGCCGATGATTGCAAAATGTAGCCCTAGATCTAAGCTATACATACATGTCAAAATTAATGCATTTGGTTGATATTCCATGCAATTCTTAATGTGTAAAGCAAGTCCATACCCGAGGGAATTAGACGGGCATGGAGCAATAAATAGACGGTAATATGCACACAGGGGGTGGCCTGAAAGAAAAATATTGTGAGGTTGAAATTTTCTCCACAAGTTTTAAATCTAGGAAGCCGCCGATGATTGCAAATTGTAGCCCTAGATCTAAGGTATCCATACATGTCAAAATTACTGCCTTTGGTTGATATTCCATGCAATTATGAATGTGTAAAGCAAGCCCATACCCCAGGGAATTAGACAGGCATGGTGCAATACATAGACGGTAATATGCACACAGAGGGTGGGCGGAAAGACAAAAATAATGCGAGGTTGAAATTTTCTCCACAAGTTTTAAAACTAGGAAGCCGCCGATGATTGCAAAATGTAGCCCTAGATCTAAGCTATCCATACATGTCAAAATTAATGCATTTGGTTGATATTCCATACAATTATGAATGTGTAAAGCAACTCCATACCCCAGGGAATTAGACAGACATGGAGCAATAAATAGACGGTAATATGCACACGGGGAGTGGCCGGGAAGAAAAATATTGCGAGGTTGAAATTTTCTCAACAAGTTTTAAATCTAGGAAGCCGCCGATGATTGCAAAATGTAGCCCTAGATCTAAGCTATCCATACATTTCAAAATTAATGCATTTGTTTGATATTCCATGCAATTATGAATGAGTAAAGCAAATCTATACCGCCAGGAATTGCACGGGCATGGAGCAATAAATACACGGCAATATGCACACAGAGGGTGGGTGGGAAGAACAAATATTGCGAGGTTGAAATTTTCTCAACAAGTTTTTAATCTAGGAAGCCGCCGATGATTGCAAAATGTAGCCCTAGATCTAAGCTATCCATACATGTCAAAATGACTGCATTTGGTAAATATTCCATGAAATTATGAATGAGTAAAGCAAATCCATACCCCAGGGAATTAGACAGGCATGAAGCAATAAATAGACGGTAATATGCACACAGAGGGTGGCCGGAAAGAAAAATATTGTGAGGTTGAAATTTTCTCCACAAGTTTTAAATCTAGGAAGCCGCCGATGATTGCAAAATGTAGCCCTAGATCTAAGCTATCCATACATGTCAAAATGACTGCCTTTGGTTAATATTCCATGAAATTATGAATGAGTAAAGCAAGTCCATACCCCAGGAATTAGACAGGCATGGTGCAATACATAGACGGTAATATGCACACAGAGGGTGGGCGGAAAGAAAAAAATAATGCGAGGTTGAAATTTTCTCCACAAGTTTTAAAACTAGGAAGCCGCCGATGATTGCAAAATGTAGCCCTAGATCTAAGCTATCCATACATGTCAAAATTAATGCATTTGGTTGGTATTCCATACAATTATGAATGTGTAAAGCAACTCCATACCCCAGGGAATTAGACAGACATGGAGCAATAAATAGACGGTAATATGCACACGGGGAGTGGCCGGGAAGAAAAATATTGCGAGGTTGAAATTTTCTCAACAAGTTTTAAATCTAGGAAGCCGCCGATGATTGCAAAATGTAGCCCTAGATCTAAGCTATCCATACATTTCAAAATTAATGCATTTGTTTGATATTCCATGCAATTATGAATGAGTAAAGCAAATCTATACCGCCAGGAATTGCACGGGCATGGAGCAATAAATACACGGCAATATGCACACAGAGTGTGGGTGGGAAGAACAAATATTGCGAGGTTGAAATTTTCTCAACAAGTTTTTAATCTAGGAAGCCGCCGATGATTGCAAAATGTAGCGGCAGATCTAAGCTATCCGTACATGTCAAAATTACTGCATTTGGTTAATATTCTATGAAATTATGAATGAGTAAAGCAAGTCCATACCCCAGGGAATTAGACAGGCATGGTGCAATAAATAGACAGTAATATGAACACAGAGGGTGGGCGGAAAGAAAAAAATAATGCGAGGTTGACATTTTCTCCACAAGTTTTAAAACTAGGAAGCCGCCGTTGATTGCAAAATGTAGCCCTAGATTTAAGCTATCCATACATGTCAAAATGACTGCATTTGGTAAATATTCCATGAAATTATGAATGAGTAAAGCAAGTCCATACCCCAGGGAATTAGACAGGCATGAAGCAATAAATAGACGGTAATATGCACACAGAGGGTGGCCGGAAAGAAAAATATTGTGAGGTTGAAATTTTCTCAACAAGTTTTAAATCTAGGAAGCCGCCGATGATTGCAAATTGTAGCCCTAGATCTAAGCTATCCATACATGTCAAAATTACTGCCTTTGGTTGATATTTCATGCAATTATGAATGTGTAAAGCAAGCCCATACCCCAGGGAATTAGACAGGCATGGTGCAATAAATAGACGGTAATATGCACACAGAGGGTGGGCGGAAAGAAAAAAATAATGCGAGGTTGAAATTTTCTCCACAAGTTTTAAAACTAGGAAGCCGCCGATGATTGCAAAATGTAGCCCTAGATCTAAGCTATCCATACATGTCAAAATTAATGCATTTGGTTGATATTCCATACAATTATGAATGTGTAAAGCAACTCCATACCCCAGGGAATTAGACAGACATGGAGCAATAAATAGACGGTAATATGCACACGGGGAGTGGCCGGGAAGAAAAATATTGCGAGGTTGAAATTTTCTCAACAAGTTTTAAATCTAGGAAGCCGCCGATGATTGCAAAATGTAGCCCTAGATCTAAGCTATCCATACATTTCAAAATTAATGCATTTGTTTGATATTCCATGCAATTATGAATGAGTAAAGCAAATCTATACCGCCAGGAATTGCACGGGCATGGAGCAATAAATACACGGCAATATGCACACAGAGGGTGGGTGGGAAGAACAAATATTGCGAGGTTGAAATTTTCTCAACAAGTTTTTAATCTAGGAAGCCGCCGATGATTGCAAAATGTAGCCCTAGATCTAAGCTATCCATACATGTCAAAATGACTGCATTTGGTTAATATTCTATGAAATTATGAATGAGTAAAGCAAGTCCATACCCCAGGGAAATAGACAGGCATGGTGCAATAAATAGACAGTAATATGCACACAGAGGGTGGGCGGAAAGGAAAAAATAATGCGAGGTTGAAATTTTCTCCACAAGTTTTAAAACTAGGAAGCCGCCGATGATTGCAAAATGTAGCCCTAGATCTAAGCTATCCATACATGTCAAAATTAATGCATTTGGTTGATATTCCATACAATTATGAATGTGTAAAGCAACTCCATACCCCAGGGAATTAGACAGACATGGAGCAATAAATAGACGGTAATATGCACACGGGGGGTGGCCGGGAAGAAAAATATTGCGAGGTTGAAATTTTCTCAACAAGTTTGAAATCTAGGAAGCCGCCGATGATTGCAAAATGTAGCCCTAGATCTAAGCTATCCATACATTTCAAAATTACTGCATTTGGTTAATATTCCATGAAATTATGAATGAGTAAAGCAAGTCCATACCCCAGGGAATTAGACAGGCATGGTGCAATAAATAGACAGTAATATGCACACAGAGGGTGAGCGGAAAGAATAAAATAATGCGAGGTTGACATTTTCTCCACAAGTTTTAAATCTAAGAAGCCGCCGGTGATTGCAAAATGTAGCCCTAGATCTAAGCTATCCATACATGTCAAAATTACTGCATTTGGTTGATATTCCATCCAATTATGAATGTTTAAAGCAAGCCCATACCCCAGGAATTAGACAGGTATGAAGCAATAAATAGACGGTAATATGCACACAGAGGGTGCCGGTAAGAAAAATATTGCGAGGTTTGAATTTTCTCTGCAAGTTTTAACTTTAGGAAGCCGCCGATGATTGCAAAATGTAGCCCTAGATCTAAGCTATCCATACATGTCAAAATGACTGCATTTGGTAAATATTCCATGAAATTATGAATGAGTAAAGCAACTCCATACCCCAGGGAATTAGACAGACATGGAGCAATAAATAGACGGTAATATGCACACGGGGAGTGGCCGGGAAGAAAAATATTGCGAGGTTGAAATTTTCTCAACAAGTTTTAAATCTAGGAAGCCGCCGATGATTGCAAAATGTAGCCCTAGATCTAAGCTATACATACATGTCAAAATTAATGCATTTGGTTGATATTCCATGCAATTCTTAATGTGTAAAGCAAGTCCATACCCGAGGGAATTAGACGGGCATGGAGCAATAAATAGACGGTAATATGCACACAGGGGGTGGCCTGAAAGAAAATAAACATTGCGAGGTTTGAATTTTCCCTGCAAGTTTTAACTTTATGAAGCCGCCGATGATTGCAAAATGTAGCGGCAGATCTAAGCTATCCATACATGTCAAAATTACTGCATTTGGTTAATATTCTATGAAATTATGAATGAGTAAAGCAAGTCCATACCCCAGGGAATTAGACAGGCATGAAGCAATAAATAGACGGTAATATGCACACAGAGGGTGGCCGGAAAGAAAAATATTGTGAGGTTGAAATTTTCTCCACAAATTTTAAATCTAGGAAGCCGCCGATGATTGCAAATTGTAGCCCTAGATCTAAGCTATCCATACATGTCAAAATTACTGCATTTGGTTGATATTCCATGCAATTATGAATGTGTAAAGCAAGTCCATACCCCAGGGAATTAGACGGGCAAGGAGCAATAAATAGACGGTAATATGCACACAGAGGGTGGCCGGAAAGAAAAATATTGTGAGGTTGAAATTTTCTCCACAAGTTTTAAATCTAGGAAGCCGCCGATGATTGCAAATTGTAGCCCTAGATCTAAGCTATCCATACATGTCAAAAGTACTGCATTTGGTTAATATTCCATGAAATTATGAATGAGTAAAGCAAGTCCATACCCCAGGGAATTAGACAGGCATGGTGCAATAAATAGACAGTAATATGCACACAGAGGGTGGGCGGAAAGAATAAAATAATGCGAGGTTGACATTTTCTCCACAAGTTTTAAATCTAGGAAGCCGCCGATGATTGCAAAATGTAGCCCTAGATCTAAGCTATCCATACATGTCAAAATGACTGCATTTGGTAAATATTCCATGAAATTATGAATGAGTAAAGCAAGTCCATACCCCAGGGAATTAGACAGGCATGAAGCAATAAATAGACGGTAATATGCACACAGAGGGTGGCCGGAAAGAAAAATATTGTGAGGTTGAAATTTTCTCCACAAGTTTTAAATCTAGGAAGCCGCCGATGATTGCAAATTGTAGCCCTAGATCTAAGCTATCCATACATGTCAAAATTACTGCCTTTGGTTGATATTCCATGCAATTATGAATGTGTAAAGCAAGCCCATACCCCAGGGAATTGGACAGGCATGGTGCAATAAATAGACGGTAATATGCACACAGAGGGTGGGCGGAAACTAAAAAAATAATGCGAGGTTGAAATTTTCTCCACAAGTTTTAAAACTAGGAAGCCGCCGATGATTGCAAAATGTAGCCCTAGATCTAAGCTATCCATACATGTCAAAATTAATGCATTTGGTTGATATTCCATACAATTATGAATGTGTAAAGCAACTCCATACCCCAGGGAATTAGACAGACATGGAGCAATAAATAGACGGTAATATGCACACGGGGGGTGGCCGGGAAGAAAAATATTGCGAGGTTGAAATTTTCTCAACAAGTTTGAAATCTAGGAAGCCGCCGATGATTGCAAAATGTAGCCCTAGATCTAAGCTATCCATACATTTCAAAATTACTGCATTTGGTTAATATTCCATGAAATTATGAATGAGTAAAGCAAGTCCATACCCCAGGGAATTAGACAGGCATGGTGCAATAAATAGACGGTAATATGCACACAGAGGGTGGGCGGAAAGAAAAAAATAATGCGAGGTTGAAATTTTCTCCACAAGTTTTAAATCTAAGAAGCCGCCGGTGATTGCAAAATGTAGCCCTAGATCTAAGCTATCCATACATGTCAAAATTACTGCATTTGGTTGATATTCCATCCAATTATGAATGTTTAAAGCAAGCCCATACCCCAGGAATTAGACAGGTATGAAGCAATAAATAGACGGTAATATGCACACAGAGGGTGCCGGTAAGAAAAATATTGCGAGGTTTGAATTTTCTCTGCAAGTTTTAACTTTAGGAAGCCGCCGATGATTGCAAAATGTAGCCCTAGATCTAAGCTATCCATACATGTCAAAATGACTGCATTTGGTAAATATTCCATGAAATTATGAATGAGTAAAGCAACTCCATACCCCAGGGAATTAGACAGACATGGAGCAATAAATAGACGGTAATATGCACACGGGGAGTGGCCGGGAAGAAAAATATTGCGAGGTTGAAATTTTCTCAACAAGTTTTAAATCTAGGAAGCCGCAGATGATTGCAAAATGTAGCCCTAGATCTAAGTTATACATACATGTCAAAATTAATGCATTTGGTTGATATTCCATGCAATTCTTAATGTGTAAAGCAAGTCCATACCCGAGGGAATTAGACGGGCATGGAGCAATAAATAGACGGTAATATGCACACAGGGGGTGGCCTGGAAGAAAATAAACATTGCGAGGTTTGAATTTTCCCTGCAAGTGTTAACTTTATGAAGCCGCCGATGATTGCAAAATGTAGCGGCAGATCTAAGCTATCCATACATGTCAAAATTACTGCATTTGGTTAATATTCTATGAAATTATGAATGAGTAAAGCAAGTCCATACCCCAGGGAATTAGACAGGCATGAAGCAATAAATAGACGGTAATATGCACACAGAGGGTGGCCGGAAAGAAAAATATTGTGAGGTTGAAATTTTCTCTACAAGTTTTAAATCTAGGAAGCCGCCGATGATTGCAAATTGTAGCCCTAGATCTAAGCTATCCATACATGTCAAAATTAATGCATTTGTTTGATATTCCATGCAATTATGAATGAGTAAAGCAAATCTATACCGCCAGGAATTGCACGGGCATGGAGCAATAAATACACGGCAATATGCACACAGAGTGTGGGTGGGAAGAACAAATATTGCGAGGTTGAAATTTTCTCAACAAGTTTTTAATCTAGGAAGCCGCCGATGATTGCAAAATGTAGCGGCAGATCTAAGCTATCCGTACATGTCAAAATTACTGCATTTGGTTAATATTCTATGAAATTATGAATGAGTAAAGCAAGTCCATACCCCAGGGAATTAGACAGGCATGGTGCAATAAATAGACAGTAATATGAACACAGAGGGTGGGCGGAAAGAAAAAAATAATGCGAGGTTGACATTTTCTCCACAAGTTTTAAAACTAGGAAGCCGCCGTTGATTGCAAAATGTAGCCCTAGATTTAAGCTATCCATACATGTCAAAATGACTGCATTTGGTAAATATTCCATGAAATTATGAATGAGTAAAGCAAGTCCATACCCCAGGGAATTAGACAGGCATGAAGCAATAAATAGACGGTAATATGCACACAGAGGGTGGCCGGAAAGAAAAATATTGTGAGGTTGAAATTTTCTCAACAAGTTTTAAATCAAGGAAGCCGCCGATGATTGCAAATTGTAGCCCTAGATCTAAGCTATCCATACATGTCAAAATTACTGCCTTTGGTTGATATTTCATGCAATTATGAATGTGTAAAGCAAGCCCATACCCCAGGGAATTAGACAGGCATGGTGCAATAAATAGACGGTAATATGCACACAGAGGGTGGGCGGAAAGAAAAAAATAATGCGAGGTTGAAATTTTCTCCACAAGTTTTAAAACTAGGAAGCCGCCGATGATTGCAAAATGTAGCCCTAGATCTAAGCTATCCATACATGTCAAAATTAATGCATTTGGTTGATATTCCATACAATTATGAATGTGTAAAGCAACTCCATACCCCAGGGAATTAGACAGACATGGAGCAATAAATAGACGGTAATATGCACACGGGGAGTGGCCGGGAAGAAAAATATTGCGAGGTTGAAATTTTCTCAACAAGTTTTAAATCTAGGAAGCCGCCGATGATTGCAAAATGTAGCCCTAGATCTAAGCTATCCATACATTTCAAAATTAATGCATTTGTTTGATATTCCATGCAATTATGAATGAGTAAAGCAAATCTATACCGCCAGGAATTGCACGGGCATGGAGCAATAAATACACGGCAATATGCACACAGAGGGTGGGTGGGAAGAACAAATATTGCGAGGTTGAAATTTTCTCAACAAGTTTTTAATCTAGGAAGCCGCCGATGATTGCAAAATGTAGCCCTAGATCTAAGCTATCCATACATGTCAAAATGACTGCATTTGGTTAATATTCTATGAAATTATGAATGAGTAAAGCAAGTCCATACCCCAGGGAAATAGACAGGCATGGTGCAATAAATAGACAGTAATATGCACACAGAGGGTGGGCGGAAAGGAAAAAATAATGCGAGGTTGAAATTTTCTCCACAAGTTTTAAAACTAGGAAGCCGCCGATGATTGCAAAATGTAGCCCTAGATCTAAGCTATCCATACATGTCAAAATTAATGCATTTGGTTGATATTCCATACAATTATGAATGTGTAAAGCAACTCCATACCCCAGGGAATTAGACAGACATGGAGCAATAAATAGACGGTAATATGCACACGGGGGGTGGCCGGGAAGAAAAATATTGCGAGGTTGAAATTTTCTCAACAAGTTTGAAATCTAGGAAGCCGCCGATGATTGCAAAATGTAGCCCTAGATCTAAGCTATCCATACATTTCAAAATTACTGCATTTGGTTAATATTCCATGAAATTATGAATGAGTAAAGCAAGTCCATACCCCAGGGAATTAGACAGGCATGGTGCAATAAATAGACAGTAATATGCACACAGAGGGTGAGCGGAAAGAATAAAATAATGCGAGGTTGACATTTTCTCCACAAGTTTTAAATCTAAGAAGCCGCCGGTGATTGCAAAATGTAGCCCTAGATCTAAGCTATCCATACATGTCAAAATTACTGCATTTGGTTGATATTCCATCCAATTATGAATGTTTAAAGCAAGCCCATACCCCAGGAATTAGACAGGTATGAAGCAATAAATAGACGGTAATATGCACACAGAGGGTGCCGGTAAGAAAAATATTGCGAGGTTTGAATTTTCTCTGCAAGTTTTAACTTTAGGAAGCCGCCGATGATTGCAAAATGTAGCCCTAGATCTAAGCTATCCATACATGTCAAAATGACTGCATTTG
The DNA here is from genome assembly GCA_037893225.1 of Hippasteria phrygiana. Taxonomy (NCBI): domain Eukaryota; kingdom Metazoa; phylum Echinodermata; class Asteroidea; order Valvatida; family Goniasteridae; genus Hippasteria; species Hippasteria phrygiana. Next base: position 461,249 of record JAZGUH010000385.1, read on the forward strand.
GTAAATATTCCATGAAATTATGAATGAGTAAAGCAACTCCATACCCCAGGGAATTAGACAGACATGGAGCAATAAATAGACGGTAATATGCACACGGGGAGTGGCCGGGAAGAAAAATATTGCGAGGTTGAAATTTTCTCAACAAGTTTTAAATCTAGGAAGCCGCCGATGATTGCAAAATGTAGCCCTAGATCTAAGCTATACATACATGTCAAAATTAATGCATTTGGTTGATATTCCATGCAATTCTTAATGTGTAAAGCAAGTCCATACCCGAGGGAATTAGACGGGCATGGAGCAATAAATAGACGGTAATATGCACACAGGGGGTGGCCTGGAAGAAAATAAACATTGCGAGGTTTGAATTTTCCCTGCAAGTTTTAACTTTATGAAGCCGCCGATGATTGCAAAATGTAGCGGCAGATCTAAGCTATCCATACATGTCAAAATTACTGCATTTGGTTAATATTCTATGAAATTATGAATGAGTAAAGCAAGTCCATACCCCAGGGAATTAGACAGGCATGAAGCAATAAATAGACGGTAATATGCACACAGAGGGTGGCCGGAAAGAAAAATATTGTGAGGTTGAAATTTTCTCCACAAATTTTAAATCTAGGAAGCCGCCGATGATTGCAAATTGTAGCCCTAGATCTAAGCTATCCATACATGTCAAAATTACTGCATTTGGTTGATATTCCATGCAATTATGAATGTGTAAAGCAAGTCCATACCCCAGGGAATTAGACGGGCAAGGAGCAATAAATAGACGGTAATATGCACACAGAGGGTGGCCGGAAAGAAAAATATTGTGAGGTTGAAATTTTCTAAACAAGTTTTAAATCTAGGAAGCCGCCGATGATTGCAAATTGTAGCCCTAGATCTAAGCTATCCATACATGTCAAAATTACTGCATTTGGTTAATATTCCATGAAATTATGAATGAGTAAAGCAAGTCCATACCCCAGGGAATTAGACAGGCATGGTGCAATAAATAGACAGTAATATGCACACAGAGGGTGGGCGGAAAGAATAAAATAATGCGAGGTTGAAATTTTCTCCACAAGTTTTAAATCTAGGAAGCCGCCGATGATTGCAAAATGTAGCCCTAGATCTAAGCTATCCATACATGTCAAAATGACTGCATTTGGTAAATATTCCATGAAATTATGAATGAGTAAAGCAAGTCCATACCCCAGGGAATTAGACAGGCATGAAGCAATAAATAGACGGTAATATGCACACAGAGGGTGGCCGGAAAGAAAAATATTGTGAGGTTGAAATTTTCTCCACAAGTTTTAAATCTAGGAAGCCGCCGATGATTGCAAATTGTAGCCCTAGATCTAAGCTATCCATACATGTCAAAATTACTGCCTTTGGTTGATATTCCATGCAATTATGAATGTGTAAAGCAAGCCCATACCCCAGGGAATTGGACAGGCATGGTGCAATAAATAGACGGTAATATGCACACAGAGGGTGGGCGGAAACTAAAAAAATAATGCGAGGTTGAAATTTTCTCCACAAGTTTTAAAACTAGGAAGCCGCCGATGATTGCAAAATGTAGCCCTAGATCTAAGCTATCCATACATGTCAAAATTAATGCATTTGGTTGATATTCCATACAATTATGAATGTGTAAAGCAACTCCATACCCCAGGGAATTAGACAGACATGGAGCAATAAATAGACGGTAATATGCACACGGGGGGTGGCCGGGAAGAAAAATATTGCGAGGTTGAAATTTTCTCAACAAGTTTTAAATCTAGGAAGCCGCCGATGATTGCAAAATGTAGCCCTAGATCTAAGCTATCCATACATTTCAAAATTACTGCATTTGGTTAATATTCCATGAAATTATGAATGAGTAAAGCAAGTCCATACCCCAGGGAATTAGACAGGCATGGTGCAATAAATAGACGGTAATATGCACACAGAGGGTGGGCGGAAAGAAAAAAATAATGCGAGGTTGAAATTTTCTCCACAAGTTTTAAATCTAAGAAGCCGCCGGTGATTGCAAAATGTAGCCCTAGATCTAAGCTATCCATACATGTCAAAATTACTGCATTTGGTTGATATTCCATCCAATTATGAATGTTTAAAGCAAGCCCATACCCCAGGAATTAGACAGGTATGAAGCAATAAATAGACGGTAATATGCACACAGAGGGTGCCGGTAAGAAAAATATTGCGAGGTTTGAATTTTCTCTGCAAGTTTTAACTTTAGGAAGCCGCCGATGATTGCAAAATGTAGCCCTAGATCTAAGCTATCCATACATGTCAAAATGACTGCATTTGGTAAATATTCCATGAAATTATGAATGAGTAAAGCAACTCCATACCCCAGGGAATTAGACAGACATGGAGCAATAAATAGACGGTAATATGCACACGGGGAGTGGCCGGGAAGAAAAATATTGCGAGGTTGAAATTTTCTCAACAAGTTTTAAATCTAGGAAGCCGCAGATGATTGCAAAATGTAGCCCTAGATCTAAGTTATACATACATGTCAAAATTAATGCATTTGGTTGATATTCCATGCAATTCTTAATGTGTAAAGCAAGTCCATACCCGAGGGAATTAGACGGGCATGGAGCAATAAATAGACGGTAATATGCACACAGGGGGTGGCCTGGAAGAAAATAAACATTGCGAGGTTTGAATTTTCCCTGCAAGTGTTAACTTTATGAAGCCGCCGATGATTGCAAAATGTAGCGGCAGATCTAAGCTATCCATACATGTCAAAATTACTGCATTTGGTTAATATTCTATGAAATTATGAATGAGTAAAGCAAGTCCATACCCCAGGGAATTAGACAGGCATGAAGCAATAAATAGACGGTAATATGTACACAGAGGGTGGCCGGAAAGAAAAATATTGTGAGGTTGAAATTTTCTCTACAAGTTTTAAATCTAGGAAGCCGCCGATGATTGCAAATTGTAGCCCTAGATCTAAGCTATCCATACATGTCAAAATTACTGCATTTGGTTGATATTCCATGCAATTATGAATGTGTAAAGCAAGTCCATACCCCAGGGAATTAGACGGGCAAGGAGCAATAAATAGACGGTAATATGCACACAGAGGGTGGCCGGAAAGAAAAATATTGTGAGGTTGAAATTTTCTCCACAAATTTTAAATCTAGGAAGCCGCCGATGATTGCAAATTGTAGCCCTAGATCTAAGCTATCCATACATGTCAAAATTACTGCATTTGGTTAATATTCTATGAAATTATGAATGAGTAAAGCAAGTCCATACCCCAGGGAATTAGACAGGCATGGTGCAATAAATAGACAGTAATATGCACACAGAGGGTGGGCGGAAAGAAAAAAATAATGCGAGGTTGACATTTTCTCCACAAGTTTAAAAACTAGGAAGCCGCCGATGATTGCAAAATGTAGCCCTAGATCTAAGCTATCCATACATGTCCAAATGACTGCATTTGGTAAATATTCCATGAAATTATGAATGAGTAAAGCAAGTCCATACCCCAGGGAATTAGACAGGCATCAAGCAATAAATAGACGGTAATATGCACACAGAGGGTGGCCGGAAAGAAAAATATTGTGAGGTTGAAATTTTCTCCACAGGTTTTAAATCTAGGAAGCCGCCGATGGTTGCAAATTGTAGCCCTAGATCTAAGCTATCCATACATGTCAAAATTACTGCCTTTGGTTGATATTTCATGCAATTATGAATGTGTAAAGCAAGCCCAAAGCCCAGGGAATTAGACAGGCATGGTGCAATAAATAGACGGTAATATGCACACAGAGGGTGGGCGGAAAGAAAAAAATAATGCGAGGTTGAAATTTTCTCCACAAGTTTTAAAACTAGGAAACCGCCGATGATTGCAAAATGTAGCCCTAGATCTAAGCTATCCATACATGTCAAAATTAATGCATTTGGTTGATATTCCATGCAATTATGAATGTGTAAAGCAAGCCCATACCCCAGGGAATTAGACGGGCATGGAGCAATAAATAGACGGTAATATGCACACAGGGGGTGGCTTGGAAGAAAATAAACATTGCGAGGTTTGAATTTTCTCTGCAAGTGTTAACTTTATGAAGCCGCCGATGATTGCAAAATGTAGCGGCAGATCTAAGCTATCCATACATGTCAAAATTACTGCATTTGGTTAATATTCTATGAAATTATGAATGAGTAAAGCAAGTCCATACCCCAGGGAATTAGACGGGCATGGTGCAATAAATAGACAGTAATATGCACACAGAGGGTGGGCGGAAAGAAAAAAATAATGCGAGGTTGAAATTTTCTCCACAAGTTTTAAATCTAGGAAGCCGCCGATGATTGCAAAATGTAGCCCTAGATCTAAGCTATCCATACATGTCAAAATGACTGCATTTGGTAAATATTCCATGAAATTATGAATGAGTAAAGCAAGTCCATACCCCAGGGAATTAGACGGGCATGGAGCAATAAATAGACGGTAATATGCACACAGGGGGTGGCCTGGAAGAAAATAAACATTGCGAGGTTTGAATTTTCTCCGCAAGTGTTAACTTTATGAAGCCGCCGATGATTGCAAAATGTAGCGGCAGATCTAAGCTATCCATACATGTCAAAATTACTGCATTTGGTTAATATTCTATGAAATTATGAATGAGTAAAGCAAGTCCATACCCCAGGGAATTAGACGGGCATGGTGCAATAAATAGACGGTAATATGCACACAGAGGGTGGCCGGAAAGAAAAATATTGTGAGGTTGAAATTTTCTCCACAAGTTTTAAATCTAGGAAGCCGCCGATGATTGCAAATTGTAGCCCTAGATCTAAGCTATCCATACATGTCAAAATTACTGCATTTGGTTGATATTCCATGCAATTATGAATGTGTAAAGCAAGTCCATACCCCAGGGAATTAGACGGGCAAGGAGCAATAAATAGACGGTAATATGCACACAGAGGGTGGCCGGAAAGAAAAATATTGTGAGGTTGAAATTTTCTCCACAAGTTTTAAATCTAGGAAGCCGCCGATGATTGCAAATTGTAGCCCTAGATCTAAGCTATCCATACATGTCAAAATTACTGCCTTTGGTTGATATTCCATGCAATTATGAATGTGTAAAGCAAGCCCATACCCCAGGGAATTGGACAGGCATGGTGCAATAAATAGACGGTAATATGCACACAGAGGGTGGGCGGAAACTAAAAAAATAATGCGAGGTTGAAATTTTCTCCACAAGTTTTAAAACTAGGAAGCCGCCGATGATTGCAAAATGTAGCCCTAGATCTAAGCTATCCATACATGTCAAAATTAATGCATTTGGTTGATATTCCATACAATTATGAATGTGTAAAGCAACTCCATACCCCAGGGAATTAGACAGACATGGAGCAATAAATAGACGGTAATATGCACACGGGGGGTGGCCGGGAAGAAAAATATTGCGAGGTTGAAATTTTCTCAACAAGTTTGAAATCTAGGAAGCCGCCGATGATTGCAAAATGTAGCCCTAGATCTAAGCTATCCATACATTTCAAAATTACTGCATTTGGTTAATATTCCATGAAATTATGAATGTTTAAAGCAAGCCCATACCCCAGGAATTAGACAGGTATGAAGCAATAAATAGACGGTAATATGCACACAGAGGGTGCCGGTAAGAAAAATATTGCGAGGTTTGAATTTTCTCTGCAAGTTTTAACTTTAGGAATCCGCCGATGATTGCAAAATGTAGCCCTAGATCTAAGCTATCCATACATGTCAAAATGACTGCATTTGGTAAATATTCCATGAAATTATGAATGAGTAAAGCAACTCCATACCCCAGGGAATTAGACAGACATGGAGCAATAAATAGACGGTAATATGCACACGGGGAGTGGCCGGGAAGAAAAATATTGCGAGGTTGAAATTTTCTCAACAAGTTTTAAATCTAGGAAGCCGCCGATGATTGCAAAATGTAGCCCTAGATCTAAGCTATACATACATGTCAAAATTAATGCATTTGGTTGATATTCCATGCAATTCTTAATGTGTAAAGCAAGTCCATACCCGAGGGAATTAGACGGACATGGAGCAATAAATAGACGGTAATATGCACACAGGGGGTGGCCTGGAAGAAAATAAACATTGCGAAGTTTGAATTTTCCCTGCAAGTTTTAACTTTATGAAGCCGCCGATGATTGCAAAATGTAGCGGCAGATCTAAGCTATCCATACATGTCAAAATTACTGCATTTGGTTAATATTCTATGAAATTATGAATGAGTAAAGCAAGTCCATACCCCAGGGAATTAGACAGGCATGAAGCAATAAATAGACGGTAATATGCACACAGAGGGTGGCCGGAAAGAAAAATATTGTGAGGTTGAAATTTTCTCCACAAATTTTAAATCTAGGAAGCCGCCGATGATTGCAAATTGTAGCCCTAGATCTAAGCTATCCATACATGTCAAAATTACTGCATTTGGTTGATATTCCATGCAATTATGAATGTGTAAAGCAAGTCCATACCCCAGGGAATTAGACGGGCAAGGAGCAATAAATAGACGGTAATATGCACACAGAGGGTGGCCGGAAAGAAAAATATTGTGAGGTTGAAATTTTCTCCACAAGTTTTAAATCTAGGAAGCCGCCGATGATTGCAAATTGTAGCCCTAGATCTAAGCTATCCATACATGTCAAAATTACTGCATTTGGTTAATATTCCATGAAATTATGAATGAGTAAAGCAAGTCCATACCCCAGGGAATTAGACAGGCATGGTGCAATAAATAGACAGTAATATGCACACAGAGGGTGGGCGGAAAGAATAAAATAATGCGAGGTTGAAATTTTCTCCACAAGTTTTAAATCTAGGAAGCCGCCGATGATTGCAAAATGTAGCCCTAGATCTAAGCTATCCATACATGTCAAAATGACTGCATTTGGTAAATATTCCATGAAATTATGAATGAGTAAAGCAAGTCCATACCCCAGGGAATTAGACAGGCATGAAGCAATAAATAGACGGTAATATGCACACAGAGGGTGGCCGGAAAGAAAAATATTGTGAGGTTGAAATTTTCTCCACAAGTTTTAAATCTAGGAAGCCGCCGATGATTGCAAATTGTAGCCCTAGATCTAAGCTATCCATACATGTCAAAATTACTGCCTTTGGTTGATATTCCATGCAATTATGAATGTGTAAAGCAAGCCCATACCCCAGGGAATTGGACAGGCATGGTGCAATAAATAGACGGTAATATGCACACAGAGGGTGGGCGGAAACTAAAAAAATAATGCGAGGTTGAAATTTTCTCCACAAGTTTTAAAACTAGGAAGCCGCCGATGATTGCAAAATGTAGCCCTAGATCTAAGCTATCCATACATGTCAAAATTAATGCATTTGGTTGATATTCCATACAATTATGAATGTGTAAAGCAACTCCATACCCCAGGGAATTAGACAGACATGGAGCAATAAATAGACGGTAATATGCACACGGGGGGTGGCCGGGAAGAAAAATATTGCGAGGTTGAAATTTTCTCAACAAGTTTTAAATCTAGGAAGCCGCCGATGATTGCAAAATGTAGCCCTAGATCTAAGCTATCCATACATTTCAAAATTACTGCATTTGGTTAATATTCCATGAAATTATGAATGAGTAAAGCAAGTCCATACCCCAGGGAATTAGACAGGCATGGTGCAATAAATAGACGGTAATATGCACACAGAGGGTGGGCGGAAAGAAAAAAATAATGCGAGGTTGAAATTTTCTCCACAAGTTTTAAATCTAAGAAGCCGCCGGTGATTGCAAAATGTAGCCCTAGATCTAAGCTATCCATACATGTCAAAATTACTGCATTTGGTTGATATTCCATCCAATTATGAATGTTTAAAGCAAGCCCATACCCCAGGAATTAGACAGGTATGAAGCAATAAATAGACGGTAATATGCACACAGAGGGTGCCGGTAAGAAAAATATTGCGAGGTTTGAATTTTCTCTGCAAGTTTTAACTTTAGGAAGCCGCCGATGATTGCAAAATGTAGCCCTAGATCTAAGCTATCCATACATGTCAAAATGACTGCATTTGGTAAATATTCCATGAAATTATGAATGAGTAAAGCAACTCCATACCCCAGGGAATTAGACAGACATGGAGCAATAAATAGACGGTAATATGCACACGGGGAGTGGCCGGGAAGAAAAATATTGCGAGGTTGAAATTTTCTCAACAAGTTTTAAATCTAGGAAGCCGCCGATGATTGCAAAATGTAGCCCTAGATCTAAGCTATACATACATGTCAAAATTAATGCATTTGGTTGATATTCCATGCAATTCTTAATGTGTAAAGCAAGTCCATACCCGAGGGAATTAGACGGGCATGGAGCAATAAATAGACGGTAATATGCACACAGGGGGTGGCCTGGAAGAAAATAAACATTGCGAGGTTTGAATTTTCCCTGCAAGTGTTAACTTTATGAAGCCGCCGATGATTGCAAAATGTAGCGGCAGATCTAAGCTATCCATACATGTCAAAATTACTGCATTTGGTTAATATTCTATGAAATTATGAATGAGTAAAGCAAGTCCATACCCCAGGGAATTAGACAGGCATGAAGCAATAAATAGACGGTAATATGCACACAGAGGGTGGCCGGAAAGAAAAATATTGTGAGGTTGAAATTTTCTCCACAAGTTTTAAATCTAGGAAGCCGCCGATGATTGCAAATTGTAGCCCTAGATCTAAGCTATCCATACATGTCAAAATTACTGCATTTGGTTGATATTCCATGCAATTATGAATGTGTAAAGCAAGTCCATACCCAAGGGAATTAGACGGGCAAGGAGCAATAAATAGACGGTAATATGCACACAGAGGGTGGCCGGAAAGAAAAATATTGTGAGGTTGAAATTTTCTCCACAAATTTTAAATCTAGGAAGCCGCCGATGATTGCAAAATTGTAGCCCTAGATCTAAGCTATCCATACATGTCAAAATTACTGCATTTGGTTAATATTCTATGAAATTATGAATGAGTAAAGCAAGTCCATACCCCAGGGAATTAGACAGGCATGGTGCAATAAATAGACAGTAATATGCACACAGAGGGTGGGCGGAAAGAAAAAAATAATGCGAGGTTGACATTTTCTCCACAAGTTTAAAAACTAGGAAGCCGCCGATGATTGCAAAATGTAGCCCTAGATCTAAGCTATCCATACATGTCCAAATGACTGCATTTGGTAAATATTAGATGAAATTATGAATGAGTAAAGCAAGTCCATACCCCAGGGAATTAGACAGGCATCAAGCAATAAATAGACGGTAATATGCACACAGAGGGTGGCCGGAAAGAAAAATATTGTGAGGTTGAAATTTTCTCCACAGGTTTTAAATCAAGGAAGCCGCCGATGGTTGCAAATTGTAGCCCTAGATCTAAGCTATCCATACATGTCAAAATTACTGCCTTTGGTTGATATTTCATGCAATTATGAATGTGTAAAGCAAGCCCATACCCCAGGGAATTAGACAGGCATGGTGCAATAAATAGACGGTAATATGCACACAGAGGGTGGGCGGAAAGAAAAAAATAATGCGAGGTTGAAATTTTCTCCACAAGTTTTAAAACTAGGAAACCGCCGATGATTGCAAAATGTAGCCCTAGATCTAAGCTATCCATACATGTCAAAATTAATGCATTTGGTTGATATTCCATACAATTATGAATGTGTAAAGCAACTCCATACCCCAGGGAATTAGACAGACATGGAGCAATACATAGACGGTAATATGCACACGGGGGGTGGCCGGGAAGAAAAATATTGCGAGGTTGAAATTTTCTCAACAAGTTTGAAATCTAGGAAGCCGCCGATGATTGCAAAATGTAGCCCTAGATCTAAGCTATCCATACATTTCAAAATTAATGCATTTGTTTGATATTCTATGAAATTATGAATGAGTAAAGCAAGTCCATACCCCAGGGAATTAGACAGGCATGAAGCAATAAATAGACGGTAATATGCACACAGAGGGTGGCCGGAAAGAAAAATATTGTGAGGTTGAAATTTTCTCCACAAATTTTAAATCTAGGAAGCCGCCGATGATTGCAAATTGTAGCCCTAGATCTAAGCTATCCATACATGTCAAAATTACTGCATTTGGTTGATATTCCATGCAATTATGAATGTGTAAAGCAAGTCCATACCCCAGGGAATTAGACGGGCAAGGAGCAATAAATAGACGGTAATATGCACACAGAGGGTGGCCGGAAAGAAAAATATTGTGAGGTTGAAATTTTCTAAACAAGTTTTAAATCTAGGAAGCCGCCGATGATTGCAAATTGTAGCCCTAGATCTAAGCTATCCATACATGTCAAAATGACTGCATTTGGTAAATATTCCATGAAATTATGAATGAGTAAAGCAACTCCATACCCCAGGGAATTAGACAGACATGGAGCAATAAATAGACGGTAATATGCACACGGGGAGTGGCCGGGAAGAAAAATATTGCGAGGTTGAAATTTTCTCAACAAGTTTTAAATCTAGGAAGCCGCCGATGATTGCAAAATGTAGCCCTAGATCTAAGCTATACATACATGTCAAAATTAATGCATTTGGTTGATATTCCATGCAATTCTTAATGTGTAAAGCAAGTCCATACCCGAGGGAATTAGACGGGCATGGAGCAATAAATAGACGGTAATATGCACACAGGGGGTGGCCTGGAAGAAAATAAACATTGCGAGGTTTGAATTTTCCCTGCAAGTGTTAACTTTATGAAGCCGCCGATGATTGCAAAATGTAGCGGCAGATCTAAGCTATCCATACATGTCAAAATTACTGCATTTGGTTAATATTCTATGAAATTATGAATGAGTAAAGCAAGTCCATACCCCAGGGAATTAGACAGGCATGAAGCAATAAATAGACGGTAATATGCACACAGAGGGTGGCCGGAAAGAAAAATATTGTGAGGTTGAAATTTTCTCCACAAGTTTTAAATCTAGGAAGCCGCCGATGATTGCAAATTGTAGCCCTAGATCTAAGCTATCCATACATGTCAAAATTACTGCATTTGGTTGATATTCCATGCAATTATGAATGTGTAAAGCAAGTCCATACCCAAGGGAATTAGACGGGCAAGGAGCAATAAATAGACGGTAATATGCACACAGAGGGTGGCCGGAAAGAAAAATATTGTGAGGTTGAAATTTTCTCCACAAATTTTAAATCTAGGAAGCCGCCGATGATTGCAAAATTGTAGCCCTAGATCTAAGCTATCCATACATGTCAAAATTACTGCATTTGGTTAATATTCTATGAAATTATGAATGAGTAAAGCAAGTCCATACCCCAGGGAATTAGACAGGCATGGTGCAATAAATAGACAGTAATATGCACACAGAGGGTGGGCGGAAAGAAAAAAATAATGCGAGGTTGACATTTTCTCCACAAGTTTAAAAACTAGGAAGCCGCCGATGATTGCAAAATGTAGCCCTAGATCTAAGCTATCCATACATGTCCAAATGACTGCATTTGGTAAATATTAGATGAAATTATGAATGAGTAAAGCAAGTCCATACCCCAGGGAATTAGACAGGCATCAAGCAATAAATAGACGGTAATATGCACACAGAGGGTGGCCGGAAAGAAAAATATTGTGAGGTTGAAATTTTCTCCACAGGTTTTAAATCAAGGAAGCCGCCGATGGTTGCAAATTGTAGCCCTAGATCTAAGCTATCCATACATGTCAAAATTACTGCCTTTGGTTGATATTTCATGCAATTATGAATGTGTAAAGCAAGCCCATACCCCAGGGAATTAGACAGGCATGGTGCAATAAATAGACGGTAATATGCACACAGAGGGTGGGCGGAAAGAAAAAAATAATGCGAGGTTGAAATTTTCTCCACAAGTTTTAAAACTAGGAAACCGCCGATGATTGCAAAATGTAGCCCTAGATCTAAGCTATCCATACATGTCAAAATTAATGCATTTGGTTGATATTCCATACAATTATGAATGTGTAAAGCAACTCCATACCCCAGGGAATTAGACAGACATGGAGCAATACATAGACGGTAATATGCACACGGGGGGTGGCCGGGAAGAAAAATATTGCGAGGTTGAAATTTTCTCAACAAGTTTGAAATCTAGGAAGCCGCCGATGATTGCAAAATGTAGCCCTAGATCTAAGCTATCCATACATTTCAAAATTAATGCATTTGTTTGATATTCCATGCAATTATGAATGTGTAAAGCAAGCCCATACCCCAGGGAATTAGACGGGCATGGAGCAATAAATAGACGGTAATATGCACACAGGGGGTGGCTTGGAAGAAAATAAACATTGCGAGGTTTGAATTTTCTCTGCAAGTGTTAACTTTATGAAGCCGCCGATGATTGCAAAATGTAGCGGCAGATCTAAGCTATCCATACATGTCAAAATTACTGCATTTGGTTAATATTCTATGAAATTATGAATGAGTAAAGCAAGTCCATACCCCAGGGAATTAGACGGGCATGGTGCAATAAATAGACAGTAATATGCACACAGAGGGTGGGCGGAAAGAAAAAAATAATGCGAGGTTGAAATTTTCTCCACAAGTTTTAAATCTAGGAAGCCGCCGATGATTGCAAAATGTAGCCCTAGATCTAAGCTATCCATACATGTCAAAATGACTGCATTTGGTAAATATTCCATGAAATTATGAATGAGTAAAGCAAGTCCATACCCCAGGGAATTAGACGGGCATGGAGCAATAAATAGACGGTAATATGCACACAGGGGTGGCCTGGAAGAAAATAAACATTGCGAGGTTTGAATTTTCTCCGCAAGTGTTAACTTTATGAAGCCGCCGATGATTGCAAAATGTAGCGGCAGATCTAAGCTATCCATACATGTCAAAATTACTGCATTTGGTTAATATTCTATGAAATTATGAATGAGTAAAGCAAGTCCATACCCCAGGGAATTAGACGGGCATGGTGCAATAAATAGACAGTAATATGTACACAGAGGGTGGGCGGAAAGAAAAAAATAATGCGAGGTTGAAATTTTCTCCACAAGTTTTAAATCTAGGAAGCCGCCGATGATTGCAAAATGTAGCCCTAGATCTAAGCTATCCATACATGTCAAAATGACTGCATTTGGTAAATATTCCATGAAATTATGAATGAGTAAAGCAAGTCCATACCCCAGGGAATTAGACAAGCATGAAGCAATAAATAGACGGTAATATGCACACAGAGGGTGGCCGGAAAGAAAAATATTGTGAGGTTGAAATTTTCTCCACAAGTTTTAAATCTAGGAAGCCGCCGATGATTGCAAATTGTAGCCCTAGATCTAAGCTATCCATACATGTCAAAATTACTGCATTTGGTTGATATTCCATGCAATTATGAATGTGTAAAGCAAGTCCATACCCCAGGGAATTAGACGGGCAAGGAGCAATAAATAGACGGTAATATGCACACAGAGGGTGGCCGGAAAGAAAAATATTGTGAGGTTCAAATTTTCTCCACAAGTTTTAAATCTAGGAAGCCGCCGATGATTGCAAATTGTAGCCCTAGATCTAAGCTATCCATACATGTCAAAATTACTGCATTTGGTTGATATTCCATGCAATTATGAATGTGTAAAGCAAGCCCATACCCCAGGGAATTAGACAGGCATGGAGCAATAAATAGACGGTAATATTCACACAGGGGGTGGCCTGGAAGAAAATAAACATTGCGAGATTTGAATTTTCTCTGCAAGTTTTAACTTTAGGAAGCCGCCGATGATTGCAAAATGTAGCGGCAGATCTAAGCTATCCATACATGTCAAAATTACTGCATTTGGTTAATATTCTATGAAATTATGAATGAGTAAAGCAAGTCCATACCCCAGGGAATTAGACAGGCATGGTGCAATAAATAGACAGTAATATGCACACAGAGGGTGGGCGGAAAGAAAAAAATAATGCGAGGTTGACATTTTCTCCACAAGTTTAAAAACTAGGAAGCCGCCGATGATTGCAAAATGTAGCCCTAGATCTAAGCTATCCATACATGTCCAAATGACTGCATTTGGTAAATATTCCATGAAATTATGAATGAGTAAAGCAAGTCCAAACCCCAGGGAATTAGACAGGCATGAAGCAATAAATAGACGGAAATATGCACACAGAGGGTGGCCGGAAAGAAAAATATTGTGAGGTTGAAATTTTCTCCACAAGTTTTAAATCTAGGAAGCCGCCGATGATTGCAAATTGTAGCCCTAGATCTAAGCTATCCATACATGTCAAAATTACTGCCTTTGGTTGATATTTCATGCAATTATGAATGTGTAAAGCAAGCCCATACCCCAGGGAATTAGACAGGCATGGTGCAATAAATAGACGGTAATATGCACACAGAGGGTGGGCGGAAAGAAAAAAATAATGCGAGGTTGAAATTTTCTCCACAAGTTTTAAAACTAGGAAACCGCCGATGATTGCAAAATGTAGCCCTAGATCTAAGCTATCCATACATGTCAAAATTAATGCATTTGGTTGATATTCCATACAATTATGAATGTGTAAAGCAACTCCGTACCCCAGGGAATTAGACAGACAAGGAGCAATAAATATACGGTAATATGCACACGGGGGGTGGCCGGGAAGAAAAATATTGCGAGGTTGAAATTTTCTCAACAAGTTTGAAATCTAGGAAGCCGCCGATGATTGCAAAATGTAGTTCTAGATCTAAGCTATCCATACATTTCAAAATTAATGCATTTGTTTGATATTCCATGCAATTATGAATATGTAAAGCAAGCCCATACCCCAGGGAATTAGACGGGCATGGAGCAATAAATAGACGGTAATATGCACACAGGGGGTGGCTTGGAAGAAAATAAACATTGCGAGGTTTGAATTTTCTCCGCAAGTGTTAACTTTATGAAGCCGCCGATGATTGCAAAATGTAGCGGCAGATCTAAGCTATCCATACATGTCAAAATTACTGCATTTGGTTAATATTCTATGAAATTATGAATGAGTAAAGCAAGTCCATACCCCAGGGAATTAGACGGGCATGGTGCAATAAATAGACAGTAATATGCACACAGAGGGTGGGCGGAAAGAAAAAAATAATGCGAGGTTGAAATTTTCTCCACAAGTTTTAAATCTAGGAAGCCGCCGATGATTGCAAAATGTAGCCCTAGATCTAAGCTATCCATACATGTCAAAATGACTGCATTTGGTAAATATTCCATGAAATTATGAATGAGTAAAGCAAGTCCATACCCCAGGGAATTAGACGGGCATGGAGCAATAAATAGACGGTAATATGCACACAGGGGGTGGCCTGGAAGAAAATAAACATTGCGAGGTTTGAATTTTCTCCGCAAGTGTTAACTTTATGAAGCCGCCGATGATTGCAAAATGTAGCGGCAGATCTAAGCTATCCATACATGTCAAAATTACTGCATTTGGTTAATATTCTATGAAATTATGAATGAGTAAAGCAAGTCCATACCCCAGGGAATTAGACGGGCATGGTGCAATAAATAGACAGTAATATGCACACAGAGGGTGGGCGGAAAGAAAAAAATAATGCGAGGTTGAAATTTTCTCCACAAGTTTTAAATCTAGGAAGCCGCCGATGATTGCAAAATGTAGCCCTAGATCTAAGCTATCCATACATGTCAAAATGACTGCATTTGGTAAATATTCCATGAAATTATGAATGAGTAAAGCAAGTCCATACCCCAGGGAATTAGACAGGCATGAAGCAATAAATAGACGGTACTATGCACACAGAGGGTGGCCGGAAAGAAAAATATTGTGAGGTTGAAATTTTCTCCACAAGTTTTAAATCTAGGAAGCCGCCGATGATTGCAAATTGTAGCCCTAGATCTAAGCTATCCATACATGTCAAAATTACTGCATTTGGTTGATATTCCATGCAATTATGAATGTGTAAAGCAAGTCCATACCCCAGGGAATTAGACGGGCAAGGAGCAATAAATAGACGGTAATATGCACACAGAGGGTGGCCGGAAAGAAAAATATTGTGAGGTTGAAATTTTCTCCACAAGTTTTAAATCTAGGAAGCCGCCGATGATTGCAAATTGTAGACCTAGATCTAAGCTATCCATACATGTCAAAATTACTGCATTTGGTTGATATTCCATGCAATTATGAATGTGTAAAGCAAGCCCATACCCCAGGGAATTAGACAGGCATGGAGCAATAAATAGACGGTAATATTCACACAGGGGGTGGCCTGGAAGAAAATAAACATTGCGAGGTTTGAATTTTCTCTGCAAGTTTTAACTTTAGGAAGCCGCCGATGATTGCAAAATGTAGCGGCAGATCTAAGCTATCCATACATGTCAAAATTACTGCATTTGGTTAATATTCTATGAAATTATGAATGAGTAAAGCAAGTCCATACCCCAGGGAATTAGACAGGCATGGTGCAATAAATAGACAGTAATATGCACACAGAGGGTGGGCGGAAAGAAAAAAATAATGCGAGGTTGACATTTTCTCCACAAGTTTAAAAACTAGGAAGCCGCCGATGATTGCAAAATGTAGCCCTAGATCTAAGCTATCCATACATGTCAAAATTAATGCATTTGGTTGATATTCCATACAATTATGAATGTGTAAAGCAACTCCATACCCCAGGGAATTAGACAGACATGGAGCAATAAATAGACGGTAATATGCACACGGGGGGTGGCCGGGAAGAAAAATATTGCGAGGTTGAAATTTTCTCAACAAGTTTGAAATCTAGGAAGCCGCCGATGATTGCAAAATGTAGCCCTAGATCTAAGCTATCCATACATTTCAAAATTAATGCATTTGTTTGATATTCCATGCAATTATGAATGTGTAAAGCAAGCCCATACCCCAGGGAATTAGACGGGCATGGAGCAATAAATAGACGGTAATATGCACACAGGGGGTGGCTTGGAAGAAAATAAACATTGCGAGGTTGAAATTTTCTCCGCAAGTGTTAACTTTATGAAGCCGCCGATGATTGCAAAATGTAGCGGCAGATCTAAGCTATCCATACATGTCAAAATTACTGCATTTGGTTAATATTCTATGAAATTATGAATGAGTAAAGCAAGTCCATACCCCAGGGAATTAGACGGGCATGGTGCAATAAATAGACAGTAATATGCACACAGAGGGTGGGCGGAAAGAAAAAAATAATGCGAGGTTGAAATTTTCTCCACAAGTTTTAAATATAGGAAGCCGCCGATGATTGCAAAATGTAGCCCTAGATCTAAGCTATCCATACATGTCAAAATGACTGCATTTGGTAAATATTCCATGAAATTATGAATGAGTAAAGCAAGTCCATACCCCAGGGAATTAGACAGGCATGAAGCAATAAATAGACGGTAATATGCACACAGAGGGTGGCCGGAAAGAAAAATATTGTGAGGTTGAAATTTTCTCCACAAGTTTTAAATCTAGGAAGCCGCCGATGATTGTAAATTGTAGCCCTAGATCTAAGCTATCCATACATGTCAACATTACTGCCTTTGGTTGATATTCCATGCAATTATGAATGTGTAAAGCAAGCCCATACCCCAGGGAATTAGACAGGCATGGTGCAATAAATAGACGGTAATATGCACACAGAGGGTGGGCGGAAAGAAAAAAATAATGCGAGGTTGAAATTTTCTCTGCAAGTTTTAAAACTAGGAAGCCGCCGATGATTGCAAAATGTAGCACTAGATCTAAGCTATCCACACATGTCAAAATTAATGCATTTGGTTGATATTCCATACAATTATGTATGTGTAAAGCAACTCCATACCCCAGGGAATTAGACAGACATGGAGCAATAAATAGACGGTAATATGCACACGGGGGGTGGCCGGGAAGAAAAATATTGCGAGGTTGAAATTTTCTCAACAAGTTTGAAATCTAGGAAGCCGCCGATGATTGCAAAATGTAGCCCTAGATCTAAGCTATCCATACATTTCAAAATTAATGCATTTGTTTGATATTCCATGCAATTATGAATGTGTAAAGCAAGTCCATACCCCAGGGAATTAGACAGGCATGGAGCAATAAATAGACGGTAATATTCACACAGGGGGTGGCCTGGAAGAAAATAAACATTGCGAGGTTTGAATTTTCTCTGCAAGTTTTAACTTTAGGAAGCCGCCGATGATTGCAAAATGTAGCGGCAGATCTAAGCTATCCATACATGTCAAAATTACTGCATTTGGTTAATATTCTATGAAATTATGAATGAGTAAAGCAAGTCCATACCCCAGGGAATTAGACAGGCATGGTGCAATAAATAGACAGTAATATGCACACAGAGGGTGGGCGGAAAGAAAAAAATAATGCGAGGTTGACATTTTCTCAACAAGTTTAAAAACTAGGAAGCCGCCGATGATTGCAAAATGTAGCCCTAGATCTAAGCTATCCATACATGTCAAAATTAATGCATTTGGTTGATATTCCATACAATTATGAATGTGTAAAGCAACTCCATACCCCAGGGAATTAGACAGACATGGAGCAATAAATAGACGGTAATATGCACACGGGGGGTGGCCGGGAAGAAAAATATTGCGAGGTTGAAATTTTCTCAACAAGTTTGAAATCTAGGAAGCCGCCGATGATTGCAAAATGTAGCCCTAGATCTAAGCTATCCATACATTTCAAAATTAATGCATTTGTTTGATATTCCATGCAATTATGAATGTGTAAAGCAAGCCCATACCCCAGGGAATTAGACGGGCATGGAGCAATAAATAGACGGTAATATGCACACAGGGGGTGGCTTGGAAGAAAATAAACATTGCGAGGTTGAAATTTTCTCCGCAAGTGTTAACTTTATGAAGCCGCCGATGATTGCAAAATGTAGCGGCAGATCTAAGCTATCCATACATGTCAAAATTACTGCATTTGGTTAATATTCTATGAAATTATGAATGAGTAAAGCAAGTCCATACCCCAGGGAATTAGACGGGCATGGTGCAATAAATAGACAGTAATATGCACACAGAGGGTGGGCGGAAAGAAAAAAATAATGCGAGGTTGAAATTGTCTCCACAAGTTTTAAATCAAGGAAGCCGCCGATGATTGCAAAATGTAGCCCTAGATCTAAGCTATCCATACATGTCAAAATGACTGCATTTGGTAAATATTCCATGAAATTATGAATGAGTAAAGCAAGTCCATACCCCAGGGAATTAGACAGGCATGAAGCAATAAATAGACGGTAATATGCACACAGAGGGTGGCCGGAAAGAAAAATATTGTGAGGTTGAAATTTTCTCCACAAGTTTTAAATCTAGGAAGCCGCCGATGATTGTAAATTGTAGCCCTAGATCTAAGCTATCCATACATGTCAACATTACTGCCTTTGGTTGATATTCCATGCAATTATGAATGTGTAAAGCAAGCCCATACCCCAGGGAATTAGACAGGCATGGTGCAATAAATAGACGGTAATATGCACACAGAGGGTGGGCGGAAAGAAAAAAATAATGCGAGGTTGAAATTTTCTCCACAAGTTTTAAAACTAGGAAGCCGCCGATGATTGCAAAATGTAGCCCTAGATCTAAGCTATCCATACATGTCAAAATTAATGCATTTGGTTGATATTCCATACAATTATGTATGTGTAAAGCAACTCCATACCCCAGGGAATTAGACAGACATGGAGCAATAAATAGACGGTAATATGCACACGGGGGGTGGCCGGGAAGAAAAATATTGCGAGGTTGAAATTTTCTCAACAAGTTTGAAATCTAGGAAGCCGCCGATGATTGCAAAATGTAGCCCTAGATCTAAGCTATCCATACATTTCAAAATTAATGCATTTGTTTGATATTCCATGCAATTATGAATGTGTAAAGCAAGTCCATACCCCAGGGAATTAGACAGGCATGGAGCAATAAATAGACGGTAATATTCACACAGGGGGTGGCCTGGAAGAAAATAAACATTGCGAGGTTTGAATTTTCTCTGCAAGTTTTAACTTTAGGAAGCCGCCGATGATTGCAAAATGTAGCCCTAGATCTAAGCTATCCATACATGTCAAAATGACTGCATTTGGTAAATATTCCATGAAATTATGAATGAGTAAAGCAAGTCCATACCCCAGGGAAATAGACAGGCATGGTGCAATAAATAGACAGTAATATGCACACAGAGGGTGGGCGGAAAGAAAAAAATAATGCGAGGTTAAAATTTTCTCCACAAGTTTTAAAACTAGGAAGCCGCCGATGATTGCAAAATGTAGCCCTAGATCTAAGCTATCCATACATGTCAAAATGACTGTATTTGGTAAATATTCCATGAAATTATGAATGAGTAAAGCAAGTCCATACCCCAGGGAATTAGACAGGCATGAAGCAATAAATAGACGGTAATATGCACACAGAGGGTGGCCGGAAAGAAAAATATGGTGAGGTTGAAATTTTCTCCACAAGTTTTAAATCTAGGAAGCCGCCGATGATTGCAAATTGTAGCCCTAGATCTAAGCTATCCATACATGTCAAAATGACTGCCTTTGGTTGATATTCCATGCAATTATGAATGTGTAAAGCAAGCCCATACCCCAGGGAATTAGACAGGCATGGTGCAATACATAGACGGTAATATGCACACAGAGGGTGGGCGGAAAGAAAAAAATAATGCGAGGTTGAAATTTTCTCCACAAGTTTTAAAACTAGGAAGCCGCCGATGATTGCAAAATGTAGCCCTAGATCTAAGCTATCCATACATGTCAAAATTACTGCCTTTGGTTAATATTCCATGAAATTATGAATGAGTAAAGCAAGTATATACCCCAGGAATTAGACAGGCATGAAGCAATAAATAGACGGTAATATGCACACGGAGGGTGGCCGGGAAGAAAAATATTGCGAGGTTGAAATTTTCTGAACAAGTTTTAAAGCTAGGAAGCCGCCGATGATTGCAAAATGTAGCCCTAGATCTAAGCTATCCATACAAGTCAAAATGACTGCCTTTGGTTAATATTCCATGAAATTATGAATGAGTAAAGCAAGTATATACCCCAGGAATTAGACAGGCATGAAGCAATAAATAGACGGTAATATGCACACAGAGGGTGCCGGTAAGAAAAATATTGCGAGGTTTGAATTTTCTCTGCAAGTTTTAACTTTAGGAAGCCGCCGATGATTGCAAAATGTAGCCCTAGATCTAAGCTATCCATACATTTCAAAATTAATGCATTTGTTTGATATTCCATGCAATTATTAATGTGTAAAGCAAGTCCATACCCCAGGGAATTAGACGGGCATGGAGCAATAAATAGACGGTAATATGCACACAGGGGGTGGCCTGGAAGAAAATAAACATTGCGAGGTTTGAATTTTCTCCGCAAGTGTTAACTTTATGAAGCCGCCGATGGTTGCAAAATGTAGCGGCAGATCTAAGCTATCCATACATGTCAAAATTACTGCATTTGGTTAATATTCTATGAAATTATGAATGAGTAAAGCAAGTCCATACCCCAGGGAAATAGACAGGCATGGTGCAATAAATAGACAGTAATATGCACACAGAGGGTGGGCGGAAAGAAAAAAATAATGCGAGGTTGAAATTTTCTAAACAAGTTTTAAAGCTAGGAAGCCGCCGATGATTGCAAAATGTAGCCCTAGATCTAAGCTATCCATACATGTCAAAATTACTGCATTTGGTTAATATTCTATGAAATTATGAATGTGTAAAGCAAGTCCATACCCCAGGGAATTAGACAGGCATGGTACAATAAATAGACAGTAATATGCACACAGAGGGTGGGCGGAAAGAAAAAAATAATGCGAGGTTGAAATTTTCTCCACAAGTTTTAAATCTAGGAAGCCGCCGATGATTGCAAAATGTAGCCCTAGATCTAAGCTATCCATACATGTCAAAATGACTGCATTTGGTAAATATTCCATGAAATTATGAATGAGTAAAGCAAGTCCATACCCCAGGGAATTAGACAGGCATGAAGCAATAAATAGACGGTAATATGCACACAGAGGGTGGCCGGAAAGAAAAATAATGCGAGGTTGAAATTTTCTCCACAAGTTTTAAATCTAGGAAGCCGCCGATGATTGCAAATTGTAGCCCTAGATCTAAGCTATCCATACATGTCAAAATTACTGCCTTTGGTTGATATTCCATGCAATTATGAATGTGTAAAGCAAGCCCATACCCCAGGGAATTGGACAGGCATGGTGCAATAAATAGACGGTAATATGCACACAGAGGGTGGGCGGAAAGAAAAAAATAATGCGAGGTTGAAATTTTCTCCAGAAGTTTTAAAACTAGGAAGCCGCCGATGATTGCAAAATGTAGCCCTAGATCTAAGCTATCCATACATGTCAAAATTAATGCATTTGGTTGATATTCCATACAATTATGAATGTGTAAAGCAACTCCATACCCCAGGGAATTAGACAGACATGGAGCAATAAATAGACGGTAATATGCACACGGGGGGTGGCCGGGAAGAAAAATATTGCGAGGTTGAAATTTTCTCAACAAGTTTGAAATCTAGGAAGCCGCCGATGATTGCAAAATGTAGCCCTAGATCTAAGCTATCCATACATTTCAAAATTAATGCATTTGTTTGATATTCCATGCAATTATTAATGTGTAAAGCAAGTCCATACCCCAGGGAATTAGACGGGCATGGAGCAATAAATAGACGGTAATATGCACACAGGGGGTGGCCTGGAAGAAAATAAACATTGCGAGGTTTGAATTTTCTCCGCAAGTGTTAACTTTATGAAGCCGCCGATGATTGCAAAATGTAGCCCTAGATCTAAGCTATCCATACATGTCAAAATTAATGCATTTGTTTGATATTCCATGCAATTATTAATGTGTAAAGCAAGTCCATACCCCAGGGAATTAGACGGGCATGGAGCAATAAATAGACGGTAATATGCACACAGAGGGTGGCCGGAAAGAAAAATATTGTGAGGTTGAAATTTTCTCAACAAGTTTTAAATCTAGGAAGCCGCCGATGATTGCAAATTGTAGCCCTAGATCTAAGCTATCCATACATGTCAAAATTACTGCATTTGGTTGATATTCCATGCAATTATGAATGTGTAAAGCAAGCCCATACCCCAGGGAATTAGACAGGCATGGAGCAATAAATAGACGGTAATATTCACACAGGGGGTGGCCTGGAAGAAAATAAACATTGCGAGGTTTGAATTTTCTCAACAAGTTTAAACTCTAGGAAGCCGCCGATGATTGCAAAATGTAGCGGCCGATCTAAGCTATCCATACATGTCAAAATTACTGCATTTGGTTGATATTGCATGCAATTATGAATGAGTAAAGCAAATCTATACCGCCTGGAATTGCACGGGCATGGAGCAATAAATACACGGCAATATGCACACAGAGGGTGGGCGGAAAGACAAAAATAATGCGAGGTTGAAATTTTCTCCACAAGTTTTAAAACTAGGAAGCCGCCGATGATTGCAAAATGTAGCGGCCGATCTAAGCTATCCATACATGTCAAAATTACTGCATTTGGTTGATATTGCATGCAATTATGAATGAGTAAAGCAAATCTATACCGCCAGGAATTGCACGGGCATGGAGCAATAAATACACGGCAATATGCACACAGAGGGTGGGCGGAAAGACAAAAATAATGCGAGGTTGAAATTTTCTCCACAAGTTTTAAAACTAGGAAGCCGCCGATGATTGCAAAATGTAGCCCTAGATCTAAGCTATCCATACATGTCAAAATTAATGCATTTGGTTGATATTCCATGCAATTCTTAATGTGTAAAGCAAGTCCATACCCGAGGGAATTAGACGGGCATGGAGCAATAAGTAGACGGTAATATGCACACAGAGGGTGCCGGTAAGAAAAATATTGCGAGGTTTGAATTTTCTCAACAAGTTTTAACTTTAGGAAGCCGCCGATGATTGCAAAATGTAGCGGGAGATCTAAGCTATCCATACATGTCAAAATTACTGCATTTGGTTAATATTCTATGAAATTATGAATGAGTAAAGCAAGTCCATACCCCAGGGAATTAGACGGGCATGGTGCAATAAATAGACAGTAATATGCACACAGAGGGTGGGCGGAAAGAACAAAATAATGCGAGGTTGAAATTTTCTCCACAAGTTTTAAATCTAGGAAGCCGCCGATGATTGCAAAATGTATCCCTAGATCTAAGCTATCCATACATGTCAAAATGACTGCATTTGGTAAATATTCCATGAAATTATGAATGAGTAAAGCAAGTCCATACCCCAGGGAATTAGACAGGCATGAAGCAATAAATAGACGGTAATATGCACACAGAGGGTGGCCGGAAAGAAAAATATTGTGAGGTTGAAATTTTCTCCACAAGTTTTAAATTTAGGAAGCCGCCGATGATTGTAAATTGTAGCCCTAGATCTAAGCTATCCATACATGTCAACATTACTGCCTTTGGTTGATATTCCATGCAATTATGAATGTGTAAAGCAAGCCCATACCCCAGGGAATTAGACAGGCATGGTGCAATAAATAGACGGTAATATGCACACAGAGGGTGGGCGGAAAGAAAAAAATAATGCGAGGTTGAAATTTTCTCCACAAGTTTTAAAACTAGGAAGCCGCCGATGATTGCAAAATGTAGCCCTAGATCTAAGCTATCCATACATGTCAAAATTAATGCATTTGGTTGATATTCCATACAATTATGAATGTGTAAAGCAACTCCATACCCCAGGGAATTAGACAGACATGGAGCAATAAATAGACGGTAATATGCACACGGGGGGTGGCCGGGAAGAAAAATATTGCGAGGTTGAAATTTTCTCAACAAGTTTGAAATCTAGGAAGCCGCCGATGATTGCAAAATGTAGCCCTAGATCTAAGCTATCCATACATTTCAAAATTAATGCATTTGTTTGATATTCCATGCAATTATTAATGTGTAAAGCAAGTCCATACCCCAGGGAATTAGACGGGCAAGGAGCAATAAATAGACGGTAATATGCACACAGAGGGTGGCTGGAAAGAAAAATATTGTGAGGTTGAAATTTTCTCCACAAGTTTTAAATCTAGGAAGCCGCCGATGATTGCAAATTGTAGCCCTAGATCTAAGCTATCCATACATGTCAAAATTACTGCATTTGGTTGATATTCCATGCAATTATGAATGTGTAAAGCAAGCCCATACCCCAGGGAATTAGACAGGCATGGAGCAATAAATAGACGGTAATATTCACACAGGGGGTGGCCTGGAAGAAAATAAACATTGCGATGTTTGAATTTTCTCTGCAAGTTTTAACTTTAGGAAGCCGCCGATGATTGCAAAATGTAGCGGCAGATCTAAGCTATCCATACATGTCAAAATTACTGCATTTGGTTAATATTCTATGAAATTATGAATGAGTAAAGCAAGTCCATACCCCAGGGAATTAGACAGGCATGGTGCAATAAATAGACAGTAATATGCACACAGAGGGTGGGCGGAAAGAAAAAAATAATGCGAGGTTGACATTTTCTCCACAAGTTTAAAAACTAGGAAGCCGCCGATGATTGCAAAATGTAGCCCTAGATCTAAGCTATCCATACATGTCCAAATGACTGCATTTGGTAAATATTCCATGAAATTATGAATGAGTAAAGCAAGTCCATACCCCAGGGAATTAGACAGGCATGAAGCAATAAATAGACGGTAATATGCACACAGAGGGTGGCCGGAAAGAAAAATATTGTGAGGTTGAAATTTTCTCCACAAGTTTTAAATCTAGGAAGCCGCCGATGATTGCAAATTGTAGCCCTAGATCTAAGCTATCCATACATGTCAAAATTACTGCCTTTGGTTGATATTTCATGCAATTATGAATGTGTAAAGCAAGCCCATACCCCAGGGAATTAGACGGGCATGGTGCAATAAATAGACGGTAATATGCACACAGAGGGTGGGCGGAAAGAAAAAAATAATGCGAGGTTGACATTTTCTCCACAAGTTTTAAAACTAGGAAGCCGCCGATGATTGCAAAATGTAGCCCTAGATCTAAGCTATCCATACATGTCAAAATGACTGTATTTGGTAAATATTCCATGAAATTATGAATGAGTAAAGCAAGTCCATACCCCAGGGAATTAGACAGGCATGAAGCAATAAATAGACGGTAATATGCACACAGAGGGTGGCCGGAAAGAAAAATATGGTGAGGTTGAAATTTTCTCCACAAGTTTTAAATCTAGGAAGCCGCCGATGATTGCAAATTGTAGCCCTAGATCTAAGCTATCCATACATGTCAAAATGACTGCCTTTGGTTGATATTCCATGCAATTATGAATGTGTAAAGCAAGCCCATACCCCAGGGAATTAGACAGGCATGGTGCAATACATAGACGGTAATATGCACACAGAGGGTGGGCGGAAAGAAAAAAATAATGCGAGGTTGAAATTTTCTCCACAAGTTTTAAAACTAGGAAGCCGCCGATGATTGCAAAATGTAGCCCTAGATCTAAGCTATCCATACATGTCAAAATTACTGGCTTTGGTTAATATTCCATGAAATTATGAATGAGTAAAGCAAGTATATACCCCAGGAATTAGACAGGCATGAAGCAATAAATAGACGGTAATATGCACACGGAGGGTGGCCGGGAAGAAAAATATTGCGAGGTTGAAATTTTCTGAACAAGTTTTAAAGCTAGGAAGCCGCCGATGATTGCAAAATGTAGCCCTAGATCTAAGCTATCCATACAAGTCAAAATGACTGCCTTTGGTTAATATTCCATGAAATTATGAATGAGTAAAGCAAGTATATACCCCAGGAATTAGACAGGCATGAAGCAATAAATAGACGGTAATATGCACACAGAGGGTGCCGGTAAGAAAAATATTGCGAGGTTTGAATTTTCTCTGCAAGTTTTAACTTTAGGAAGCCGCCGATGATTGCAAAATGTAGCCCTAGATCTAAGCTATCCATACATTTCAAAATTAATGCATTTGTTTGATATTCCATGCAATTATTAATGTGTAAAGCAAGTCCATACCCCAGGGAATTAGACGGGCATGGAGCAATAAATAGACGGTAATATGCACACAGGGGGTGGCCTGGAAGAAAATAAACATTGCGAGGTTTGAATTTTCTCCGCAAGTGTTAACTTTATGAAGCCGCCGATGATTGCAAAATGTAGCGGCAGATCTAAGCTATCCATACATGTCAAAATTACTGCATTTGGTTAATATTCTATGAAATTATGAATGAGTAAAGCAAGTCCATACCCCAGGGAAATAGACAGGCATGGTGCAATAAATAGACAGTAATATGCACACAGAGGGTGGGCGGAAAGAAAAAAATAATGCGAGGTTGAAATTTTCTAAACAAGTTTTAAAGCTAGGAAGCCGCCGATGATTGCAAAATGTAGCCCTAGATCTAAGCTATCCATACATGTCAAAATTACTGCATTTGGTTAATATTCTATGAAATTATGAATGTGTAAAGCAAGTCCATACCCCAGGGAATTAGACAGGCATGGTACAATAAATAGACAGTAATATGCACACAGAGGGTGGGCGGAAAGAAAAAAATAATGCGAGGTTGAAATTTTCTCCACAAGTTTTAAATCTAGGAAGCCGCCGATGATTGCAAAATGTAGCCCTAGATCTAAGCTATCCATACATGTCAAAATGACTGCATTTGGTAAATATTCCATGAAATTATGAATGAGTAAAGCAAGTCCATACCCCAGGGAATTAGACAGGCATGAAGCAATAAATAGACGGTAATATGCACACAGAGGGTGGCCGGAAAGAAAAATAATGCGAGGTTGAAATTTTCTCCACAAGTTTTAAATCTAGGAAGCCGCCGATGATTGCAAATTGTAGCCCTAGATCTAAGCTATCCATACATGTCAAAATTACTGCCTTTGGTTGATATTCCATGCAATTATGAATGTGTAAAGCAAGCCCATACCCCAGGGAATTGGACAGGCATGGTGCAATAAATAGACGGTAATATGCACACAGAGGGTGGGCGGAAAGAAAAAAATAATGCGAGGTTGAAATTTTCTCCAGAAGTTTTAAAACTAGGAAGCCGCCGATGATTGCAAAATGTAGCCCTAGATCTAAGCTATCCATACATGTCAAAATTAATGCATTTGGTTGATATTCCATACAATTATGAATGTGTAAAGCAACTCCATACCCCAGGGAATTAGACAGACATGGAGCAATAAATAGACGGTAATATGCACACGGGGGGTGGCCGGGAAGAAAAATATTGCGAGGTTGAAATTTTCTCAACAAGTTTGAAATCTAGGAAGCCGCCGATGATTGCAAAATGTAGCCCTAGATCTAAGCTATCCATACATTTCAAAATTAATGCATTTGTTTGATATTCCATGCAATTATTAATGTGTAAAGCAAGTCCATACCCCAGGGAATTAGACGGGCATGGAGCAATAAATAGACGGTAATATGCACACAGGGGGTGGCCTGGAAGAAAATAAACATTGCGAGGTTTGAATTTTCTCCGCAAGTGTTAACTTTATGAAGCCGCCGATGATTGCAAAATGTAGCCCTAGATCTAAGCTATCCATACATGTCAAAATTAATGCATTTGTTTGATATTCCATGCAATTATTAATGTGTAAAGCAAGTCCATACCCCAGGGAATTAGACGGGCATGGAGCAATAAATAGACGGTAATATGCACACAGAGGGTGGCCGGAAAGAAAAATATTGTGAGGTTGAAATTTTCTCAACAAGTTTTAAATCTAGGAAGCCGCCGATGATTGCAAATTGTAGCCCTAGATCTAAGCTATCCATACATGTCAAAATTACTGCATTTGGTTGATATTCCATGCAATTATGAATGTGTAAAGCAAGCCCATACCCCAGGGAATTAGACAGGCATGGAGCAATAAATAGACGGTAATATTCACACAGGGGGTGGCCTGGAAGAAAATAAACATTGCGAGGTTTGAATTTTCTCAACAAGTTTAAACTCTAGGAAGCCGCCGATGATTGCAAAATGTAGCGGCCGATCTAAGCTATCCATACATGTCAAAATTACTGCATTTGGTTGATATTGCATGCAATTATGAATGAGTAAAGCAAATCTATACCGCCTGGAATTGCACGGGCATGGAGCAATAAATACACGGCAATATGCACACAGAGGGTGGGCGGAAAGACAAAAATAATGCGAGGTTGAAATTTTCTCCACAAGTTTTAAAACTAGGAAGCCGCCGATGATTGCAAAATGTAGCGGCCGATCTAAGCTATCCATACATGTCAAAATTACTGCATTTGGTTGATATTGCATGCAATTATGAATGAGTAAAGCAAATCTATACCGCCAGGAATTGCACGGGCATGGAGCAATAAATACACGGCAATATGCACACAGAGGGTGGGCGGAAAGACAAAAATAATGCGAGGTTGAAATTTTCTCCACAAGTTTTAAAACTAGGAAGCCGCCGATGATTGCAAAATGTAGCCCTAGATCTAAGCTATACATACATGTCAAAATTAATGCATTTGGTTGATATTCCATGCAATTCTTAATGTGTAAAGCAAGTCCATACCCGAGGGAATTAGACGGGCATGGAGCAATAAGTAGACGGTAATATGCACACAGAGGGTGCCGGTAAGAAAAATATTGCGAGGTTTGAATTTTCTCAACAAGTTTTAACTTTAGGAAGCCGCCGATGATTGCAAAATGTAGCGGGAGATCTAAGCTATCCATACATGTCAAAATTACTGCATTTGGTTAATATTCTATGAAATTATGAATGAGTAAAGCAAGTCCATACCCCAGGGAATTAGACGGGCATGGTGCAATAAATAGACAGTAATATGCACACAGAGGGTGGGCGGAAAGAACAAAATAATGCGAGGTTGAAATTTTCTCCACAAGTTTTAAATCTAGGAAGCCGCCGATGATTGCAAAATGTATCCCTAGATCTAAGCTATCCATACATGTCAAAATGACTGCATTTGGTAAATATTCCATGAAATTATGAATGAGTAAAGCAAGTCCATACCCCAGGGAATTAGACAGGCATGAAGCAATAAATAGACGGTAATATGCACACAGACGGTGGCCGGAAAGAAAAATATTGTGAGGTTGAAATTTTCTCCACAAGTTTTAAATTTAGGAAGCCGCCGATGATTGTAAATTGTAGCCCTAGATCTAAGCTATCCATACATGTCAACATTACTGCCTTTGGTTGATATTCCATGCAATTATGAATGTGTAAAGCAAGCCCATACCCCAGGGAATTAGACAGGCATGGTGCAATAAATAGACGGTAATATGCACACAGAGGGTGGGCGGAAAGAAAAAAATAATGCGAGGTTGAAATTTTCTCCACAAGTTTTAAAACTAGGAAGCCGCCGATGATTGCAAAATGTAGCCCTAGATCTAAGCTATCCATACATGTCAAAATTAATGCATTTGGTTGATATTCCATACAATTATGAATGTGTAAAGCAACTCCATACCCCAGGGAATTAGACAGACATGGAGCAATAAATAGACGGTAATATGCACACGGGGGGTGGCCGGGAAGAAAAATATTGCGAGGTTGAAATTTTCTCAACAAGTTTGAAATCTAGGAAGCCGCCGATGATTGCAAAATGTAGCCCTAGATCTAAGCTATCCATACATTTCAAAATTAATGCATTTGTTTGATATTCCATGCAATTATTAATGTGTAAAGCAAGTCCATACCCCAGGGAATTAGACGGGCAAGGAGCAATAAATAGACGGTAATATGCACACAGAGGGTGGCTGGAAAGAAAAATATTGTGAGGTTGAAATTTTCTCCACAAGTTTTAAATCTAGGAAGCCGCCGATGATTGCAAATTGTAGCCCTAGATCTAAGCTATCCATACATGTCAAAATTACTGCATTTGGTTGATATTCCATGCAATTATGAATGTGTAAAGCAAGCCCATACCCCAGGGAATTAG
The DNA here is from genome assembly GCA_037893225.1 of Hippasteria phrygiana. Taxonomy (NCBI): domain Eukaryota; kingdom Metazoa; phylum Echinodermata; class Asteroidea; order Valvatida; family Goniasteridae; genus Hippasteria; species Hippasteria phrygiana. Next base: position 492,144 of record JAZGUH010000385.1, read on the forward strand.
ACAGGCATGGAGCAATAAATAGACGGTAATATTCACACAGGGGGTGGCCTGGAAGAAAATAAACATTGCGATGTTTGAATTTTCTCTGCAAGTTTTAACTTTAGGAAGCCGCCGATGATTGCAAAATGTAGCGGCAGATCTAAGCTATCCATACATGTCAAAATTACTGCATTTGGTTAATATTCTATGAAATTATGAATGAGTAAAGCAAGTCCATACCCCAGGGAATTAGACAGGCATGGTGCAATAAATAGACAGTAATATGCACACAGAGGGTGGGCGGAAAGAAAAAAATAATGCGAGGTTGACATTTTCTCCACAAGTTTAAAAACTAGGAAGCCGCCGATGATTGCAAAATGTAGCCCTAGATCTAAGCTATCCATACATGTCCAAATGACTGCATTTGGTAAATATTCCATGAAATTATGAATGAGTAAAGCAAGTCCATACCCCAGGGAATTAGACAGGCATGAAGCAATAAATAGACGGTAATATGCACACAGAGGGTGGCCGGAAAGAAAAATATTGTGAGGTTGAAATTTTCTCCACAAGTTTTAAATCTAGGAAGCCGCCGATGATTGCAAATTGTAGCCCTAGATCTAAGCTATCCATACATGTCAAAATTACTGCCTTTGGTTGATATTTCATGCAATTATGAATGTGTAAAGCAAGCCCATACCCCAGGGAATTAGACGGGCATGGTGCAATAAATAGACGGTAATATGCACACAGAGGGTGGGCGGAAAGAAAAAAATAATGCGAGGTTGACATTTTCTCCACAAGTTTTAAAACTAGGAAACCGCCGATGATTGCAAAATGTAGCCCTAGATCTAAGCTATCCATACATGTCAAAATTACTGCATTTGGTTGATATTCCATACAATTATGAATGTGTAAAGCAACTCCATACCCCAGGGAATTAGACAGACATGGAGCAATAAATAGACGGTAATATGCACACGGGGGGTGGCCGGGAAGAAAAATATTGCGAGGTTGAAATTTTCTCAACAAGTTTGAAATCTAGGAAGCCGCCGATGATTGCAAAATGTAGCCCTAGATCTAAGCTATCCATACATTTCAAAATTAATGCATTTGTTTGATATTCCATGCAATTATGAATGTGTAAAGCAAGCCCATACCCCAGGGAATTAGACGGGCATGGAGCAATAAATAGACGGTAATATGCACACAGGGGGTGGCCTGGAAGAAAATAAACATTGCGAGGTTTGAATTTTCTCCGCAAGTGTTAACTTTATGAAGCCGCCGATGATTGCAAAATGTAGCGGCAGATCTAAGCTATCCATACATGTCAAAATTACTGCATTTGGTTAATATTCTATGAAATTATGAATGAGTAAAGCAAGTCCATACCCCAGGGAATTAGACGGGCATGGTGCAATAAATAGACAGTAATATGCACACAGAGGGTGGGCGGAAAGAAAAAAATAATGCGAGGTTGAAATTTTCTCCACAAGTTTTAAATCTAGGAAGCCGCCGATGATTGCAAAATGTAGCCCTAGATCTAAGCTATCCATACATGTCAAAATGACTGCATTTGGTAAATATTCCATGAAATTATGAATGAGTAAAGCAAGTCCATACCCCAGGGAATTAGACAGGCATGAAGCAATAAATAGACGGTAATATGCACACAGAGGGTGGCCGGAAAGAAAAATATTGTGAGGTTGAAATTTTCTCCACAAGTTTTAAATCTAGGAAGCCGCCGATGATTGTAAATTGTAGCCCTAGATCTAAGCTATCCATACATGTCAACATTACTGCCTTTGGTTGATATTCCATGCAATTATGAATGTGTAAAGCAAGCCCATACCCCAGGGAATTAGACAGGCATGGTGCAATAAATAGACGGTAATATGCACACAGAGGGTGGGCGGAAAGAAAAAAATAATGCGAGGTTGAAATTTTCTCCACAAGTTTTAAAACTAGGAAGCCGCCGATGATTGCAAAATGTAGCCCTAGATCTAAGCTATCCATACATGTCAAAATTAATGCATTTGGTTGATATTCCATACAATTATGAATGTGTAAAGCAACTCCATACCCCAGGGAATTAGACAGACATGGAGCAATAAATAGACGGTAATATGCACACGGGGGGTGGCCGGGAAGAAAAATATTGCGAGGTTGAAATTTTCTCAACAAGTTTGAAATCTAGGAAGCCGCCGATGATTGCAAAATGTAGCCCTAGATCTAAGCTATCCATACATTTCAAAATTAATGCATTTGTTTGATATTCCATGCAATTATTAATGTGTAAAGCAAGTCCATACCCCAGGGAATTAGACGGGCATGGAGCAATAAATAGACGGTAATATGCACACAGAGGGTGGCCGGAAAGAAAAATATTGTGAGGTTGAAATTTTCTCCACAAGTTTTAAATCTAGGAAGCCGCCGATGATTGCAAATTGTAGCCCTAGATCTAAGCTATCCATACATGTCAAAATTACTGCATTTGGTTGATATTCCATGCAATTATGAATGTGTAAAGCAAGCCCATACCCCAGGGAATTAGACAGGCATGGAGCAATAAATAGACGGTAATATTCACACAGGGGGTGGCCTGGAAGAAAATAAACATTGCGAGGTTTGAATTTTCTCAACAAGTTTAAACTCTAGGAAGCCGCCGATGATTGCAAAATGTAGCGGCCGATCTAAGCTATCCATACATGTCAAAATTACTGCATTTGGTTGATATTGCATGCAATTATGAATGAGTAAAGCAAATCTATACCGCCAGGAATTGCACGGGCATGGAGCAATAAATACACGGCAATATGCACACAGAGGGTGGGCGGAAAGACAAAAATAATGCGAGGTTGAAATTTTCTCCACAAGTTTTAAAACTAGGAAGCCGCCGATGATTGCAAAATGTAGCCCTAGATCTAAGCTATACATACATGTCAAAATTAATGCATTTGGTTGATATTCCATGCAATTCTTAATGTGTAAAGCAAGTCCATACCCGAGGGAATTAGACGGGCATGGAGCAATAAGTAGACGGTAATATGCACACAGAGGGTGCCGGTAAGAAAAATATTGCGAGGTTTGAATTTTCTCAACAAGTTTTAACTTTAGGAAGCCGCCGATGATTGCAAAATGTAGCGGGAGATCTAAGCTATCCATACATGTCAAAATTACTGCATTTGGTTAATATTCTATGAAATTATGAATGAGTAAAGCAAGTCCATACCCCAGGGAATTAGACGGGCATGGTGCAATAAATAGACAGTAATATGCACACAGAGGGTGGGCGGAAAGAACAAAATAATGCGAGGTTGAAATTTTCTCCACAAGTTTTAAATCTAGGAAGCCGCCGATGATTGCAAAATGTATCCCTAGATCTAAGCTATCCATACATGTCAAAATGACTGCATTTGGTAAATATTCCATGAAATTATGAATGAGTAAAGCAAGTCCATACCCCAGGGAATTAGACAGGCATGGTGCAATAAATAGACGGTAATATGCACACAGAGGGTGGGCGGAAAGAAAAAAATAATGCGAGGTTGAAATTTTCTCCACAAGTTTTAAAACTAGGAAGCCGCCGATGATTGCAAAATGTAGCCCTAGATCTAAGCTATCCATACATGTCAAAATTAATGCATTTGGTTGATATTCCATGCAATTATGAATGTGTAAAGCAAGCCCATACCCCAGGGAATTAGACAGGCATGGTGCAATAAATAGACGGTAATATGCACACAGAGGGTGGGCGGAAAGAAAAAAATAATGCGAGGTTGAAATTTTCTCCACAAGTTTTAAAACTAGGAAGCCGCCGATGATTGCAAAATGTAGCCCTAGATCTAAGCTATCCATACATGTCAAAATTAATGCATTTGGTTGATATTCCATACAATTATGAATGTGTAAAGCAACTCCATACCCCAGGGAATTAGACAGACATGGAGCAATAAATAGACGGTAATATGCACACGGGGGGTGGCCGGGAAGAAAAATATTGCGAGGTTGAAATTTTCTCAACAAGTTTGAAATCTAGGAAGCCGCCGATGATTGCAAAATGTAGCCCTAGATCTAAGCTATCCATACATTTCAAAATTAATGCATTTGTTTGATATTCCATGCAATTATGAATGTGTAAAGCAAGCCCATACCCCAGGGAATTAGACGGGCATGGAGCAATAAATAGACGGTAATATGCACACAGGGGGTGGCCTGGAAGAAAATAAACATTGCGAGGTTTGAATTTTCTCCGCAAGTGTTAACTTTATGAAGCCGCCGATGATTGCAAAATGTAGCGGCAGATCTAAGCTATCCATACATGTCAAAATTACTGCATTTGGTTAATATTCTATGAAATTATGAATGAGTAAAGCAAGTCCATACCCCAGGGAATTAGACGGGCATGGTGCAATAAATAGACAGTAATATGCACACAGAGGGTGGGCGGAAAGAAAAAAATAATGCGAGGTTGAAATTTTCTCCACAAGTTTTAAATCTAGGAAGCCGCCGATGATTGCAAAATGTAGCCCTAGATCTAAGCTATCCATACATGTCAAAATGACTGCATTTGGTAAATATTCCATGAAATTATGAATGAGTAAAGCAAGTCCATACCCCAGGGAATTAGACAGGCATGAAGCAATAAATAGACGGTAATATGCACACAGAGGGTGGCCGGAAAGAAAAATATTGTGAGGTTGAAATTTTCTCCACAAGTTTTAAATCTAGGAAGCCGCCGATGATTGTAAATTGTAGCCCTAGATCTAAGCTATCCATACATGTCAACATTACTGCCTTTGGTTGATATTCCATGCAATTATGAATGTGTAAAGCAAGCCCATACCCCAGGGAATTAGACAGGCATGGTGCAATAAATAGACGGTAATATGCACACAGAGGGTGGGCGGAAAGAAAAAAATAATGCGAGGTTGAAATTTTCTCCACAAGTTTTAAAACTAGGAAGCCGCCGATGATTGCAAAATGTAGCCCTAGATCTAAGCTATCCATACATGTCAAAATTAATGCATTTGGTTGATATTCCATACAATTATGAATGTGTAAAGCAACTCCATACCCCAGGGAATTAGACAGACATGGAGCAATAAATAGACGGTAATATGCACACGGGGGGTGGCCGGGAAGAAAAATATTGCGAGGTTGAAATTTTCTCAACAAGTTTGAAATCTAGGAAGCCGCCGATGATTGCAAAATGTAGCCCTAGATCTAAGCTATCCATACATTTCAAAATTAATGCATTTGTTTGATATTCCATGCAATTATTAATGTGTAAAGCAAGTCCATACCCCAGGGAATTAGACGGGCATGGAGCAATAAATAGACGGTAATATGCACACAGAGGGTGGCCGGAAAGAAAAATATTGTGAGGTTGAAATTTTCTCAACAAGTTTTAAATCTAGGAAGCCGCCGATGATTGCAAATTGTAGCCCTAGATCTAAGCTATCCATACATGTCAAAATTACTGCATTTGGTTGATATTCCATGCAATTATGAATGTGTAAAGCAAGCCCATACCCCAGGGAATTAGACAGGCATGGAGCAATAAATAGACGGTAATATTCACACAGGGGGTGGCCTGGAAGAAAATAAACATTGCGAGGTTTGAATTTTCTCAACAAGTTTAAACTCTAGGAAGCCGCCGATGATTGCAAAATGTAGCGGCCGATCTAAGCTATCCATACATGTCAAAATTACTGCATTTGGTTGATATTGCATGCAATTATGAATGAGTAAAGCAAATCTATACCGCCAGGAATTGCACGGGCATGGAGCAATAAATACACGGCAATATGCACACAGAGGGTGGGCGGAAAGACACAAATAATGCGAGGTTGAAATTTTCTCCACAAGTTTTAAAACTAGGAAGCCGCCGATGATTGCAAAATGTAGCCCTAGATCTAAGCTATACATACATGTCAAAATTAATGCATTTGGTTGATATTCCATGCAATTCTTAATGTGTAAAGCAAGTCCATACCCGAGGGAATTAGACGGGCATGGAGCAATAAGTAGACGGTAATATGCACACAGAGGGTGCCGGTAAGAAAAATATTGCGAGGTTTGAATTTTCTCAACAAGTTTTAACTTTAGGAAGCCGCCGATGATTGCAAAATGTAGCGGGAGATCTAAGCTATCCATACATGTCAAAATTACTGCATTTGGTTAATATTCTATGAAATTATGAATGAGTAAAGCAAGTCCATACCCCAGGGAATTAGACGGGCATGGTGCAATAAATAGACAGTAATATGCACACAGAGGGTGGGCGGAAAGAACAAAATAATGCGAGGTTGAAATTTTCTCCACAAGTTTTAAATCTAGGAAGCCGCCGATGATTGCAAAATGTATCCCTAGATCTAAGCTATCCATACATGTCAAAATGACTGCATTTGGTAAATATTCCATGAAATTATGAATGAGTAAAGCAAGTCCATACCCCAGGGAATTAGACAGGCATGGTGCAATAAATAGACGGTAATATGCACACAGAGGGTGGGCGGAAAGAAAAAAATAATGCGAGGTTGAAATTTTCTCCACAAGTTTTAAAACTAGGAAGCCGCCGATGATTGCAAAATGTAGCCCTAGATCTAAGCTATCCATACATGTCAAAATTAATGCATTTGGTTGATATTCCATGCAATTATGAATGTGTAAAGCAAGCCCATACCCCAGGGAATTAGACAGGCATGGTGCAATAAATAGACGGTAATATGCACACAGAGGGTGGGCGGAAAGAAAAAAATAATGCGAGGTTGAAATTTTCTCCACAAGTTTTAAAACTAGGAAGCCGCCGATGATTGCAAAATGTAGCCCTAGATCTAAGCTATCCATACATGTCAAAATTAATGCATTTGGTTGATATTCCATACAATTATGAATGTGTAAAGCAACTCCATACCCCAGGGAATTAGACAGACATGGAGCAATAAATAGACGGTAATATGCACACGGGGGGTGGCCGGGAAGAAAAATATTGCGAGGTTGAAATTTTCTCAACAAGTTTTAAATCTAGGAAGCCGCCGATGATTGCAAAATGTAGCCCTAGATCTAAGCTATCCATACATTTCAAAATTAATGCATTTGTTTGATATTCCATGCAATTATTAATGTGTAAAGCAAGTCCATACCCCAGGGAATTAGACGGGCAAGGAGCAATAAATAGACGGTAATATGCACACAGAGGGTGGCCGGAAAGAAAAATATTGTGAGGTTGAAATTTTCTCCACAAGTTTTAAATCTAGGAAGCCGCCGATGATTGCAAATTGTAGCCCTAGATCTAAGCTATCCATACATGTCAAAATTACTGCATTTGGTTGATATTCCATGCAATTATGAATGTGTAAAGCAAGCCCATACCCCAGGGAATTAGACAGGCATGGAGCAATAAATAGACGGTAATATTCACACAGGGGGTGGCCTGGAAGAAAATAAACATTGCGATGTTTGAATTTTCTCTGCAAGTTTTAACTTTAGGAAGCCGCCGATGATTGCAAAATGTAGCGGCAGATCTAAGCTATCCATACATGTCAAAATTACTGCATTTGGTTAATATTCTATGAAATTATGAATGAGTAAAGCAAGTCCATACCCCAGGGAATTAGACAGGCATGGTGCAATAAATAGACAGTAATATGCACACAGAGGGTGGGCGGAAAGAAAAAAATAATGCGAGGTTGACATTTTCTCCACAAGTTTAAAAACTAGGAAGCCGCCGATGATTGCAAAATGTAGCCCTAGATCTAAGCTATCCATACATGTCCAAAGGACTGCATTTGGTAAATATTCCATGAAATTATGAATGAGTAAAGCAAGTCCATACCCCAGGGAATTAGACAGGCATGAAGCAATAAATAGACGGTAATATGCACACAGAGGGTGGCCGGAAAGAAAAATATTGTGAGGTTGAAATTTTCTCCACAAGTTTTAAATCTAGGAAGCCGCCGATGATTGCAAATTGTAGCCCTAGATCTAAGCTATCCATACATGTCAAAATTACTGCCTTTGGTTGATATTTCATGCAATTATGAATGTGTAAAGCAAGCCCATACCCCAGGGAATTAGACGGGCATGGTGCAATAAATAGACGGTAATATGCACACAGAGGGTGGGCGGAAAGAAAAAAATAATGCGAGGTTGACATTTTCTCCACAAGTTTTAAAACTAGGAAACCGCCGATGATTGCAAAATGTAGCCCTAGATCTAAGCTATCCATACATGTCAAAATTACTGCATTTGGTTGATATTCCATACAATTATGAATGTGTAAAGCAACTCCATACCCCAGGAAATTAGACAGACATGGAGCAATAAATAGACGGTAATATGCACACAGAGGGTGGCCGGAAAGAAAAATATTGTGAGGTTGAAATTTTCTCAACAAGTTTTAAATCTAGGAAGCCGCCGATGATTGCAAATTGTAGCCCTAGATCTAAGCTATCCATACATGTCAAAATTACTGCATTTGGTTGATATTCCATGCAATTATGAATGTGTAAAGCAAGCCCATACCCCAGGGAATTAGACAGGCATGGAGCAATAAATAGACGGTAATATTCACACAGGGGGTGGCCTGGAAGAAAATAAACATTGCGAGGTTTGAATTTTCTCTGCAAGTTTTAACTTTAGGAAGCCGCCGATGATTGCAAAATGTAGCGGCAGATCTAAGCTATCCATACATGTCAAAATTACTGCATTTGGTTAATATTCTATGAAATTATGAATGAGTAAAGCAAGTCCATACCCCAGGGAATTAGACAGGCATGGTGCAATACATAGACAGTAATATGCACACAGAGGGTGGGCGGAAAGAAAAAAATAATGCGAGGTTGACATTTTCTCCACAAGTTTAAAAACTAGGAAGCCGCCGATGATTGCAAAATGTAGCCCTAGATCTAAGCTATCCATACATGTCCAAATGACTGCATTTGGTAAATATTCCATGAAATTATGAATGAGTAAAGCAAGTCCATACCCCAGGGAATTAGACAGGCATGAAGCAATAAATAGACGGTAATATGCACACAGAGGGTGGCCGGAAAGAAAAATATTGTGAGGTTGAAATTTTCTCCACAAGTTTTAAATCTAGGAAGCCGCCGATGATTGCAAATTGTAGCCCTAGATCTAAGCTATCCATACATGTCAAAATTACTGCCTTTGGTTGATATTTCATGCAATTATGAATGTGTAAAGCAAGCCCATACCCCAGGGAATTAGACGGGCATGGTGCAATAAATAGACGGTAATATGCACACAGAGGGTGGGCGGAAAGAAAAAAATAATGCGAGGTTGACATTTTCTCAACAAGTTTTAAAACTAGGAAACCGCCGATGATTGCAAAATGTAGCCCTAGATCTAAGCTATCCATACATGTCAAAATTACTGCATTTGGTTGATATTCCATACAATTATGAATGTGTAAAGCAACTCCATACCCCAGGGAATTAGACAGACATGGAGCAATAAATAGACGGTAATATGCACACGGGGGGTGGCCGGGAAGAAAAATATTGCGAGGTTGAAATTTTCTCAACAAGTTTGAAATCTAGGAAGCCGCCGATGATTGCAAAATGTAGCCCTAGATCTAAGCTATCCATACATTTCAAAATTAATGCATTTGTTTGATGTTCCATGCAATTATGAATGTGTAAAGCAAGCCCATACCCCAGGGAATTAGACGGGCATGGAGCAATAAATAGACGGTAATATGCACACAGGGGGTGGCCTGGAAGAAAATAAACATTGCGAGGTTTGAATTTTCTCCGCAAGTGTTAACTTTATGAAGCCGCCGATGATTGCAAAATGTAGCGGCAGATCTAAGCTATCCATACATGTCAAAATTACTGCATTTGGTTAATATTCTATGAAATTATGAATGAGTAAAGCAAGTCCATACCCCAGGGAATTAGACGGGCATGGTGCAATAAATAGACAGTAATATGCACACAGAGGGTGGGCGGAAAGAAAAAAATAATGCGAGGTTGAAATTTTCTCCACAAGTTTTAAATCTAGGAAGCCGCCGATGATTGCAAAATGTAGCCCTAGATCTAAGCTATCCATGCATGTCAAAATGACTGCATTTGGTAAATATTCCATGAAATTATGAATGAGTAAAGCAAGTCCATACCCCAGGGAATTAGACAGGCATGAAGCAATAAATAGACGGTAATATGCACACAGAGGGTGGCCGGAAAGAAAAATATTGTGAGGTTGAAATTTTCTCCACAAGTTTTAAATCTAGGAAGCCGCCGATGATTGTAAATTGTAGCCCTAGATCTAAGCTATCCATACATGTCAACATTACTGCCTTTGGTTGATATTCCATGCAATTATGAATGTGTAAAGCAAGCCCATACCCCAGGGAATTAGACAGGCATGGTGCAATAAATAGACGGTAATATGCACACGGGGGGTGGCCGGGAAGAAAAATATTGCGAGGTTGAAATTTTCTCAACAAGTTTGAAATCTAGGAAGCAGCCGATGATTGCAAAATGTAGCCCTAGATCTAAGCTATCCATACATTTCAAAATTAATGCATTTGTTTGATATTCCATGCAATTATTAATGTGTAAAGCAAGTCCATACCCTAGGGAATTAGACGGGCAAGGAGCAATAAATAGACGGTAATATGCACACAGAGGGTGGCCGGAAAGAAAAATATTGTGAGGTTAAAATTTTCTCCACAAGTTTTAAATCTAGGAAGCCGCCGATGATTGCAAATTGTAGCCCTAGATCTAAGCTATCCATACATGTCAAAATTACTGCATTTGGTTAATATTCCATGCAATTATGAATGTGTAAAGCAAGCCCATACCCCAGGGAATTAGACAGGCATGGAGCAATAAATAGACGGTAATATTCACACAGGGGGTGGCCTGGAAGAAAATAAACATTGCGAGGTTTGAATTTTCTCTGCAAGTTTTAACTTTAGGAAGCCGCCGATGATTGCAAAATGTAGCGGCAGATCTAAGCTATCCATACATGTCAAAATTACTGCATTTGGTTAATATTCTATGAAATTATGAATGTGTAAAGCAAGTCCATACCCCAGGGAATTAGACAGGCATGGTGCAATAAATAGACAGTAATATGCACACAGAGGGTGGGCGGAAAGAAAAAAATAATGCGAGGTTGACATTTTCTCCACAAGTTTAAAAACTAGGAAGCCGCCGATGATTGCAAAATGTAGCCCTAGATCTAAGCTATCCATACATGTCAAAATGACTGCATTTGGTAAATATTCCATGAAATTATGAATGAGTAAAGCAAGTCCATACCCCAGGGAATTAGACAGGTATGAAGCAATAAATAGACGGTAATATGCACACAGAGGGTGGCCGGAAAGAAAAATATTGTGAGGTTGAAATTTTCTCCACAAGTTTTAAATCTAGGAAGCCGCCGATGATTGCAAATTGCAGCCCGAGATCTAAGCTATCCATACATGTCAAAATTACTGCCTTTGGTTGATATTTCATGCAATTATGAATGTGTAAAGCAAGCCCATACCCCAGGGAATTAGACAGGCATGGTGCAATAAATAGACGGTAATATGCACACAGAGGGTGGGCGGAAAGAAAAAAATAATGCGAGGTTGAAATTTTCTCCACAAGTTTTAAAACTAGGAAGCCGCCGATGATTGCAAAATGTAGCCCTTGATCTAAGCTATCCATACATGTCAAAATTAATGCATTTGGTTGATATTCCATACAATTATGAATGTGTAAAGCAACTCCATACCCCAGGGAATTAGACAGACATGGAGCAATAAATAGACGGTAATATGCACACGGGGGGTGGCCGGGAAGAAAAATATTGCGAGGTTGAAATTTTCTCAACAAGTTTGAAATCTAGGAAGCCGCCGATGATTGCAAAATGTAGCCCTAGATCTAAGCTATCCATACATTTCAAAATTAATGCATTTGTTTGATATTCCATGCAATTATTAATGTGTAAAGCAAGTCCATACCCCAGGGAATTAGACGGGCAAGGAGCAATAAATAGACAGTAATATGCACACAGAGGGTGGCCGGAAAGAAAAATATTGTGAGGTTGAAATTTTCTCCACAAGTTTTAAATCTAGGAAGCCGCCGATGATTGCAAATTGTAGCCCTAGATCTAAGCTATCCATACATGTCAAAATTACTGCATTTGGTTGATATTCCATGCAATTATGAATGTGTAAAGCAAGCCCATACCCCAGGGAATTAGACAGGCATGGAGCAATAAATAGACGGTAATATGCACACAGGGGGTGGCCTGGAAGAAAATAAACATTGCGAGGTTTGAATTTTCTCTGCAAGTTTTAACTTTAGGAAGCCGCCGATGATTGCAAAATGTAGCGGCAGATCTAAGCTATCCATACATGTCAAAATTACTGCATTTGGTTAATATTCTATGAAATTATGAATGAGTAAAGCAAGTCCATACCCCAGGGAATTAGACAGGCATGGTGCAATAAATAGACAGTAATATGCACACAGAGGGTGGGCGGAAAGAAAAAAATAATGCGAGGTTGACATTTTCTCCACAAGTTTAAAAACTAGGAAGCCGCCGATGATTGCAAAATGTAGCCCTAGATCTAAGCTATCCATACATGTCAAAATGACTGCATTTGGTAAATATTCCATGAAATTATGAATGAGTAAAGCAAGTCCATACCCCAGGGAATTAGACAGGCATGAAGCAATAAATAGACGGTAATATGCACACAGAGGGTGGCCGGAAAGAAAAATATTGTGAGGTTGAAATTTTCTCAACAAGTTTTAAATCTAGGAAGCCGCCGATGATTGCAAATTGTAGCCCTAGATCTAAGCTATCCATACATGTCAAAATTACTGCCTTTGGTTGATATTTCATGCAATTATGAATGTGTAAAGCAAGCCCATACCCCAGGGAATTAGACAGGCATGGTGCAATAAATAGACGGTAATATGCACACAGAGGGTGGGCGGAAAGAAAAAAATAATGCGAGGTTGAAATTTTCTCCACAAGTTTTAAAACTAGGAAACCGCCGATGATTGCAAAATGTAGCCCTAGATCTAGGCTATCCATACATGTCAAAATTAATGCATTTGGTTGATATTCCATACAATTATGAATGTGTAAAGCAAGCCCATACCCCAGGGAATTAGACAGGCATGGAGCAATAAATAGACGGTAATATTCACACAGGGGGTGGCCTGGAAGAAAATAAACATTGCGAGGTTTGAATTTTCTCTGCAAGTTTTAACTTTAGGAAGCCGCCGATGATTGCAAAATGTAGCGGCAGATCTAAGCTATCCATACATGTCAAAATTACTGCATTTGGTTAATATTCTATGAAATTATGAATGAGTAAAGCAAGTCCATACCCCAGGGAAATAGACAGGCATGGTGCAATAAATAGACAGTAATATGCACACAGAGGGTGGGCGGAAAGAAAAAAATAATGCGAGGTTGAAATTTTCTCTACAAGTTTTAAAACTAGGAAGCCGCCGATGATTGCAAAATGTAGCACTAGATCTAAGCTATCCATACATGTCAAAATGACTGCATTTGGTAAATATTCCATGAAATTATGAATGAGTAAAGCAAGTCCATACCCCAGGGAATTAGACAGGCATGAAGCAATAAATAGACGGTTATATGCACACAGAGGGTGGCCGGAAAGAAAAATATTGTGAGGTTGAAATTTTCTCTGCAAGTTTTAAATCTAGGAAGCCGCCGATGATTGCAAATTGTAGCCCTAGATCTAAGCTATCCATACATGTCAAAATTACTGCCTTTGGTTGATATTCCATGCAATTATGAATGTGTAAAGCAAGCCCATACCCCAGGGAATTAGACAGGCATGGTGCAATACATAGACGGTAATATGCACACAGAGGGTGGGCGGAAAGAAAAAAATAATGCGAGGTTGAAATTTTCTCCACAAGTTTTAAAACTAGGAAGCCGCCGATGATTGCAAAATGTAGCCCTAGATCTAAGCTATCCATACATGTCAAAATTACTGCCTTTGGTTAATATTCCATGAAATTATGAATGAGTAAAGCAAGTATATACCCCAGGAATTAGACAGGCATGAAGCAATAAATAGACGGTAATATGCACACGGAGGGTGGCCGGGAAGAAAAATATTGCGAGGTTGAAATTTTCTAAACAAGTTTTAAAGCTAGGAAGCCGCCGATGATTGCAAAATGTAGCCCTAGATCTAAGCTATCCATACATTTCAAAATTAATGCATTTGTTTGATATTCCATGCAATTATTAATGTGTAAAGCAAGTCCATACCCCAGGGAATTAGACGGGCATGGAGCAATAAATAGAGGGTAATATGCACACAGGGGGTGGCCTGGAAGAAAATATACATTGCGAGGTTTGAATTTTCTCCGCAAGTGTTAACTTTATGAAGCCGCCGATGATTGCAAAATGTAGCGGCAGATCTAAGCTATCCATACATGTCAAAATTACTGCATTTGGTTAATATTCTCTGAAATTATGAATGTGTAAAGCAAGCCCATACCCCAGGGAATTAGACAGACATGGTGCAATAAATAGACGGTAATATGCACACGGGGGGTTGCCGGGAACAAAAATATTGCGAGGTTGAAATTTTCTCAACAAGTTTGAAATCTAGGAAGCCGCCGATGATTGCAAAATGTAGCCCTAGATCTAAGCTATCCATACATTTCAAAATTAATGCATTTGTTTGATATTCCATGCAATTATTAATGTGTAAAGCAAGTCCATACCCCAGGGAATTAGACGGGCTTGGAGCAATAAATATACGGTAATATGCACACAGGGGGTGGCCTGGAAGAAAATAAACATTGCGAGGTTTGAATTTTCTCCGCAAGTGTTAACTTTATGAAGCCGCCGATGATTGCAAAATGTAGCGGCAGATCTAAGCTATCCATACATGTCAAAATTACTGCATTTGGTTAATATTCTCTGAAATTATGAATGTGTAAAGCAAGCCCATACCCCAGGGAATTAGACAGGCATGGTGCAATAAATAGACGGTAATATGCACACGGGGGGTGGCCGGGAAGAAAAATATTGCGAGGTTGAAATTTTCTCAACAAGTTTGAAATCTAGGAAGCCGCCGATGATTGCAAAATGTAGCCCTAGATCTAAGCTATCCATACATTTCAAAATTAATGCATTTGTTTGATATTCCGTGCAATTATTAATGTGTAAAGCAAGTCCATACCCCAGGGAATTAGACGGGCATGGAGCAATAAATATACGGTAATATGCACACAGGGGGTGGCCTGGAAGAAAATAAACATTGCGAGGTTTGAATTTTCTCCGCAAGTGTTAACTTTATGAAGCCGCCGATGATTGCAAAATGTAGCGGCAGATCTAAGCTATCCATACATGTCAAAATTACTGCATTTGGTTAATATTCTATGAAATTATGAATGAGTAAAGCAAGTCCATACCCCAGGGAAATAGACAGGCATGGTGCAATAAATAGACAGTAATATGCACACAGAGTGTGGGCGGAAAGAAAAAAATAATGCGAAGTTGAAATTTTCTCCACAAGTTTTAAAGCTAGGAAGCCGCCGATGATTGCAAAATGTAGCCCTAGATCTAAGCTATCCATACAAGTCAAAATGACTGCCTTTGATTAATATTCCATGAAATTATGAATGAGTAAAGCAAGTCCATACCCCAGGAATTAGACAGGTATGAAGCAATAAATAGACGGTAATATGCACACAGAGGGTGCCGGTAAGAAAAATATTGCGAGGTTGAAATTTTCTCAACAAGTTTTAAAGCTAGGAAGCCGCCGATGATTGCAAAATGTAGCCCTAGATCTAAGCTATCCATACATGTCAAAATTACTGCCTTTGGTTGATATTCCATGAAATTATGAATGTGTAAAGCAAGCCCATACCCCAGGGAATTAGACAGGCATGGTGCAATAAATAGACGGTAATATGCACACAGAGGGTGGGCGGAAAGAAAAAAATAATGCGAGGTTGAAATTTTCTCCACAAGTTTTAAAACTAGGAAGCCGCCGTTGATTGCAAAATGTAGCCCTACATCTAAGCTATCCATACATGTCAAAATTACTGCCTTTGGTTAATATTCCATGAAATTATGAATGAGTAAAGCAAGTATACACCCCAGGAATTAGACAGGCATGAAGCAATAAATAGACGGTAATATGCACACGGAGGGTGGCCGGGAAGAAAAATATTGCGAGGTTTGAATTTTCTCTGCAAGTTTTAACTTTAGGAAGCCGCCGATGATTGCAAAATGTAGCCCTAGATCTAAGCTATCCATACATGTCAAAATTAATGCATTTGGTTGATATTCCATGCAATTATGAATGTGTAAAGCAAGTCCATACCCCAGGGAATTAGACAGGCATGGTGCAATAAATAGACGGTAATATGCACACAGAGGGTGGACAGAAAGAAAAAAATAATGCGAGGTTGAAATTTTCTCAACAAGTTTTAAATCTAGGAAGCCGCCGATGATTGCAAAATGTAGCCCTAGATCTTAGCTATCCATACATGTCAACATTACTGCCTTTGGTTAATATTCCATGAAATTATGAATGAGTAAAGCAAGTCCATACCCCAGGGAATTAGACAGGCATGAAGCAATAAATAGACGGTAATATGCACACAGAGGGTGGCCGGAAAGAAAAATATTGTGAGGTTGAAATGTTCTCCACAAGTTTTAAATCTAGGAAGCCGCCGATGATTGCAAATTGTAGCCCTAGATCTATGCTATCCATACATGTCAAAATTACTGCCTTTGGTTGATATTCCATGCAATTATGAATGTGTAAAGCAAGCCCATACCCCAGGGAATTAGACAGGCATGGTGCAATAAATAGACGGTAATATGCACACAGAGGGTGGGTGGAAAGAAAAAAATAATGCGAGGTTGAAATTTTCTCCACAAGTTTTAAAACTAGGAAGCCGCCGATGATTGCAAAATGTAGCCCTACATCTAAGCTATCCATACATGTCAAAATGACTGCCTTTTGTTAATATTCCATGAAATTATGAATGAGTAAAGCAAGTCCATACCCCAGGGAATTAGACAGGCATGAAGCAATAAATAGACGGTAATATGCACACAGAGGGTGGCCGGAAAGAAAAATATTGTGAGGTTGAAATTTTCTCCACAAGTTTAAACTCTAGGAAGCCGCCGATGATTGCCAAATGTAGCGGCAGATCTGAGCTATCCATACATGTCAAAATTACTGCATTTGGTTGATAATGCATGCAATTATGAATGAGTAAAGCAAATCTATACCGCCAGGAATTGCACGGGCATGGAGCAATAAATACACGGCAATATGCACACAGAGGGTGGGTGGGAAGAAAAAATATTGCGAGGTTGAAATTTTCTCCACAAGTTTTAAATCTAGGAAGCCGCCGATGATTGCAAATTGTAGCCCCAGATCTATGCTATCCATACATGTCAAAATTACTGCCTTTGGTTGATATTCCATGAAATTATGAATGAGTAAAGCAAGTCCATACCCCAGGAATTAGACAGGCATGGTGCAATAAATAGACGGTAATATGCACACAGGGGGTGGCCGGGAAGACAAATATTGCGAGGTTGAAATTTTCTCCACAAGTTTTAAATTTAGGAAGCCGCCGATGATTGCAAAATGTATCCCTAGATCTAAGCTATCCATACATGTCAAAATTGCTGCCTTTGGTTAATATTCCATGAAATTATGAATGAGTAAAGCAAGTCCATACCCCAGGAATTAGACAGGCATGAAGCAATAAATAGACGGTAATATGCACACAGAGGGTGGCCGGGAAGAAAAATATTGCGAGGTTGAAATTTTCTCCACAAGTTTTAAATTTAGGAAGCCGTCGATGATTGCAAAATGTAGCCCTAGATCTAAGCTATCCATACATGTCAAAATTGCTGCTTTTTGTTAATATTCCATGCAATTATGAATGAGTAAAGCAAGTACATACCCAAGGAATTAGACAGGCATGAAGCAATAAATAGACGGTAATATGCACACAGGGGGTGTCCTAGAAGAAAATAGACATTGCGAGGTTTGAATTTGCTCTGCAAGTTTTAACTTTAGGAAGCCGCCGATGATTGCAAAATGTAGCGGCAGATCTAAGCTATCCATACAAGTCAAAATTACTGCATTTGGTTAATATTCCATGAAATTATGAATGAGTAAAGCAAGTCCATACCCCAGGGAATTAGACAGGCATGGTGCAATAAATAGACGGTAATATGCACACAGAGGGTGGGCGGAAAGAAAAAAATAATACGAGGTTGAAATTTCTCAACAAGTTTAAACTCTAGGAAGCCGCCGATGATTGCCAAATGTAGCGGCAGATCTAAGCTATCCATACATGTCAAAATTACTGCATTTGGTTGCTATTGCATGCAATTATGAATGAGTAAAGCAAATCTATACCGCCAGGAATTGCACGGGTATGGAGCAATACATACACGGCAATATGCACACAGAGGGTGGGTGGGAAGAAAAAATATTGCGAGGTTGAAATTTTCTCCACAAGTTTTAAATCTAGGAAGCCGCCGATGATTGCAAAATGTAGCTCTAGATCTAAGCTATCCATACATGTCAAAATTAATGCATTTGGTTGATATTCCATGCAATTATGAATGTGTAAAGCAAGTCCATACCCCAGGGAATTAGACGGGCATGGAGCAATAAATAGACAGTAATATGCACACAGGGGGTGGCCTGGAAGAAAATAAACATTGCGAGGTTTGAATTTTCTCCGCAAGTTTTAAATTTAGGAAGCCGCCGCTGATTGCAAAATGTAGCCCTAGATCTAAGCTATCCATATATGTCAAAATTAATGCATTTGGTTGATATTCCATGGAATTATGAATGTGTAAAGCAAGTCCATACCTCATAGAATAAGACAGGCATGGAGCAATAAATAAACGGTAATATTCACACAGGGGGTGGCCTGGAAGAAAATAGGCATTGCGAGGTTTGAATTTTCTCTGCAAGTTTTAACTTTAGGAAGCCGCCGATGATTGCAAAATGTAGCGGCAGATCTAAGCTATCCATACATGTCAAAATTACTGCATTTGGTTAATATTCCATGAAATTATGAATGAGTAAAGCAAGTCCATACCCCAGGGAATTAGACAGGCATGGTGCAATAAATAGACGGTAATATGCACACAGAGGGTGGGCGGAAAGAAAAAAATAATACGAGGTTGAAATTTCTCAACAAGTTTAAACTCTAGGAAGCCGCCGATGATTGCCAAATGCAGCGGCAGATCTAAGCTATCCATACATGTCAAAATTACTGCATTTGGTTGCTATTGCATGCAATTATGAATGAGTAAAGCAAATCTATACCGCCAGGAATTGCACGGGTATGGAGCAATACATACACGGCAATATGCACACAGAGGGTGGGTGGGAAGAAAAAATATTGCGAGGTTGAAATTTTCTCCACAAGTTTTAAATCTAGGAAGCCGCCGATGATTGCAAAATGTAGCTCTAGATCTAAGCTATCCATACATGTCAAAATTAATGCATTTTGGTTGATATTCCATGCAATTATGAATGTGTAAAGCAAGTCCATACCCCAGGGAATTAGACGGGCATGGAGCAATAAATAGACAGTAATATGCACACAGGGGGTGGCCTGGAAGAAAATAAACATTGCGAGGTTTGAATTTTCTCTGCAAGTTTTAACTTTAGGAAGCCGCCGCTGATTGCAAAATGTAGCCCTAGATCTAAGCTATCCATACATGTCAAAATTAATGCATTTGGTTGATATTCCATGGAATTATGAATGTGTAAAGCAAGTCAATACCTCATAGAATAAGACAGGCATGGAGCAATAAATAAACGGTAATATTCACACAGGGGGTGGCCTGGAAGAAAATAGGCATTGCGAGGTTTGAATTTTCTCTGCAAGTTTTAACTTTAGGAAGCCGCCGATGATTGCAAAATGTAGCGGCAGATCTAAGCTATCCATACATGTCAAAATTACTGCATTTGGTTAATATTCCATGAAATTATGAATGAGTAAAGCAAGTCCATACCCCAGGGAATTAGACAGGCATGAAACAATAAATAGACGGTAATATGCACACAGGGGGTGGCCTGCAGAAAATAGATATTGCGAGGTTTGAATTTTCTCTGCAAGTTTTAACTTTAGGAAGCCGCCGATGATTGCTAAATGTAGCGGCAGATCTAAGCTATCCATACGTGTCAAAATGACTGCCTTTTGTTAATATTCCATGAAATTATGAATGAGTAAAGCAAGTCCATACCCCAGGGAATTAGACAGGCATGAAGCAATAAATAGACGGTAATATGCACACAGAGGGTGGCCGGAAAGAAAAATATTGTGAGGTTGAAATTTTCTCCACAAGTTTTAAATCTAGGAAGCCGCCGATGATTGCAAATTGTAGCCCTAGATCTAAGCTATCCATACATGTCAAAATTACTGCCTTTGGTTGATATTCCATGCAATTATGAATGTGTAAAGCAAGCCCATACCCCAGGGAATTGGACAGGCATGGTGCAATATATAGACGGTAATATGCACACGGGGGATGGCCTGGAAGAAAATAAACATTGCGAGGTTTGAATTTTCTCAACAAGTTTAAACTCTAGGAAGCCGCCGATGATTGCCAAATGTAGCGGCAGATCTGAGCTATCCATACATGTCAAAATTACTGCATTTGGTTGATATTGCATGCAATTATGAATGAGTAAAGCAAATCTATACCGCCAGGAATTGCACGGGCATGGAGCAATAAATACACGGCAATATGCACACAGAGGGTGGGTGGGAAGAAAAAATATTGCGAGGTTGAAATTTTCTCCACAAGTTTTAAATCTAGGAAGCCGCCGATCATTGCAAAATGTAGCCCTAGATCTAAGCTATCCATACATGTCAAAATTAATGCATTTGGTTGATATTCCATGCAATTATGAATGTGTAAAGCAAGTCCATACCCCGGGGAATTAGACGGGCATGGAGCAATAAATAGACGGTAATATGCACAAAGGGGGTAGCCTGGAAGAAAATAAACATTGCGAGGTTTGAATTTTCTCTGCAAGTGTTAACTTTATGAAGCCGCCGATGATTGCAAAATGTAGCGGCAGATCTAAGCTATCCATACATGTCAAAATTGCTGCATTTGGTTGATATTCCATGAAATTATGAATGAGTAAAGCAAGTCCATACCCCAGGAATTAGACAGGCATGGTGCAATAAATAGACGGTAATATGCACACAGAGGGTGGCCGGGAAGACAAATATTGCGAGGTTGAAATTTTCTCCACAAGTTTTAAATTTAGGAAGCCGCCGATGATTGCAAAATGTAGCCCTAGATCTAAGCTATCCATACATGTCAAAATTGCTGCCTTTGGTTAATATTCCATGAAATTATGAATGAGTAAAGCAAGTCCATACCCCAGGGAATTAGACAGGCATGAAACAATAAATAGACGGTAATATGCACACAGGGGGTGGCCTGGAAGAAAATAGATATTGCGAGGTTTGAATTTTCTCTGCAAGTTTTAACTTTAGGAAGCCGCCGATGATTGCAAAATGTAGCGGCAGATCTAAGCTATCCATACATGTCAAAATTACTGCATTTGGTTAATATTCCATGAAATTATGAATGAGTAAAGCAAGTCCATACCCCAGGGAATTAGACAGGCATGAAACAATAAATAGACGGTAATATGCACACAGGGGGTGGCCTGCAGAAAATAGATATTGCGAGGTTTGAATTTTCTCTGCAAGTTTTAACTTTAGGAAGCCGCCGATGATTGCTAAATGTAGCGGCAGATCTAAGCTATCCATACATGTCAAAATGACTGCCTTTTGTTAATATTCCATGAAATTATGAATGAGTAAAGCAAGTCCATACCCCAGGGAATTAGACAGGCATGAAGCAATAAATAGACGGTAATATGCACACAGAGGGTGGCCGGAAAGAAAAATATTGTGAGGTTGAAATTTTCTCCACAAGTTTTAAATCTAGGAAGCCGCCGATGATTGCAAATTGTAGCCCTAGATCTAAGCTATCCATACATGTCAAAATTACTGCATTTGGTTAATATTCCATGAAATTATGAATGAGTAAAGCAAGTCCATACCCCAGGGAATTAGACAGGCATGGTGCAATAAATAGACGGTAATATGCACACAGAGGGTGGGCGGAAAGAACAAAATAATACGAGGTTGAAATTTCTCAACAAGTTTAAACTCTAGGAAGCCGCCGATGATTGCCAAATGTAGCGGCAGATCTAAGCTATCCATACAAGTCAAAATTACTGCATTTGGTTAATATTCCATGAAATTATTAATGTGTAAAGCAAGTCCATACCCCAGGGAATTAGACGGGCATGGAGCAATAAATAGACAGTAATATGCACACAGGGGGTGGCCTGGAAGAAAATAAACATTGCGAGGTTTGAATTTTCTCTGCAAGTTTTAACTTTAGGAAGCCGCCGCTGATTGCAAAATGTAGCCCTAGATCTAAGCTATCCATACATGTCAAAATTAATGCATTTGGTTGATATTCCATGCAATTATGAATGTGTAAAGCAAGTCCATACCCCATAGAATTAGACAGGCATGGAGCAATAAATAAACGGTAATATTCACACAGGGGGTGGCCTGGAAGAAAATAGGCATTGCGAGGTTGAAATTTTCTCAACAAGTTTTAAATCTAGGAAGCCGCCGATGATTGCAAATTGTAGCCCTAGATCTAAGCTATCCATACATGTCAAAATGACTGCCTTTGGTTGATATTCCATGCAATTATGAATGTGTAAAGCAAGCCCATACCCCAGGGAATTAGACAGGCATGGTGCAATAAATAGACGGTAATATGCACACAGGGGATGGCCTGGAAGAAAATAAACATTGCGAGGTTTGAATTTTCTCAACAAGTTTAAACTCTAGGAAGCCGCCGATGATTGCCAAATGTAGCGGCAGATCTGAGCTATCCATACATGTCAAAATTACTGCATTTGGTTGATATTGCATGCAATTATGAATGAGTAAAGCAAGTCCATACCCCAGGAATTAGACGGGCATGGAGCAATAAATAGACGGTAATATGCACAAAGGGGGTAGCCTGGAAGAAAATAAACATTGCGAGGTTTGAATTTTCTCCGCAAGTGTTAACTTTATGAAGCCGCCGATGATTGCAAAATGTAGCGGCAGATCTAAGCTATCCATACATGTCAAAATTACTGCATTTGGTTGATATTCCATGAAATTATGAATGAGTAAAGCAAGTCCATACCCCAGGGAATTAGACAGGCATGGTGCAATAAATAGACGGTAATATGCACACAGAGGGTGGCCGGGAAGACAAATATTGCGAGGTTGAAATTTTCTCTGCAAGTTCTAAATTTAGGAAGCCGCCGATGATTGCAAAATGTAGCCCTAGATCTAAGCTATCCATACATGTCAAAATTAATGCATTTGGTTGATATTCCATGCAATTATGAATGTGTAAAGCAAGTCCATACCCCATAGAATTAGACAGGCACGGAGCAATAAATAAACGGTGATATTCACACAGGGGGTGGCCTGGAAGAAAATAGGCATTGCGAGGTTGAAATTTTCTCAACAAGTTTTAAATCTAGGAAGCCGCCGATGATTGCAAATTGTAGCCCTAGATCTAAGCTATCCATACATGTCAAAATGACTGCCTTTGGTTGATATTCCATGCAATTATGAATGTGTAAAGCAAGCCCATACCCCAGGGAATTAGACAGGCATGGTGCAATAAATAGACGGTAATATGCACACAGGGGATGGCCTGGAAGAAAATAAACATTGCGAGGTTTGAATTTTCTCAACAAGTTTAAACTCTAGGAAGCCGCCGATGATTGCCAAATGTAGCGGCAGATCTGAGCTATCCATACATGTCAAAATTACTGCATTTGGTTGATATTGCATGCAATTATGAATGAGTAAAGCAAATCTATACCGCCAGGAATTGCACGGGCATGGAGCAATAAATACACGGCAATATGCACACAGAGGGTGGGTGGGAAGAAAAAATATTGCGAGGTTGAAATTTTCTCCACAAGTTTTAAATCTAGGAAGCCGCCGATGATTGCAAAATGTAGCCCTAGATCTAAGCTATCCATACATGTCAAAATGACTGCCTTTGGTTGATATTCCATGCAATTATGAATGTGTAAAGCAAGCCCATACCCCAGGGAATTAGACAGGCATGGTGCAATAAATAGACGGTAATATGCACACAGGGGATGGCCTGGAAGAAAATAAACATTGCGAGGTTTGAATTTTCTCAACAAGTTTAAACTCTAGGAAGCCGCCGATGATTGCCAAATGTAGCGGCAGATCTGAGCTATCCATACATGTCAAAATTACTGCATTTGGTTGATATTGCATGCAATTATGAATGAGTAAAGCAAATCTATACCGCCAGGAATTGCACGGGCATGGAGCAATAAATACACGGCAATATGCACAAAGAGGGTGGGTGGGAAGAAAAAATATTGCGAGGTTGAAATTTTCTCCACAAGTTTTAAATCTAGGAAGCCGCCGATGATTGCAAAATGTAGCCCTAGATCTAAGCTATCCATACATGTCAACATTACTGCCTTTGGTTAATATTCCATGAAATTATGAATGAGTAAAGCAAGTCCATAACCCAGGAATTAGACGGGCATGGAGCAATAAATAGACGGTAATATGCACAAAGGGGGTAGCCTGGAAGAAAATAAACATTGCGAGGTTTGAATTTTCTCCGCAAGTGTCAACTTTATGAAGCCGCCGATGATTGCAAAATGTAGCGGCAGATCTAAGCTATCCATACATGTCAAAATTACTGCATTTGGTTGATATTCCATGAAATTATGAATGAGTAAAGCAAGTCCATACCCCAGGAATTAGACAGGCATGGTGCAATAAATAGACGGTAATATGCACACAGAGGGTGGCCGGGAAGACAAATATTGCGAGGTTGAAATTTTCTCCACAAGTTTTAAATCTAGGAAGCCGCCGATGATTGCAAATTGTAGCCCTAGATCTAAGCTATCCATACATGTCAAAATGACTGCCTTTGGTTGATATTCCATGCAATTATGAATGTGTAAAGCAAGCCCATACCCCAGGGAATTAGACAGGCATGGTGCAATAAATAGACGGTAATATGCACACAGGGGATGGCCTGGAAGAAAATAAACATTGCGAGGTTTGAATTTTCTCAACAAGTTTAAACTCCAGGAAGCCGCCGATGATTGCCAAATGTAGCGGCAGATCTGAGCTATCCATACATGTCAAAATTACTGCATTTGGTTGATATTGCATGCAAATATGAATGAGTAAAGCAAATCTATACCGCCAGGAATTGCACGGGCATGGAGCAATAAATACACGGCAATATGCACACAGAGGGTGGGTGGGAAGAAAAAATATTGCGAGGTTGAAATTTTCTCCACAAGTTTTAAATTTAGGAAGCCGCCGATGATTGCAAAATGTATCCCTAGATCTAAGCTATCCATACATGTCAACATTACTGCCTTTGGTTAATATTCCATGAAATTATGAATGAGTAAAGCAAGTCCATACCCCAGGAATTAGACGGGCATGGAGCAATAAATAGACGGTAATATGCACAAAGGGGGTAGCCTGGAAGAAAATAAACATTGCGAGGTTTGAATTTTCTCCGCAAGTGTCAACTTTATGAAGCCGCCGATGATTGCAAAATGTAGCGGCAGATCTAAGCTATCCATACATGTCAAAATTACTGCATTTGGTTGATATTCCATGAAATTATGAATGAGTAAAGCAAGTCCATACCCCAGGAATTAGACAGGCATGGTGCAATAAATAGACGGTAATATGCACACAGAGGGTGGCCGGGAAGACAAATATTGCGAGGTTGAAATTTTCTCCACAAGTTTTAAATCTAGGAAGCCGCCGATGATTGCAAAATGTAGCCCTAGATCTAAGCTATCCATACATGTCAAAATGACTGCCTTTGGTTGATATTCCATGCAATTATGAATGTGTAAAGCAAGCCCATACCCCAGGGAATTAGACAGGCATGGTGCAATAAATAGACGGTAATATGCACACAGGGGATGGCCTGGAAGAAAATAAACATTGCGAGGTTTGAATTTTCTCAACAAGTTTAAACTCCAGGAAGCCGCCGATGATTGCCAAATGTAGCGGCAGATCTGAGCTATCCATACATGTCAAAATTACTGCATTTGGTTGATATTGCATGCAAATATGAATGAGTAAAGCAAATCTATACCGCCAGGAATTGCACGGGCATGGAGCAATAAATACACGGCAATATGCACACAGAGGGTGGGTGGGAAGAAAAAATATTGCGAGGTTGAAATTTTCTCCACAAGTTTTAAATTTAGGAAGCCGCCGATGATTGCAAAATGTATCCCTAGATCTAAGCTATCCATACATGTCAACATTACTGCCTTTGGTTAATATTCCATGAAATTATGAATGAGTAAAGCAAGTCCATACCCCAGGAATTAGACGGGCATGGAGCAATAAATAGACGGTAATATGCACAAAGGGGGTAGCCTGGAAGAAAATAAACATTGCGAGGTTTGAATTTTCTCCGCAAGTGTCAACTTTATGAAGCCGCCGATGATTGCAAAATGTAGCGGCAGATCTAAGCTATCCATACATGTCAAAATTACTGCATTTGGTTGATATTCCATGAAATTATGAATGAGTAAAGCAAGTCCATACCCCAGGAATTAGACAGGCATGGTGCAATAAATAGACGGTAATATGCACACAGAGGGTGGCCGGGAAGACAAATATTGCGAGGTTGAAATTTTCTCCACAAGTTTTAAATCTAGGAAGCCGCCGATGATTGCAAAATGTAGCCCTAGATCTAAGCTATCCATACATGTCAACATTACTGCCTTTGGTTAATATTCCATGAAATTATGAATGAGTAAAGCAAGTCCATACCCCAGGAATTAGACGGGCATGGAGCAATAAATAGACGGTAATATGCACAAAGGGGGTAGCCTGGAAGAAAATAAACATTGCGAGGTTTGAATTTTCTCCGCAATTGTCAACTTTATGAAGCCGCCGATGATTGCAAAATGTAGCGGCAGATCTAAGCTATCCATACATGTCAAAATTACTGCATTTGGTTGATATTCCATGAAATTATGAATGAGTAAAGCAAGTCCATACCCCAGGAATTAGACAGGCATGGTGCAATAAATAGACGGTAATATGCACACAGAGGGTGGCCGGGAAGACAAATATTGCGAGGTTGAAATTTTCTCCACAAGTTTTAAATTTAGGAAGCCGCCGATGATTGCAAAATG
Source organism: Hippasteria phrygiana (assembly GCA_037893225.1). Taxonomy (NCBI): domain Eukaryota; kingdom Metazoa; phylum Echinodermata; class Asteroidea; order Valvatida; family Goniasteridae; genus Hippasteria; species Hippasteria phrygiana. The sequence continues at coordinate 519,451 of JAZGUH010000385.1, forward strand.
TATCCCTAGATCTAAGCTATCCATACATGTCAAAATTGCTGCCTTTGGTTAATATTCCATGAAATTATGAATGAGTAAAGCAAGTACATACCCAATTAATTAGACAGGCATGAAGCAATAAATAGACGGTAATATGCACACAGGGGGTGTCCTGGAAGAAAATAGATATTGCGAGGTTTGAATTTTCTCTGCAAGTTTTAACTTTAGGAAGCCGCCGATGATTGCAAAATGTAGCGGCAGATCTAAGCTATCCATACAAGTCAAAATTACTGCATTTGGTTAATATTCTATGAAATTATGAATGAGTAAAGCAAGTCCATACCCCAGGGAATTAGACAGGCATGGTGCAATAAATAGACGGTAATATGCACACAGAGGGTGGGCGGAAAGAAAAAAATAATACGAGGTTGAAATTTCTCAACACGTTTAAACTCTAGGAAGCCGCCGATGATTGCCAAATGTAGCGGCAGATCTAAGCTATCCATACATGTCAAAATTACTGCATTTGGTTGCTATTGCATGCAATTAGGAATGAGTAAAGCAAATCTATACCGCCAGGAATTGCAACGGGATGGAGCAATACATACACGGCAATATGCACACGGAGGGTGGGTGGGAAGAAAAAATATTGCGAGGTTGAAATTTTCTCCACAAGTTTTAAATCTGGGAAGCCGCCGATGATTGCAAAATGTAGCCCTAGATCTAAGCTATCCATACATGTCAACATTACTGCCTTTGGTTAATATTCCATGAAATTATGAATGAGTAAAGCAAGTCCATACCCCAGGAATTAGACGGGCATGGAGCAATAAATAGACGGTAATATGCACAAAGGGGGTAGCCTGGAAGAAAATAAACATTGGGAGGTTTGAATTTTCTCCGCAAGTGTTAACTTTATGAAGCCGCCGATGATTGCAAAATGTAGCGGCAGATCTAAGCTATCCATACATGTCAAAATTACTGCATTTGGTTGATATTCCATGAAATTATGAATGAGTAAAGCAAGTCCATACCCCAGGAATTAGACAGGCATGGTGCAATAAATAGACGGTAATATGCACACAGAGGGTGGCCGGGAAGACAAATATTGCGAGGTTGAAATTTTCTCCACAAGTTTTAAATTTAGGAAGCCGCCGATGATTGCAAAATGTATCCCTAGATCTAAGCTATCCATACATGTCAAAATTGCAGCCTTTGGTTAATATTCCATGAAATTATGAATGAGTAAAGCAAGTACATACCCAATGAATTAGACAGGCATGAAGCAATAAATAGACGGTAATATGCACACAGGGGGTGTCCTGGAAGAAAATAGATATTGCGAGGTTTGAATTTTCTCTGCAAGTTTTAACTTTAGGAAGCCGCCGATGATTGCAAAATGTAGCGGCAGATCTAAGCTATCCATACAAGTCAAAATTACTGCATTTGGTTAATATTCCATGAAATTATGAATGAGTAAAGCAAGTCCATACCCTAGGGAATTAGACAGGCATGGGGCAATAAATAGACGGTAATATGCACACAGAGGGTGGGCGGAAAGAAAAAAATAATACGAGGTTGAAATTTCTCAACACGTTTAAACTCTAGGAAGCCGCCGATGATTGCCAAATGTAGCAGCAGATCTAAGCTATCCATACATGTCAAAATTACTGCATTTGGTTGCTATTGCATGCAATTAGGAATGAGTAAAGCAAATCTATACCGCCAGGAATTGCACGGGCATGGAGCAATACATACACGGCAATATGCACACGGAGGGTGGGTGGGAAGAAAAAATATTGCGAGGTTGAAATTTTCTCCACAAGTTTTAAATTTAGGAAGCCGCCGCTGATTGCAAAATGTAGCCCTAGATCTAAGCTATCCATACATGTCAAAATTAATGCATTTGGTTGATATTCCATGCAATTATGAATGTGTAAAGCAAGTCCATACCCCATAGAATTAGACAGGCATGAAGCAATAAATAGACGGTAATATGCACACAGGGGGTGTCCTGGAAGAAAATAGATATTGCGAGGTTTGAATTTTCTCTGCAAGTTTTAACTTTAGGAAGCCGCTGATGATTGCAAAATGTAGCGGCAGATCTAAGCTATCCATACAAGTCAAAATTACTGCATTTGGTTAATATTCCATGAAATTATGAATGAGTAAAGCAAGTCCATACCCCAGGGAATTAGACAGGCATGGTGAAATAAATAGACGGTAATATGCACACAGAGGGTGGCCGGGAAGACAAATATTGCGAGGTTGAAATTTTCTCCACAAGTTTTAAATTTAGGAAGCCGCCGATGATTGCAAAATGTATCCCTAGATCTAAGCTATCCATACATGTCAAAATTACTGCCTTTGGTTGATATTCCATGCAATTTTGAATGTGTAAAGCAACTCCATACCCCAGGGAATTAGACAGACGTGGAGCAATAAATAGACGGTAATATGCACACAGGGGGTGTCCTGGAAGAAAATAGATATTGCGAGGTTTGAATTTTCTCTGCAAGTTTTAACTTTAGGAAGCCGCCGATGATTGCAAAATGTAGCGGCAGATCTAAGCTATCCATACAAGTCAAAATTACTGCATTTGGTTAATATTCCATGAAATTATGAATGAGTAAAGCAAGTCCATACCCTAGGGAATTAGACAGGCATGGGGCAATAAATAGACGGTAATATGCACACAGAGGGTGGGCGGAAAGAAAAAAATAATACGAGGTTGAAATTTCTCAACACGTTTAAACTCTAGGAAGCCGCCGATGATTGCCAAATGTAGCAGCAGATCTAAGCTATCCATACATGTCAAAATTACTGCATTTGGTTGCTATTGCATGCAATTAGGAATGAGTAAAGCAAATCTATACCGCCAGGAATTGCACGGGCATGGAGCAATACATACACGGCAATATGCACACGGAGGGTGGGTGGGAAGAAAAAATATTGCGAGGTTGAAATTTTCTCCACAAGTTTTAAATTTAGGAAGCCGCCGCTGATTGCAAAATGTAGCCCTAGATCTAAGCTATCCATACATGTCAAAATTAATGCATTTGGTTGATATTCCATGCAATTATGAATGTGTAAAGCAAGTCCATACCCCATAGAATTAGACAGGCATGAAGCAATAAATAGACGGTAATATGCACACAGGGGGTGTCCTGGAAGAAAATAGATATTGCGAGGTTTGAATTTTCTCTGCAAGTTTTAACTTTAGGAAGCCGCTGATGATTGCAAAATGTAGCGGCAGATCTAAGCTATCCATACAAGTCAAAATTACTGCATTTGGTTAATATTCTATGAAATTATGAATGAGTAAAGCAAGTCCATACCCCAGGGAATTAGACAGGCATGGTGCAATAAATAGACGGTAATATGCACACAGAGGGTGGGCGGAAAGAAAAAAATAATACGAGGTTGAAATTTCTCAACACGTTTAAACTCTAGGAAGCCGCCGATGATTGCCAAATGTAGCGGCAGATCTAAGCTATCCATACATGTCAAAATTACTGCATTTGGTTGCTATTGCATGCAATTAGGAATGAGTAAAGCAAATCTATACCGCCAGGAATTGCAACGGGATGGAGCAATACATACACGGCAATATGCACACGGAGGGTGGGTGGGAAGAAAAAATATTGCGAGGTTGAAATTTTCTCCACAAGTTTTAAATCTGGGAAGCCGCCGATGATTGCAAAATGTAGCCCTAGATCTAAGCTATCCATACATGTCAACATTACTGCCTTTGGTTAATATTCCATGAAATTATGAATGAGTAAAGCAAGTCCATACCCCAGGAATTAGACGGGCATGGAGCAATAAATAGACGGTAATATGCACAAAGGGGGTAGCCTGGAAGAAAATAAACATTGGGAGGTTTGAATTTTCTCCGCAAGTGTTAACTTTATGAAGCCGCCGATGATTGCAAAATGTAGCGGCAGATCTAAGCTATCCATACATGTCAAAATTACTGCATTTGGTTGATATTCCATGAAATTATGAATGAGTAAAGCAAGTCCATACCCCAGGAATTAGACAGGCATGGTGCAATAAATAGACGGTAATATGCACACAGAGGGTGGCCGGGAAGACAAATATTGCGAGGTTGAAATTTTCTCCACAAGTTTTAAATTTAGGAAGCCGCCGATGATTGCAAAATGTATCCCTAGATCTAAGCTATCCATACATGTCAAAATTGCAGCCTTTGGTTAATATTCCATGAAATTATGAATGAGTAAAGCAAGTACATACCCAATGAATTAGACAGGCATGAAGCAATAAATAGACGGTAATATGCACACAGGGGGTGTCCTGGAAGAAAATAGATATTGCGAGGTTTGAATTTTCTCTGCAAGTTTTAACTTTAGGAAGCCGCCGATGATTGCAAAATGTAGCGGCAGATCTAAGCTATCCATACAAGTCAAAATTACTGCATTTGGTTAATATTCCATGAAATTATGAATGAGTAAAGCAAGTCCATACCCTAGGGAATTAGACAGGCATGGGGCAATAAATAGACGGTAATATGCACACAGAGGGTGGGCGGAAAGAAAAAAATAATACGAGGTTGAAATTTCTCAACACGTTTAAACTCTAGGAAGCCGCCGATGATTGCCAAATGTAGCAGCAGATCTAAGCTATCCATACATGTCAAAATTACTGCATTTGGTTGCTATTGCATGCAATTAGGAATGAGTAAAGCAAATCTATACCGCCAGGAATTGCACGGGCATGGAGCAATACATACACGGCAATATGCACACGGAGGGTGGGTGGGAAGAAAAAATATTGCGAGGTTGAAATTTTCTCCACAAGTTTTAAATTTAGGAAGCCGCCGCTGATTGCAAAATGTAGCCCTAGATCTAAGCTATCCATACATGTCAAAATTAATGCATTTGGTTGATATTCCATGCAATTATGAATGTGTAAAGCAAGTCCATACCCCATAGAATTAGACAGGCATGAAGCAATAAATAGACGGTAATATGCACACAGGGGGTGTCCTGGAAGAAAATAGATATTGCGAGGTTTGAATTTTCTCTGCAAGTTTTAACTTTAGGAAGCCGCTGATGATTGCAAAATGTAGCGGCAGATCTAAGCTATCCATACAAGTCAAAATTACTGCATTTGGTTAATATTCCATGAAATTATGAATGAGTAAAGCAAGTCCATACCCCAGGGAATTAGACAGGCATGGTGAAATAAATAGACGGTAATATGCACACAGAGGGTGGCCGGGAAGACAAATATTGCGAGGTTGAAATTTTCTCCACAAGTTTTAAATTTAGGAAGCCGCCGATGATTGCAAAATGTATCCCTAGATCTAAGCTATCCATACATGTCAAAATTACTGCCTTTGGTTGATATTCCATGCAATTTTGAATGTGTAAAGCAACTCCATACCCCAGGGAATTAGACAGACGTGGAGCAATAAATAGACGGTAATATGCACACAGGGGGTGTCCTGGAAGAAAATAGATATTGCGAGGTTTGAATTTTCTCTGCAAGTTTTAACTTTAGGAAGCCGCCGATGATTGCAAAATGTAGCGGCAGATCTAAGCTATCCATACAAGTCAAAATTACTGCATTTGGTTAATATTCCATGAAATTATGAATGAGTAAAGCAAGTCCATACCCTAGGGAATTAGACAGGCATGGGGCAATAAATAGACGGTAATATGCACACAGAGGGTGGGCGGAAAGAAAAAAATAATACGAGGTTGAAATTTCTCAACACGTTTAAACTCTAGGAAGCCGCCGATGATTGCCAAATGTAGCAGCAGATCTAAGCTATCCATACATGTCAAAATTACTGCATTTGGTTGCTATTGCATGCAATTAGGAATGAGTAAAGCAAATCTATACCGCCAGGAATTGCACGGGCATGGAGCAATACATACACGGCAATATGCACACGGAGGGTGGGTGGGAAGAAAAAATATTGCGAGGTTGAAATTTTCTCCACAAGTTTTAAATTTAGGAAGCCGCCGCTGATTGCAAAATGTAGCCCTAGATCTAAGCTATCCATACATGTCAAAATTAATGCATTTGGTTGATATTCCATGCAATTATGAATGTGTAAAGCAAGTCCATACCCCATAGAATTAGACAGGCATGAAGCAATAAATAGACGGTAATATGCACACAGGGGGTGTCCTGGAAGAAAATAGATATTGCGAGGTTTGAATTTTCTCTGCAAGTTTTAACTTTAGGAAGCCGCTGATGATTGCAAAATGTAGCGGCAGATCTAAGCTATCCATACAAGTCAAAATTACTGCATTTGGTTAATATTCTATGAAATTATGAATGAGTAAAGCAAGTCCATACCCCAGGGAATTAGACAGGCATGGTGCAATAAATAGACGGTAATATGCACACAGAGGGTGGGCGGAAAGAAAAAAATAATACGAGGTTGAAATTTCTCAACACGTTTAAACTCTAGGAAGCCGCCGATGATTGCCAAATGTAGCGGCAGATCTAAGCTATCCATACATGTCAAAATTACTGCATTTGGTTGCTATTGCATGCAATTAGGAATGAGTAAAGCAAATCTATACCGCCAGGAATTGCAACGGGATGGAGCAATACATACACGGCAATATGCACACGGAGGGTGGGTGGGAAGAAAAAATATTGCGAGGTTGAAATTTTCTCCACAAGTTTTAAATCTGGGAAGCCGCCGATGATTGCAAAATGTAGCCCTAGATCTAAGCTATCCATACATGTCAACATTACTGCCTTTGGTTAATATTCCATGAAATTATGAATGAGTAAAGCAAGTCCATACCCCAGGAATTAGACGGGCATGGAGCAATAAATAGACGGTAATATGCACAAAGGGGGTAGCCTGGAAGAAAATAAACATTGGGAGGTTTGAATTTTCTCCGCAAGTGTTAACTTTATGAAGCCGCCGATGATTGCAAAATGTAGCGGCAGATCTAAAATATCCATACATGTCAAAATTACTGCATTTGGTTGATATTCCATGAAATTATGAATGAGTAAAGCAAGTCCATACCCCAGGAATTAGACAGGCATGGTGCAATAAATAGACGGTAATATGCACACAGAGGGTGGCCGGGAAGACAAATATTGCGAGGTTGAAATTTTCTCCACAAGTTTTAAATTTAGGAAGCCGCCGATGATTGCAAAATGTATCCCTAGATCTAAGCTATCCATACATGTCAAAATTGCAGCCTTTGGTTAATATTCCATGAAATTATGAATGAGTAAAGCAAGTACATACCCAATGAATTAGACAGGCATGAAGCAATAAATAGACGGTAATATGCACACAGGGGGTGTCCTGGAAGAAAATAGATATTGCGAGGTTTGAATTTTCTCTGCAAGTTTTAACTTTAGGAAGCCGCCGATGATTGCAAAATGTAGCGGCAGATCTAAGCTATCCATACAAGTCAAAATTACTGCATTTGGTTAATATTCCATGAAATTATGAATGAGTAAAGCAAGTCCATACCCTAGGGAATTAGACAGGCATGGGGCAATAAATAGACGGTAATATGCACACAGAGGGTGGGCGGAAAGAAAAAAATAATACGAGGTTGAAATTTCTCAACACGTTTAAACTCTAGGAAGCCGCCGATGATTGCCAAATGTAGCAGCAGATCTAAGCTATCCATACATGTCAAAATTACTGCATTTGGTTGCTATTGCATGCAATTAGGAATGAGTAAAGCAAATCTATACCGCCAGGAATTGCACGGGCATGGAGCAATACATACACGGCAATATGCACACGGAGGGTGGGTGGGAAGAAAAAATATTGCGAGGTTGAAATTTTCTCCACAAGTTTTAAATTTAGGAAGCCGCCGCTGATTGCAAAATGTAGCCCTAGATCTAAGCTATCCATACATGTCAAAATTAATGCATTTGGTTGATATTCCATGCAATTATGAATGTGTAAAGCAAGTCCATACCCCATAGAATTAGACAGGCATGAAGCAATAAATAGACGGTAATATGCACACAGGGGGTGTCCTGGAAGAAAATAGATATTGCGAGGTTTGAATTTTCTCTGCAAGTTTTAACTTTAAGAAGCCGCTGATGATTGCAAAATGTAGCGGCAGATCTAAGCTATCCATACAAGTCAAAATTACTGCATTTGGTTAATATTCCATGAAATTATGAATGAGTAAAGCAAGTCCATACCCCAGGGAATTAGACAGGCATGGTGAAATAAATAGACGGTAATATGCACACAGAGGGTGGCCGGGAAGACAAATATTGCGAGGTTGAAATTTTCTCCACAAGTTTTAAATTTAGGAAGCCGCCGATGATTGCAAAATGTATCCCTAGATCTAAGCTATCCATACATGTCAAAATTACTGCCTTTGGTTGATATTCCATGCAATTTTGAATGTGTAAAGCAACTCCATACCCCAGGGAATTAGACAGACGTGGAGCAATAAATAGACGGTAATATGCACACAGGGGGTGTCCTGGAAGAAAATAGATATTGCGAGGTTTGAATTTTCTCTGCAAGTTTTAACTTTAGGAAGCCGCCGATGATTGCAAAATGTAGCGGCAGATCTAAGCTATCCATACAAGTCAAAATTACTGCATTTGGTTAATATTCCATGAAATTATGAATGAGTAAAGCAAGTCCATACCCTAGGGAATTAGACAGGCATGGGGCAATAAATAGACGGTAATATGCACACAGAGGGTGGGCGGAAAGAAAAAAATAATACGAGGTTGAAATTTCTCAACACGTTTAAACTCTAGGAAGCCGCCGATGATTTCCAAATGTAGCAGCAGATCTAAGCTATCCATACATGTCAAAATTACTGCATTTGGTTGCTATTGCATGCAATTAGGAATGAGTAAAGCAAATCTATACCGCCAGGAATTGCACGGGCATGGAGCAATACATACACGGCAATATGCACACGGAGGGTGGGTGGGAAGAAAAAATATTGCGAGGTTGAAATTTTCTCCACAAGTTTTAAATTTAGGAAGCCGCCGCTGATTGCAAAATGTAGCCCTAGATCTAAGCTATCCATACATGTCAAAATTAATGCATTTGGTTGATATTCCATGCAATTATGAATGTGTAAAGCAAGTCCATACCCCATAGAATTAGACAGGCATGAAGCAATAAATAGACGGTAATATGCACACAGGGGGTGTCCTGGAAGAAAATAGATATTGCGAGGTTTGAATTTTCTCTGCAAGTTTTAACTTTAGGAAGCCGCTGATGATTGCAAAATGTAGCGGCAGATCTAAGCTATCCATACAAGTCAAAATTACTGCATTTGGTTAATATTCCATGAAATTATGAATGAGTAAAGCAAGTCCATACCCCAGGGAATTAGACAGGCATGGTGAAATAAATAGACGGTAATATGCACACAGAGGGTGGCCGGGAAGACAAATATTGCGAGGTTGAAATTTTCTCCACAAGTTTTAAATTTAGGAAGCCGCCGATGATTGCAAAATGTATCCCTAGATCTAAGCTATCCATACATGTCAAAATTACTGCCTTTGGTTGATATTCCATGCAATTTTGAATGTGTAAAGCAACTCCATACCCCAGGGAATTAGACAGACGTGGAGCAATAAATAGACGGTAATATGCACACGGGGGGTGGCCGGGAAGAAAAATATTGCGAGGTTGAAATTTTCTCAACAAGTTTTAAATCTAGGAAGCCGCCGATGATTGCAAATTGTAGCCCTAGATCTAAGCTATCCATACATGTCAAAATTAATGCATTTGTTTGATATTCCATGCAATTATTATTGTGTAAAGCAAGTCGATACCCCAGGGAATCAGACGGGCATGGAGCAATAAATAGACGGTAATATGCACACAGGGGGTGGCCTGGAAGAAAATAAACATTGCGAGGTTTGAATTTTCTCCACAAGTGTTAACTTTAGGAAGCCGCCGCTGATTGCAAAATGTAGCCCTAGATCTAAGCTATCCATACATGTCAAAATTAATGCATTTGGTTAATATTCCATGAAATTTTGAATGAGTAAAGCAGGTCCATACCCCAGGAATTAGACAGGCATGAAGCAATAAATAGACGGTAATATGCACACAGAGGGTGGCCGGGAAGAAACATTTTGCGAGGTTGACATTTCTAAACAAGTTTTAAATCTAGGAAGCCGCCGATGATTGCAAAATGTAGCCCTAGATCTAAGCTATCCATACATGTCAAAATTAATGCATTTGGTTGATATTCCATGCAATTATGAATGTGTAAAGCAAGTCCATACCCCAGAGAATTAGACAGGCATGGAGCAATAAATAAACGGTAATATTCACACAGGGGGTGGCCTGGAAGAAAATAGGCATTGCGAGGTTTGAATTTTCTATGCAAGTGTTAACTTTATGAAGCCGCCGATGATTGCAAAATGTAGCGGCAGATCTAAGCTATCCATACATGTCAAAATTACTGCATTTGGTTAATATTCCATGAAATTATGAATGAGTAAAGCAAGTACATAACCCAGGGAATTAGACAGGCATGGTGCAATAAATAGACGGTAATATGCACACAGAGGGTGGACGGAAAGAAAAAAATAATGCGAGGTTGAAATTTTCTCAACAAGTTTTAAATCTAGGAAGCCGCCGATGATTGCAAAATGTAGCCCTAGATCTAAGCTATCCATACATGTCAACATTACTGGCTTTGGTTAATATTCCATGAAATTATGAATGAGTAAAGCAAGTCCATACCCCAGGAATTAGACAGGCATGAAGCAATAAATAGAAGGTAATATGCACACAGGGGGTGGCCTGGAAGAAAATAAACATTGCGAGGTTTGAATTTTCTCCGCAAGTGTTAACTTTAGGAAGCCGCCGATGATTGCAAAATGTAGCCCTAGATCTAAGCTATCCATACATGTCAAAATTAATGCATTTGGTTAATATTCCATGAAATTTTGAATGAGTAAAGCAGGTCCATACCCCAGGAATTAGACAGGCATGAAGCAATAAATAGACGGTAATATGCACAGAGAGGGTGGCCGGGAAGAAAAATGTTGCGAGGTTGACATTTCTTAACAAGTTTTAAATCTAGGAAGCCGCCGATGATTGCAAAATGTAGCCCTAGATCTAAGCTATCAATACATGTCAAAATTAATGCATTTGGTTGATATTCCATGCAATTATGAATGTGTAAAGCAAGTCCATACCCCAGAGAATTAGACAGGCATGGAGCAATAAATAAACGGTAATATTCACACAGGGGGTGGCCTGGAAGAAAATAGGCATTGCGAGGTTTGAATTTTATCTGCAAGTTTTAACTTTAGGAAGCCGCCGATGATTGCAAAATGTAGCGGCAGATCTAAGCTATCCATACATGTCAAAATTACTGCATTTGGTTAATATTCCATGAAATTATGAATGAGTAAAGCAAGTCCATAACCCAGGGAATTAGACAGGCATGGTGCAATAAATAGACGGTAATATGCACAAAGAGGGTGGCCGGAAAGAAAAATATTGCCAGGTTGAAATTTTCTCCACAAGTTTTAAATCTAGGAAGCCGCCGATGATTGCAAAATGTAGCCCTAGATCTAAGCTATCCATACATGTCAAAATTAATGCATTTGTTTGATATTCAATGCAATTATGAATGTGTAAAGCAAGTCCATACCCCAGGGAATTAGACGGGCATGGAGCAATAAATAGACGGTAATATGCACAAAGGGGTAGCCTGGAAGAAAATAAACATTGCGAGGTTTGAATTTTCTCTGCAAGTGTTAACTTTATGAAGCCGCCGATGATTGCAAAATGTAGCGGCAGATCTAAGCTATCCATACATGTCAAAATTACTGCCTTTGGTTAATATTCTATGAAATTATGAATGAGTAAAGCAAGTCCATATCCCAGGGAATTAGACAGGCATGGTGCAATAAATAGACGGTAATATGCACACAGAGGGTGGGCGGAAAGAAAAAAATAATGCGAGGTTGAAATTTTCTCCACAAGTTTTAACTTTAGGAAGCCGCCGATGATTGCAAAATGTAGCCCTAGATCTAAGCTATCCATACATGTCAAAATTACTGCCTTTGGTTAATATTCCATGAAATTATGAAAGAGTAAAGCAAGTATATACCCCAGGAATTAGACAGGTATGAAGAAATAAATAGACGGTAATATGCACAGAGAGGGTGGCCGGGAAGAAAAAATATTGCGAGGTTGAAATTTTCTTCACAAGTTTTAAATCTAGGAAGCCGCCGGTGATTGCAAAATGTAGCCCTAGATCTAAGCTATCCATACATGTCAAAATTAATGCATTTGGTTGATATTCCATGCAATTATGAATGTGTAAAGCAAGTCCATACCCCATAGAATTAGACAGGCATGAAGCAATAAATAGACGGTAATATGCACACAGGGGGTGTCCTGGAAGAAAATAGATATTGCGAGGTTTGAATTTTCTCTGCAAGTTTTAACTTTAGGAAGCCGCCGATGATTGCAAAATGTAGCGGCAGATCTAAGCTATCCATACAAGTCAAAATTACTGCATTTGGTTAATATTCCATGAAATTATGAATGAGTAAAGCAAGTCCATACCCCAGGGAATTAGACAGGCATGGTGCAATAAATAGACGGTAATATGCACACAGAGGGTGGCCGGGAAGACAAATATTGCGAGGTTGAAATTTTCTCTGCAAGTTTTAAATTTAGGAAGCCGCCGATGATTGCAAAATGTATCCCTAGATCTAAGCTATCCATACATGTCAAAATTGCAGCCTTTGGTTAATATTCCATGAAATTATGAATGAGTAAAGCAAGTACATACCCAATGATTTAGACAGGCATGAAGCAATAAATAGACGGTAATATGCACACAGGGGGTGTCCTGCAAGAAAATAGATATTGCGAGGTTTGAATTTTCTCTGCAAGTTTTAACTTTAGGAAGCCGCCGATGATTGCAAAATGTAGCGGCAGATCTAAGCTATCCATACAAGTCAAAATAACTGCATTTGGTTAATATTCCATGAAATTATGAATGAGTAAAGCAAGTCCATACCCCAGGGAATTAGACAGGCATGGTGCAATAAATAGACGGTAATATGCACACAGAGGGTGGGCGGAAAGAAAAAAATAATACGAGGTTGAAATTTCTCAACACGTTTAAACTCTAGGAAGCCGCCGATGATTGCCAAATGTAGCGGCAGATCTAAGCTATCTATACATGTCAAAATTACTGCATTTGGTTGCTATTGCATGCAATAAGGAATGAGTAAAGCAAATCTATACCGCCAGGAATTGCACGGGCATGGAGCAATACATACACGGCAATATGCACACGGAGGGTGGGTGGGAAGAAAAAATATTGCGAGGTTGAAATTTTCTTCACAAGTTTTAAATCTAGGAAGCCGCCGATGATTGCAAAATGTAGCCCTAGATCTAAGCTATCCATACATGTCAAAATTAATGCATTTGGTTGATATTCCATGCAATTATGAATGTGTAAAGCAAGTCCATACCCCATAGAATTAGACAGGCATGGAGCAATAAATAAACGGTAATATTCACACAGGGGGTGGCCTGGAAGAAAATAGGCATTGCGAGGTTTGAATTTTCTCTGCAAGTTTTAACTTTAGGAAGCCGCCGATGATTGCAAAATGTAGCGGCAGATCTAAGCTATCCATACATGTCAAAATTACTGCATTTTGGTTAATATTCCATGAAATTATGAATGAGTAAAGCAAGTCCATACCCCAGGGAATTAGACAGGCATGGTGCAATAAATAGACGGTAATATGCACACAGAGGGTGGGCGGAAAGAAAAATATTGCCAGGTTGAAATTTTCTCTGCAAGTTTTAAATCTAGGAAGCCGCCGATGATTGCAAAATGTAGCCCTAGATCTAAGCTATCCATACATGTCAAAATTACTGCCTTTGGTTGATATTCCATGCAATTATGAATGTGTAAAGCAACTCCATACCCCAGGGAATTAGACAGACATGGAGCAATAAATAGACGGTAATATGCACACGGGGGGTGGCCGGGAAGAAAAATATTGCGAGGTTTGAATTTTCTCCACAAGTGTTAACTTTAGGAAGCCGCCGCTGATTGCAAAATGTAGCCCTAGATCTAAGCTATCCATACATGTCAAAATTAATGGATTTGGTTAATATTCCATGAAATTTTGAATGAGTAAAGCAGGTCCATACCCCAGGAATTAGACAGGCATGAAGTAATAAATAGACGGTAATATGCACAGAGAGGGTGGCCGGGAAGAAACATTTTGCGAGGTTGACATTTCTAAACAAGTTTTAAATCTAGGAAGCCGCCGATGATTGCAAAATGTAGCCCTAGATCTAAGCTATCCATACATGTCAAAATTAATGCATTTGGTTGATATTCCATGCAATTATGAATGTGTAAAGCAAGTCCATACCCCAGAGAATTAGACAGGCATGGAGCAATAAATAAACGGTAATATTCACACAGGGGGTGGCCTGGAAGAAAATAGGCATTGCGAGGTTTGAATTTTCTCTGCAAGTGTTTACTTTATGAAGCCGCCGATGATTGCAAAATGTAGCGGCAGATCTAAGCTATCCATACATGTCAAAATTACTGCATTTGGTTAATATTCCATGAAATTATGAATGAGTAAAGCAAGTACATAACCCAGGGAATTAGACAGGCATGGTGCAATAAATAGACGGTAATATGCACACAGAGGGTGGACGGAAAGAAAAAAATAATGCGAGGTTGAAATTTTCTCAACAAGTTTTAAATCTAGGAAGCCGCCGATGATTGCAAAATGTAGCCCTAGATCTAAGCTATCCATACATGTCAACATTACTGCCTTTGGTTAATATTCCATGAAATTATGAATGAGTAAAGCAAGTCCATACCCCAGGAATTAGACAGGCATGAAGCAATAAATAGACGGTAATATGCACACAGGGAGTGGCCTGGAAGAAAATAAACATTGCGAGGTTTGAATTTTCTCCGCAAGTGTTAACTTTAGGAAGCCGCCGATGATTGCAAAATGTAGCCCTAGATCTAAGCTATCCATACATGTCAAAATTAATGCATTTGGTTAATATTCCATGAAATTTTGAATGAGTAAAGCAGGTCCATACCCGAGGAATTAGACAGGAATGAAGCAATAAATAGACGGTAATATGCACAGAGAGGGTGGCCGGGAAGAAAAATGTTGCGAGGTTGACATTTCTTAACAAGTTTTAAATCTAGGAAGCCGCCGATGATTGCAAAATGTAGCCCTAGATCTAAGCTATCCATACATGTCAAAATTAATGCATTTGGTTGATTTTGCATGCAATTATGAATGTGTAAAGCAAGTCCATACCCCAGAGAATTAGACAGGCATGGAGCAATAAATAAACGGTAATATTCACACAGGGGGTGGCCTGGAAGAAAATAGGCATTGCGAGGTTTGAATTTTATCTGCAAGTTTTAACTTTAGGAAGCCGCCGCTGATTGCAAAATGTAGCCCTAGATCTAAGCTATCCATACATGTCAAAATTAATGCATTTGGTTAATATTCCATGAAATTTTGAATGAGTAAAGCAGGTCCATACCCCAGGAATTAGACAGGCATGAAGCAATAAATAGACGGTAATATGCACACAGAGGGTGGCCGGGAAGAAACATTTTGCGAGGTTGACATTTCTAAACAAGTTTTAAATCTAGGAAGCCGCCGATGATTGCAAAATGTAGCCCTAGATCTAAGCTATCCATACATGTCAAAATTAATGCATTTGGTTGATATTCCATGCAATTATGAATGTGTAAAGCAAGTCCATACCCCAGAGAATTAGACAGGCATGGAGCAATAAATAAACGGTAATATTCACACAGGGGGTGGCCTGGAAGAAAATAGGCATTGCGAGGTTTGAATTTTCTATGCAAGTGTTAACTTGATGAAGCCGCCGATGATTGCAAAATGTAGCGGCAGATCTAAGCTATCGATACATGTCAAAATTACTGCATTTGGTTAATATTCCATGAAATTATGAATGAGTAAAGCAAGTACATAACCCAGGGAATTAGACAGGCATGGTGCAATAAATAGACGGTAATATGCACACAGAGGGTGGACGGAAAGAAAAAAATAATGCGAGGTTGAAATTTTCTCAACAAGTTTTAAATCTAGGAAGCCGCCGATGATTGCAAAATGTAGCCCTAGATCTAAGCTATCCATACATGTCAACATTACTGGCTTTGGTTAATATTCCATGAAATTATGAATGAGTAAAGCAAGTCCATACCCCAGGAATTAGACAGGCATGAAGCAATAAATAGAAGGTAATATGCACACAGGGGGTGGCCTGGAAGAAAATAAACATTGCGAGGTTTGAATTTTCTCCGCAAGTGTTAACTTTAGGAAGCCGCCGATGATTGCAAAATGTAGCCCTAGATCTAAGCTATCCATACATGTCAAAATTAATGCATTTGGTTAATATTCCATGAAATTTTGAATGAGTAAAGCAGGTCCATACCCCAGGAATTAGACAGGCATGAAGCAATAAATAGACGGTAATATGCACAGAGAGGGTGGCCTGGAAGAAAAATGTTGCGAGGTTGACATTTCTTAACAAGTTTTAAATCTAGGAAGCCGCCGATGATTGCAAAATGTAGCCCTAGATCTAAGCTATCCATACATGTCAAAATTAATGCATTTGTTTGATATTCAATGCAATTATGAATGTGTAAAGCAAGTCCATACCCCAGGGAATTAGACGGGCATGGAGCAATAAATAGACGGTAATATGCACAAAGGGGTAGCCTGGAAGAAAATAAACATTGCGAGGTTTGAATTTTCTCTGCAAGTGTTAACTTTATGAAGCCGCCGATGATTGCAAAATGTAGCGGCAGATCTAAGCTATCCATACATGTCAAAATTACTGCCTTTGGTTAATATTCTATGAAATTATGAATGAGTAAAGCAAGTCCATATCCCAGGGAATTAGACAGGCATGGTGCAATAAATAGACGGTAATATGCACACAGAGGGTGGGCGGAAAGGAAAAAATAATGCGAGGTTGAAATTTTCTCCACAAGTTTTAAATCTAGGAAGCCGCCGATGATTGCAAAATGTAGCCCTAGATCTAAGCTATCCATACATGTCAAAATTACTGCCTTTGGTTAATATTCCATGAAATTATGAATGAGTAAAGCAAGTATATACCCCAGGAATTAGACAGGTATGAAGAAATAAATAGACGGTAATATGCACACAGAGGGTGCCGGGAAGAAAAATATTGCGAGGTTGAAATTTTCTCAACAAGTTTTAAATCTAGGCAGCCGCCGATGATTGCAAAATGTAGCCCTAGATCTAAGCTATCCATACATGTCAAAATTAATGCATTTGGTTGATATTCCATGCAATTATGAATGTGTAAAGCAAGTCCATACCCCAGAGAATTAGACAGGCATGGAGCAATAAATAAACGGTAATATTCACACAGGGGGTGGCCTGGAAGAAAATAGGCATTGCGAGGTTTGAATTTTATCTGCAAGTTTTAACTTTAGGAAGCCGCCGCTGATTGCAAAATGTAGCCCTAGATCTAAGCTATCCATACATGTCAAAATTAATGCATTTGGTTAATATTCCTTGAAATTTTGAATGAGTAAAGCAGGTCCATACCCCAGGAATTAGACAGGCATGAAGCAATAAATAGACGGTAATATGCACACAGAGGGTGGCCGGGAAGAAACATTTTGCGAGGTTGACATTTCTAAACAAGTTTTAAATCTAGGAAGCCGCCGATGATTGCAAAATGTAGCCCTAGATCTAAGCTATCCATACATGTCAAAATTAATGCATTTGGTTGATATTCCATGCAATTATGAATGTGTAAAGCAAGTCCATACCCCAGAGAATTAGACAGGCATGGAGCAATAAATAAACGGTAATATTCACACAGGGGGTAGCCTGGAAGAAAATAGGCATTGCGAGGTTTGAATTTTCTATGCAAGTGTTAACTTTATGAAGCCGCCGATGATTGCAAAATGTAGCGGCAGATCTAAGCTATCCATACATGTCAAAATTACTGCATTTGGTTAATATTCCATGAAATTATGAATGAGTAAAGCAAGTACATAACCCAGGGAATTAGACAGGCATGGTGCAATAAATAGACGGTAATATGCACACAGAGGGTGGACGGAAAGAAAAAAATAATGCGAGGTTGAAATTTTCTCAACAAGTTTTAAATCTAGGAAGCCGCCGATGATTGCAAAATGTAGCCCTAGATCTAAGCTATCCATACATGTCAACATTACTGGCTTTGGTTAATATTCCATGAAATTATGAATGAGTAAAGCAAGTCCATACCCCAGGAATTAGACAGGCATGAAGCAATAAATAGAAGCTAATATGCACACAGGGGGTGGCCTGGAAGAAAATAAACATTGCGAGGTTTGAATTTTCTCCGCAAGTGTTAACTTTAGGAAGCCGCCGATGATTGCAAAATGTAGCCCTAGATCTAAGCTATCCATACATGTCAAAATTAATGCATTTGGTTAATATTCCATGAAATTTTGAATGAGTAAAGCAGGTCCATACCCCAGGAATTAGACAGGCATGAAGCAATAAATAGACGGTAATATGCACAGAGAGGGTGGCCGGGAAGAAAAATGTTGCGAGGTTGACATTTCTTAACAAGTTTTAAATCTAGGCAGCCGCCGATGATTGCAAAATGTAGCCCTAGATCTAAGCTATCCATACATGTCAAAATTAATGCATTTGGTTGATATTCCATGCAATTATGAATGTGTAAAGCAAGTCCATACCCAAGAGAATTAGACAGGCATGGAGCAATAAATAAACGGTAATATTCACACAGGGGGTGGCCTGGAAGAAAATAGGCATTGCGAGGTTTGAATTTTATCTGCAAGTTTTAACTTTAGGAAGCCGCCGATGATTGCAAAATGTAGCGGCAGATCTAAGCTATCCATACATGTCAAAATTACTGCATTTGGTTAATATTCCATGAAATTATGAATGAGTAAAGCAAGTCCATACCCCAGGGAATTAGACAGGCATGGTGCAATAAATAGACGGTAATATGCACAAAGAGGGTGGCCGGAAAGAAAAATATTGCCAGGTTGAAATTTTCTCCACAAGTTTTAAATCTAGGAAGCCGCCGATGATTGCAAAATGTAGCCCTAGATCTAAGCTATCCATACATGTCAAAATTAATGCATTTGTTTGATATTCAATGCAATTATGAATGAGTAAAGCAAGTCCATACCCCAGGGAATTAGACGGGCATGGAGCAATAAATAGACGGTAATATGCACAAAGGGGTAGCCTGGAAGAAAATAAACATTGCGAGGTTTGAATTTTCTCTGCAAGTGTTAACTTTATGAAGCCGCCGATGATTGCAAAATGTAGCGGCAGATCTAAGCTATCCATACATGTCAAAATTACTGCCTTTGGTTAATATTCTATGAAATTATGAATGAGTAAAGCAAGTCCATATCCCAGGGAATTAGACAGGCATGGTGCAATAAATAGACGGTAATATGCACACAGAGGGTGGGCGGAAAGAAAAAAATAATGCGAGGTTGAAATTTTCTCCACAAGTTTTAAATCTAGGAAGCCGCCGATGATTGCAAAATGTAGCCCTAGATCTAAGCTATCCATACATGTCAAAATTACTGCCTTTGGTTAATATTCCATGAAATTATGAATGAGTAAAGCAAGTATATACCCCAGGAATTAGACAGGTATGAAGAAATAAATAGACGGTAATATGCACACAGAGGGTGCCGGGAAGAAAAATATTGCGAGGTTGAAATTTTCTCAACAAGTTTTAAATCTAGGCAGCCGCCGATGATTGCAAAATGTAGCCCTAGATCTAAGCTATCCACACATGTCAAAATTAATGCATTTGGTTGATATTCCATGCAATTATGAATGTGTAAAGCAAGTCCATACCCCAGAGAATTAGACAGGCATGGAGCAATAAATAGACGGTAATATTCACACAAGGGGTGGCCTGGAAGAAAATAAACATTGTGAGGTTTGAATTTTCTCTGCAAGTTTTAACTTTAGGAAACCGCCGTTGATTGCAAAATGTAGCGGCAGATCTAAGCTATCCATACATGTCAAAATTAGTGTATTTGGTTAATATTCTATGAAATTGTGAATGAGTAAAGCAAGTCCATATCCCAGGGAATTAGACAGGCATGGTGCAATAAATAGACGGTAATATGCACAAAGAGGGTGGCCGGAAAGAAAAATATTGCCAGGTTGAAATTTTCTCCACAAGTTTTAAATCTAGGAAGCCGCCGATGATTGCAAAATGTAGCCCTAGATCTAAGCTATCCATACAAGTCAAAATTACTGCATTTGGTTAATATTCCATGAAATTATGAATGAGTAAAGCAAGTCCATACCCCAGGGAATTAGACAGGCATGGTGCAATAAATAGACGGTAATATACACACAGGGGGTGGCCTGGAAGAAAATAAACATTGCGAGGTTTGAATTTTCTCCGCAAGTGTTAACTTTATGAAGCCGCCGATGATTGCAAAATGTAGCGGCAGATCTAAGCTATCCATACATGTCAAAATTACTGCATTTGGTTAATATTCTATGAAATTATGAATGAGTAAAGCAAGTCCATATCCCAGCGAATTAGACAGGCATGGTGCAATAAATAGACGGTAATATGCACACAGAGGGTGGGCGGAAAGAAAAAAATAATGCGAGGTTGAAATTTTCTCCACAAGTTTTAAATCTAGGAAGCCGCCGCTGATTGCAAAATGTAGCCCTAGATCTAAGCTATCCATACATGTCAAAATTAATGCATTTGGTTGATATTCCATGCAATTATGAATGTGTAAAGCAAGTCCATACCCCAGAGAATTAGACAGGCATGGAGCAATAAATAAACGGTAATATTCACACAGGGGGTGGCCTGGAAGAAAATAGGCATTGCGAGGTTTGAATTTGATCTGCAAGTTTTAACTTTAGGAAGCCGCCGATGATTGCAAAATGTAGCGGCAGATCTAAGCTATCCATACAAGTCAAAATTACTGCATTTGGTTAATATTCCATGAAATTATGAATGAGTAAAGCAAGTCCATACCCCAGGGAATTAGACAGGCATGGTGCAATAAATAGACGGTAATATGCACACAGGGGGTGGCCTGGAAGAAAATAAACATTGCGAGGTTTGAATTTTCTCCGCAAGTGTTAACTTTATGAAGCCGCCGATGATTGCAAAATGTAGCGGCAGATCTAAGCTATCCATACATGTCAAAATTACTGCATTTGGTTAATATTCTATGAAATTATGAATGAGTAAAGCAAGTCCATATCCCAGGGAATTAGACAGGCATGGTGCAATAAATAGACGGTAATATGCACACAGAGGGTGGGCGGAAAGAAAAAAATAATGCGAGGTTGAAATTTTCTCCACAAGTTTTAAATCTAGGAAGCCGCCGATGATTGCAAAATGTAGCCCTAGATCTAAGCTATCCATACATGTCAAAATTACTGCCTTTGGTTAATATTCCATGAAATTATGAATGAGTAAAGCAAGTATATACCCCAGGAATTAGACAGGCATGAAGCAATAAATAGACGGTAATATGCACACAGAGGGTGGCCGGGAAGAAAAATATTGCGAGGTTGAAATTTTCTCAACAAGTTTTAAATCTAGGAAGCCGCCGATGATTGCAAAATGTAGCCCTAGATCTAAGCTATCCATACAAGTCAAAATTACTGCCTTTGGTTAATATTCCATGAAATTATGAATGAGTAAAGCAAGTCCATACCCCAGGGAATTAGACAGGTATGAAGAAATAAATAGACGGTAATATGCACACAGAGGGTGCCGGGAAGAAAAATATTGCGAGGTTGAAATTTTCTCAACAAGTTTTAAATCTAGGAAGCCGCCGATGATTGCCAAATGTAGCGGCAGATCTAAGCTATCCATACATGTCAAAATTACTGCATTTGGTTGATATTGCATGCAATTATGAATGAGTAAAGCAAATCTATACCGCCAGGAATTGCACGGGCATGGAGCAATAAATACACGGCAATATGCACACAGAGGGTGGGTGGGAAGAACAAATATTGCGAGGTTGAAATTTTCTCCACAAGTTTTAAATCTAGGAAGCCGCCGATGATTGCAAAATGTAGCCCTAGATCTAAGCTATCCATACATGTCAAAATTAATGCATTTGGTTGATATTCCATGCAATTATGAATGTGTAAAGCAAGTCCATACCCCAGAGAATTAGACAGGCATGGAGCAATAAATAGACGGTAATATTCACACAGGGGGTGGCCTGGAAGAAAATAAACATTGTGAGGTTTGAATTTTCTCTGCAAGTTTTAACTTTAGGAAACCGCCGATGATTGCAAAATGTAGCGGCAGATCTAAGCTATCCATACATGTCAAAATTACTGCATTTGGTTAATATTCCATGAAATTATGAATGAGTAAAGCAAGTCCATACCCAAGGGAATTAGACAGGCATGGTGCAATAAATAGACAGTAATATGCACTCAGAGGGTGGGCGGAAAGAAAAAAATAATGCGAAGTTGAAATTTCCTCCACAAGTTTTAAATCTAGGAAGCCGCCGATGATTGCAAAATGTAGCCCTAGATCTAAGCTATCCATACATGTCAAAATGACTGCCTTTGGTTAATATTCCATGAAATTATGAATGAGTAAAGCAAGTCCATACCCCAGGGAATTAGACAGGCATGAAGCAATAAATAGACAGTAATATGCACACAGAGGGTGGCCGGAAAGAAAAATATTGTGAGGTTGAAATTTTCTCTGCAAGTTTTAAATCTAGGAAGCCGCCGATGATTGCAAATTGTAGCCCTAGATCTAAGCTATCCATACAAGTCAAAATGACTGCCTTTGGTTAATATTGCATGAAATTATGAATGAGTAAAGCAAGTCCATACCCCAGGAATTAGACAGGTATGAAGAAATAAATAGACGGTAATATGCACACAAGGGGTGGCCTGGAAGAAAATAAACATTGTGAGCTTTGAATTTTCTCTGCAAGTTTTAACTTTAGAAAACCGCCGATGATTGCAAAATGTAGCGGCAGATCTAAGCTATCCATACATGTCAAAATTACTGCATTTGGTTAATATTCCATGAAATTATGAATGAGTAAAGCAAGTCCATACCCCAGGGAATTAGACAGGCATGGTGCAATAAATGGACAGTAATATGCACACAGAGGGTGGGCGAAAAGAAAAAAATAATGCGAAGTTGAAATTTTCTCCACAAGTTTTAAAACTAGGAAGCCGCCGATGATTGCAAAATGTAGCCCTAGATCTAAGCTATCCATACATGTCAAAATGACTGCCTTTGGTTAATATTCCATGAAATTATGAATGAGTAAAGCAAGTCCATACCCCAGGGAATTAGACAGGCATGAAGCAATAAATAGACGGTAATATGCACACAGGGGATGGCCTGGAAGAAAATAAACATTGCGAGGTTTAAATTTTCTCAACAAGTTTAAACTCTAGGAAGCCGCCGATGATTGCCAAATGTAGCGGCAGATCTAAGCTATCCATACATGTCAAAATTACTGCATTTGGTTGATATTGCATGCAATTATGAATGAGTAAAGCAAATCTATACCGCCAGGAATTGCACGGGCATGGAGCAATAAATAGACAGTAATATGCACACAGAGGGTGGGCGGAAAGAAAAAAATAATGCGAAGTTGAAATTTTCTCCACAAGTTTTAAAACTAGGAAGCCGCCGATGATTGCAAAATGTAGCCCTAGATCTAAGCTATCCATACATGTCAAAATGACTGCCTTTGGTTAATATTCCATGAAATTATGAATGAGTAAAGCAAGTCCATACCCCAGGAAATTAGACAGGCATGAAGCAATAAATAGACGGTAATATGCACACAGGGGATGGCCTGGAAGAAAATAAACATTGCGAGGTTTGAATTTTCTCAACAAGTTTAAACTCTAGGAAGCCGCCGATGATTGCCAAATGTAGCGGCAGATCTAAGCTATCCATACATGTCAAAACTACTGCATTTGATTGATATTGCATGCAATTATGAATGAGTAAAGCAAATCTATACCGCCAGGAATTGCACGGGCATGGAGCAATAAGTACACGGCAAAATGCACACAGAGGGTGGGTGGGAAGAAAAAATATTGCGAGGTTGAAATTTTCTCAACAAGTTTTAAATCTAGGAAGCCGCCGATGATTGCAAAATGTAGCTCTAGATCTAAGCTATCCATACATGTAAAAATTAATGCATTTGGTTGATATTCCATACAATTATGAATGTGTAAAGCAAGTCCATACCCCAGGGAATTAGACGGGCATGGAGCAATAAATAGACGGTAATATGCACACAGGGGGTGGCCTGGAAGAAAATAAACATTGCGAGGTTTGAATTTTCTCTGCAAGTTTTAACTTTAGGAAGCCGCCGATGATTGCAAAATGTAGCGGCAGATCTAAGCTATCCATACATGTCAAAATTACTGCATTTGGTTAATATTCCATGAAATTATGAATGAGTAAATCAAGTCCATACCCCAGGGAATTAGACAGGCATGAAGCAATAAATAGACTGTAATATGCACACAGGGGGTGGCCTGGAAGAAAATAAACATTGCGAGGTTTGAATTTTCTCCGCAAGTGTTAACTTTATGAAGCCGCCGATGATTGCCAAATGTAGCGGCAGATCTAAGCTATCCATACATGTCAAAATTACTGCCTTTGGTTAATATTCTATGAAATTATGAAAGAGTAAAGCAAGTCCACATCCCAGGGAATTAGACAGGCATCGTGCAATAAATAGACGGTAATATGCACACAGAGGGTGGGCGGAAAGAAAAAAATAATGCGAGGTTGAAATTTTCTCCACAAGTTTTAAATCTAGGAAGCCGCCGATGATTGCAAAATGTAGCCCTAGATCTAAGCTATCCATACATGTCAAAATGAATGCATTTGGTTGATATTCCATGAAATTATGAATGAGTAAAGCAAGTCCATACCCCAGGGAATTAGACAGACATGGAGCAATAAATAGACGGTAATATGCACACAGGGGGTGGGTGGGAAGAAAAAATATTGCGAGGTTGAAATTTTCTCAACAAGTTTTAAATCTAGGAAGCCGCCGATGACTGCAAAATGTAGCCCTAGATCTAAGCTATCCATACATGTCAAAATTAATGCATTTGGTTGATATTCCATGCAATTATGAATGTGTAAAGCAAGTCCATACCCCAGGGAATAAGACAGGCATGGAGCAATAAATAGACGGTAATATGCACACAGGGGGTGGCCGGGAAGAAAAATATTGCGAGGTTGAAATTTTCTCCACAAGTTTTAAATCTAGGAAGCCGCCGATGATTGCAAAATGTAGCCCTAGATCCAAGCTATCCATACATGTCAAAATTAATGCATTTGGTTGATATTCCATGCAATTATTAATGTGTAAAGCAAGTCCATACCCCAGAGAATTAGACAGGCATGGAGCAATAAATAGACGGTAATATTCACACAGAGGGTGGCCTGGAAGAAAATAAACATTGCGAGGTTTGAGTTTTCTCTGCAAGTTTTAACTTTAGGAAGCCGCCGATGATTGCAAAATGTAGCGGCAGTCTAAGCTATCCATACCTGTCAAAATTACTGCATTTGGTTAATATTCCATAAATTATGAATGAGTAAAGCAAGTCCATACCCCAGGGAATTAGACAGGCATGGTGCAATAAATAGACGGTAATATGCACGCAGAGGGTGGGCGGAAAGAAAAAAAATAATGCGAGGTTGAAATTTTCTCCACAAGTTTTAAAACTAGGAAGCCGCCGATGATTGCAAAATGTAGCGGCAGATCTAAGCTATCCATACATGTCAAAATTAATGCATTTGGTTGATATTCCATGCAATTATGAATGTGTAAAGCAAGTCCATACCCCAGGGAATAAGACAGGCATGGAGCAATAAATAGACGGTAATATGCACACAGGGGGTGGCCGGGAAGAAAAATATTGCGAGGTTGAAATTTTCTCTGCAAGTTTTTAAATCTAGGAAGCCGCCGATGATTGCAAAATGTAGCGGCAGATCTAAGCTATCCATACAAGTCAAAATTACTGCATTTGGTTAATATTCCATGAAATTATGAATGAGTAAAGCAAGTCCATACCCCAGGGAATTAGACAGGCATGGTGCAATAAATAGACGGTAATATGCACACAGAGGGTGGGCGGAAAGAAAAAACTAATGCGAGGTTGAAATTTTCTCCACAACTTTTAAAACTAGGAAGCCGCCGATGATTGCAAAATGTAGCCCTAGATCTAAGCTATCCATACATGTCAAAATGACTGCCTTTGGTTAATATTCCATGAAATTATGAATGAGTAAAGCAAGTTCATACCCCAGGGAATTAGACAGACATGGAGCAATAAATAGACGGTAATATGCACACAGGGGGTGGGTGGGAAGAAAAAATATTGCGAGGTTGAAATTTTCTCAACCAGTTTTAAATCTAGGAAGCCGCCGATGATTGCCAAATGTAGCCCTAGATCTAAGCTATCCATACATGTCAAAATTAATGCATTTGGTTGATATTCCATGCAATTATGAATGTGTAAAGCAAGTCCATACCCCAGAGAATTAGACAGGCATGGAGCAATAAATAGACGGTAATATTCACACAGGGGGTGGCCTGGAAGAAAATAAACATTGCGAGGTTTGAGTTTTCTCTGCAAGTTTTAACTTTAGGAAGCCGCCGATGATTGCAAAATGTAGCGGCAGATCTAAGCTATCCATACCTGTCAAAATTACTGCATTTGGTTAATATTCCATGAAATTATGAATGAGTAAAGCAAGTCCATACCCCAGGGAATTAGACAGGCATGGTGCAATAAATAGATGGTAATATGCACACAGAGGGTGGGCGGAAAGAAAAAATAATGCGAGGTTGAAATTTTCTCCACAAGTTTTAAAACTAGGAAGCCGCCGATGATTGCAAAATGTAGCCCTAGATCTAAGCTATCCATACATGTCAAAATGACTGCCTTTGGTTAATATTCCATGAAATTATGAATGAGTAAAGCAAGTTCATACCCCAGGGAATTAGACAGGCATGAAGCAATAAATAGACGGTAATATGCACACAGGGGGTGGCCGGAAAGAAAAATATTGTGAGGTTGAAATTTTCTCCACAAGTTTTAAATCTAGGAAGCCGCCGATGATTGCAAATTGTAGCCCTAGATCTAAGCTATCCATACATGTCAAAATTACTGCCTTTGGTTGATATTCCATGCAATTATGAATGTGTAAAGCAAGCCCATACCCCAGGGAATTAGACAGACATGGAGCAATAAATAGACGGTAATATTCACACAAGGGGTGGCCTGGAAAAAATAGACATTGCGAGGTTTGAATTTTCTCTGCAAGTTTTAACTTTAGGAAGCCGCCGATGATTGCAAAATGTAGCGGCAGATCTAAGCTATCCATACATGTCAAAATTACTGCATTTGATTAATATTCCATGAAATTATGAATGAGTAAAGCAAGTCCATACCCCAGGGAATTAGACAGGCATGGTGCAATAAATAGACGGTAATATGCACGCAGAGGGTGGGCGGAAAGAAAAAAATAATGCGAGGTTGAAATTTTCTCCACAAGTTTTAACTTTAGGAAGCCGCCGATGATTGCAAAATGTAGCGGCAGATCTAAGCTATCCATACATGTCAAAATTGCTGCATTTGGTTAATATTCCATGAACTTATGAATGAGTAAAGCAAGTCCATACACCAGGGAATTAGACAGGCATGGTGCAATAAATAGACGGTAATATGCACGCAGAGGGTGGGCGGAAAGAAAAAAAATATGCGAGGTTGAAATTTTCTCCCCAATTTTTAAAACTAGGAAGCCGCCGATGATTGCAAAATGTAGCGGCAGATCTAAGCTATCCATACATGTCAAAATTACTGCATTTGGTTAATATTCCATGAAATTATGAATGAGTAAAGCAAGTCCATACCCCAGGGAATTAGACAGACATGGAGCAATAAATAGACGGTAATATGCACACAGGGGGTGGGTGGGAAGAAAAAATATTGCGAGGTTGAAATTTTCTCAACAAGTTTTAAATCTAGGAAGCCGCCGATGATTGCAAAATGTAGCCCTAGATCTAAGCTATCCATACATGTCAAAATTAATGCATTTGGTTGATATTCCATGCAATTATGAATGTGTAAAGCAAGTCCATACCCCAGGGAATAAGATAGGCATGGAGCAATAAATAGACGGTAATATGCACACAGAGGGTCGCGGGGAAGAAAAATATTGCGAGGTTGAAATTTTCTCCACAAGTTTTAAATCTAGGAAGCCGCCGATGATTGCAAAATGTAGCCCTAGATCCAAGCTATCCATACATGTCAAAATTAATGCATTTGGTTGATATTCCATGCAATTATGAATGTGTAAAGCAAGTCCATACCCCAGAGAATTAGACAGGCATGGAGCAATAAATAGACGGTAATATTCACACAGGGGGTGGCCTGGAAGAAAATAAACATTGCGAGGTTTGAGTTTTCTCCGCAAGTTTTAACTTTAGGAAGCCGCCGATGATTGCAAAATGTAGCGGCAGATCTAAGCTATCCATACATGTCAAAATTACTGCCTTTGGTTAATATTCTATGAAATTATGAAAGAGTAAAGCAAGTCCACATCCCAGGGAATTAGACAGGCATCGTGCAATAAATAGACGGTAATATGCACACAGAGGGTGGGCGGAAAGAAAAAAATAATGCGAGGTTGAAATTTTCTCCACAAGTTTTAAATCTAGGAAGCCGCCGATGATTGCAAAATGTAGCCCTAGATCTAAGCTATCCATACATGTCAAAATGAATGCATTTGGTTGATATTCCATGAAATTATGAATGAGTAAAGCAAGTCCATACCCCAGGGAATTAGACAGACATGGAGCAATAAATAGACGGTAATATGCACACAGGGGGTGGGTGGGAAGAAAAAATATTGCGAGGTTGAAATTTTCTCAACAAGTTTTAAATCTAGGAAGCCGCCGATGATTGCAAAATGTAGCCCTAGATCTAAGCTATCCATACATGTCAAAATTAATGCATTTGGTTGATATTCCATGCAATTATGAATGTGTAAAGCAAGTCCATACCCCAGGGAATAAGACAGGCATGGAGCAATAAATAGACGGTAATATGCACACAGGGGGTGGCCGGGAAGAAAAATATTGCGAGGTTGAAATTTTCTCCACAAGTTTTAAATCTAGGAAGCCGCCGATGATTGCAAAATGTAGCCCTAGATCCAAGCTATCCATACATGTCAAAATTAATGCATTTGGTTGATATTCCATGCAATTATTAATGTGTAAAGCAAGTCCATACCCCAGAGAATTAGACAGGCATGGAGCAATAAATAGACGGTAATATTCACACAGAGGGTGGCCTGGAAGAAAATAAACATTGCGAGGTTTGAGTTTTCTCTGCAAGTTTTAACTTTAGGAAGCCGCCGATGATTGCAAAATGTAGCGGCAGTCTAAGCTATCCATACCTGTCAAAATTACTGCATTTGGTTAATATTCCATAAATTATGAATGAGTAAAGCAAGTCCATACCCCAGGGAATTAGACAGGCATGGTGCAATAAATAGACGGTAATATGCACGCAGAGGGTGGGCGGAAAGAAAAAAAATAATGCGAGGTTGAAATTTTCTCCACAAGTTTTAAAACTAGGAAGCCGCCGATGATTGCAAAATGTAGCGGCAGATCTAAGCTATCCATACATGTCAAAATTAATGCATTTGGTTGATATTCCATGCAATTATGAATGTGTAAAGCAAGTCCATACCCCAGGGAATAAGACAGGCATGGAGCAATAAATAGACGGTAATATGCACACAGGGGGTGGCCGGGAAGAAAAATATTGCGAGGTTGAAATTTTCTCTGCAAGTTTTTAAATCTAGGAAGCCGCCGATGATTGCAAAATGTAGCGGCAGATCTAAGCTATCCATACAAGTCAAAATTACTGCATTTGGTTAATATTCCATGAAATTATGAATGAGTAAAGCAAGTCCATACCCCAGGGAATTAGACAGGCATGGTGCAATAAATAGACGGTAATATGCACACAGAGGGTGGGCGGAAAGAAAAAACTAATGCGAGGTTGAAATTTTCTCCACAACTTTTAAAACTAGGAAGCCGCCGATGATTGCAAAATGTAGCCCTAGATCTAAGCTATCCATACATGTCAAAATGACTGCCTTTGGTTAATATTCCATGAAATTATGAATGAGTAAAGCAAGTTCATACCCCAGGGAATTAGACAGACATGGAGCAATAAATAGACGGTAATATGCACACAGGGGGTGGGTGGGAAGAAAAAATATTGCGAGGTTGAAATTTTCTCAACCAGTTTTAAATCTAGGAAGCCGCCGATGATTGCCAAATGTAGCCCTAGATCTAAGCTATCCATACATGTCAAAATTAATGCATTTGGTTGATATTCCATGCAATTATGAATGTGTAAAGCAAGTCCATACCCCAGAGAATTAGACAGGCATGGAGCAATAAATAGACGGTAATATTCACACAGGGGGTGGCCTGGAAGAAAATAAACATTGCGAGGTTTGAGTTTTCTCTGCAAGTTTTAACTTTAGGAAGCCGCCGATGATTGCAAAATGTAGCGGCAGATCTAAGCTATCCATACCTGTCAAAATTACTGCATTTGGTTAATATTCCATGAAATTATGAATGAGTAAAGCAAGTCCATACCCCAGGGAATTAGACAGGCATGGTGCAATAAATAGATGGTAATATGCACACAGAGGGTGGGCGGAAAGAAAAAATAATGCGAGGTTGAAATTTTCTCCACAAGTTTTAAAACTAGGAAGCCGCCGATGATTGCAAAATGTAGCCCTAGATCTAAGCTATCCATACATGTCAAAATGACTGCCTTTGGTTAATATTCCATGAAATTATGAATGAGTAAAGCAAGTTCATACCCCAGGGAATTAGACAGGCATGAAGCAATAAATAGACGGTAATATGCACACAGGGGGTGGCCGGAAAGAAAAATATTGTGAGGTTGAAATTTTCTCCACAAGTTTTAAATCTAGGAAGCCGCCGATGATTGCAAATTGTAGCCCTAGATCTAAGCTATCCATACATGTCAAAATTACTGCCTTTGGTTGATATTCCATGCAATTATGAATGTGTAAAGCAAGCCCATACCCCAGGGAATTAGACAGACATGGAGCAATAAATAGACGGTAATATTCACACAAGGGGTGGCCTGGAAAAAATAGACATTGCGAGGTTTGAATTTTCTCTGCAAGTTTTAACTTTAGGAAGCCGCCGATGATTGCAAAATGTAGCGGCAGATCTAAGCTATCCATACATGTCAAAATTACTGCATTTGATTAATATTCCATGAAATTATGAATGAGTAAAGCAAGTCCATACCCCAGGGAATTAGACAGGCATGGTGCAATAAATAGACGGTAATATGCACGCAGAGGGTGGGCGGAAAGAAAAAAATAATGCGAGGTTGAAATTTTCTCCACAAGTTTTAACTTTAGGAAGCCGCCGATGATTGCAAAATGTAGCGGCAGATCTAAGCTATCCATACATGTCAAAATTGCTGCATTTGGTTAATATTCCATGAACTTATGAATGAGTAAAGCAAGTCCATACACCAGGGAATTAGACAGGCATGGTGCAATAAATAGACGGTAATATGCACGCAGAGGGTGGGCGGAAAGAAAAAAAATATGCGAGGTTGAAATTTTCTCCCCAATTTTTAAAACTAGGAAGCCGCCGATGATTGCAAAATGTAGCGGCAGATCTAAGCTATCCATACATGTCAAAATTACTGCATTTGGTTAATATTCCATGAAATTATGAATGAGTAAAGCAAGTCCATACCCCAGGGAATTAGACAGACATGGAGCAATAAATAGACGGTAATATGCACACAGGGGGTGGGTGGGAAGAAAAAATATTGCGAGGTTGAAATTTTCTCAACAAGTTTTAAATCTAGGAAGCCGCCGATGATTGCAAAATGTAGCCCTAGATCTAAGCTATCCATACATGTCAAAATTAATGCATTTGGTTGATATTCCATGCAATTATGAATGTGTAAAGCAAGTCCATACCCCAGGGAATAAGATAGGCATGGAGCAATAAATAGACGGTAATATGCACACAGAGGGTCGCGGGGAAGAAAAATATTGCGAGGTTGAAATTTTCTCCACAAGTTTTAAATCTAGGAAGCCGCCGATGATTGCAAAATGTAGCCCTAGATCCAAGCTATCCATACATGTCAAAATTAATGCATTTGGTTGATATTCCATGCAATTATGAATGTGTAAAGCAAGTCCATACCCCAGAGAATTAGACAGGCATGGAGCAATAAATAGACGGTAATATTCACACAGGGGGTGGCCTGGAAGAAAATAAACATTGCGAGGTTTGAGTTTTCTCCGCAAGTTTTAACTTTAGGAAGCCGCCGATGATTGCAAAATGTAGCGGCAGATCTAAGCTATCCATACCTGTCAAAATTACTGCATTTGGTTAATATTCCATGAAATTATGAATGAGTAAAGCAAGTCCATACCCCAGGGAATTAGACAGGCATGGTGCAATAAATAGACGGTAATATGCACACAGAGGGTGGGCGGAAAGAAAAAAATAATGCGAGGTTGAAATTTTCTCCACAAGTTTTAAAACTAGGAAGCCGCCGATGATTGCAAAATGTAGCCCTAGATCTAAGCTATCCATACATGTCGAAAATGACTGCCTTTGGTTAATATTCCATGAAATTATGAATGAGTAAAGCAAGTTCATACCCCAGGGAATTAGACAGGCATGAAGCAATAAATAGACGGTAATATGCACACAGGGGGTGGCCGGAAAGAAAAATATTGTGAGGTTGAAATTTTCTCCACAAGTTTTAAATCTAGGAAGCCGCCGATGATTGCAAAATGTAGCCCTAGATCTAAGCTATCCATACATGTCAAAATTAATGCATTTGGTTGATATTCCATACAATTATGAATGTGTAAAGCAAGTCCATACCCCAGGGAATTAGACAGACATGGAGCAATAAATAGCCGGTAATATTCACACAAGGGGTGGCCTGGAAAAAATAGACATTGCGAGGTTTGAATTTTCTCTGCAAGTTTTAACTTTAGGAAGCCGCCGATGATTGCAAAATGTAGCGGTAGATCTAAGCTATCCATACATGTCGAAATTACTGCATTTGATTAATATTCCATGAAATTATGAATGAGTAAAGCAAGTCCATACCCCAGGGAATTAGACAGGCATGGTGCAATAAATAGACGGTAATATGCACGCAGAGGGTGGGCGGAAAAAATAAATAATGCGAGGTTGAAATTTTCTCCACAAGTTTTAAAACTAGGAAGCCGCCGATGATTGCAAAATGTAGCCCTAGATCCAAGCTATCCATACATGCCAAAATTACTGCATTTGGTTAATATTCCATGAAATTATGAATGAGTAAAGCAAGTCCATACCCCAGGGAATTAGACAGACATGGAGCAATAAATAGACGGTAATATGCACACAGGGGGTGGGAAGAAAAAATATTGCGAGGTTGAAATTTTCTCAACAAGTTTTAAATCTAGGAAGCCGCCGATGATTGCAAAATGTAGCCCTAGATCTAAGCTATCCATACATGTCAAAATTAATGCATTTGGTTGATATTCCATGCAATTATGAATGTGTAAAGCAAGTCCATACCCCAGGGAATAAGATAGGCATGGAGCAATAAATAGACGGTAATATGCACACAGAGGGTCGCGGGGAAGAAAAATATTGCGAGGTTGAAATTTTCTCCACAAGTTTTAAATCTAGGAAGCCGCCGATGATTGCAAAATGTAGCCATAGATCCAAGCTATCCATACATGTCAAAATTAATGCATTTGGTTGATATTCCATGCAATTATGAATGTGTAAAGCAAGTCCATACCCCAGAGAATTAGACAGGCATGGAGCAATAAATAGACGGTAATATTCACACAGGGGGTGGCCTGGAAGAAAATAAACATTGCGAGGTTTGAGTTTTCTCCGCAAGTTTTAACTTTAGGAAGCCGCCGATGATTGCAAAATGTAGCGGCAGATCTAAGCTATCCATACCTGTCAAAATTACTGCATTTGGTTAATATTCCATGAAATTATGAATGAGTAAAGCAAGTCCATACCCCAGGGAATTAGACAGGCATGGTGCAATAAATAGACGGTAATATGTACACAGAGGGTGGGCGGAAAGAAAAAAATAATGCGAGGTTGAAATTTTCTCCACAAGTTTTAAAACTAGGAAGCCGCCGATGATTGCAAAATGTAGCCCTAGATCTAAGCTATCCATACATGTCGAAAATGACTGCCTTTGGTTAATATTCCATGAAATTATGAATGAGTAAAGCAAGTTCATACCCCAGGGAATTAGACAGGCATGAAGCAATAAATAGACGGTAATATGCACACAGGGGGTGGCCGGAAAGAAAAATATTGTGAGGTTGAAATTTTCTCCACAAGTTTTAAATCTAGGAAGCCGCCGATGATTGCAAAATGTAGCCCTAGATCTAAGCTATCCATACATGTCAAAATTAATGCATTTGGTTGATATTCCATACAATTATGAATGTGTAAAGCAAGTCCATACCCCAGGGAATTAGACAGACATGGAGCAATAAATAGCCGGTAATATTCACACAAGGGGTGGCCTGGAAAAAATAGACATTGCGAGGTTTGAATTTTCTCTGCAAGTTTTAACTTTAGGAAGCCGCCGATGATTGCAAAATGTAGCGGTAGATCTAAGCTATCCATACATGTCGAAATTACTGCATTTGATTAATATTCCATGAAATTATGAATGAGTAAAGCAAGTCCATACCCCAGGGAATTAGACAGGCATGGTGCAATAAATAGACGGTAATATGCACGCAGAGGGTGGGCGGAAAAAATAAATAATGCGAGGTTGAAATTTTCTCCACAAGTTTTAAAACTAGGAAGCCGCCGATGATTGCAAAATGTAGCCCTAGATCCAAGCTATCCATACATGCCAAAATTACTGCATTTGGTTAATATTCCATGAAATTATGAATGAGTAAAGCAAGTCCATACCCCAGGGAATTAGACAGACATGGAGCAATAAATAGACGGTAATATGCACACAGGGGGTGGGAAGAAAAAATATTGCGAGGTTGAAATTTTCTCAACAAGTTTTAAATCTAGGAAGCCGCCGATGATTGCAAAATGTAGCCCTAGATCTAAGCTATCCATACATGTCAAAATTAATGCATTTGGTTGATATTCCATGCAATTATGAATGTGTAAAGCAAGTCCATACCCCAGGGAATAAGATAGGCATGGAGCAATAAATAGACGGTAATATGCACACAGAGGGTCGCGGGGAAGAAAAATATTGCGAGGTTGAAATTTTCTCCACAAGTTTTAAATCTAGGAAGCCGCCGATGATTGCAAAATGTAGCCATAGATCCAAGCTATCCATACATGTCAAAATTAATGCATTTGGTTGATATTCCATGCAATTATGAATGTGTAAAGCAAGTCCATACCCCAGAGAATTAGACAGGCATGGAGCAATAAATAGACGGTAATATTCACACAGGGGGTGGCCTGGAAGAAAATAAACATTGCGAGGTTTGAGTTTTCTCCGCAAGTTTTAACTTTAGGAAGCCGCCGATGATTGCAAAATGTAGCGGCAGATCTAAGCTATCCATACCTGTCAAAATTACTGCATTTGGTTAATATTCCATGAAATTATGAATGAGTAAAGCAAGTCCATACCCCAGGGAATTAGACAGGCATGGTGCAATAAATAGACGGTAATATGTACACAGAGGGTGGGCGGAAAGAAAAAAATAATGCGAGGTTGAAATTTTCTCCACAAGTTTTAAAACTAGGAAGCCGCCGATGATTGCAAAATGTAGCCCTAGATCTAAGCTATCCATACATGTCGAAAATGACTGCCTTTGGTTAATATTCCATGAAATTATGAATGAGTAAAGCAAGTTCATACCCCAGGGAATTAGACAGACATGGAGCAATAAATAGACGGTAATATGCACACAGGGGGTGGGAAGAAAAAATATTGCGAGGTTGAAATTTTCTCAACAAGTTTTAAATCTAGGAAGCCGCCGATGATTGCAAAATGTAGCCCTAGATCTAAGCTATCCATACATGTCAAAATTAATGCATTTGGTTGATATTCCATGCAATTATGAATGTGTAAAGCAAGTCCATACCCCAGGGAATAAGACAGGCATGGAGCAATAAATAGACGGTAATATGCACACGGGGGGTGGCCGGGAAGAAAAATATTGCGAGGTTGAAATTTTCTCAACAAGTTTTAAATCTAGGAAGCCGCCGATGATTGCAAAATGTAGCCCTAGATCCAAGCTATCCATACATGTCAAAATTATTGCATTTGGTTGATATTCCATACAATTATGAATGTGTAAAGCAAGTCCATACCCCAGGGAATTAGACAGACATGGAGCAATAAATAGCCGGTAATATTCACACAAGGGGTGGCCTGGAAAAAATAGACATTGCGAGGTTTGAATTTTCTCTGCAAGTTTTAACTTTAGGAAGCCGCCGATGATTGCAAAATGTAGCGGCAGATCTAAGCTATCCATACATGTCAAAATTACTGCATTTGATTAATATTCCATGAAATTATGAATGAGTAAAGCAAGTCCATACCCCAGGGAATTAGACAGGCATGGTGCAATAAATAGACGGTAATATGCACGCAGAGGGTGGGCGGAAAGAAAAAAATAATGCGAGGTTGAAATTTTCTCCACAAGTTTTAACTTTAGGAAGCCGCCGATGATTGCAAAATGTAGCGGCAGATCTAAGCTATCCATACATGTCAAAATTGCTGCATTTGGTTAATATTCCATGAACTTATGAATGAGTAAAGCAAGTCCATACACCAGGGAATTAGACAGGCATGGTGCAATAAATAGACGGTAATATGCACGCAGAGGGTGGGCGGAAAGAAAAAAAATATGCGAGGTTGAAATTGTCTCCCCAATTTTTAAAACTAGGAAGCCGCCGATGATTGCAAAATGTAGCGGCAGATCTAAGCTATCCATACATGTCAAAATTACTGCATTTGGTTAATATTCCATGAAATTATGAATGAGTAAAGCAAGTCCATACCCCAGGGAATTAGACAGACATGGAGCAATAAATAGACGGTAATATGCACACAGGGGGTGGGTGGGAAGAAAAAATATTGCGAGGTTGAAATTTTCTCAACAAGTTTTAAATCTAGGAAGCCGCCGATGATTGCAAAATGTAGCCCTAGATCTAAGCTATCCATACATGTCAAAATTAATGCATTTGGTTGATATTCCATGCAATTATGAATGTGTAAAGCAAGTCCATACCCCAGGGAATAAGACAGGCATGGAGCAATAAATAGACGGTAATATGCACACAGAGGGTCGCGGGGAAGAAAAATATTGCGAGGTTGAAATTTTCTCCACAAGTTTTAAATCTAGGAAGCCGCCGATGATTGCAAAATGTAGCCCTAGATCCAAGCTATCCATACATGTCAAAATTAATGCATTTGGTTGATATTCCATGCAATTATGAATGTGTAAAGCAAGTCCATACCCCAGAGAATTAGACAGGCATGGAGCAATAAATAGACGGTAATATTCACACAGGGGGTGGCCTGGAAGAAAATAAACATTGCGAGGTTTGAGTTTTCTCCGCAAGTTTTAACTTTAGGAAGCCGCCGATGATTGCAAAATGTAGCGGCAGATCTAAGCTATCCATACCTGTCAAAATTACTGCATTTGGTTAATATTCCATGAAATTATGAATGAGTAAAGCAAGTCCATACCCCAGGGAATTAGACAGGCATGGTGCAATAAATAGACGGTAATATGCACACAGAGGGTGGGCGGAAAGAAAAAAATAATGCGAGGTTGAAATTTTCTCCACAAGTTTTAAAACTAGGAAGCCGCCGATGATTGCAAAATGTAGCCCTAGATCTAAGCTATCCATACATGTCGAAAATGACTGCCTTTGGTTAATATTCCATGAAATTATGAATGAGTAAAGCAAGTTCATACCCCAGGGAATTAGACAGGCATGAAGCAATAAATAGACGGTAATATGCACACAGGGGGTGGCCGGAAAGAAAAATATTGTGAGGTTGAAATTTTCTCCACAAGTTTTAAATCTAGGAAGCCGCCGATGATTGCAAAATGTAGCCCTAGATCTAAGCTATCCATACATGTCAAAATTAATGCATTTGGTTGATATTCCATACAATTATGAATGTGTAAAGCAAGTCCATACCCCAGGGAATTAGACAGACATGGAGCAATAAATAGCCGGTAATATTCACACAAGGGGTGGCCTGGAAAAAATAGACATTGCGAGGTTTGAATTTTCTCTGCAAGTTTTAACTTTAGGAAGCCGCCGATGATTGCAAAATGTAGCGGTAGATCTAAGCTATCCATACATGTCGAAATTACTGCATTTGATTAATATTCCATGAAATTATGAATGAGTAAAGCAAGTCCATACCCCAGGGAATTAGACAGGCATGGTGCAATAAATAGACGGTAATATGCACGCAGAGGGTGGGCGGAAAAAATAAATAATGCGAGGTTGAAATTTTCTCCACAAGTTTTAAAACTAGGAAGCCGCCGATGATTGCAAAATGTAGCCCTAGATCCAAGCTATCCATACATGCCAAAATTACTGCATTTGGTTAATATTCCATGAAATTATGAATGAGTAAAGCAAGTCCATACCCCAGGGAATTAGACAGACATGGAGCAATAAATATACGGTAATATGCACACAGGGGGTGGGAAGAAAAAATATTGCGAGGTTGAAATTTTCTCAACAAGTTTTAAATCTAGGAAGCCGCCGATGATTGCAAAATGTAGCCCTAGATCTAAGCTATCCATACATGTCAAAATTAATGCATTTGGTTGATATTCCATGCAATTATGAATGTGTAAAGCAAGTCCATACCCCAGGGAATAAGACAGGCATGGAGCAATAAATAGACGGTAATATGCACACGGGGGGTGGCCGGGAAGAAAAATATTGCGAGGTTGAAATTTTCTCAACAAGTTTTAAATCTAGGAAGCCGCCGATGATTGCAAAATGTAGCCCTAGATCCAAGCTATCCATACATGTCAAAATTATTGCATTTGGTTGATATTCCATGCAATTATGAATTTGTAAAGCAAGTCAATACCCAGAGAATTAGACAGGCATGGAGCAATAAATATACGGTAATATTCACACAGGGGGTGGCCTGGAAGAAAATAGACATTGCGAGGTTTGAATTTTCTCTGCAAGTTTTAACTTTAGGAAGCCGCCGATGATTGCAAAATGTAGCGGCAGATCTAAGCTATCCATACATGTCAAAATTACTGCATTTGATTAATATTCCATGAAATTATGAATGAGTAAAGCAAGTCCATACCCCAGGGAATTAGACAGGCATGGTGCAATAAATAGACGGTAATATGCACGCAGAGGGTGGGCGGAAAGAAAAAAATAATGCGAGGTTGAAATTTTCTCCACAAGTTTTAACTTTAGGAAGCCGCCGATGATTGCAAAATGTAGCGGCAGATCTAAGCTATCCATACATGTCAAAATTGCTGCATTTGGTTAATATTCCATGAACTTATGAATGAGTAAAGCAAGTCCATACACCAGGGAATTAGACAGGCATGGTGCAATAAATAGACGGTAATATGCACGCAGAGGGTGGGCGGAAAGAAAAAAAATATGCGAGGTTGAAATTGTCTCCCCAATTTTTAAAACTAGGAAGCCGCCGATGATTGCAAAATGTAGCGGCAGATCTAAGCTATCCATACATGTCAAAATTACTGCATTTGGTTAATATTCCATGAAATTATGAATGAGTAAAGCAAGTCCATACCCCAGGGAATTAGACAGACATGGAGCAATAAATAGACGGTAATATGCACACAGGGGGTGGGTGGGAAGAAAAAATATTGCGAGGTTGAAATTTTCTCAACAAGTTTTAAATCTAGGAAGCCGCCGATGATTGCAAAATGTAGCCCTAGATCTAAGCTATCCATACATGTCAAAATTAATGCATTTGGTTGATATTCCATGCAATTATGAATGTGTAAAGCAAGTCCATACCCCAGGGAATAAGACAGGCATGGAGCAATAAATAGACGGTAATATGCACACAGAGGGTCGCGGGGAAGAAAAATATTGCGAGGTTGAAATTTTCTCCACAAGTTTTAAATCTAGGAAGCCGCCGATGATTGCAAAATGTAGCCCTAGATCCAAGCTATCCATACATGTCAAAATTAATGCATTTGGTTGATATTCCATGCAATTATGAATGTGTAAAGCAAGTCCATACCCCAGAGAATTAGACAGGCATGGAGCAATAAATAGACGGTAATATTCACACAGGGGGTGGCCTGGAAGAAAATAAACATTGCGAGGTTTGAGTTTTCTCCGCAAGTTTTAACTTTAGGAAGCCGCCGATGATTGCAAAATGTAGCGGCAGATCTAAGCTATCCATACCTGTCAAAATTACTGCATTTGGTTAATATTCCATGAAATTATGAATGAGTAAAGCAAGTCCATACCCCAGGGAATTAGACAGGCATGGTGCAATAAATAGACGGTAATATGCACACAGAGGGTGGGCGGAAAGAAAAAAATAATGCGAGGTTGAAATTTTCTCCACAAGTTTTAAAACTAGGAAGCCGCCGATGATTGCAAAATGTAGCCCTAGATCTAAGCTATCCATACATGTCGAAAATGACTGCCTTTGGTTAATATTCCATGAAATTATGAATGAGTAAAGCAAGTTCATACCCCAGGGAATTAGACAGGCATGAAGCAATAAATAGACGGTAATATGCACACAGGGGGTGGCCGGAAAGAAAAATATTGTGAGGTTGAAATTTTCTCCACAAGTTTTAAATCTAGGAAGCCGCCGATGATTGCAAAATGTAGCCCTAGATCTAAGCTATCCATACATGTCAAAATTAATGCATTTGGTTGATATTCCATACAATTATGAATGTGTAAAGCAAGTCCATACCCCAGGGAATTAGACAGACATGGAGCAATAAATAGCCGGTAATATTCACACAAGGGGTGGCCTGGAAAAAATAGACATTGCGAGGTTTGAATTTTCTCTGCAAGTTTTAACTTTAGGAAGCCGCCGATGATTGCAAAATGTAGCGGTAGATCTAAGCTATCCATACATGTCGAAATTACTGCATTTGATTAATATTCCATGAAATTATGAATGAGTAAAGCAAGTCCATACCCCAGGGAATTAGACAGGCATGGTGCAATAAATAGACGGTAATATGCACGCAGAGGGTGGGCGGAAAAAATAAATAATGCGAGGTTGAAATTTTCTCCACAAGTTTTAAAACTAGGAAGCCGCCGATGATTGCAAAATGTAGCCCTAGATCCAAGCTATCCATACATGCCAAAATTACTGCATTTGGTTAATATTCCATGAAATTATGAATGAGTAAAGCAAGTCCATACCCCAGGGAATTAGACAGACATGGAGCAATAAATAGACGGTAATATGCACACAGGGGGTGGGAAGAAAAAATATTGCGAGGTTGAAATTTTCTCAACAAGTTTTAAATCTAGGAAGCCGCCGATGATTGCAAAATGTAGCCCTAGATCTAAGCTATCCATACATGTCAAAATTAATGCATTTGGTTGATATTCCATGCAATTATGAATGTGTAAAGCAAGTCCATACCCCAGGGAATAAGACAGGCATGGAGCAATAAATAGACGGTAATATGCACACGGGGGGTGGCCGGGAAGAAAAATATTGCGAGGTTGAAATTT
This sequence comes from Hippasteria phrygiana, assembly GCA_037893225.1. Taxonomy (NCBI): domain Eukaryota; kingdom Metazoa; phylum Echinodermata; class Asteroidea; order Valvatida; family Goniasteridae; genus Hippasteria; species Hippasteria phrygiana. The sequence continues at coordinate 561,312 of JAZGUH010000385.1, forward strand.
TCTCAACAACTTTTAAATCTAGGAAGCCGCCGATGATTGCAAAATGTAGCCCTAGATCCAAGCTATCCATACATGTCAAAATTATTGCATTTGGTTGATATTCCATGCAATTATGAATTTGTAAAGCAAGTCCATACCCAGAGAATTAGACAGGCATGGAGCAATAAATATACGGTAATATTCACACAGGGGGTGGCCTGGAAGAAAATAAACATTGCGAGGTTTGAATTTTCTCTGCAAGTTTTAACTTTAGGAAGCCGCCGATGATTGCAAAATGTAGCGGCAGATTTAAGCTATCCATACAAGTCAAAATTACTGCATTTGATTAATATTCCATGAAATTATGAATGAGTAAAGCAAGTCCATACCCCAGGGAATTAGACAGGCATGGTGCAATAAATAGACGGTAATATGCACGCAGAGGGTGGGCGGAAAGAAAAAAATAATGCGAGGTTGAAATTTTCTCCACAAGTTTTAACTTTAGGAAGCCGCCGATGATTGCAAAATGTAGCGGCAGATCTAAGCTATCCATACATGTCAAAATTGCTGCATTTGGTTAATATTCCATGAACTTATGAATGAGTAAAGCAAGTCCATACACCAGGGAATTAGACAGGCATGGTGCAATAAATAGACGGTAATATGCACGCAGAGGGTGGGCGGAAAGAAAAAAAATATGCGAGGTTGAAATTTTCTCCCCAATTTTTAAAACTATGAAGCCGCCGATGATTGCAAAATGTAGCGGCAGATCTAAGCTATCCATACATGTCAAAATTACTGCATTTGGTTAATATTCCATGAAATTATGAATGAGTAAAGCAAGTCCATACCCCAGGGAATTAGACAGACATGGAGCAATAAATAGACGGTAATATGCACACAGGGGGTGGGTGGGAAGAAAAAATATTGCGAGGTTGAAATTTTCTCAACAAGTTTTAAATCTAGGAAGCCGCCGATGATTGCAAAATGTAGCCCTAGATCTAAGCTATCCATACATGTCAAAATTAATGCATTTGGTTGATATTCCATGCAATTATGAATGTGTAAAGCAAGTCCATACCCCAGGGAATAAGACAGGCATGGAGCAATAAATAGACGGTAATATGCACACAGAGGGTCGCGGGGAAGAAAAATATTGCGAGGTTGAAATTTTCTCCACAAGTTTTAAATCTAGGAAGCCGCCGATGATTGCAAAATGTAGCCCTAGATCCAAGCTATCCATACATGTCAAAATTAATGCATTTGGTTGATATTCCATGCAATTATGAATGTGTAAAGCAAGTCCATACCCCAGAGAATTAGACAGGCATGGAGCAATAAATAGACGGTAATATTCACACAGGGGGTGGCCTGGAAGAAAATAAACATTGCGAGGTTTGAGTTTTCTCCGCAAGTTTTAACTTTAGGAAGCCGCCGATGATTGCAAAATGTAGCGGCAGATCTAAGCTATCCATACCTGTCAAAATTACTGCATTTGGTTAATATTCCATGAAATTATGAATGAGTAAAGCAAGTCCATACCCCAGGGAATTAGACAGGCATGGTGCAATAAATAGACGGTAATATGCACACAGAGGGTGGGCGGAAAGAAAAAAATAATGCGAGGTTGAAATTTTCTCCACAAGTTTTAAAACTAGGAAGCCGCCGATGATTGCAAAATGTAGCACTAGATCTAAGCTATCCATACATGTCGAAAATGACTGCCTTTGGTTAATATTCCATGAAATTATGAATGAGTAAAGCAAGTTCATACCCCAGGGAATTAGACAGGCATGAAGCAATAAATAGACGGTAATATGCACACAGGGGGTGGCCGGAAAGAAAAATATTGTGAGGTTGAAATTTTCTCCACAAGTTTTAAATCTAGGAAGCCGCCGATGATTGCAAAATGTAGCCCTAGATCTAAGCTATCCATACATGTCAAAATTAATGCATTTGGTTGATATTCCATACAATTATGAATGTGTAAAGCAAGTCCATACCCCAGGGAATTAGACAGACATGGAGCAATAAATAGCCGGTAATATTCACACAAGGGGTGGCCTGGAAAAAATAGACATTGCGAGGTTTGAATTTTCTCTGCAAGTTTTAACTTTAGGAAGCCGCCGATGATTGCAAAATGTAGCGGTAGATCTAAGCTATCCATACATGTCGAAATTACTGCATTTGATTAATATTCCATGAAATTATGAATGAGTAAAGCAAGTCCATACCCCAGGGAATTAGACAGGCATGGTGCAATAAATAGACGGTAATATGCACGCAGAGGGTGGGCGGAAAAAATAAATAATGCGAGGTTGAAATTTTCTCCACAAGTTTTAAAACTAGGAAGCCGCCGATGATTGCAAAATGTAGCCCTAGATCCAAGCTATCCATACATGCCAAAATTACTGCATTTGGTTAATATTCCATGAAATTATGAATGAGTAAAGCAAGTCCATACCCCAGGGAATTAGACAGACATGGAGCAATAAATAGACGGTAATATGCACACAGGGGGTGGGAAGAAAAAATATTGCGAGGTTGAAATTTTCTCAACAAGTTTTAAATCTAGGAAGCCGCCGATGATTGCAAAATGTAGCCCTAGATCTAAGCTATCCATACATGTCAAAATTAATGCATTTGGTTGATATTCCATGCAATTATGAATGTGTAAAGCAAGCCCATACCCCAGGGAATTAGACATGCATGGTGCAATAAATAGACGGTAATATGCACACAGGGGATGGCCTGGAAGAAAATAAACATTGCGAGGTTTGAATTTTCTCAACAAGTTTAAACTCTAGGAAGCCGCCGATGATTGCAAAATGTAGCCCTTGATCTAAGCTATCCATACATGTCAAAATTAATGCATTTGGTTGATATTCCATACAATTATGAATGTGTAAAGCAAGTCCATACCCCAGGGAATTAGACAGACATGGAGCAAATAAATAGACGGTAATATTCACACAAGGGGTGGCCTGGAAAAAATAGACATTGCGAGGTTTGAATTTTCTCTGCAAGTTTTAACTTTAGGAAGCCGCCGATGATTGCAAAATGTAGCGGTAGATCTAAGCTATCCATACATGTCAAAATTACTGCATTTGATTAATATTCCATGAAATTATGAATGAGTAAAGCAAGTCCATACCCCAGGGAATTAGACAGGCATGGTGCAATAAATAGACGTTAATATGCACGCAGAGGGTGGGCGGAAAGAAAAAAAATAATGCGAGGTTGAAATTTTCTCCACAAGTTTTAAAACTAGGAAGCCGCCGATGATTGCAAAATGTAGCCCTAGATCCAAGCTATCCATACATGTCAAAATTACTGTATTTGGTTGATATTCCATGCAATTATGAATGTGTAAAGCAAGTCCATACCCCAGAGAATTAGACAGGCATGGAGCAATAAATAGACGGTAATATTCACACAGGGGGTGGCCTGGAAGAAAATAAACATTGCGAGGTTTGAATTTTCTCTGCAAGTTTTAACTTTAGGAAGCCGCCGATGATTGCAAAATGTAGCGGCAGATCTAAGCTATCCATACCTGTCAAAATTACTGCATTTGGTTAATATTCCATGAAATTATGAATGAGTAAAGCAAGTCCATACCCCAGGGAATTAGACAGGCATGGTACAATAAATAGACGGTAACATGCACACAGAGGGTGGGCGGAAAGAAAAAAATAATGCGAGGTTGAAATTTTCTCTACAAGTTTTAAAACTAGGAAGCCGCCGATGATTGCAAAATGTAGCCCTAGATCTAAGCTATCCATACATGTCAAAATGACTGCCTTTGGTTAATATTCCATGAAATTATGAATGAGTAAAGCAAGTTCATACCCCAGGGAATTAGACAGGCATGAAGCAATAAATAGACGGTAATATGCACACAGAGGGTGGCCGGAAAGAAACATATTGTGAGGTTGAAATTGTCTCCACAAGTTTTAAATCTAGGAAGCCGCCGATGATTGCAAATTGTAGCCCTAGATCTAAGCTATCCATACATGTCAAAATTACTGCCTTTGGTTGATATTCCATGCAATTATGAATGTGTAAAGCAAGCCCATACCCCAGGGAATTAGACATGCATGGTGCAATAAATAGACGGTAATATGCACACAGGGGATGGCCTGGAAGAAAATAAACATTGCGAGGTTTGAATTTTCTCAACAAGTTTAAACTCTAGGAAGCCGCCGATGATTGCAAAATGTAGCCCTAGATCCAAGCTATCCATACATGTCAAAATTACTGCATTTGGTTGATATTCCATGCAATTATGAATGTGTAAAGCAAGTCCATACCCCAGAGAATTAGACAGGCATGGAGCAATAAATAGACGGTAATATTCACACAGGGGGTGGCCTGGAAGAAAATAAACATTGCGAGGTTTGAATTTTCTCTGCAAGTTTTAACTCTAGGAAGCCGCCGATGATTGCAAAATGTAGCGGCAGATCTAAGCTATCCATACCTGTCAAAATTACTGCATTTGGTTGATATTCCATGAAATTATGAATGAGTAAAGCAAGTCCATACCCCAGGGAATTAGACAGGCATGGTGCAATAAATAGACGGTAATATGCACACAGGGGATGGCCTGGAAGAACATAAACATTGCGAGGTTCGAATTTTCTCAACAAGTTTTAACTCTAGGAAGCCGCCGATGATTGCCAAATGTAGCGGCAGATCTAAGCTATCCATACCTTCGGAGTTTAGACTAACGACCATCGTTGTGACGCCATTCGAAGTGAGGAAACTATTGAACAATTTGGACATTCACAAGTCTGCAGGACCCGACGAGATTTCTCCACTGTTTTTGAGCATTGCCAGTGACAGCTTAGCTACACCACTGACAAATTTGTTCAATGTTTTCCTTTCCTCCGGCAATATTCCTAATGAGTGGAAACTTGCTCATGTTGTACCTCTCTTCAAATCTGGTGATCCACGTAACATGTGTAATTATAGACCGATTTCTCTTTGCTCCGTAGTTGGTAAGACATTAGAAAAAATCGTAAGCAATCACCTTGTGAATCATATTTGTAGACGAGGCATAGTTAGTGATGCTCAACATGGGTTTTTCCCTAAGCGTTCATGTGTAACCCAGTTGACAACTCTTTATCATGAATGGGCTGAAGTCATTGATGTGCGTAACCCTCCTCGTATCGATGTAATCTTTCTAGACTGGTCTAAAGCTTTCGACAAAGTTAGCCACAGCATGTTATTAGATAAATTGCATAAATATGGTATTTGTGGCTCAGTTCTATCATGGTTTAATTCTTATCTTAGCAACAGATCACAAAGAGTAATCTTCCAAGGTACCCAATCAGAGCAGTTAAGAGTTTTATCAGGTGTACCGCAAGGCTCTGTTCTTGGTCCCTTGCTTTTCAATATCTTTGTTTTTGATCTCCCATTCTGTGTTCAATCCAATCTTAGACAATATGCAGATGACACTGTATTGTATAGACCCATTAGATCCAACTCTGACACAGTAATCCTTCAAAATGACTTAAACAATGTAATTAACTGGTGTAATATTAATCACATGGTACTTAATCCTAAGAAATGTAAACTTATGACTGTAACTCGTAGCAGAAATCCTCCTAGTCCCATTTATAATATTGGCTCGGATTCTCTTGAAGTTGTTTGCCAGTACAAGTATCTAGGTGTCGTCATCTCTCGTGATCTCAGTTGGAAGAACCACATTGATAGCATTACTTCCAAAGCTACCAAACTTTGTGGCTTTATAAGACGGGTTGTTAAGAGTAATAATTCCACTGTTCTAGTTAAACTTTACACTTCCCTATGTAGACCTGTCATGGAGTATGCTGCTCCTGTCTGGTGCCCAAGCCTACACACTCACCAATCACTCATTGAAAAGGTTCAGAGGCGTTTCACACGTTCTTGTCTTGGCCTCCCTAAAAGAGCCATACCTAACAATGCCGACATTGACTACCCTTCCAGATGTAAGCAATTAGGAATTCCTTTGTTGATCAACAGACTTAATTTTCTGTCCATTTCTTTTGTTGTTAAATGTTTGTATAATAAGTTTGATGTAAGTATCCACAGTTATGTTTCTATTAATTCTAGGCATTGTGATTTTGTTAAGTTTGTTCACAAGGGGGGTCGCACTAACTGCTTACACAACTCTCTATTTGTTAGGTTTCCAAGATTATGGGATAGTTTACCATCTAATGTTAAGGAACAAGTTGTACTTAATATGTCCAAGTTTCTCAGTAGTTTGCGTAATTATATTCTGTCTCCCGGTAAATCCATCATAATTCCATCCTAAATAGGCGTGCACCTGAAACATAGAGTCTTGGTTTGCTTACATGCGTGCTTTTCTATGGCCCTACAAGGTGCCTGGTACCCTGAGACTACAATAGACTTGTGCGCATGTAAGCTAAGTGTGACGTCATTATGTTTTAGGTCTATTCTGAACTGTTACAATCTGTTATTTGCGTACATAATGTATTTTAATGAGATTTAATATCATAAATGTATTTGAAATCCGTCTACATATCTATTTATATATATTTCATCTCCTGCATATACTGTAAGCAAACCTATTTATAACTAAATTTGTATTTTTTTTGTATTACTATAGTATTGCCTTGCATTTTTTTATTTTTCATTTTGCATATATATATGTACATGTATTTATGTTGGCATGGCTACATTTGGAGAGCCACTCGATTGTGATTTAGTTCACATTTGGCAATCCTTCAGGGGTGTTACCATGTCATGTTTTGTTTTTATGTCATTTGTTCATCTGTGTACTGTACCTTTTTATGTTTGCCCTGAGAAATAATAAATGAAATGAAATGAAATGAAATACATGTCAAAATTACTGCATTTGGTTGATATTGCATGCAATTATGAATGAGTAAAGCAAATCTATACCGCCAGGAATTGCACGGGCATGGAGCATTAAATACACGGCAATATGCACACAGAGAGTGGGTGGAAAGAAAAAATATTGCGAGGTTGAAATTTTCTCAACAAGTTTTAAATCTAGGAAGCCGCCGATGATTGCAAAATGTAGTTCTAGATCTAAGCTATCCATACATGTCAAAATTACTGCCTTTGGTTAATATTCCATGAAATTATGAATGAGTAAAGCAAGTCCATACCCCAGGAATCAGACAGGCATCAAGCAATAAATAGACGGTAATATGCACACAAAGGGTGGTGCGGGAAGAAAAATATTGCGATGTTGAAATTTTCTCCACAAGTTTTAAATCTAGGAAGCCGCCGATGATTGCAAAATGTAGCCCTAGATCTAAGCTATCCATACATGTCAAAATTACTGCCTTTGGTTAATATTCCATGAATTTATGAATGAGTAAAGCAAGTCCATACCCAAGGAATTAGACAGGCATGAAGCAAAATATACGGTAATATGCACACAGAGGGTGCCGGGAAGAAAAATATTGCGAGGTTGAAATTTTCTCCACAAGTTTAAACTCAAGGAAGCCGCCGATGATTGCAAAATGTAGCCCTAGATCTAAGCTATCCATACATGTCAAAATGACTGCCTTTGGTTGATATTCCATGCAATTATGAATGTGTAAAGCAAGCCCATACCCCAGGGAATTAGACAGGCATGGTGCAATAAATAGACGGTAATATGCACACAGGGGATGGCCTGGAAGAACATAAACATTGCGAGATTTGAATTTTCTCAACAAGTATTAACTCTAGGAAGCCGCCGATGATTGCCAAATGTAGCGGCAGATCTAAGCTATCCATACATGTCAAAATTACTGCATTTGGTTGATATTGCATGCAATTATGAATGAGTAAAGCAAATCTATACCGCCAGGAATTGCACGGGCATGGAGCAATAAATACACGGCAATATGCACACATAGAGTGGGTGGAAAGAAAAAATATTGCGAGGTTGAAATTTTCTCAACAAGTTTTAAATCTAGGAAGCCGCCGATGATTGCAAAATGTAGTTCTAGATCTAAGCTATCCATACATGTCAAAATGACTGCCTTTGGTTAATATTGCATGAAATTATGAATGAGTAAAGCAAGTCCATACCCCAGGAATTAGACAGGCATGAAGCAATAAATAGACGGTAATATGCACACAGAGGGTGGCCGGAAAGAAAAATATTGCGAGGTTTGAATTTTTTCCACAAGTTTTAAAACTAGGAAGCCGCCGATGATTGCAAAAATGTAGCCCTAGATCTAACCTATCCATACATGTCAAAATTACTGCCTTTGGTTAATATTCCATGAATTTATGAATGAGTAAAGCAAGTCCATACCCCATTAATTAGACAGGCATGAAGCAATAAATAGACGGTAATATGCACACAGAGGGTGGCCGGAAAGAAAAATATTGCGAGGTTGAAATTTTCCAAACAAGTTTTAAATCTAGGAAGCCGCCGATGATTGCAAAATGTAGCCCTAGATCTAAGCTATCCATACATGTCAAAATTAATGCATTTGGTTGATATTCCATGCAATTATGAATGTGTAAAGCAAGTCCATACCCCAAGGAATTAGACAGACATCGAGCAATAAATAGACGGTAATATGCACACAGGGGGTGGCCGGGAAGAAAAATATTGCGAGGTTGAAATTTTCTCCACAAGTTTTAAATCTAGGAAGCCGCCGATGATTGCAAAATGTAGTTCTAGACCTAAGCTATCCATACATGTCAAAATGACTGCCTTTGGTTAATATTGCATGAAATTATGAATGAGTAAAGCAAGTCCATACCCCAGGAATTAGACAGGCATGAAGCAATAAATAGACGGTACTATGCACACAGAGGGTGGCCGGAAAGAAAAATATTGCGAGGTTGAAATTGTTTCTACAAGTTTTAAAACTAGGAAGCCGCCGATGATTGCAAAATGTAGCCCTAGATCTAAGCTATCCATACATGTCAAAATTACTGCATTTGGTTAATATTCCATGAAATTATGAATGAGTAAAGCAAGTCCATACCCCATTAATTAGACAGGCATGAAGCAATAAATAGACGGTAATATGCACACAGAGGGTGGCCGGAAAGAAAAATATTGCGAGGTTGACATTTTTTCCACAAGTTTTAAAACTAGGAAGCCGCCGATGATTGCAAAATGTAGCCCTAGATCTAAGCTATCCATACATGTCAAAATTAATGTATTTGGTTGATATTCCATGCAATTATTAATGTGTAAAGCAAGTCCATACCCAAGGGAATTAGACAGGCATGGTGCAATAAATAGACGGTAATATGCACAAAGGGGGTGGCCTGCAAGAAAATAAACATTGCGAGGTTTGAATTTTCTCTGCAAGTTTTAAATCTAGGAAGGCGCCGATGATTGTAAAATGTAGACCTAGATCTAAGCTATCCATACATGTCAAAATTACTGCCTTTGGTTAATATTCCATGAAATTATGAATGAGTAAAGCAAGTTCATACCCCATGAATTAGACAGGCATGGTGCAATAAATAGACGGTAATATGCACACAGAGGGTGGCCGGGAAGAAAAATATTGCGAGGTTGAAATTTTCTCAACAAGTTTAAACTCTAGGAAGCCGCCGATGATTGCCAAATGTAGCGGCAGATCTAAGCTATCCATACATGTCAACATTACTGCCTTTGGTTGATATTCCATGCAATTATGAATGAGTAAAGCAAGTCCATACCCCAGGGAATTAGACAGGCATGAAGCAATAAATAGACGGTAATATGCACACAGGGGGTGGCCTGGAAGAAAATAAACATTGCGAGGTTTGAATTTTCTCTGCAAGTTTTAACTTTAGGAAGCCGCCGATGATTGCAAAATGTAGCGGCAGATCTAAGCTATCCATACATGTCAAAATTACTGCATTTGGTTAATATTCCATGAAATTATGAATGAATAAAGCAAGTCCATACCCCAGGGAATTAGACAGGCATGGTGCAATAAGTAGACGGTAATATGCACACAGAGGGTGGGCGGAAAGAAAAAACCAAAAAGAATTAAACAGTAAAATTTTGAAACCCCAGGGCATTCTGTCTTTGGGACAAATTGTACATAATGGCGAAATTGTTTCTTTTCATCGTCTGGGAGAAAGATGCAACATTTTACCGATTAATGCTGGCCGTATCGTGGCAGGTCTTAAACGAAAAATTAAAGATGATTATGTACAAGAATTAAGAGAAGGACCCCCTAATCATTTTCTCAACAATGTTACTTTGGTCAATAAAGAAAAAGATAACGTTTTCAATTTATCGCAGACGAATGTTAGGATTATATACAATGATCTTATTGACAGAATTTCCAGGCCTCCTGTTTCTCAACTTTTCTGGGAGGATTTTTTTAAAACGAAAAATGTTGACTGGAGTACTGTTTGGAATAATAATGTTTGTGGAATACTAGACAGTGTCGATAATGATATTTGGTTCAGATTGAAACACAGAATTTTGCCTACAAAAGATAAGTTAAAGAGATATGGTATAGTTCAGGACGATCTATGTCCACTTTGTAGCACTGAAGTGGAAACACTTGAACATATTTTTATTAACTGCAAGAAGCATCTTGACGCTTGGGTTTTTGTAGAATTTATTATTCGTAGATACAAAAAGAACCGTCAATTTATGTTAACAGATGTAAATAGAGTTTTGGGAACGGGTCTTTATAATGTTTTGTGTACTTTCCTTATTGGCCGCTTGCATCGAGTGATTTGGAAGACACGATGTCGTGCAACTTTTGAAAATTTTGAGTACGATGTTTTGTATAAATATCAAGCCAATCTTCGTAACTTTCTCCGTATGGAAAAACAGAGATTAGATATTGAGGTGTTTAAGAAGTTTTATTGTAAAATTATGCTTTGTGTTTCTTGGAGAGAGGAACTCTCACCTTTTGTTTCTAATGTTATTGGTTATTAGTATTAATGATGGTTTCATGTTGTTTTTGTTTGCGGTTTCTATAATGTATGCCTGTGGGTAGGTATATATAGAAGTGTGTGTATAAAATGTGTATGTATATATATTTAAACGTATCTATATTTACATAATTATATTTGATCATTATTTGATATAAGGCTGTTTAAATATGATAGTTAATTGGTGTATATAGTGTAACATTTATCAAAAGGGTGTTTTTGCATTTAATTAAGTTTTTGGCCGAATGCGCCAAAGTTTTCTTGGGTTTTGATTTATGTACATAGTTTAAAGCGGGAAAAGTTTGGTTTTGTTGTCCTAGTATTCATGTGCTACGTTCGTATTTATGGTTTTGTTTCATCAGAGTTGTATGCAATTTTTCAATTTCTTGTAAATATTGTGTATTACCTTTGGTACATGTAATGTAATAAATGGAGCTGTATAGCTCCACTTTCACGGAAAAAAAAAAACAAAAAAAAAAAAAACATTGCGAGGTTTGAATTTTCTCTGCAAGTTTTAAATCTAGGAAGGCGCCGATGATTGCAAAATGTAGCCCTAGATTTAAGCCATCCATAAATGTCAAAATTACTGCATTTGGTTAATATTCCATGAAATTATGAATGAGTAAAGCAAGTCCATACCCCAGGAATTAGACAGGCATGATGCAATAAATAGACGGTAATATGTACACAGAGGGTGGCCAGGAAGAAAATACACATTGCGAGGTTTGAATTTTTCCCAACAACTTTTAACTCTGGGAAGCCGCCGATGAATGCAAAATGTAGCGGCAGATCTAAGCTATCCATACATGTCAAAATTACTGCATTTGGTTGATATTGCATTCAATTATGAATGAGTAAAGCAAATCTATACCGCCAGGAATTGCACGGGCATGGGGCAATAAATAGACGGTAATATGCACACAGAGGGTGGCCGGGAAGAAAAATATTGCGAGGTTGAAATTTTGTCCACAAGTTTAAACTCTAGGAAGCCGCCGATGATTGCAAAATGTAGCCCTAGATCTAAGCTATCCATACATGTCAAAATTAATGCATTTGATTGATATTCCATGCAATTATGAATGTGTAAAGCAAGTCCATACCCCAGGGAATTAGACAGGCATGGAGCAATAAATAGAAGGTAATATTCACACAGGGGGTGGCCTGGAAGAAAATAGACATTGCGAGGTTTGAATTTTCTCTGCAAGTTTTAACTTTAGGAAGCCGCCGATGATTGCAAAATGTAGCGGCAGATCTAAGCTATCCATACATGTCAAAATTACTGCTTTTGGTTAATATTCCATGAAATTATAAAGCAAGTCCATACCCCAGGGAATTAGGCAGGCATGAAGCAATAAATATACGGTAATATGCACAGAGAGGGTGGCCGGGAAGACAAATGTTGCGAGGTAGAAATTTTCTGAACAAGTTTTAAATCTAGGAAGCCGCCGATGATTGCAAAATGTAGCCCTAGATCTAAGCTATCCATACATGTCAACATTACTGCCTTTGGTTGATATTCCATGCAATTATGAATGTGTAAAGCAAGTATATCCCCAGGGAATTAGACAGGCATGGTGCAATAAATAGAGGGTAATATGCACACAGGGGGTGGCCTGGAAGAAAATAGACATTGCGAGGTTGAAATTTTCTCAACAAGTTTTAAATCTAGGAAGCCGCCGATGATTGCAAAATGTAGCCCTAGATCTAAGCTATCCATACATGTCAAAATGACTGCCTTTGGTTGATATTCCATGCAATTATGAATGTGTAAAGCAAGTATGTACCCCAGGGAATTAGACAGGCATGGTGCAATAAATAGAGGGTAATATGCACACAGGGGGTGGCCTGGAAGAAAATAGACATTGCGAGGTTGAAATTTTCTCAACAAGTTTTAAATCTAGGAAGCCGCCGATGATTGCAAAATGTAGCCCTAGATCTAAGCTATCCATACATGTCGGTTTGAATTTTCTCTGCCAGTGTTAACTTTATGAAGCCGCCGATGATTGCAAAATGTAGCGGCAGATCTAAGCTATCCATACATGTCAAAATTACTGCATTTGGTTGATATTACATGCAATTATGAATGAGTAAAGCAAATCTATACCGCCAGGAATTGCACCGGAATGGAGCAATAAATACACGGCAATATGCACACAGAGGGTGGGTTGGAAGAAAAAATATTGCGAGGTTGAAATGTTCTCCCCAAGTTTAAACTCTAGGAAGCCGCCGCTGATTGCAAAATGTAGCCCTAGATCTAAGCTATCCATACATGTCAAAATTAATGCATTTGGTTGATATTCCATGCAATTATGAATGTGTAAAGCAAGTCCATACCCAAGAGAATTAGACAGGCATGGAGCAATAAATAGACGGTAATATTCACACTGGGGGTGGCCTGGAAGAAAATAAACATTGCGAGGTTTGAATTTTCTCTGCAAGTTTTAACTTTAGGAAGCCGCCGATGATTGCAAAATGTAGCGGCAGATCTAAGCTATCCATACATGTCAAAATTACTGCATTTTGTTAATATTCCATGAAATTATGAATGAGTAAAGCAAGTCCATACCCCAGGAATTAGACAGACATGAAGCAGTAATTAGACGGTAATATGCACACAGAGGGTGGCCGGAAAGAAAAATATTGCGAGGTTGAAATTATCTCAACAAGTTTTAAATCTAGGAAGCCGCCGATGATTGCAAAATGTAGCCCTAGATCTAAGCTATCCATACATGTCAAATTACTTCATTTGGTTGATATTGCATGCAATTATGCATGAGTAAAGCAAATCTATACCGCCAGGAATTGCACGGGCATGAAGCAATAAATAGACGGTAATATGCACACAGGGGATGGCCTGGAAGAACATAAACATTGCGAGGTTTGAATTTTCTCAACAAGTTTAAACTCTAGGAAGCCGCCGATGATTGCCAAATGTAGCGGCAGATCTAAGCTATCTATACATGTCAAAATTACTTCATTTTGTTAATATTCCATGAAATTATGAATGAGTAAAGCAAGTCCATACCCCAGGAATTAGACAGACATGAAGCAATAAATAGACGGTAATATGCACACAGAGGGTGGCCGGAAAGAAACATATTGCGAGGTTTGAATTTTCTCAACAAGTTTAAAGTCTAGGAAGCCGCCGATGATTGCAAAATGTAGCCCTAGATCTAAGCTATCCATACATGTCAAAATTAATGCATTTGGTTGATATTCCATGCAATTATGAATGTGTAAAGCAAGTCCATACCCCAGGGAATTAGACAGGCATGGTGCAATAAATAGACGGTAATATGCACACAGGGGATGGCCTGGAAGAAAATAGACATTGCGAGGTTTGAATTTTCTCAACAAGTTTAAACTTTAGGAAGCCGCCGATGATTGCAAAAAGGAAACCCTAGATATAAGCTATCCATACATGTCAAAATGACTACCTTTGGTTAATATTCCATGAAATTATGAATGATAAAGCAAGTCCATACCCCAGGAATTAGACAGGCATGAAGCAATAAATAGACGGTAATATGCACACAGAGGGTGGCCGGGAAGAAAAATATTGCGAGGTTGACATTTTCTCCACAAGTTTTAAATCTAGGAAGCCGCCGATGATTGCAAAATGTAGCCCTAGATCTAAGCTATCCATACATGTCAAAATTACTGCCTTTGGTTAATATTCCATGAAATTATGAATGAGTAAAGCAAGTCCATACCCCAGGAATTAGACAGGCATGAAGCAATAAATAGACGGTAATATGCACACAGAGGGTGGCCGGGAAGAAAAATATTGCGAGGTTGAAATTTTCTCAACAAGTTTAAACTCTAGGAAGCCGCCGATGATTGCCAAATGTAGCGGCAGATCTAAGCTATCCATACATGTCAACATTACTGCCTTTGATTGATATTCCATGCAATTATGAATGAGTAAAGCAAGTCCATACCCCCAGGGAAATAGACAGGCATGGTGCAATAAATAGATGGTAATATATACACAGAGGGTGGGCGGGAAGAAAATACAAATTGCGAGGTTTGAATTTTCTCTGCAAGTTTTAACTTTAGGAAGCCGCGATGATTGCAAAATGTAGCGGCAGATCTAAGCTATCCATACATGTCAAAATTACTGCATTTGGTTAATATTCCATGAAATTATGAATGAGTAAAGCAAGTCCATACCCCAGGGAATTAGACAGGCATGGTGCAATAAATAGACGGTAATATGCACACAGAGGGTGGGCGGAAAGAAAAAAATAATGCGAGGTTGAAATTTTCTCTGCAAGTTTTAAATCTAGGAAGCCGCCGATGATTAGCCCTAGATCTAAGCTATCCATACATGTAAAAATTAATGCATTTGGTTGTTATTCCATGCAATAATTAATGTGTAAAGCAGGTCCATACCCCAGGGAATTAGACAGGCATGGAGGAATAAATAGACGGTAATATGCACACAGGGGGTGGCCTGGAAGAAAATAAACATTGCGAGGTTTGAATTTTCTCTGCAAGTGTTAACTTTATGAAGCCGCCGATGATTGCAAAATGTAGCGGCAGATCTAAGCTATCCATACATGTCAAAATTACTGCATTTGGTTAATATTCCACAAAATTATGAATGAGTAAAGCAAGTCCATACCCCAGGAATTAGACAGGCATGAAGCAATAAATAGACGGTAATATGCACACAGAGGGTGGCCGGGAAGAAAAATATTGCGAGGTTGAAATTTTCTCAACAAGTTTTAAATCTAGGAAGCCGCTGATGATTGCAAAATGTAGTCCTAGATCTAAGCTATCCATACATGTCAAAATGAATGCATTTGGTTGATATTCCATGCAATTATGAATGTGTAAAGCAAGTCCATACCCCAGGAATTAGACAGGCATGAAGCAATAAATAGACGGTAATATGCACACAGAGGGTGGCCGGAAAGAAAAATATTGCGAGGTTGAAATTTTCTCAACAAGTTTTAAATCTAGGAAGCCGCCGATGATTGCAAAATGTAGCCCTAGATCTAAGTTATCCATACATGTCAAAATTACTGCCTTTGGTTAATATTCCATGAAATTATGAATGAGTAAAGCAAGTCCATACCCCAGGAATTAGACAGGCATGAAGCAATAAATATACGGTAATATGCACACAGAGGGTGGCCGGGAAGAAAAATATTGCGAGGTTGAAATTTTCTCAACAAGTTTAAACTCTAGGAAGCCGCCGATGATTGCCAAATGTAGCGGCAGATCTAAGCTATCCATACATGTCAACATTACTGCCTTTGGTTGATATTCCATGCAATTATGAATGAGTAAAGCAAGTCCATACCCCCAGGGAAATAGACAGGCATGGTGCAATAAATAGATGGTA
This sequence comes from Hippasteria phrygiana, assembly GCA_037893225.1. Lineage (NCBI taxonomy): Eukaryota > Metazoa > Echinodermata > Asteroidea > Valvatida > Goniasteridae > Hippasteria > Hippasteria phrygiana. The sequence continues at coordinate 577,519 of JAZGUH010000385.1, forward strand.
ATATATACACAGAGGGTGGGCGGGAAGAAAATACAAATTGCGAGGTTTGAATTTTCTCTGCAAGTTTTAACTTGAGGAAGCCGCGATGATTGCAAAATGTAGCGGCAGATCTAAGCTATCCATACATGTCAAAATTACTGCCTTTGGTTAATATTCCATGAAATTATGAATGAGTAAAGCAAGTCCATACCCCAGGAATTAGACAGGCATGAAGCAATAAATAGACGGTAATATGCACACAGAGGGTGGCCGGGAAGAAAAATATTGAGAGGTTGACATTTTCTCCACAAGTTTTAAATCTAGGAAGCCGCCGATGATTGCAAAATGTAGCCCTAGATCTAAGCTATCCATACATGTCAAAATTACTGCCTTTGGTTAATATTTCATGAAATTATGAATGAGTAAAGCAAGTCCATACCCCAGGAATTAGACAGGCATGAAGCAAAATAGACGGTAATATGCACACAGAGGGTGCCGGGAAGAAAAATATTGCGAGGTGGAAATTTTCTCCACAAGTTTAAACTCTAGGAAGCCGCCGATGATTGCAAAATGTAGCCCTTGATCTAAGCTATCCATACATGTCAAAATGACTGCCTTTGGTTAATATTCCATGCAATTATGAATGAGTAAAGCAAGCCCATACCCCAGGGAATTAGACAGGCATGGTGCAATAAATATACGGTAATATGCACACAGGGGATGGCCTGGAAGAACATAAACATTGCGAGGTTTGAATTTTCTCAACAAGTTTAAACTCTAGGAAGCCGCCGATGATTGCCAAATGTAGCGGCAGATCTAAGCTATCCATACATGTCAACATTACTGCCTTTGGTTGATATTCCATGCAATTATGAATGAGTAAAGCAAGTCCATACCCCCAGGGAAATAGACAGGCATGGTGCAATAAATAGATGGTAATATATACACAGAGGGTGGGCGGGAAGAAAATACAAATTGCGAGGTTTGAATTTTCTCTGCAAGTTTTAACTTTAGGAAGCCGCGATGATTGCAAAATGTAGCGGCAGATCTAAGCTATCCATACATGTCAAAATTACTGCATTTGGTTAATATTCCATGAAATTATGAATGAGTAAAGCAAGTCCATACCCCAGGAATTAGACAGGCATGAAGCAATAAATAGACGGTAATATGCACACAGAGGGTGGCCGGGAAGAAAAATATTGCGAGGTTGACATTTTCTCCACAAGTTTTAAATCTAGGAAGCCGCCGATGATTGCAAAATGTAGCCCTAGATCTAAGCTATCCATACATGTCAAAATTACTGCCTTTGGTTAATATTTCATGAAATTATGAATGAGTAAAGCAAGTCTATACCCCAGGAATTAGACAGGCATGAAGCAAAATAGACGGTAATATGCACACAGAGGGTGCCGGGAAGAAAAATATTGCGAGGTTGAAATTTTCTCCACAAGTTTAAACTCTAGGAAGCCGCCGATGATTGCAAAATGTAGCCCTAGATCTAAGCTATCCATACATGTCAAAATGACTGTCTTTGGTTAATATTCCATGCAATTATGAATGTGTAAAGCAAGCCCATACCCCAGGGAATTAGACAGGCATGGTGCAATAAATATACGGTAATATGCACACAGGGGATGGCCTGGAAGAACATAAACATTGCGAGGTTTGAATTTTCTCAACAAGTTTAAACTCTAGGAAGCCGCCCATAATTAGCCCTAGATCTAAGCTATCCATACATGTCAAAATTACTGCCTTTGGTTAATATTCCATGAAATTATGAATGAGTAAAGCAAGTCCATACCCCAGGAATTAGACAGGCATGAAGCAATAAATAGACGGTAATATGCACACAGAGGGTGGCCGGGAAGAAAAATATTGCGAGGTTGAAATTTTCTCAACAAGTTTAAACTCTAGGAAGCCGCCGATGATTGCCAAATGTAGCGGCAGATCTAAGCTATCCATACATGTCAACATTACTGCCTTTGGTTGATATTCCATGCAATTATGAATGAGTAAAGCAAGTCCATACCCCCAGGGAAATAGACAGGCATGGTGCAATAAATAGATGGTAATATATACACAGAGGGTGGGCGGGAAGAAAATACAAATTGCGAGGTTTGAATTTTCTCTGCAAGTTTTAACTTTATTAAGCCGCGATGATTGCAAAATGTAGCGGCAGATCTAAGCTATCCATACATGTCAAAATTACTGCATTTGGTTAATATTCCATGAAATTATGAATGAGTAAAGCAAGTCCATACCCCAGGGAATTAGACAGGCATGGTGCAATAAATAGACGGTAATATGCACACAGAGGGTGGGCGGAAAGAAAACAATAATGCGAGGTTGAAATTTTCTCTGCAAGTTTTAAATCTAGGAAGCCGCCGATGATTAGCCCTAGATCTAAGCTATCCATACATGTCAAAATTACTGCCTTTGGTTAATATTCCATGAAATTATGAATGAGTAAAGCAAGTCCATACCCCAGGAATTAGACAGGCATGAAGCAATAAATAGATGGTAATATGCACACAGAGGGTGGCCGGGAAGAACATAAACATTGCGAGGTTTGAATTTTCTCAACAAGTCTTAAATCTAGGAAGCCGCCGATGATTGCAAAATGTAGCCCTAGATCTAAGCTATCCATACATGTCAAAATTAATGCATTTGGTTGATATTCCATGCAATTATTAATGTGTAAAGCAAGTCCATACCCAAGGAATTAGACAGGCATGATGCAACAAATAGACGGTAATATACACACAGGGCGTGGCCTGGAAGAAAATAAACATTGCGAGGTTTGAATTTTCTCTCCAAGTTATAAATCTAGGAAGCCGCCGATGATTGCAAAATGTAGCCCTAGATCTAAGCTATCCATACATGTCAAAATTACTGCCTTTGGTTAATATTCCATGAAATTATGAATGAGTAAAGCAAGTCCATACCCCAGGAATTAGACAGGCATGAAGCAATAAATAGACGGTAATATGCACACAGAGGGTGGCCGGGAAGAAAAATATTGCGAGGTTGAAATTTTCTCCACAAGTTTAAACTCTAGGAAGCCGCCGATGATTGCAAAATGTAGCCCTAAATCTAAGCTATCCATACATGTCAAAATAACTGCCTTTGGTTAATATTCCATGCAATTATGAATGTGTAAAGCAAGCCCATACCCCAGGGAATTAGACAGGCATGGTGCAATAAATATACGGTAATATGCACACAGAGGGATGGCCTGGAAGAACATAAACATTGCGAGGTTTGAATTTTCTCAACAAGTTTAAACTCTAGGAAGCCGCCGATGATTAGCCCTAGATCTAAGCTATCCATACATGTCAAAATTATTGCCTTTGGTAATATTCCATGAAATTATGAATGAGTAAAGCAAGTCCATACCCCAGGAATTAGACAGGCATGAAGCAATAAATAGACGGTAATATGCACACAGAGGGTGGCCGGGAAGAAAAATATTGCGAGGTTGAAATTTTCTCAACAAGTCTTAAATCTAGGAAGCCGCCGATGATTGCAAAATGTAGCCCTAGATCTAAGATAACATACATGTCAAAATTAATGCATTTGGTTGATATTCCATGCAATTATGAATGTGTAAAGCAAGTCCATACCCCAGGAAATAGACAGGCATGAAGCAATAAATAGACGGTAATATGCACACAGAGGGTGGCCGGAAAGAAAAATATTGCGAGGTTGAAATTTTCTCAACAAGTTTTAAATCTAGGAAGCCGCCGATGATTGCAAAATGTAGGCCTAGATCTAAGCTATCCATACATGTCAAAATTAATGCATTTGGTTGATATTGCATGCAATTATTAATGTGTAAAGCAAGTCCATACCCCAGGGAATTAGACAGGCATGATGCAACAAATAGACGGTAATATGCACACAGGGGGTGGCCTGGAAGAAAATAAACATTGCGAGGTTTGAATTTTCTCTGCAAGTTTTCAATCTAGGAAGCCGCCGATGATTGCAAAATGTAGCCCTAGATCTAAGCTATCCATACATGTCAAAATTACTGCCTTTGGTTAATATTCCATGAAATTATGAATGAGTAAAGCAAGTCCATACCCCAGGAATTAGACAGGCATGAAGCAATAAATATATGGTAATATGCACACAGAGGGTGGCCGGGAAGAAAAATATTGCGAGGTTGAAATTTTCTCAACAAGTTTAAACTCTAGGAAGCCGCCGATGATTGCCAAATGTAGCGGCAGATCTAAGCTATCCATACATGTCAACATTACTGCCTTTGGTTGATATTCCATGCAATTATAAATGAGTAAAGCAAGTCCATACCCCCAGGGAAATAGACAGGCATGGTGCAATAAATAGATGGTAATATATACACAGAGGGTGGGCGGGAAGAAAATACAAATTGCGAGGTTTGAATTTTCTCTGCAAGTTTTAAATCTAGGAAGCCGCTGATGATTGCAAAATGTAGACCTAGATCTAAGCTATCCATACATGTCAAAATTACTGCATTTGGTTAATATTCCATGAAATTATGAATGAGTAAAGCAAGTCCATACCCCAGGGAATTAGACAGGCATGGTGCAATAAATAGACGGTAATATGCACACAGAGGGTGGGCGGAAAGAAAAAAATAATGCGAGGTTGAAATTTTCTCTGCAAGTTTTAAATCTAGGAAGCCGCCGATGATTGCCAAATGTAGCGGCAGATCTTAGCTATCCATACATCTGCCTTTGGTTGATATTCCATGCAATTATGAATGAGTAAAGCAAGTCCACACCTCCAGGGAAATAGACAGGCATGGTGCAATAAATATACGGTAATATGCACACAGAGGGTGGGCGGAAAGAAAAAAATAATGCGAGGTTGAAATTTTCTCTGCAAGTTTTAAATCTAGGAAGCCGCCGATGATTAGCCCTAGATCTAAGCTATCCATACATGTCAAAATGACTGCCTTTGGTTAATATTCTATGAAATTATGAATGAGTAAAGCAAGTCCATACCCCAGGAATTAGACAGGCATGAAGCAATAAATAGACGGTAATATGCACACAGAGGGTGGCCGGAAAGAAAAATATTGCGAGGTTGAAATTTTCCAAACAAGTTTTAAATCTAGGAAGCCGCCGATGATTGCAAAATGTAGCCCTAGATCTATGCTATCCATACATGTCAAAATTACTGCCTTTGGTTGATATTCCATGAAATTATGAATGAGTAAAGCAAGTCCATACCCCAGGGAATTAGACAGGCATGGTGCAATAAATAGACGGTAATATGCACACAGAGGGTGGGCGGAAAGAAAAAAAGAATGCGAGGTTGAAATTTTCTCCACAAGTTTTAAAACTAGGAAGCCGCCGATGATTGCAAAATGTAGCCCTATATCTAAGCTATCCATACATGTCAAAATTACTGCCTTTGGTAAATATTCCATGAAATTATGAATGAGTGAAGCAAGTCCATACCCCAGGAATTAGACAGGCATGAAGCAATAAATAGACGGTAATATGCACACAGAGGATGGCCTGGAAGAAAATAGACATTGCGAGGTTTGAATTTTCTCAACAAGTTTAAACTTTAGGAAGCCGCCGATGATTGTAAAAAGGAAACCCTAGATCTAAGCTATCCATACAAGTCAAAATTACTGCCTTTGGTTAATATTCCATGAAATTATGAATGAGTAAAGCAAGTCCATACCCCAGGAATTTGACAGGCATGATGCAATAAATAGACGGTAATATGCACACAGAAGGTGGCCGGAAAGAAAAATATTGCGAGGTTGAAATTTTCCAAACAAGTTTTAAATCTAGGAAGCCGCCGATGATTGCAAAATGTAGCCCTAGATCTAAGCTATACATACATGTCAAAATTAATGCATTTGGTTAATATTCCATGCAATTATTAATGTGTAAAGCAAGTCCATAACCCAGAGAATTAGACAGGCATGGTGCAATAAATAGACGGTAATATGCACACAGAGGGTGGGCGGAAAGAAAAAAATAATTCGAGGTTGAAATTTTCTCAACAAGTTTTAAAACTAGGAAGCCGCCGATGATTGCAAAATGTAGCCCTATATCTAAGCTATCCATACATGTCAAAATTACTGCCTTTGGTTAATATTCCATGAAATTATGAATGAGTAAAGCAAGTCCATACCCCAGGAATTAGACAGGCATGAAGCAATAAATAGACGGTAATATGCACACAGAGGGTGGCCGGAAAGAAAAATATTGCGAGGTTGAAATTTTCCAAACAAGTTTTAAATCTAGGAAGCCGCCGATGATTGCAAAATGTAGCCCTAGATCTAAGCTATCCATACATGTCAAAATTACTGCCTTTGGTTGATATTCCATGAAATTATGAATGAGTAAAGCAAGTCCATACCCCAGGGAATTAGACAGGCATGAAGCAATAAATAGACGGTAATATGCACACAGGGAGTGGCCGGGAAGAAACATATTGCGAGGTTGAAATTTTCTCAACAAGTTTTAAATCTAGGAAGCCGCCGATGATTGCAAAATGTAGCCCTAGATCTAAGCTATCCATACATGTCAAAATGACTGCCTTTGGTTAATATTCCATGAAATTATGAATGAGTAAAGCAAGTCCATACCCCAGGAATTAGACAGGCATGAAGCAATAAATATACGGTAATATTCACACAGAGGGTGGCCGGAAAGAAAAATATTGCGAGGTTGAAATTTTCCAAACAAGTTTTAAAACTAGGAAGCCGCCGATGATTGCAAAATGTAGCCCTAGATCTAAGCTATCCATACATGTCAAAATTACTGCCTTTGGTTGATATTCCATGAAATTATGAATGTGTAAAGCAAGTCCATACCCCAGGAATTAGACAGGCATGAAGCAATAAATAGACGGTAATATGCACACAGAAGATGGCCTGGAAGAAAATAGACATTGCGAGGTTTGAATTTTCTCAACAAGTTTAAACTTGAGGAAGCCGCCGATGATTGTAAAAAGGAAACCCTAGATCTAAGCTATCCATACAAGTCAAAATTACTGCCTTTGGTTAATATTCCATGAAATTATGAATGAGTAAAGCAAGTCCATACCCCAGGAATTTGACAGGCATGATGCAATAAATAGACGGTAATATGCACACAGAAGGTGGCCGGAAAGAAAAATATTGCGAGGTTGAAATTTTCTCAACAAGTTTTAAATCTAGGAAGCCGCCGATGATTGCAAAATGTAGCCCTAGATCTAAGCTATACATACATGTCAAAATTAATGCATTTGGTTAATATTCCATGCAATTATTAATGTGTAAAGCAAGTCCATAACCCAGAGAATTAGACAGGCATGGTGCAATAAATAGACGGTAATATGCACACAGAGGGTGGGCGGAAAGAAAAAAATAATTCGAGGTTGAAATTTTCTCAACAAGTTTTAAAACTAGGAAGCCGCCGATGATTGCAAAATGTAGCCCTATATCTAAGCTATCCATACATGTCAAAATTACTGCCTTTGGTTAATATTCCATGAAATTATGAATGAGTAAAGCAAGTCCATACCCCAGGAAATAGACAGGCATGAAGCAATAAATAGACGGTAATATGCACACAGAGGGTGGCCGGAAAGACAAATATTGCGAGGTTGAAATTTTCCAAACAAGTTTTAAATCTAGGAAGCCGCCGATGATTGCAAAATGTAGCCCTAGATCTAAGCTATCCATACATGTCAAAATTACTGCCTTTGGTTGATATTCCATGAAATTATGAATGAGTAAAGCAAGTCCATACCCCAGGAGTTAGACAGGCATGAAGCAATCAATATGCAGTAATATGCACACAGAGGGTGGCCGGAAAGAAAAATATTGCGAGGTTTGAATTTTTTCCACAAGTTTTAGAACTAGGAAGCCGCCGATGATTGTAAAATGTAGCCCTAGATCTAAGCTATCCATACATGTCAAAATTAATGCATTTGGTTGATATTCCATGCAATTATTAATGTGTAAAGCAAGTCCATACCCCAGGGAATTAGACAGGCATGGTGCAATAAATAGACGGTAAAATGCACACAGGGGGTGGCCTGCAAGAAAATAAACATTGCGAGGTTTGAATTTTCTCTGCAAGTTTTAAATCTGGGAAGCCGCCGATGATTGTAAAATGTAGACCTAGATCTAAGCTATCCATACATGTCAAAATTATTGCCTTTGGTTAATATTCCATGAAATTATGAATGAGTAAAGCAAGTCCATACCCCAGGGAATTAGACAGGCATGAAGCAATAAATAGACGGTAATATGCACACAGGTAGTGGCCGGGAAGAAACATATTGCGAGGTTGAAATTTTCTCAACAAGTTTTAAATCTAGGAAGCCGCCGATGATTGCAAAATGTAGCCCTAGATCTAAGCTATCCATACATGTCAAAATGACTGCCTTTGGTTAATATTGCATGAAATTATGAATGAGTAAAGCAAGTCCATACCCCAGGAATTTGACAGGCATGATGCAATAAATAGACGGTAATATGCACACAGAAGGTGGCCAGAAAGAAAAATATTGCGAGGTTGAAATTTTCCAAACAAGTTTTAAATCTAGGAAGCCGCCGATGATTGCAAAATGTAGCCCTAGATCTAAGCTATCCATACATGTCAAAATTAATGCATTTGGTTAATATTCCATGAAATTATGAATGAGTAAAGCAATTCCATACCCCGGGAATTAGACAGGCATGAAGCAATAAATAGACGGTACTATGCACACAGAGGGTGGCCGGAAAGAAAAACATTGCGAGGTTTGAATTTTCTCTGCAAGTTTTAAATCTGGGAAGCCGCCGATGATTGTAAAATGTAGACCTAGATCTAAGCTATCCATACATGTCAAAATTATTGCCTTTGGTTAATATTCCATGAAATTATGAATGAGTAAAGCAAGTCCATACCCCAGGGAATTAGACAGGCATGAAGCAATAAATAGACGGTAATATGCACACAGGTAGTGGCCGGGAAGAAACATATTGCGAGGTTGAAATTTTCTCAACAAGTTTTAAATCTAGGAAGCCGCCGATGATTAGCCCTAGATCTAAGCTATCCATACATGTCAAAATGACTGCCTTTGGTTAATATTCCATGAAATTATGAATGAGTAAAGCAAGTCCATACCCCAGGAATTAGACAGGTATGAAGCAATAAATAGACGGTAATATGCACACAGAGGGTGGCCGGAAAGAAAAATATTGCGAGGTTGAAATTTTCCAAACAAGTTTTAAATCTAGGAAGCCGCCGATGATTGCAAAATGTAGCCCTAGATCTATGCTATCCATACATGTCAAAATTACTGCCTTTGGTTGATATTCCATGAAATTATGAATGAGTAAAGCAAGTCCATACCCCAGGGAATTAGACAGGCATGGTGCAATAAATAGACGGTAATATGCACACAGAGGGTGGGCGGAAAGAAAAAAATAATGCGAGGTTGAAATTTTCTCCACAAGTTTTAAAACTAGGAAGCCGCCGATGATTGCAAAATGTAGCCCTATATCTAAGCTATCCATACATGTCAAAATTACTGCCTTTGGTAAATATTCCATGAAATTATGAATGAGTGAAGCAAGTCCATACCCCAGGAATTAGACAGGCATGAAGCAATAAATAGACGGTAATATGCACACAGAGGATGGCCTGGAAGAAAATAGACATTGCGAGGTTTGAATTTTCTCAACAAGTTTAAACTTTAGGAAGCCGCCGATGATTGTAAAAAGGAAACCCTAGATCTAAGCTATCCATACAAGTCAAAATTACTGCCTTTGGTTAATATTCCATGAAATTATGAATGAGTAAAGCAAGTCCATACCCCAGGAATTTGACAGGCATGATGCAATAAATAGACGGTAATATGCACACAGAAGGTGGCCGGAAAGAAAAATATTGCGAGGTTGAAATTTTCCAAACAAGTTTTAAATCTAGGAAGCCGCCGATGATTGCAAAATGTAGCCCTAGATCTAAGCTATACATACATGTCAAAATTAATGCATTTGGTTAATATTCCATGCAATTATTAATGTGTAAAGCAAGTCCATAACCCAGAGAATTAGACAGGCATGGTGCAATAAATAGACGGTAATATGCACACAGAGGGTGGGCGGAAAGAAAAAAATAATTCGAGGTTGAAATTTTCTCAACAAGTTTTAAAACTAGGAAGCCGCCGATGATTGCAAAATGTAGCCCTATATCTAAGCTATCCATACATGTCAAAATTACTGCCTTTGGTTAATATTCCATGAAATTATGAATGAGTAAAGCAAGTCCATACCCCAGGAATTAGACAGGCATGAAGCAATAAATAGACGGTAATATGCACACAGAGGGTGGCCGGAAAGAAAAATATTGCGAGGTTGAAATTTTCCAAACAAGTTTTAAATCTAGGAAGCCGCCGATGATTGCAAAATGTAGCCCTAGATCTAAGCTATCCATACATGTCAAAATGACTGCCTTTGGTTAATATTCCATGAAATTATGAATGAGTAAAGCAAGTCCATACCCCAGGAATTAGACAGGCATGAAGCAATAAATATACGGTAATATTCACACAGAGGGTGGCCGGAAAGAAAAATATTGCGAGGTTGAAATTTTCCAAACAAGTTTTAAAACTAGGAAGCCGCCGATGATTGCAAAATGTAGCCCTATATCTAAGCTATCCATACATGTCAAAATTACTGCCTTTGGTAAATATTCCATGAAATTATGAATGAGTGAAGCAAGTCCATACCCCAGGAATTAGACAGGCATGAAGCAATAAATAGACGGTAATATGCACACAGAGGATGGCCTGGAAGAAAACAGACATTGCGAGGTTTGAATTTTCTCAACAAGTTTAAACTTTAGGAAGCCGCCGATGATTGTAAAAAGGAAACCCTAGATCTAAGCTATCCATACAAGTCAAAATTACTGCCTTTGGTTAATATTCCATGAAATTATGAATGAGTAAAGCAAGTCCATACCCCAGGAATTTGACAGGCATGATGCAATAAATAGACGGTAATATGCACACAGAAGGTGGCCGGAAAGAAAAATATTGCGAGGTTGAAATTTTCCAAACAAGTTTTAAATCTAGGAAGCCGCCGATGATTGCAAAATGTAGCCCTAGATCTAAGCTATACATACATGTCAAAATTAATGCATTTGGTTAATATTCCATGCAATTATTAATGTGTAAAGCAAGTCCATAACCCAGAGAATTAGACAGGCATGGTGCAATAAATAGACGGTAATATGCACACAGAGGGTGGGCGGAAAGAAAAAAATAATTCGAGGTTGACATTTTCTCAACAAGTTTTAAAACTAGGAAGCCGCCGATGATTGCAAAATGTAGCCCTATATCTAAGCTATCCATACATGTCAAAATTACTGCCTTTGGTTAATATTCCATGAAATTATGAATGAGTAAAGCAAGTCCATACCCCAGGAATTAGACAGGCATGAAGCAATAAATAGACGGTAATATGCACACAGAGGGTGGCCGGAAAGAAAAATATTGCGAGGTTGAAATTTTCCAAACAAGTTTTAAATCTAGGAAGCCGCCGATGATTGCAAAATGTAGCCCTAGATCTAAGCTATCCATACATGTCAAAATTACTGCCTTTGGTTGATATTCCATGAAATTATGAATGAGTAAAGCAAGTCCATACCCCAGGGAATTAGACAGGCATGAAGCAATAAATAGACGGTAATATGCACACAGGGAGTGGCCGGGAAGAAACATATTGCGAGGTTGAAATTTTCTCAACAAGTTTTAAATCTAGGAAGCCGCCGATGATTGCAAAATGTAGCCCTAGATCTAAGCTATCCATACATGTCAAAATGACTGCCTTTGGTTAATATTCCATGAAATTATGAATGAGTAAAGCAAGTCCATACCCCAGGAATTAGACAGGCATGAAGCAATAAATATACGGTAATATTCACACAGAGGGTGGCCGGAAAGAAAAATATTGCGAGGTTGAAATTTTCCAAACAAGTTTTAAAACTAGGAAGCCGCCGATGATTGCAAAATGTAGCCCTATATCTAAGCTATCCATACATGTCAAAATTACTGCCTTTGGTAAATATTCCATGAAATTATGAATGAGTGAAGCAAGTCCATACCCCAGGAATTAGACAGGCATGAAGCAATAAATAGACGGTAATATGCACACAGAGGATGGCCTGGAAGAAAACAGACATTGCGAGGTTTGAATTTTCTCAACAAGTTTAAACTTTAGGAAGCCGCCGATGATTGTAAAAAGGAAACCCTAGATCTAAGCTATCCATACAAGTCAAAATTACTGCCTTTGGTTAATATTCCATGAAATTATGAATGAGTAAAGCAAGTCCATACCCCAGGAATTTGACAGGCATGATGCAATAAATAGACGGTAATATGCACACAGAAGGTGGCCGGAAAGAAAAATATTGCGAGGTTGAAATTTTCCAAACAAGTTTTAAATCTAGGAAGCCGCCGATGATTGCAAAATGTAGCCCTAGATCTAAGCTATACATACATGTCAAAATTAATGCATTTGGTTAATATTCCATGCAATTATTAATGTGTAAAGCAAGTCCATAACCCAGAGAATTAGACAGGCATGGTGCAATAAATAGACGGTAATATGCACACAGAGGGTGGGCGGAAAGAAAAAAATAATTCGAGGTTGACATTTTCTCAACAAGTTTTAAAACTAGGAAGCCGCCGATGATTGCAAAATGTAGCCCTATATCTAAGCTATCCATACATGTCAAAATTACTGCCTTTGGTTAATATTCCATGAAATTATGAATGAGTAAAGCAAGTCCATACCCCAGGAATTTGACAGGCATGATGCAATAAATAGACGGTAATATGCACACAGAAGGTGGCCGGAAAGAAAAATATTGCGAGGTTGAAATTTTCCAAACAAGTTTTAAATCTAGGAAGCCGCCGATGATTGCAAAATGTAGCCCTAGATCTAAGCTATCCATACATGTCAAAATTACTGCCTTTGGTTGATATTCCATGAAATTATGAATGAGTAAAGCAAGTCCATACCCCAGGAGTTAGACAGGCATGAAGCAATCAATATGCAGTAATATGCACACAGAGGGTGGCCGGAAAGAAAAATATTGCGAGGTTTGAATTTTTTCCACAAGTTTTAGAACTAGGAAGCCGCCGATGATTGTAAAATGTAGCCCTAGATCTAAGCTATCCATACATGTCAAAATTAATGCATTTGGTTGATATTCCATGCAATTATTAATGTGTAAAGCAAGTCCATACCCCAGGGAATTAGACAGGCATGGTGCAATAAATAGACGGTAAAATGCACACAGGGGGTGGCCTGCAAGAAAATAAACATTGCGAGGTTTGAATTTTCTCTGCAAGTTTTAAATCTGGGAAGCCGCCGATGATTGTAAAATGTAGACCTAGATCTAAGCTATCCATACATGTCAAAATTATTGCCTTTGGTTAATATTCCATGAAATTATGAATGAGTAAAGCAAGTCCATACCCCAGGGAATTAGACAGGCATGAAGCAATAAATAGACGGTAATATGCACACAGGGAGTGGCCGGGAAGAAACATATTGCGAGGTTGACATTTTCTCAACAAGTTTTAAATCTAGGAAGCCGCCGATGATTGCAAAATGTAGCCCTAGATCTAAGCTATCCATACATGTCAAAATGACTGCCTTTGGTTAATATTCCATGAAATTATGAATGAGTAAAGCAAGTCCATACCCCAGGAATTAGACAGGCATGAAGCAATAAATATACGGTAATATTCACACAGAGGGTGGCCGGAAAGAAAAATATTGCGAGGTTGAAATTTTCCAAACAAGTTTTAAAACTAGGAAGCCGCCGATGATTGCAAAATGTAGCCCTATATCTAAGCTATCCATACATGTCAAAATTACTGCCTTTGGTAAATATTCCATGAAATTATGAATGAGTGAAGCAAGTCCATACCCCAGGAATTAGACAGGCATGAAGCAATAAATAGACGGTAATATGCACACAGAGGATGGCCTGGAAGAAAACAGACATTGCGAGGTTTGAATTTTCTCAACAAGTTTAAACTTTAGGAAGCCGCCGATGATTGTAAAAAGGAAACCCTAGATCTAAGCTATCCATACAAGTCAAAATTACTGCCTTTGGTTAATATTCCATGAAATTATGAATGAGTAAAGCAAGTCCATACCCCAGGAATTTGACAGGCATGATGCAATAAATAGACGGTAATATGCACACAGAAGGTGGCCGGAAAGAAAAATATTGCGAGGTTGAAATTTTCCAAACAAGTTTTAAATCTAGGAAGCCGCCGATGATTGCAAAATGTAGCCCTAGATCTAAGCTATACATACATGTCAAAATTAATGCATTTGGTTAATATTCCATGCAATTATTAATGTGTAAAGCAAGTCCATAACCCAGAGAATTAGACAGGCATGGTGCAATAAATAGACGGTAATATGCACACAGAGGGTGGGCGGAAAGAAAAAAATAATTCGAGGTTGACATTTTCTCAACAAGTTTTAAAACTAGGAAGCCGCCGATGATTGCAAAATGTAGCCCTATATCTAAGCTATCCATACATGTCAAAATTACTGCCTTTGGTTAATATTCCATGAAATTATGAATGAGTAAAGCAAGTCCATACCCCAGGAATTTGACAGGCATGATGCAATAAATAGACGGTAATATGCACACAGAAGGTGGCCGGAAAGAAAAATATTGCGAGGTTGAAATTTTCCAAACAAGTTTTAAATCTAGGAAGCCGCCGATGATTGCAAAATGTAGCCCTAGATCTAAGCTATCCATACATGTCAAAATTACTGCCTTTGGTTGATATTCCATGAAATTATGAATGAGTAAAGCAAGTCCATACCCCAGGAGTTAGACAGGCATGAAGCAATCAATATGCAGTAATATGCACACAGAGGGTGGCCGGAAAGAAAAATATTGCGAGGTTTGAATTTTTTCCACAAGTTTTAGAACTAGGAAGCCGCCGATGATTGTAAAATGTAGCCCTAGATCTAAGCTATCCATACATGTCAAAATTAATGCATTTGGTTGATATTCCATGCAATTATTAATGTGTAAAGCAAGTCCATACCCCAGGGAATTAGACAGGCATGGTGCAATAAATAGACGGTAAAATGCACACAGGGGGTGGCCTGCAAGAAAATAAACATTGCGAGGTTTGAATTTTCTCTGCAAGTTTTAAATCTGGGAAGCCGCCGATGATTGTAAAATGTAGACCTAGATCTAAGCTATCCATACATGTCAAAATTATTGCCTTTGGTTAATATTCCATGAAATTATGAATGAGTAAAGCAAGTCCATACCCCAGGGAATTAGACAGGCATGAAGCAATAAATAGACGGTAATATGCACACAGGGAGTGGCCGGGAAGAAACATATTGCGAGGTTGACATTTTCTCAACAAGTTTTAAATCTAGGAAGCCGCCGATGATTGCAAAATGTAGCCCTAGATCTAAGCTATCCATACATGTCAAAATGACTGCCTTTGGTTAATATTCCATGAAATTATGAATGAGTAAAGCAAGTCCATACCCCAGGAATTAGACAGGCATGAAGCAATAAATAGACGGTACTATGCACACAGAGGGTGGCCGGAAAGAAAAATATTGCGAGGTTGAAATTTTCTCCACAAGTTTTAAATCTAGGAAGCCGCCGATGATTGCAAAATGTAGCCCTAGATCTAAGCTATCCATACATGTCAAAATTACTGCCTTTGGTTAATATTCCATGAAATTATGAATGAGTAAAGCAAGTCCATACCCCAGGGAGTTAGACAGGCATGAAGCAATAAATATACGGTAATATTCACACAGAGGGTGGCCGGAAAGAAAAATATTGCGAGGTTGAAATTTTCCAAACAAGTTTTAAATCTAGGAAGCCGCCGATGATTGCAAAATGTAGCCCTAGATCTAAGCTATCCATACATGTCAAAATTACTGCCTTTGGTTGATATTCCATGAAATTATGAATGTGTAAAGCAAGTCCATACCCCAGGAATTAGACAGGCATGAAGCAATAAATAGACGGTAATATGCACACAGAGGATGGCCTGGAAGAAAATAGACATTGCGAGGTTTGAATTTTCTCAACAAGTTTAAACTTTAGGAAGCCGCCGATGATTGTAAAAAGGAAACCCTAGATCTAAGCTATCCATACAAGTCAAAATTACTGCCTTTGGTTAATATTCCATGAAATTATGAATGAGTAAAGCAAGTCCATACCCCAGGAATTTGACAGGCATGATGCAATAAATAGACGGTAATATGCACACAGAAGGTGGCCGGAAAGAAAAATATTGCGAGGTTGAAATTTTCCAAACAAGTTTTAAATCTAGGAAGCCGCCGATGATTGCAAAATGTAGCCCTAGATCTAAGCTATACATACATGTCAAAATTAATGCATTTGGTTAATATTCCATGCAATTATTAATGTGTAAAGCAAGTCCATAACCCAGAGAATTAGACAGGCATGGTGCAATAAATAGACGGTAATATGCACACAGAGGGTGGGCGGAAAGAAAAAAATAATTCGAGGTTGAAATTTTCTCAACAAGTTTTAAAACTAGGAAGCCGCCGATGATTGCAAAATGTAGCCCTATATCTAAGCTATCCATACATGTCAAAATTACTGCCTTTGGTTAATATTCCATGAAATTATGAATGAGTAAAGCAAGTCCATACCCCAGGAATTTGACAGGCATGATGCAATAAATAGACGGTAATATGCACACAGAAGGTGGCCGGAAAGAAAAATATTGCGAGGTTGAAATTTTCCAAACAAGTTTTAAATCTAGGAAGCCGCCGATGATTGCAAAATGTAGCCCTAGATCTAAGCTATCCATACATGTCAAAATTACTGCCTTTGGTTGATATTCCATGAAATTATGAATGAGTAAAGCAAGTCCATACCCCAGGAGTTAGACAGGCATGAAGCAATCAATATGCAGTAATATGCACACAGAGGGTGGCCGGAAAGAAAAATATTGCGAGGTTTGAATTTTTTCCACAAGTTTTAGAACTAGGAAGCCGCCGATGATTGTAAAATGTAGCCCTAGATCTAAGCTATCCATACATGTCAAAATTAATGCATTTGGTTGATATTCCATGCAATTATTAATGTGTAAAGCAAGTCCATACCCCAGGGAATTAGACAGGCATGGTGCAATAAATAGACGGTAAAATGCACACAGGGGGTGGCCTGCAAGAAAATAAACATTGCGAGGTTTGAATTTTCTCTGCAAGTTTTAAATCTGGGAAGCCGCCGATGATTGTAAAATGTAGACCTAGATCTAAGCTATCCATACATGTCAAAATTATTGCCTTTGGTTAATATTCCATGAAATTATGAATGAGTAAAGCAAGTCCATACCCCAGGGAATTAGACAGGCATGAAGCAATAAATAGACGGTAATATGCACACAGGGAGTGGCCGGGAAGAAACATATTGCGAGGTTGACATTTTCTCAACAAGTTTTAAATCTAGGAAGCCGCCGATGATTGCAAAATGTAGCCCTAGATCTAAGCTATCCATACATGTCAAAATGACTGCCTTTGGTTAATATTCCATGAAATTATGAATGAGTAAAGCAAGTCCATACCCCAGGAATTAGACAGGCATGAAGCAATAAATAGACGGTACTATGCACACAGAGGGTGGCCGGAAAGAAAAATATTGCGAGGTTGAAATTTTCTCCACAAGTTTTAAATCTAGGAAGCCGCCGATGATTGCAAAATGTAGCCCTAGATCTAAGCTATCCATACATGTCAAAATTACTGCCTTTGGTTAATATTCCATGAAATTATGAATGAGTAAAGCAAGTCCATACCCCAGGGAGTTAGACAGGCATGAAGCAATAAATATACGGTAATATTCACACAGAGGGTGGCCGGAAAGAAAAATATTGCGAGGTTGAAATTTTCCAAACAAGTTTTAAATCTAGGAAGCCGCCGATGATTGCAAAATGTAGCCCTAGATCTAAGCTATCCATACATGTCAAAATTACTGCCTTTGGTTGATATTCCATGAAATTATGAATGTGTAAAGCAAGTCCATACCCCAGGAATTAGACAGGCATGAAGCAATAAATAGACGGTAATATGCACACAGAGGATGGCCTGGAAGAAAATAGACATTGCGAGGTTTGAATTTTCTCAACAAGTTTAAACTTTAGGAAGCCGCCGATGATTGTAAAAAGGAAACCCTTGATCTAAGCTATCCATACAAGTCAAAATTACTGCCTTTGGTTAATATTCCATGAAATTATGAATGAGTAAAGCAAGTCCATACCCCAGGAATTTGACAGGCATGATGCAATAAATAGACGGTAATATGCACACAGAAGATGGCCGGAAAGAAAAATATTGCGAGGTTGAAATTTTCCAAACAAGTTTTAAATCTAGGAAGCCGCCGATGATTGCAAAATGTAGCCCTAGATCTAAGCTATACATACATGTCAAAATTAATGCATTTGGTTAATATTCCATGCAATTATTAATGTGTAAAGCAAGTCCATAACCCAGAGAATTAGACAGGCATGGTGCAATAAATAGACGGTAATATGCACGCAGAGGGTGGGCGGAAAGAAAAAAATAATTCGAGGTTGAAATTTTCTCAACAAGTTTTAAAACTAGGAAGCCGCCGATGATTGCAAAATGTAGCCCTATATCTAAGCTATCCATACATGTCAAAATTACTGCCTTTGGTTGATATTCCATGAAATTATTAATGAGTAAAGCAAGTCCATACCCCAGGAGTTAGACAGGCATGAAGCAATCAATATGCAGTAATATGCACACAGAGGGTGGCCGGAAAGAAAAATATTGCGAGGTTTGAATTTTTTCCACAAGTTTTAGAACTAGGAAGCCGCCGATGATTGTAAAATGTAGCCCTAGATCTAAGCTATCCATACATGTCAAAATTAATGCATTTGGTTGATATTCCATGCAATTATTAATGTGTAAAGCAAGTCCATACCCCAGGGAATTAGACAGGCATGGTGCAATAAATAGACGGTAAAATGCACACAGGGGGTGGCCTGCAAGAAAATAAACATTGCGAGGTTTGAATTTTCTCTGCAAGTTTTAAATCTGGGAAGCCGCCGATGATTGTAAAATGTAGACCTAGATCTAAGCTATCCATACATGTCAAAATTATTGCCTTTGGTTAATATTCCATGAAATTATGAATGAGTAAAGCAAGTCCATACCCCAGGGAATTAGACAGGCATGAAGCAATAAATAGACGGTAATATGCACACAGGGAGTGGCCGGGAAGAAACATATTGCGAGGTTGACATTTTCTCAACAAGTTTTAAATCTAGGAAGCCGCCGATGATTGCAAAATGTAGCCCTAGATCTAAGCTATCCATACATGTCAAAATGACTGCCTTTGGTTAATATTCCATGAAATTATGAATGAGTAAAGCAAGTCCATACCCCAGGAATTAGACAGGCATGAAGCAATAAATAGACGGTACTATGCACACAGAGGGTGGCCGGAAAGAAAAATATTGCGAGGTTGAAATTTTCTCCACAAGTTTTAAATCTAGGAAGCCGCCGATGATTGCAAAATGTAGCCCTAGATCTAAGCTATCCATACATGTCAAAATTACTGCCTTTGGTTAATATTCCATGAAATTATGAATGAGTAAAGCAAGTCCATACCCCAGGGAGTTAGACAGGCATGAAGCAATAAATATACGGTAATATTCACACAGAGGGTGGCCGGAAAGAAAAATATTGCGAGGTTGAAATTTTCCAAACAAGTTTTAAATCTAGGAAGCCGCCGATGATTGCAAAATGTAGCCCTAGATCTAAGCTATCCATACATGTCAAAATTACTGCCTTTGGTTGATATTCCATGAAATTATGAATGTGTAAAGCAAGTCCATACCCCAGGAATTAGACAGGCATGAAGCAATAAATAGACGGTAATATGCACACAGAGGATGGCCTGGAAGAAAATAGACATTGCGAGGTTTGAATTTTCTCAACAAGTTTAAACTTTAGGAAGCCGCCGATGATTGTAAAAAGGAAACCCTAGATCTAAGCTATCCATACAAGTCAAAATTACTGCCTTTGGTTAATATTCCATGAAATTATGAATGAGTAAAGCAAGTCCATACCCCAGGAATTTGACAGGCATGATGCAATAAATAGACGGTAATATGCACACAGAAGGTGGCCGGAAAGAAAAATATTGCGAGGTTGAAATTTTCCAAACAAGTTTTAAATCTAGGAAGCCGCCGATGATTGCAAAATGTAGCCCTAGATCTAAGCTATACATACATGTCAAAATTAATGCATTTGGTTAATATTCCATGCAATTATTAATGTGTAAAGCAAGTCCATAACCCAGAGAATTAGACAGGCATGGTGCAATAAATAGACGGTAATATGCACACAGAGGGTGGGCGGAAAGAAAAAAATAATTCGAGGTTGAAATTTTCTCAACAAGTTTTAAAACTAGGAAGCCGCCGATGATTGCAAAATGTAGCCCTATATCTAAGCTATCCATACATGTCAAAATTACTGCCTTTGGTTGATATTCCATGACATTATGAATGAGTAAAGCAAGTCCATACCCCAGGAGTTAGACAGGCATGAAGCAATCAATATGCAGTAATATGCACACAGAGGGTGGCCGGAAAGAAAAATATTGCGAGGTTTGAATTTTTTCCACAAGTTTTAGAACTAGGAAGCCGCCGATGATTGTAAAATGTAGCCCTAGATCTAAGCTATCCATACATGTCAAAATTAATGCATTTGGTTGATATTCCATGCAATTATTAATGTGTAAAGCAAGTCCATACCCCAGGGAATTAGACAGGCATGGTGCAATAAATAGACGGTAAAATGCACACAGGGGGTGGCCTGCAAGAAAATAAACATTGCGAGGTTTGAATTTTCTCTGCAAGTTTTAAATCTGGGAAGCCGCCGATGATTGTAAAATGTAGACCTAGATCTAAGCTATCCATACATGTCAAAATTATTGCCTTTGGTTAATATTCCATGAAATTATGAATGAGTAAAGCAAGTCCATACCCCAGGGAATTAGACAGGCATGAAGCAATAAATAGACGGTAATATGCACACAGGGAGTGGCCGGGAAGAAACATATTGCGAGGTTGACATTTTCTCAACAAGTTTTAAATCTAGGAAGCCGCCGATGATTGCAAAATGTAGCCCTAGATCTAAGCTATCCATACATGTCAAAATGACTGCCTTTGGTTAATATTCCACGAAATTATGAATGAGTAAAGCAAGTCCATACCCCAGGAATTAGACAGGCATGAAGCAATAAATAGACGGTACTATGCACACAGAGGGTGGCCGGAAAGAAAAATATTGCGAGGTTGAAATTTTCTCCACAAGTTTTAAATCTAGGAAGCCGCCGATGATTGCAAAATGTAGCCCTAGATCTAAGCTATCCATACATGTCAAAATTACTGCCTTTGGTTAATATTCCATGAAATTATGAATGAGTAAAGCAAGTCCATACCCCAGGGAGTTAGACAGGCATGAAGCAATAAATATACGGTAATATTCACACAGAGGGTGGCCGGAAAGAAAAATATTGCGAGGTTGAAATTTTCCAAACAAGTTTTAAATCTAGGAAGCCGCCGATGATTGCAAAATGTAGCCCTAGATCTAAGCTATCCATACATGTCAAAATTACTGCCTTTGGTTGATATTCCATGAAATTATGAATGTGTAAAGCAAGTCCATACCCCAGGAATTAGACAGGCATGAAGCAATAAATAGACGGTAATATGCACACAGAGGATGGCCTGGAAGAAAATAGACATTGCGAGGTTTGAATTTTCTCAACAAGTTTAAACTTTAGGAAGCCGCCGATGATTGTAAAAAGGAAACCCTTGATCTAAGCTATCCATACAAGTCAAAATTACTGCCTTTGGTTAATATTCCATGAAATTATGAATGAGTAAAGCAAGTCCATACCCCAGGAATTTGACAGGCATGATGCAATAAATAGACGGTAATATGCACACAGAAGATGGCCGGAAAGAAAAATATTGCGAGGTTGAAATTTTCCAAACAAGTTTTAAATCTAGGAAGCCGCCGATGATTGCAAAATGTAGCCCTAGATCTAAGCTATACATACATGTCAAAATTAATGCATTTGGTTAATATTCCATGCAATTATTAATGTGTAAAGCAAGTCCATAACCCAGAGAATTAGACAGGCATGGTGCAATAAATAGACGGTAATATGCACGCAGAGGGTGGGCGGAAAGAAAAAAATAATTCGAGGTTGAAATTTTCTCAACAAGTTTTAAAACTAGGAAGCCGCCGATGATTGCAAAATGTAGCCCTATATCTAAGCTATCCATACATGTCAAAATTACTGCCTTTGGTTGATATTCCATGAAATTATGAATGAGTAAAGCAAGTCCATACCCCAGGAGTTAGACAGGCATGAAGCAATCAATATGCAGTAATATGCACACAGAGGGTGGCCGGAAAGAAAAATATTGCGA